>JBBMOC010000001.1:15673892-15997099 GCA_037975185.1 Centropyge bicolor | reverse complement strand
TCAATTACATTTGAGCCCCATGTTAAAATGTCCGATTTTACGACAGAACAAAAACATATATACAGCCTGGTTCAAAACATGGCTCTAGTCTCATAAGCTGTTTTTTTACTCCATGACAACTCTGGGGGGGGCGAATTTTTTTATAAGGCGTTCGTTTAAAATATACAGCATACATCATTATGCACAATTCATAGCTGTAAATCTAAGTGGCACCACTTTGATTGACAACTAGCCACTGACGGTCTAAACGGCGTCACCCCGGCTAATTCCAGTCACTGAGTTTGGGAAAGAGATCGTCGTGGGGTTAGCCGGCTAGCAACGATATTTAGCATTTAACCTAGCTGGTTAGCCGTAGCTAGTTTGATTATTTCGAATAAAGCGGCTTTTTTCAGCCAATAGCGTTCATTCGACCTGCTTCAGCTCCGCCCTCGCTCCACCTCTTTGTTCATATTTGGAGTAACCGGAGGTAGGCTACCAAGATGGCTACGCACTACGATTTGCTTCATTTTTGCTCTTCAGAAACCTATGGGTGACGTCACGGACACTACGTCCATATTTTATACAGTCTATGGCATGAACATTTACAAGACAAATAAAATGGGGACCAGCTCCAAACACTGCTCCACAGCGCCACTAGAGGTCAAAACCTTCACAGGGCACCTTTAAGTTTATTCCGACTGTGAGTTCAGACGGGATGTATTTTAGAACCAGTCCGACGACAAAGAAAGTCAAAGACAAGACTTATGATTAAATACGTATTCACTTGAGGAAGTGCATGGTGAAAATGTTTGAGGCTTTATGAATCTTCTTCATATACAAATAGACAAAAGAGGGAAAAGGAGCTCATGCAGAGCTGGTGCGTTAGCTTTTTGGGGCAAATAACAACAAACAGCCAGGCTGTGATTTTTTACATAAATGCCACAATTTTGAAAATCTGCATTGCTCTTAGAATAATATTCCAGCAATGACAGATTCACAAGAGTTCCAATATTATCCCTACATATGTAACACATATGTTCAGTTTGGGCCAGTCTGTTATCCTACTTTCTTATGAAGACTGATCTCAGTCTCACTTATATCTTTCCCACATACCACGAGAATCATCAGTAAACAACCTGCATTTTACACAAACTGGCACATCAACTATTTCTATAATAAAGAGAGCCTGTGGCCCATTTGATCAATTTAAATAGTAGAATGTGTTGGTGTGAGGCAGTTTGACTTTATTCACCGCTCATACCTGCTCATTCTCTCTCCTGCTTTGTGTTTATCTCTGTTTAGTATCAAAGGAAGAATCCCTTTAGAATAATCCTAAAACCTTTCCACTCGAGTTTTTTCGAATCATACCTCACACTTCTTACCTTTCTCCACAGTTTTCAGTCTATCACAGAGGCTTATAAAAACTTGGAATGCGTCAGCTTCAATTCAGTGTTAAGGTTCATGTATGTTTTGTCACTGTTAAAGGTATTTTACTGCATTTTACAGCAAAACAAATACCAACAAATGGCAAATTCCACTGATGTCTCACCCTGTAACTGGATTTCTTTCAAAATATTCTGCTGACATGTTTCTACTATAACAGACACATTTTCTAATGACAAAGGCCTGCTGAGAGACGTGAGAGTGTGAGAGTAAATTACTCTCCCTGCTCCTCTTATTCACCGCAGGCAGCGACTGTGAGCATTGTCAATATGTCCTGAATCTCCTGGTTATATACGTTACACAAAGATGGAGAATTTCTCCTTTTTAACCTCTCTGAATTATTGCCTTTTCAAGCTACTATTATCAAAAACATCCAAGACACACTGCTGTCCACTGTGGAAAAAAAAATCAAATGAACAGATTTACGTCGTAAGGGCAACTTTTTCCTGTTTTTCTGTCTCCCACTGTCTGTGTATGCATGTGTTGGCGTGTGTACTTGCATGGCGGCAGCCTGCTAGGCTGAGACTGCTGCTGGTGATGGGGGACATTGATTTTTTTTTTTCTCCCCCCTCTGTTTTCTCTGGGATTTTGACAGAATCATAGCACCATGGAAACAAAGAAACTGCTTTGTGACAGAGGAAAACCTTTCATTTCAGGCGGAGTGAATGGCGGCTTGCCGCTGATAACAGCATGGGTAATCACACACACACACACACACACACACTTACAGAAGCACACACACCCATGTAAGGAACCACAAAGCGCTCACATATAAGGTTAAAGTATGATTGTTGCACGTGATTGTGAAAATAAACAACTCAAAGGTCCCTTTTCACTAAGCTGCAGCTCAGACACACAATCACAGTCATTATCGGCCTCTACAGGAATGGATGTCATTCGGATGCTTATTTCTTATTCTAGGTCGCAAATAATACAGATATCTATAACTAATGTTTTTTTAATATACAGACTTTCTGTATCGAAAGAACTGTCCTTTGTCCAGGCTGATTTGGACTCATTTAACACACTTTAAAGCTGTTGTCCTACAACTCTAGTGTTTTTCTGAGTCTAGTTTTGTGTAATATTCATCAGGTGATTAGTGCAACTGCTGAAAGTGCCTCTTAGTTACTCAGAATATTTTTGACCTATTACCGTACAAATTTGTCCTCCCACAATATTTTGTCCACCTAATATGTGTGTGTGTGTGTTTGTGTGTGTGTGTGTGTGTGTGTGTTCGTTCATCTGTTCATAACTGAAAAGAACAAGCCTGCTTTCTTGCTATATTTAGAAACATAACTGATGTAAACAGACCTTATTGTCCGATGCCCTCTATTACTGTCTAAAATGTGTCAATAAATTTCAGAGTGAATGCTGCTTTTGATTTTTGTTCTGACCCTTTTGTTTCCAGCTTACTGTGCCTTTAAGTCTCTCCGAGTCAGAGCTCAATCAGCTGTTTGCCTCAAATGTAATTGTACTGATTTGTGAGAGTTCCTTTAGACAAGTTTGCAGTATCGTTTTAGGCTAACCGTAATCCAACAAAGCATCTGGAAAAACAACAACCTAATAGATGGCCAGCAGTACAAACAGTGAAAGTCCAGAGTCAGATTGCTCTTCATTAAACGATTTGACCCCAAAATATTAGATTTCAGAGATTCTATTGCATTTAGCATCTTTTCTATCATTATTGAGATGACGAGGGATCAAATCGATTCTGTGTCAAATTAACTTGAAGAACACCAGACTGCCAGGCTTTCTTTGTGTGTGTGTGTGTGTGTGTGTGTGTGTGTGTGTGTGTGTGTGTGTNTGTGTGTGTGTGTGTGTGTGTGTGTGTGTGTGTGTGTGTGTGTGTGTGTGTGTGTGTGTGTGCATGTTTCCAGATGTGTTTAGGTGCATTAAATGAAATGAATGTCTGTGTGCAGGTATGTGTGTCTTCATATACAGTTTACGGTGATTGTGCAGAGTGTGTGTGTGTGCGTGTGTGTGTATACGTGTGTGCATGTGCTGCAGCATGCTGAGTTTGTCTCTATTGAGCTGTTGGTGTAATCTGAACAGCTCTACTGAGAGGCTGCTACCAGAACAGACGGACAGCGGTCAGTGGTCACCGAGAACGGACAGTTAAAGGGACAATCTGCTCTAAAAACATAAGACCCACTGCAGAGGTTAGAGAAGCTGTAAGTTCATTGGTTAGAAGGTGCATCTAGCATCAGGTCGCCTCTTGAGAAAAGTGAGCTCCTTGGTTACTACACCTCAGTGATGAGCTGGTGGGCGCTCCAGTAAGGAGTGAATTCAAACAACTGCACTGCATGTCTGAATATCACTCTGTGTGTGTGTGTGTGTGTGTGTGTGTGTGTGTGTGTGTGTGTGTGTGTGTCAATCACAATTGAGATTTGTGATTTGCACATTTTTGTGGATATTCTGATGAGTAATTTTCAAACATTAGTCATCCATTCACAATATGTGTCTTTGCATGTTGTAGAAATTTTACACAACAAATTTGACTATAAAATTACATTCATTTTGTTTATATGATGATGTACCTTAACTAACTGAATAACCAACCAGTATCAGGGCAAGTCATGAAAAAGTCATGAAATTCGAATCAATAGATTTGCAGTTTTGGAGCCAAACCAAACTGCAGCCATCGCATGAAATATTTCTCACCGACAGTCCCACATCCTGGGAAAGGCCATGTAAACAAACATAGCCTGTGCTATGTCCTCGGCAAAAGGGAGCTTGGGCAGAGGAGAGTGACGCACCATCTCTGAGAAATCATCAATGATGGTGAGAATAATGCTGTTACCTTCAAAAGGAGGCCGTCCAGTGACAAACTCAGTAGGCAAAAATGTCAAGTCCAGTAAACAAAGTTAAGTCAAAACACTTGGAAATTAACAGAAAATGCTGGAGTACAATGAACAAACGTAAGGACAAGAACTGAAACAACAGGAGAATATAGCTACCAAAATAAAACTATTAAAAATATAATGTGCACTGATTAGTAGGATGTTACAGTTGGTGGACGTGGTACAGTCAAAAAGGTACTTTCAGGATAAATATAGGCAAAGGTTAAATTTCGTGACTCTTTCATGAGCTGTGTTTTAGAAATGTATAGCCAACAAGCCACAGGCCAAATATTGGGGTTTGTGTAGCTTGCTCGACATCACTTGAAGGCACAATCTCTGTGTATCTGTGAACCATTTTGACATCTAAATATCACTGTCACAAGAAAAAAAAATAAGCAAGGCGGAACCTTACATTTCTACCAAGTTTGTGCCTCTATAAATTTGGCTCTATATTACTGAAGTCTAACTCTGACTTTTTGACACAGAGAGTCAATTCAATGCCATTCAGGAAGAAAAAAAAAAGATCATGACCGTAATCAAAGAACAGCCTTTTTAATTTTTATGCTGCGTTACACTGTTTGCTTAAACCCACTCATTGTCTGAGCATCATACACTGCTGATTGCATGTGGCAGCTACTGTTCATGTGTATTATATACGTATTTAACGACACAGAAAATGTGTGGAAACTGTGACTTTAAACAGAAATACAATTGAACCGACACATCTCAGCAAATTCAGACATTTCGAATCTCCAATACACCAGCTAAAATCTCCATGCACATGAGTGAATATACCTCAGAATTTGACGGTGAATTGTGGATTCATCCTGAGGGAAGGTCTGGACAGCATTTGGTGTTTTGATGTGCATTCGCTGCATTTCTCTCTGCCCTGGCCTTTCGAGGATGACTCGTCTCATCTGAAGCCACTCACAGTCTAAATGTCCCATCTGGTAACATTTCCACGTTTCTCCGCCTTAAATCAATAGCAATAATTTTCCTAAGACCCTGATGCACGCACACACACACACACACAATACAAGGACACATGCGTGGGTCCACTCCTCTTTGTTTCAGCCGCCATTTAATTTGATTGCCATTTGTGTGCATCTCCGTCCTTTGAGCAATTGCTTTGAATGTGCACTTCAGTTTGAAACTAAACGCCATGCCCGTTTCTTGATGCGCACCGCATATCCTTCTCATATTCTCATCTCTCGATTCAGTTCTTTGATTGTTTCCCTGCCAATATTGTTGATTTGTGGTTCATTTTTCGAGCGTTTGGTCCTGTCCTACAAATCCACACGTTTGACGTAATGCTGCTGATGCATACAGAAGCCGACACACACATTCACCGGTCTCCATTTTAGCTCGCTCCTGCTGCAGGTTGGGATGTGTGATGGCCGACGCTCTGCTTGGAGGTGCGACGCGTCGACGCGGCTTCCTCAAACATGCATGTGAACACACAAGAATAAAATACACACAACTGCACACACTCCCTTTCCTCTCTTTATCGCTCTCATGCAAACGCACTTGGCCGGCGCGCTGTGATTGATTCAGGAGCGGTGGAGCCGAGGTAGCGGTGAGTGATGCTTCGTTATTAATGTATCCAAATGAGATAATTACTCAGGCCTTCTGCTCCTCCGCCGGTCGGCCAGTTAGTTAAACACACGTCGGGGATTATGATGTCAGCCAGATTAAATGATCAATTACACGCACGCTGCAGAGTGCACGCTCCCTCTCCCTCTCTCTGATAGCACACACATAAATACACACATACAAGCACAAGCGGGATAGGAACATGTGTGGATCTGAGTGTGTGTGTGTGGCCGTGTGTTTGTGTGTGTACTGTATGTGTACGTGTTGGTCAGCGGCCGGTTGGTCGGGGGCCCTGGCTTTTGACCTTGAGCTCAGGGGTCAGGCAGCAGACGGCCGGCCAGCTGGACATTTCCATCTCAAAGACCCCGAGGACCCCTCAGCTCTCTCTTGTGTGCACACACACATACACACACAGTACCTCAAAGATCCCCTCCCTCCTTTTACTTGTATCTCATTTTCTCCTGCTGTGGATGGTTGGATGGTTTATGAGTGCGGAGAAGCTACAGCCATTCATTTCTCCCTAACTGGGGGTCTAATGGAGAGGTCTACGCTGGAAACCTGAGCTCTCACTGAGTAATGAGCCGCCCTTTACTGTCCAGTGTCTGTGCGTGTAGCTTTGTGTGTGTGTGTTTTCTACGTGTGTGTGTGTGTGTGTGTGTGCACTGCCCAGCCGGCTCTGTGCGGCCAGGCTCTGACCCTGTAAATGATGTCTCTCCTCCCCTCATCCACAGTGGCTCTTTACTGCTAATAACCTCTGATCAGATCTTAGATGGCAGAGCCCTCCTCTAGGCCTGGACTACCTCCAGCCCAACAGCCTGCTAATACGCTCCAATCAACCGTGGGTTTCTCTATTGGAGGTTGATTCGTAGGGATCCGCGGCGGGGACGGGTCACGCCCAGCGCCCCCACATAGTAGCCCCATCAAAGCCCCGACTACCTCTGCCATCTCCAAAGGAGCGGAGGAGCTGGGAGGCGGCGGGGTAGCAGCAGTGGTGTGTATGGGGGAGGGAAAGGGAGCCAGCCACTTCTCCACAGTCTAATGTAGTTAGGGCAGGGCCGATCAGTCATCCCGACCAATACTAACCAAGTCGCTGGGCCTCTCCTCCCATCTTCTCCACACAGGAGCCACAGAGAGCAGCACTGTACATTTACCTGCAATTAGATTTACCCGAATATCCTGCTGGGAGTGATGGAGGCCCCTCATACGCGGAGATGGCAACAACTCTCGCTCTTTGTGTGTGTGTGTGTATTTCATACATATGTACCTATATAATGTATGCAGTTCTTGTATTTGCTTATTTTTGCCTGTGTGTGCACTCGTGTGAGAAATATCAGTGTAACATAATAATAATAATAATAATGTAATAATGTAACACTTATGGAGTTTGTGCGTATGTGTGAGCCCTTGTCTGTGCATGTGTGTGTGTGTGTGTGTGTGTGTTTGTCAGTAATATATTAAGTGCTAGTGCTGCTTGGTGACAGCCCAGTAGTGTTTGCCTGGCCCTTTGCTAAGGTGGTGGATGGATAATGATTTAACCATTGAAGATTAGTGATCAGATGAATACAATGGAGAGGCTGATAGCTGCCTCTGTCTGTTTGCTCTGTCCCTGCTGGGAACAAGGCAGATCACACACACACACACACACACACACTCAGTTACGTTAGTTTAATCCCCTGTAGCTGAGCTTAATGCTAAACTCAATGTAAGCATGCACACGACACAGGAGCACCTTAACTGAAGTGTGTGTGTGTGTGTGTGTGTGTGTGTGTGTGTGTGTGTGTGTGTGTGTGTGTGTGTCCGCGCGCGCACTTGTACGAGCAACTGTGTGAACCTGTGCTGTGTAAATACGCCTGCAGTTTCGGAGGGAGGCTCTCTCTGCCTCGTCAGAATGCACACACACAGATTCCATTCCCTTGTCCCTGAACCTCCCCCCCTCCCTCGCCCCTCTCCTTTCGCCTCCCTTCTCCTCTCCTTTCTTCTACAATTGCTCCTTTCTTCACCTCCAATCCCCCCCCCACCTCTCCACGTTTCTCTGTGATTTACAGCTCCTGGCCCCTCCCCACACCTCGGCAGCACATTAAGAGCATTTAAACTGTGGCCGTTACTAAACAGGGGTCTTTATGGAGCCGGTGCACACATCTAAAGCCCATTACAGCTACATCAAAGCGGGATAACAATGACTAATGAACAATAGATATCATGAGAGACTGTGCCAAATCAGTATTCACTGTTACCGAGAGGGTGTGTGTATGTGTGTGAGGGGCAATCATTGCTCCATTCATTTTTTTCTCTCATAAAATGTGCGTCTGTGTCGAGAGTATGTGCCTCGTGTAGCAGGCCACAACTTGTTCACTATTAGAATCACTAAACAGGCCGCATGAAGATCATTTTAATCCACACACCACAAGTGCAAACAGTCTCGATCCCTGAACTCCAACAGGCAGCTTTAGTACTGAACTGTACCTGTTGACCTAAGCAGGACCACCCTCGCTTCCCCCCACCCCCCACCCCCATCCTTCACTATAGCTTTGAGCCTCTATGAGTGTGGAGGTATTTTGAAGGCTTTGCCCTGCGTTGAATGGAGAAGGTGGAAGTGGTGTCCGTAATCCCATAATGGCAGGTACATGATGACAGGGGGAACCCATGTAATCCTCTTTTAGATGCAGCTATCATTGTCCTTACCCCAGCCACTTTCCCTACTAATCCCTCCACCTGCCCCCCCACACACAAACACACATACCCACACACATAAACACTAGTGCACTTGGCAAATTATGCATGAAAAAGCACAAAACTACATCATCAGTTGTCTATTTCCACATTTTGTCAACAGACACAAAATCAACCGGAGACACTCACCTACGCTGACTGACTATGGAGTTCACATCAGCTCCCAAATATACTGTGCCTGCCAGCAGCTGGACAGGGATCAATTCACTACATCTCTCCAAATAAAAATGAATTTGAATGATTCGTTTGAACGATCAGACTGGAAATCTCCAGCATTTCCTCAGAAACTGCATGTTAAAGTGATGACACACAGGAATATTTAGGGTCAATACTAACACAATATCAGCCAAAGAGACCAGTAGGCAATGCTGAATGACAACCTGGACAGAGAAGAGGGAATTAATAAAATAAGAGGTACTCCTGCCATCACATTTCATGCTGGCAAATTTTGTAATTTAACTTTTTTTTTTTTAAATCTAGGTTATGAACTGAAACCTCTTTTTGTTTTTATATGTACATAAATAGAAACTCCAACCTCCACTATGGGCCTTTATTTTGAAAATATATTGGTAACACATAACCACATCAATAATCATGTCTCTGATCGGTTGATGTTCAAACCTTGACCTTAAACGTTGGTTCTTTGATTAAACTTGACAGAATTTCAAACCAATCATTGATTTTATTGAGAAAACATTTTCATTTGCCAAATCTTGTTCCAAAAAAAGAAAAAAGAAAAGAATGACTTTAAAAAATAGAAAGGAATAGATCTAGGTGCATCTCTGAAATGTAACACCCAATGTAAAAGAGAAATTAAAGAAAAATTTCAGCTGTGAATATATACAGTTCTACACGACCTGTGTATGTAAAGATTTAGAAACAATGATACCCCACAGCTCACATACACATGACACACACGCCAACACTCACAGTTTCAAACACATACATGCTGGCAGAGACCTATTGTGCACAATGGCAAGCCTCTCACAGCCATATGTACACACACACACACACACACAAAGGAGAGGACAGTCTTTTGTTGACATAAAATATATAATCCTTCCCCTTTCCGAGATATAGATTTTCAGGCACAAGTAAAGGACAGCAATCCTTGACCTAACCACTGAGCGCCTTGTTAAATCTTCACACACTGTACGCCACGCACACATCACTTTGAACAGGTGGATAGATATTAAATATGGCACCTCCTATAGTGTAAGTGGCTGACAGGGTCTTAACTGATCAAGAGGGACCCTCCTGTTCAAAGACTTATTAAAGTTTAAACAGGGATATACACTTCTGAGCATTTCAGTCTAATGTGACTCCACACTGCCGCTGGACATGTGTAGAATCACAGGAACTTGCTTTATTTATTGCACAATTAGCTTTCATGAAATGTCACAATTTTTTTTTTATCATTGTCCTTATTAAAACAAAATGTTGATGAGGTCATTTCTACAGGCCTGAGAAGTAGACATTGAAACAGCAGGGAGATGAGTAAGCATCATTGTTTCATCGTAGAAGAACATAGAAATATATAGGTAGATAAACATCAAATTAATCAGTCACACTATAAAATAAAAAACAATCCCATGTTTATTCACTATGTGCAATATGTTAATTTAAACTACAATTGCATAACAACTGGGCAAACTCCATTCATTAATGACAGTCGTGTGATAAATAAAAAAAATTGAACTTCACATTCAAAGCATTTTTAAAAAATCTTTGTGGTGAAATAAACCATCTTGTAGGAGTGAAAAATAAAATGCACTTTCACACGTTTCAGTTGACTTGTTAAATGAAATTAATATTTCTGTTCAAGGGTAAAGAGTCTCTATGTGTCTATGAGCTGGATCTGTGCAAAACAAAAGCATCTTCCTTTTTTTTATTTACCTTATAATCCTGTCCCCAGTGTGTACCTGCCAGAGCACTGACCACGGAGCCCTCAGGCCCGGGGGTCGCCGACCTTTCACCCCTGACCCCCCTCAGCTGGTCAAACTCTAACCCTGGAACAGATGGATAACGGACTCTACGCTTTATCTCCTCCTGACCACACTCTCCTTCTCCCTGCCCTGGCCACAGCCTTTCCCTTCACCTCATGCTGCCCTTCCTCTCTTTTCCCTCATCCTCCCTGTCCTGCTGTTGATTGCCTAAACTCTCAGTCCTCACCTATGTGCTCCACTCTGTGTGTTTGGCCATTACTGCTTTTCCTCCTCCAGCACTGTACCCCTGCTCTCATATATTTCACCCTATCGCTTATCTCATGTTCACCCTTTTTTCCTCTCCTCTCTCTCTCTCTCTCTCTCTCTCTCTCTGTCTTCCTCACCCAGGTGTTTCTTTTCTGCACTGTGTTCCTCAGCACTGTTTCCCTGCTCCAGGCTGGATTTTGTGCTTTAGTAAGATTATCAGAACATGACAAACAGACAGGACAGTGATGCGAAAACTTGAGACTGTTGCTTCGAGTCGAATCATGAAACTGTGCTTATTTCACATTATTCAACATCTCACTTGAAAACAAAAATCAGTTGTGACACTTGAGAATTTGTGGTGTGATGTTAAAATAATATTTCAGTCACTTTCAGCAAAAAAATCACCTATAATTCTACTTTCACACAGACACAGACACAGAATCTCAAATGATTACAGACAAATTAAATCGATTAAAGATTAAATATTAATTGCACTATATAAAGGGCTGAGTGCCACTCACAGTATATGATTTGCTCTGATTGTGTGTGTGTGTGTGTATGTGTGTGTTTATTTCACTAATAAAGCTGTGTTTAAGCCAAGTCTGAGTCACTGAGGCACCATCTACTTCCTTTACATTTTATTTATCCTGCAAAAGAACATTTTAGTCACATCTTAATAACAAGTCCAGTATTTCCCCTCCTGTGTGTGTGTGTGTTGTTAATATATGGGATCATTATAAACATTTATGCAGCACAGGAGCCTCTCGTGCCAAAGGGGCTGACGTTCAGGCGGATCGAACCTTTCGATTGATACTGAAACAATTTGCATACTGATTCTCTTTCAGTGCGCACGGATCCATAACAACAGCGGCCAGCTATTCAAATGCGCCTGCATGGAGAAAAGCAGGGAGAGGAGCTCGGCACCGGAGCAGGAAAAGCGAGGCTTATTTCTGCAGGACGGATAAATGGAGATTGCAAACGGACACGCTAAGGATGTTTACCTCGGTCAGGATGTGGGAGTGTGGCCGCTGTGGACAGAGGCTGGGAGCCGCAGGAGGAGGACGAGGGACGGGGTGGGACGGAGGAGACGCACGGATGAGGGCGCATCCTCCGGTTCATTTTCTGTTGTTGTTGTTGTTTGCACCTTGTATGTTGGAGTTAAAGAGTTTTGAAGCTCTGTCGCTGTTACAGATGCACGACAGATCAGGATCCTGCGGTAAAGTCGGGGACTGCAGCGTGTGTGCGTGTGCGTGCGTGTGCGTGTGCGTGCGTAAGTGAGTGTGTGTGTGTGTGTGTTTTCTGTGCGGCGCAGAAGAAGAGGAGTTTGAATGCAGACGTTTTGCACCCTGGCACCCTGTTGAGAAGAAAGGTGGACAAAAGAGAGCCGTCCAAGTCTGACGCACAGTTTCAGCCTGTTTGTGTGCACGCTCATGCGTCTGCACACAAACTTACGACATGCACCTGCGGCACAGTTCACCCTGTGCTATCTGCATGCTGGCGTCAGCTTATGGTCACACAGGTTGTCTGGAGGAGAGTTTGCTTAATTTAAGTCTCATCACTAAACAGTGTAATAATAGAGAGTCAAGCCTGCAGTTGGCATTGATTTCCTCCATAATGCAGCTCTGCAGAGTCAAGTTATGCTGTTATAAATGCAGGCTTAGTTCACTGAGACTACATTTGCTTTTAAACTAAGACATAAGCATCAACATTAACTACTGCTGATTATAGTTGATTAAAGAAGTAGCGCAGGATCAACTATGTGCATGCGCGCACACACACATATTTAGACTCAGAGCTGTTTTGTAAAATAAAAACGAACCCATTGCAAATGCATGTATCTGAAAAATTAAGATTCTCTCTCGAGAGATGAGCATGTGCTTATTTCAGATTAACTCATTATGTAGGAAAACATGTTGTCAAGTGTCTTATTAGAAAGCAGCCCCACCCTCCTGTTGTTATCAGATGGAAAAATCTCAATTGGCTCAATGATAAAATAAAAAGAAGTAATCCCTAATTATCAGGCCCAGAATTAGATAGTCCTAATATAAAGAGGAAATATATAGGGTGGCAATTATTTGCATTGTAGTTAATATTTAAATTATCTGCCCTTGTACATGTCAAAGAACATAGTGTGGAAATTGTTCTTTAGTCAGCTGCTATATTAGTGATTGTATAAGGCCAAATTATTATTATAAATTTTCAAAATGTGAGATATTTTTATAGGTTATTGCTGCCATCTAAACGTAGGATTTTGTTAAAATGTACAGAAATTAGGGCGCCACAAAAATAAAGCATCAAACCACATTTTCATCAGCCTCAACGTAAATCTGAAAATGTAAAATGTCCCTAAACCTGATTCTTATAAATGTTGGAGGAAGAAGTCACTTGGTTGTGCACACTGGGAGCTCCACAGTGGGGCTGGTTTGGCTATCGTTGACACGATTTTGTTGTCATAATTGGAGTCTCACCAAAGTTACAGGCCGTAATTGGGCGGCATATGGACACCTTAATGTAAAGTGATGCCCTGTTAATCTCACATGAGTGCACGAATCAGAGCAAGTGACGCGGAATAACACCGAGGAGGAGGCAGTTGATTTACCCCTGAGCAAGGCAGCAGGTCCGGCATCTGCTGCCCGGCCATTGATGGCATTTTTATTAATTAAGAGAGAGAGAAAATTAAAAAGTCAATTCCTTAATCAATGAGGAGGAAATTCAAGTTGTTTTATTATTATAGATGTGAGGTTGATTTGTTACTATTTAGTCCTGTTATTCACATGTTTTGACTTAGAAAACTTGCACCAACTTACACGGATTTTAAAAAGCAGAAACTTAAAATAAAGCTCGTATCTATTTGTCTCTCAATATGATACAGACTTGTCGCCTGCTAATTGGTTGTCAGTGAGGTCGAACTGGCTTTTTTAAATTCATGTTGCTTATTTTTTTTTCGTGCTTTTGCAGCCTTAGAATAAAGCCAAACAAATTAAAACAACAGCATATGTGCATATTTAATTGTGCTTTAATTTGTATATGTAGACTTGTGTTTTCCTATAAGATATCTTCCACTTTCTAAATAATAGCCTTATTTAAATATGAAATATTTTGCAGGACATATTTAGTGTTTGCATCTCAAATGTCGCAGACAAGCTACATCTAAAAAAAAACATATATTTTTGGTGTGTTTATTCTACCAAATCAAAGGCCTCAGCCTGAGTTCCTCCAGGAATTATAATTGTATTCAGTATTGATTGGCGCGGCGTGGTGTGTTTTCAAGGCCTATAGTCCACTTCAAATATGCTGTAAAGGCCAGCCACAAACACTGCAATGCACGGTTTCAGAAAAGAGAGCCGAGAATTTTTATCACATATTTTAACATCCAACATGTCTGTGTTTTCACTCATATTCCTGATTTTTGCTGAGAGGGAAAAAAATCAAATTTACAGGGCGACAATATTTATGGAAGTGAAGACTTAAAGGGTGAGCCAATAAATTAGTTTATGGGTTCAAAAGGATAAAACAAGAGCAATGTGATTTATTTTCAAAAGGCTAATTCGGTTTCCTCCACGCACGCGCCCTTAAATCATCGCCATAAATGATCATACAGGCCCGAACTCGAGCAGCCTCATCTGTAAAAGTTGAGTTTCACCAGATGCCATTTAGCAAAAGGCTCATTCTTAAACAAGCTGTAATTGTCGTTCTGAACATCTATAAGGCTTGCAACGCTGTGTCACTTGGCAGAGCTGCAGAAATATTGATCCACGGTCCTCCTCTGTGAGGCATTATATTGTTTCTGCTCGGATATGCTGCTGTGGGCTTCACGGGATTGATTAATAATCAGTGTGAAACCTGTAAGTAATTGACACAGTGGCTTCAGGTGCCCATTGTCCGGCCTCTCTTTGCGCTGGCACTGACGATTTTTTTTTAATTTTCATCATTGCATTGTGGTGGGAAAGGAAAGCACATATATTTTTTTTAGAATCTGAATGTCCACATCCGCACGTGCGTGAGACTATTTGTTATCTCCTTTGCACTAATTGAATTGAATTTCTTTTTTCAGAAATGTTTTTTTTTTAAAAACGCTTCCCCTTATATCCTCTGCAAATCAAATGTCAGTGGCTCCTAGGCCTATATCTGTGCACAATTGCCACAGAGAGCCAGTGCACATAAACACACAGCTCAGGTCGTGCAGACATGGCAGGAGCATATCGATCCCTATGAGAATGTGTAGATGAGGTTTGCTGCCATGTAAGGCCAAACCTTGGCCTTTCATGCTCCTCTGTTTTGTCTCTGCTGCAGAATAAAACACAATAAATAGGCCAACAGTGCAAAAGTGAAAAATATTATCAAAAGATAGTTATTAATTTTGTTTAATTGTCATGATTTCAAATTTGGATTTAATTCTAATGACATGAAATTAAAGTGGACGAGCTGATTTAAAATTATTGTTTGTGTATATCCACAGTGTTTTTGTTTCCCTGTTGTCTGCCTGCCTCTAAAGTCTATTATGTCCACGGGACTACACGGTTGGACAGCCACACTTGGAGGAATTAGTGCCCCTTTGTCTCGACACACGTCACACACACGCCGTTGACATTGACTTCAGAGACAGTTTAACTTCTCTCTCTCTTTTTTTCCCTTCTCTTTTATTTAACTCGTTCAACCGAGCGCAGGGGCCTATTGTGGGGAGCCTGACAGATGCGGGGCCCCTAGCAGGTCCAGGACAGGGAAAAGTCTGAAAGGTTAATCTGTCCCCCCGCAGATGTTGGCTTTGGGAGTCTTGAAGCGTCACCTTTGACATGTCCCTCATTCAGCGGGGGGTCCAGCAGGACACTGACCGCTGCAAGCTGTCACCTCGGCCGGCTGAGGACGCCCTGCTCCACCGCTCTATTAGGCTAAACGGCCCCTGACATGTGAGCAGGGGCTGCAGCTTTAACCCTCATGCAGCTTAATGCGCTACAGCAGCACAGTCATGTTATGTGTCAGCATGTCATTTCCTCTTTGCATTTTTGTTTGTGCGTGCATGTGTGAATTTGTAGTGTTTGCAAAAAAATAAACATTGTCTTATTCAAATGAATAACATGTTGGCGTCTTATTTTTAATGTCACTGTGCACAGGCCATTTTTTTTATATACTCTTACTCAAAAACTTGAAATGTTTGAAATGTTGAAATGTGCAAACTCCAAATAGGACAAGTGTTTGTGTGTGTGCGCACATACACACACGCACACACACACGGTGCTGGGCTTGGTTCGTTAAGCCTAATGGTTGAACAATAGACACATCTGCTCATCTTTTTCTATCAAAAGAGAAGGTACTACAGTCTTCCTCGTTTGGTTAAACCGCCACATATTTGGCGTAGGGGGAGGGGGGATATAGCGGAGAGTGCAGCTGATGTAGCCTAGTAATGACAGCATGGATCTGCGTGGTGTGCATAACACACTTCGGTGGTAATTAAATCCTGATGGTCTTCCTCTCTTTTTGCTGTTTTCTGGAGAAGAATTACTGTTTTCACTGGAGGGTGTTTGAGGTTTTTTGAATCCCCCAGACCTCACTGGTTAAAAATCAACTCCAAATGAACCCGGAAGTTTACTTCATTTGCACCTAATAATTTAAGGAGGACTGAAGACAGAGCCTCATTAGAACTCTAATGAATTTAGCATTTTCCAAATCAGAGCATTAGGAGCCAGATCCGGTCGATTTCCACGAGTAGATTCCATGAGAATTTTATTAGAGATCAGTCTATTTGCATTTTTAGTATTTACGTGGAGGCTGGTGGATGTGGCTTATAGAGGAGAGAGGCTTTTAGCAGGTGTTTGATACCTCCCTTCCTTAATAAGGTAGCTGACGTCAGGACAATGGGGCGGTGTGCGAGCGTGTGTGTGTGTGTGAGAGAGAGAGAGAGAGAGCGAGAGAGAGAGAGAGAGAGTATGGGAGGAGATGGGTGTTGACAGTGCGCATGTGCAGAAGGTGATGTGTGCTGCGGTGGACGAGGGGCTGGAGACGCACAACTAGAGAGATGGCGCGGCACCCGACCGGAGCGCGAGGACAGCTGGTTGGCGGTGGGGGGGCTTGAATCATAAAGAGCATCAGAGGAAAAAAAATAAAATTAAATAAAAATATCAAGCAAAACAGGGAATTGGGGGGAAAAGGAGTTTCCATTCGGCCAAAAAAAAAGCGCGTGAGAGGTTGGAGGAAAATCACATTTAAGGACGGAGAGGAGGCGGCGGCGGAGGAGGCTGCTGCAAGAAGGAGCACAGCAACAACAAAAGAAGACTGAACTTTCCCGGACGCGTGGACTTGTGGACATCAGCTGACTGCGGCAGGTCAGATAGATGGTGTGTCCACAGCGCGGCCCGGACCATGAACGCACAGCTGTCGATGGAGAATATTGGCGACCTGCACGGAGTGAGCCATGAGTCCGTGGCCGGTCACGGAGAGCTGCTGAGTGGCCACAGTCCTCATACCCGTCCGAGCCCCCGGGGTCTAGGCCACCGCGCTATGGGCATGGCGACCCTGCTGGACAGCGGAGACTATCACCCCGGACACCCCGGACACCTGCACCCGGCCATCAGCATGTGCGAGGCCCCCCCCGGCATGAGTGCGAGCAGCACCTACACCACCCTCACCCCCCTGCAGCCCTTACCCCCCATCTCCACCGTGTCCGACAAGTTCCCCCCTCATCACCACCACCACCACCATCCCCATCACCCTCACCCTCACCCCCACCAGAGGATCCCCGGAAACGTCAGCGGCAGCTTCACCTTGATGCGAGAGGACCGGAGCCTGGCGCCTATGAACAGTCTGTATCCCGCATATCATCACAAGGACCCGTGCATGGGCCAGAGCCTCTCCCCGCTGTCCGGCTCCGGCCTGGCCAGCATACACACCACCCAGGCCGGCATCCCTCCCTACGCCCACCCCGGCGCCGCCATGCCCGGCGAGAAGATGCTCACCCCCAGCGGGTTCGAGGCTCACCACCCGGCCATGCTGGGCAGACACACGGAGCAGCACATGAGCTCCTCGGCGGGCATGGTGCAAATCAACGGCCTCCACCACCACCCGCACGCCCACCTCGGCGCGCAGGGCCACGGCCAGGGGCTGGGGAACAGTCGGGAGCAGGCCTCCGGGCCCGGGCAGCAAGGGGGCGGCGTGGGAGGGGGCGGCGTTTCTGGGGGCCAGATGGAGGAGGTGAATACCAAAGAGGTGGCGCAGAGGATCACCACGGAGCTGAAGCGCTACAGCATCCCTCAGGCCATCTTTGCCCAGCGGGTCCTGTGCAGGTCCCAGGGGACCCTGTCCGACCTGCTGAGGAACCCCAAACCCTGGTCCAAGCTCAAGTCCGGCAGAGAGACCTTCCGCCGCATGTGGAAGTGGCTGCAGGAGCCTGAGTTCCAACGCATGAGCGCGCTCAGGCTCGCAGGTGAGCGAAGCCTCGGTAAAGCCCCCTTTTTGTTTTCATCCTCTGAGTGTGTTGTGTGAGTGTGAGAGAAAGAAGGATCATTAGACCTGAATGCTGCCTTTTATATCTGCACCGGGTCAAAATGGGTGGGGAAGCAAAACTGATTTTGTAGTTTTTATTATAAAGAGAAATAAACATTTTACATCCAGCTAAGTGTAATTCAAGATGGACATCAAGGTGGCATTTAGGACAAATGTTCCCTCAAGGCTGATAGTTCTTTATCACAATAACATATAACATCATGTCTCCAGAAATTAAACCTGCCCTAGGCTTTGATGAGTTGACCCTGCTTTCTTTAGATAGGGCTTCCAAATGAGAGGTTTATGCCTGCAGGATGGAGGGGGGAGGGGGGGGGGTGATCAAATCCAACATCACTCAGTGTGTTCAAAAGTTGAAAAAGCTGGTTCCATGTGAGTGGCCTGATATCAGCGTCACTGATTTTTGGGTCTGTGTGAAACAAGTGCTCATGTCATTTTACCTCCATATATCGACCCCTGCACTGGACTGTGTCAGTAAACTGATCCTGAGCCCAGAAATCGTTAGGAACGTGTTTATTTTGGTGTAGATGCAAGTGAACAGGCTTCTTAGTGTTGTCCTCGGTGTAAACAGAGACACAGGAAAGTGTGTGTGTGTGTGTATGTGTGTGTGTGTGAGTGTGTGATAAACTAAATTTAAATGTCAACTCGTGCTTTATTTAGTCTGTGAAATGGGGCTTTTGTGTGTCACTTTGGTAAAATTAGAGGTCTTGATTTCAGGATAGAATAGACAAGACTTTGCCTGCGTGTGTGTGTGTGTGTGTGTGTGTGTGTGTGTGTGTTTTGGTCGTAAACTCGCCCTGACCTGACTGAGGTTTCTCTAATTAACTGATAGACCTCTGTATTCATTTGTCCCTGAGGTGCGCACGAGTCAATTAGGGCGCGCGACGAGGCCCGGATCGTGCGTGCGCGTTCACAGGCACCATGTGGATTTTTTAACGTTTATAGGCCTAATCGATGACCTACAAATGGGCTTTTTGGCTTTTTGGAAAAGTGAGTGGAAAGTGCGTGTATATTGGCCTCGGCGTGCGTGCGTGCATGCTCGCGCGCGTGCACGTGAGTGTGATCACGATGGATTATTTTTCAGTTTTCCCATCTGCTGCTGCTGCTGCTGCTGCTCTCCCTCTGTGTGTGTGTGTGTTGAAGTGTATGATGAAGAGTTGATGTCTGAAGATATTTGACAGATGCAAATGAGTTTTAAAAAATGATTTAACTTTTGAAAGCTGCATTTTTATTTGATCATCGTTTGATCAATAATATGATATACTTAAAAGTTGCCTATTGATTAGCACTGGTTATTGTTTTGTTTTTTTTAAAGGAAGAGAAGGTCTTATTCAGTTTGTTCAGTAATTTCTCCTATTTACATTATCTTGAGAATGTTGTCTCGTTTTGTTTCAGCTATTTGTAAGGGGGGGGAAATCATACCTAAAAATTACAAAAGTTTTATTGGGCCTAAAATTAAAAAAAAAAAAAGTATAGCCCTTCATTGGAGCACGCCCGAAAAATACAGTTAAAAACAAAATGAATTTGTAGAGAGGAGGCTGAGTCCACTGTATTGATCCGTTCGTTCCCAGGTGAACCAGATCTGTGATCATGTGCTGAAGTAGATGTGATATAGGCTAACTATTGATTTTAGCCTTCTGAAATTAATCTCGGGCCTTTTCTGCTTTTTTCCCACGTATTCAATTACCAATCTGAATTTGCTTGAATAGAATAGAATAGAATAGAATAGAATAGAAATTAGGAAAATATGATTTAGTAGGTTGCTGGACAGAATGAAAAGGTCCATTATATATAAAACGAATCAGTTGTGATCGCAGACACAGTCTCAGTGTTGTTTGTTTTTTTCTAGTGTTTTTGTATTATACGTGAATCTCGTCGTGTTCCACTAAATTGGGACACATGTTCTCCCTAAATCAGGCTGAACACTGAGGTCTGTTTGTTGTTCTCCGTCAGATTATGAAACACCGTGTCAGTAGGCCCACTGTGTGCAGAATGAGTGTGTGGAGTTATCTGTGTGTGTTTGTAATGATTAGCCGGGAGCAGCAGCAGTGTGTGTGTGAGTGTGTGTGATCAGTGTGATAAGGAGGCCGTTGTTCTGTCCCCCTGGTTCCTGGGAAAGCTGCCTCTCTGGCCGGGCCTGTGAGCCCTGGCCGGGCCGCTCCGTGTTGGCTCCTGCTGTCTGAGTGGCCTTCACTCCTCCTGATTTATAGCCGCCTTTACACGAGGAGCTCCGACTCTCTGTTAATATTTACCAGCACTGGAGACACCGGGCTGCTCCTGCTCACTATTAGACTCCAGTTTATGGTCGCTGCACTGTACTTTACCACACATCTGAGAGAGGCTGTGCTGACATGAGGTGGCGAGATCAGCTTAATTTCATCATGATTTGAATCTCTAATGAAGTCTGCTTTGATTTTACTATAGGCATCAAAACACATCAAAAGAGCAAAAATGATGAAAAACTATAGTGATGTGAAGTAATAAGCCACTTTTAAAAGCACTATTTGACTACATGCAAATTGCTTGCCTAATATGGAATTGGTTAATTTTACAATGCAGTTCTTCTTTCTGTCACATTTTCTTTATATTTGGTTCCACATTGTGCATGAATCTAACTGCTTCGTTTAATGGTGACTGTGTTTTTTTCTTTAATGAAGCGTTTTTATTCACCATTGTGCTAAAATCAATCAGGACTGGTTCATGAGTTGCTTTGTGGTTGCAATAAGCCGTTAATTAATTTCCCCGGTGAGTCCATATTGGGCCATTCTCCGGCAGCCCGCGTCTGCCCCCTACTGGTGACTGGTGCTCGCTTCGGGTTAGATGACTGTGCAAGGGCTGGAAATGGAAAGAAATAAGAAGGAGATTGGGTGAAGGGAGGTTTGATTTGATGTCAGTCGGATCCCCCGCTTCGTCTCTCCATTATTAGATGATGTGTGGTTCATTTCTCCGGAGCTGTGCTTTATTGGGTGCCGCTGTTTCAGCACCGCGGACAGCGCTCATTGTTCCCCGGCTGACAGGCGTCTTGCGCGGCTGCTCCAAGCCAGAACCGGCGGACCTCCGGCTGTCGGACCAGCAGGGGACTGTGGTCCTTGACAAAATGCTGCCGAAGAGTTTATTTATTTCCCATGTAGCCTTGAGGTTTGCCCACTCACAAGAGAGTCCAGGTGTTAGGAAGAAAAGTCCCACTGCTTCTAACCTGCACATGATTCTGTGCAAAGATACATCTGATCAAATCTACTAAGGAGTAGTTGCATTGATAAATATGGCTTTACACAGTTTTCAGTCAGTGCAGTATAAGAGTACATGCTGTGAACCTTAAATATGCATGTGCAATGGGAGTCTTTTATAACACCTAATTAAGGAAAGTTAACCAGAGGCAAAGAGCTCTCATTCAAATGAGCTCATGCCATTTTTGTTTGGGTGATGTACAAGACATTACAGTGTTAAAAATGTTCCTTTCCGATGTGCTTCTTGGTGTTATTCACACATTACAGGTCAAAATGACAATTTAAAAATCAATACTAACATTTACTGCTATTTCTGGAGGAGTGTGACATTGCCGTTTTGTGGTCTTTGTTTTCTGGATAATATTACTTGATACATTATCATATTAGCTATATAAGTTGTCTGTATAAGTGCTCTAGTCTCAAACGTAAAAACCCCTGAATTATCTTGTTAAAAGCATCTATGAAACACTTAATTTGCTCTGGACCTGCAATTGTGAACCAAAACAGTTTATATTAGTTTTGGTCAAAATGGAATGGATAATATCAGATATTGGTATTGGCTTTAAATAATCATATCAGTGCCAGTTAGAATGAAAACTAGGCAGATGTTTACGTTAAGCTGCTGAGGAGAGACACAGAGATAATTCAGGGGTCAGTCCATTTATTCAGGACCTTTTTAAAATCCAAGGTCGAGGTGTGATTCAGGGAAGATTCTCACACTGTAATAATTATTGTTTTTGCACAAGTTTACTCTGCCCTCTCTCACAAACACTCTCTCTCTCTCTTTCTGCTCGTCTCCCTCCTGATCCCTCCACAGCATGCAAGCGTAAGGAACAAGATCACGGCAGGAGCGAGCGGGGGAACCTGACCAAAAAGCCCCGACTGGTGTTCACAGATGTGCAGCGGCGGACGCTCCACGCCATCTTCAAAGAGAACAAGCGTCCATCCAAAGAGCTGCAGGTCACCATCGCCCAGCAGCTGGGCCTCGAGCTGGCCACAGTCAGCAACTTCTTTATGAACGCACGTCGCCGGAGCCTAGATAAGTGGGTGGACGACGGCTCCGGTCACTCAGTCAACTCTGGTCCCAACGCCTGCACCAAAGCCTGAAGACGGACTGATTTGACCAACTCATGGACTGACACAACCTCGGTGGAAAAGCTTTAAAACTTAAGAGAAACAAAGAGAAACTTAAAAAGACCTTGAAGCAACGTTTTGCCCTTAAACCTGTACTATATTGATATTTATAGTATCCAAAGATGAAAAAACAAACCAAAGACTTGTTTGACCTGCTTTGAAATATTTGTTTCAGCAACACATTTATGTGTAACATACTGCAAAAAGACTATAGTTTTACCCCTCCCTCACACACACTCTCACTGTCACTGGTCTATAGCTTTACTACACCCCCCTCCACACCTCCCCAACCCAGTATCAATCTATCATTCACCATCCTTATCTTTAATCTGATTGGTTGGTTTTAATGATGGGTCCCCAAACGGAGGTTTAATCAGCCTATTGGCAGCCTGCAGCTGTCCACATCCTCGAAAAACAGCCAGAATGTGGAGCTCCAGTGGGATTGGCCAATCAACTTTAAAGACAAAAAAAAAATCCTACAGGAGCGACTGGATTGTTGTGCGACCTTGTTTGGATCGGTGGCGGTGGACTGTCTGTCTCTCCGGCTGTCTGTCTTTCTATCAAGCATTCCAGACGGACAGGGAAATGCCCATGCGTAGACTGCTAACCCAAAACCAAAATCTCAACCCTGAACCAAACCAAAAAAAAAAAAAAATCCTTAACCCTCAACCCACATGGTAGTGCTTTCTTCCAACATGCTGAAACGTTGAATAATTTAAACAAGAGAAACCAAAGCCTTCTACACCCTGAAGCCTCTCATGCAGCTTAGAAATAAAACCACTTAAGAACCTGCTATGAAGTAATTTGACCAAAGAGTATATTTTGTAGTTGATAATCTTAAGAGTATTTTTACCTCATTTCCTCCCTTACCTCCTGAGACAGACTGTTAGTTAGGAGCTACAAAGAAGAGAATGTTACTGCTTATGGTCCATACAACATTTTGAGTCATATATGTGCTCCCTGCAAATGGAAATATTATATATGACACAACCCTGAAAATTAACTATTGACATTTGCCTTATAGATGCCTTCTTGAATCAAACTAGATATTCCAGTTATATCTTTACAGACAGTCTCTATGTGAATGTTCCTGTGAATGCTCATTGTGAAGATTAATCATTACAGACGCATCCTTTCCTGTGAGTCTGTCAATGCTTACAGATTTAGCTTAAGTTGATGTGTTCAGATACCAGCAGCTGGAAAAACAAAGACTAATCCGCTCAGCAGTGTGTTTTCTCTGCAAAGGTGAAAACAAAAAGACGCTCTAAGTGTGGTCTTGACGCTGTGAGGGAGACAAACGGCCTCTGATGGGATTTTTTTATTCTTGATTTTTGAGGACAAACTGTGTCACCACTCTAATAATAAGCATTCAGCGATGCTCTGTCGTCCCTGTGTGCTTCATATGTATTTGATATTATCCTCCTCGTCAAAGATGTCGGACGAAGGGGATGATATCAATGATCATATCACTTTCAGGCGCTTACACAGCAATGTCAGCTCGTCACCTGAATACGAAAGCACCCCATCCTGCCTGTTGCCAATCCCCCCCCCCCAACCCCTCCTGCCTCCGCTCTCCTGGTAAGCTATGCATTTCAGCACTAGGAGGAAAGCACTACACAGGGCTGGCCCAGGGCAGCGCATCATTAAATATATTGAGCTGGCCCCTTGCCGTCATCCTCCTCATGGCCAGGGTTAGCAGCTCTACATTTATCAGAACAAGCGCCGAAGGAGAGGCGAGAGAGAGAGAGCTGCTTCTTCATCTCTGAGAGAAAAAAAAACAAACAAACCAAAAAGACGACAAGAAACAAAAAATGTGTCAAGACCTGCTGATGTTTTATAGTGTGAACCAAAGATGCTACCTCACTCAAGTTCCATACGTGATTTCTATCACTTTGATGATACCAAAGATAACCAAAGATTTTTTCTCATTGCACGGCCTCTATGAGTGGTGTTAAAAGATGTGGTGTGTCTCCCCTCCCCCATCTCCTCTCTCTATCTTCCCCTCTCTTTCTTTCTTCTCCTCTTTCTCCCCCCTCCCACCTGCACTCAGCCCATGCACCCCTGCTATGCGTGCTCTTGCTTCATCTGTGCTCTGATTACAGCTCCATAGGTAGTCATGCTGATGTAGCTATAGGCAGATATGCTGATCTAGCCATAGATACACACAAGCGGCCGCGCAGGTGCCTGCAGGGTACAATGAACTTGCTGGCAATGTGATCAGTCTTTCTTTGTGCTTGTTAGCTGTACCAAAGTATTTATTTCTACCACTTTATTGGCAGAAAAGACAGATAGAAATGTAAAAGCTGACATTGTGGCAATATGAAAAATTAGAGCTTTAGTTTGGTTCGTGATTAATTTCAGAATAATCAATGTGAATTTGATGGAGTACCCCGGCAGATTATCTTTTTTTTTTTTTTTTTTTACTCGGCCCTGCCTCTTAGTGTGTATCTATTGGTTGATGATATTGATCCACCAAGTAGGTCAGACATCTTTACATAACAATAGGCAGACAAGCTGACATAGCCATGGGCAGAATCGTTGACTCAACTATAGGCAGACATGTTCCTGAAAGTAGAAGCAGACGTGTTGCAATCTTTCTAAAACTCCCAGGACGAGTGCCTTGCTTGAACCAAAGTGTTAAACCGCTGTTGACCTCTCACCTTTGACTCTGTGAATACCTCAGCCTGTAGAAGGGCCACTACTGAAGAAACAAGGAAAAGGTTTTTTTTTTAAATCACACCGTGGTGCTTTCGCCAGCGCAACCATGCAATGAACATACCAAAGGAATTTCTGTTGTCCACTTCTACAGATTAAACCAAAGGTCTTTGTTTCTCCTCTCCCCTGCCCCTCTTTTACCCCTCCATCCCTCCTTCCCCCAACCTTCCTCGTCTCTCTGCTGTGTGTAGGAAGGTCCAGCACTCTGGCCGTGCATGTCTTTACCAATGTCTCTGAATACCTCATAGTAATAATTCCTTTGAGTTCTGCATTGAGACGTCTATCTGTGAGTAAGGCAGAACTCCACTCGTGTGGTAACTGTTATTGTTACTTCAAAAAAAAAAAAAGCTGTATGATTATCTATTTTGAAGTTGTTGGGTTTTTTTGGCAGAAGTGCTCTGTTTCAAGTCACGGAGGACAAGTTTCAGGGTTGATGTATGAAACTTAAGGGATGGAGGGAGAAGCGTATTTTTTATCAGACATTGGGTTATGCCAATATTATGATGGTAGACTATTGCTTTTACAGGGTAAAACCAACTGCTGTGATATTGTGTTCATATTTTCCCTTTTCTCTACTTCTGTGTTGTGATTTTAATTTAATTGCATTTTTGTAATGGTTAACCACTGCTTTAATTTATGCATTTGTAGAAACTCTAGATTTGTATATAGTAGGTTTTTGGAGAAAAAAAACAAACAAAAAAGACAGTTTTATGTTACAGCCTTATTTCCCACGCTTAGATATAACAAAGGAGTAGTTTGTATTCTTCTTCAGCTAAATCCTAGCCGGCATTTCAATGTGTGTTTTAAACACTGCCAGAAACCCAGACAGTTGATTTGCCAACGCAGACAAAGTTATACAGGAGCTACTTTGTTGAACAGCTGGCAAAAAGCAGTGTGTACGTGTGTGTGTGTTTTTTCTATTCTTTTGACTTTTTAAAAACAGTTATTTTATGGGTATTACTGCACATCCAAAGATTTTTAAAACAAACCAAAAATTGGAAAAAAAATATGTATAATGTTGAAAAGCACTGGCATTTGTGAGGTAGACTTGTTGAATTTTGATTTGCCATTCGCACGGGTATAGAATGTAGAAGGCGTAGGGCTGTGTAGACAAGCTTACTCTACCATGTGGGGAATCTCCTGTTCAATGTACAATCTGAAGCATTTGAAACGAGGGCTGCAAGTCCCGCTCACTTTGCTGTCTCATACACAGAGTGAGGTGGAGTGTAGGCTGGGCAGCAGGTCTGCCAGGGGCTGTGCCGCGGAGCTGGGTCTGTTTTTATTGCCGTGGCACTGCCGCCTCGCTCCATCTAGTATCTGTTCTTTTGGTACGTACTCGTGTAATGACTATGAGCAAAGTCTAATAAAACTGCAAAGAACCTTACCAAGGAATCGGTGTGTGCGTGTGTATGGGGACGATCACCTGGACTGCTCATTTCTTTTTCTGTCAATGGATGAGTGCAAGTGTGTGAGTGTGCAACTCAAATGTCAAGTACTGTGTGAGTTGGTGTTTGTGTGTGTGGGTGTGTGTCTGTGCGCTCATTTGCATGTAATTCTTTACTGTATGTTCATCCATTTTTAAAATGTGTACATGTTGCTGGTGTCTGCATGTGTGTGGCTGATCACAACAGTAAGTTTGACCTCCTCTGGTTGTCAGAGGCCTTAATGTTTGTACTGCTTCCTCTCTGTCATGCAGACGTGCACAGTATCTCCAAGGACTGAAGGTCATCACCAAAATGTCCATGACAGATCACATCAGCATGTTATGCAGTCATTTTGTCACAGAATGAAGAATTTGAATGTTTTTCAGCAAAGTACAGGTGGTTACATGACAATTATAAAGGCCTGTATTACAGAGGGAATGGATGATGCGTGGATCTATTTTCTCTACATTTTCACCTGTTTTGTTATTTATTTTGTCCTTAAGGAGTTCCCATATGATGGGTAGCTTGGCTACAAGTCTCATAACAATACTGCAGCGCCTAAGACAATCATCTGGATCTCTTACGCTGGGGAACTAGATTCTCACCCAAAGAGGGGTGTCCTCCGGCTATTCATATACAAAGATGCTTGAAGGGTTTTGATAAACAAGCATATTTGTTGTCATAGACATTTAGGAATAGATTACAGTAGTAGTTCATCTTGCACTTGCATTCCAAAATGAAATCCCATTGCTCTCGTCAGCCTTGTGCTCTTGTCAACCTTGATCTCTTTCTTTTGACCTCCTTCTCAACTCACAATGCTTCTTCAGTTTTCAGTGTGTGCGTGCGTGCGTGTGTGCGAGTGTGTGTGCGCGTGCAAGTGCCTGTGTGTGAGCATGCGTGTGTGCGCCAGAGAGGCAATACTGTCGGTGTTACTCTCAGATGTACAACTCCATGTCTCATGACTTGATTTGTCATTGCTGTTTCCCAGGCTTTGCTACTGCTTTCTCAGTGCCGTGCAATATCATCTGTTGTGATTGCTAAGCAAATGAAAAAAAAAAAAAAGAAAGAAAATTGAGAAGCAAGTGATGATGTCATCCAGCTTTTTTCAGTGTTCAAATGTTTCAACATTTCTGTAGTCACAAAAAGTAGAAAATAAACGGTTGGTATTTCCAGCTTCTGAATCTTGGCTCTTGTTATTATTATTATTGCTTTATTTTTGGTGCGTTTTGTCTTTTCTTGCTCAGACAGGCAAATTGAATCAATAAACCATCAAATCAGATAAGGAACTAGGGGACAAGCCAAGCAGGCATATGAATTTGTCTTGGATGGGAACCTGCATGACAAGTAGCTTCAGAAGATCAGTGGGTAGTTTTAGTCATATATGCTGTCTGGATTAGAAGCATTGGGGGTTCCCTGTGTATCAGTGTATTGCCATCACATGTTTTTACAAGTTGGAAATATGTAGCTGCGTAAACCAATTAATAATTAAAATCATCAGTGTCTTTTAAAGGTCAACAGCAAATTCCTAACATGTAAAGAAGATGTATGTTGGGAGAATAATTTAATATAAAAGGTAAATTTATTTTAAAATGTGTCTCAACTTGAAAAATAGTAACATTGGAGTACATAGACAGTAACGTGGCCCTTTGAAAAATCCCCAAATCACAGTCATAATTTATAAATGAGCAAAGTCATGAGATCAGTTAAGTTTTCTGGATTATTGTTTTGACCTTAATACAAAGTATCTTCAGTTACAGAGTCACAAATGAATCAAGCCAAGCTGAGACATCCACACTACAACCGATCAGTAATTTCATTGATCGGACTCAGCAACACAATAATAAGAGGAGTAACTAAATTGATTTTTCAATTGCTTTCCTCTGTTTGTTGTGCTAAACCCCACAAATCCGTCTGTTAGTAATCCATCAACCAACAGTGAAGTGTTGTACCCTGATTACACCGATTTAAGGCCTGAAGGCAAACTCTTGCAGCTAAAATCTATTGGTGAAATTGGGAGTTCTTTATGGTCAAATGCCGGGTTACATACTTAATTTCTCAGTTACACATTGTGCCAGAGGCTTCACTGTGTCAATACAATTAGCCTAGAGAATATTCTCTGAAGAAAAAATATACATAAGGTTTTAAACAAATGATTCTGCAGCAGGTATTTTGCAAACGAGAATATGATGTAATTTAATTTCAGTCATCGACCTTAAGTGCTACTCTAGATAGATAGATAGATAGATAGATAGATAGATAGATAGATAGATAGATAGATAGATATTACAATTACAAGTAGAAGCGCTTTTATTTGTTGCATTATTTATATCCTGCCACTAGATGGGGCTATGACATGGATTTTTCTAAAGTCAAGAACTTAAGCCAATATTCATAAAGGAAAGATTCACACTAAAATCAGACAATTTAATAACTCTTTATGCTATAGTAATAATACTTTTTAACAGTAAAATAAATAACTGAAACCACAGACAACGGTCTCTGCTCATTGAAAATCATCAATACTTGAAATAATAATAAATAAATTGTTTCATTTACACTGAACACTGAGCACTAGAGCACTCAGATATAAAATCCAAATGAGCTTTAAGATCAGATAAGATAAGATATTCTTTTATTAGTCCTACAACAGGGACATTTACAGCATTACAGTAGCAACATAACTAAATAGTTGTTTGTTTGTTTTTTTAAAAAAAGCAACAGAAGCATAAAAAACTATCAACAATTTAACTAGAGTAGAAATTACTAACACTTTAGTAATAATAAGTATTGACAAGAAATATACGAGTATTACCAGTGCAAAACAGGCTAGATGGTATTAATAAATTAACAAGAGAAATATGAACTATGAGAATAAGAAAACAATATATAGACTACAGACTGGATGAAAAGGATGAATTGAGATGAAATGAACTATTGCACGAATCAGATATTGCACAGAATAAAATATTACAGGAAATGAATATTGCACTGAATGATCAAAGGAATGTGTAGTGACATGATTAGGAGTATGGTCTACTGGGAGCAGCACTGGTTGCAAAATCTGCGGCCTTCACAGGAATGCACAGCTTCCAGTGAATTGGGGAATGTCCCCATATCTCTTTACAATCAGTAAGGGTGTTGTCAGATTTCTAGGAGTAGCTGCTGTTCGCTCTAGGATTTATCTCTACATGACATCACCACACTAACTACAGCCCTGACTGTGTTGCTGGCCTTTGCAGCTCAGTGCAAACCACAACTTACCATGTCAGCTTTCCCTTTCACACTCGTACAATTCTTAAACAGCTCTCTGTTCCAGGCTGGACTGCAGCTGGCTAACTGCAGAACTAGAATTAAACAGAAATAAATTACAGTTTGAGCCCTAGGGCCAGTTGATCTCCATAAAGCTGCTGCGGACCATGTGAATGTAAAAATGAAAGTCTGTGATGGAAGATTCTTCATTCAATTCAACCATGCAGGTCTGAATTCATTGCACAATATATCTCTACTTTTAATCTTAAATAAGGAATTACTCTGATTAATACAATATTGCATAAAAGCATAAATATGTTGCTAAAATTATTGGCATGCCATATTGATCTGTCTGTAAATATTATTGTTAACTATTCAGGAACACACCTAGAAATGTTAGAACCCTTTGACAACAGCTTAACAATGGCTCTGATAGAGTTTCTTTGACCTCTGATGAAAGCCACCATCAACCACCCAGTCCACTGCTGCTGCCATGTTAAAACCTTAACAGGACAGTACATGGTGTCTTCTGTGAGCTGGTTTGTCACGTGCAGATCACGCCTGGCTGACAGACTTACAACAGTTGGGTTTGCACTTTAACATCAATCTGGTGTAAATCACGTGAGTAACTTGTAAACTTTGCCCCTTTGCCAGATAAATACCCACAATCACCTGGTTGGTGTTTGCATCGTTATGGACTTTATGACCCTGCATACACCGGTTTATTTGTTTCTGGTATGAGACACAAAGGATGTGTGTGAGCTAACACATCATGACACAGCACAACTCAGTCAGTTTCAAATTCAATAGACACAGATTCTTTGAAAATAATGTTTAGCCCCTGTGACAGCAATAGGTTACTGTCTTTTTCAGCAGTCTATTCAAAATATTATAGTAATACAAGTACTTTATAGCCAAACTCAGGTCCAGTCCATAGGATCTATCTGTGTGCAGCAGACAACAATAACAGACAAAGTGCAACTGCAGCTGCCAAACAGATTTGTGAAGCAGATTCTGGTGTCCTCATTTTGGCCTTTGCCTTTGTTCCAAGAGGTTTTAGCAGAGACGAGATTAAAACAAAGAGCTCTGCCTCTGTCTCTTTTCCATTTGTACCAGAATGACAAAGGACCCCATCCTGTTTATTAAGTTCTATCTGTATTTTTTTATTTTATCTTCACATGTTAAAGTTTACTTTTACTTTTGTAGCAGTGTTTTTTTTATGTGAAAGGGAACTCGTTGTAACAATGATGGACTAAAGTTAGATCTAGCATTGATTTGCCATAACATCACACATGTATTCTATAACCTCTCAGCACAGGCTTAATATTGACACGCTTTGACTTTTTCATTTTGTAACATACACCCAATATCTTTTCTTTTTATTTTACTATATGATTGATGGAAAAACACAAGATAAAATAAAAGTTAATATCTAATGTAATAAGTAAGAACATAAGTAATGGTTATGTGGTGCTTTTGCCAGGAACTTGTCAATGACTTATGAAGAATCTCAGCCAGTCAGGACTTTATATTACAACATAGAGCAGCATTGCTTTCAACACAAACGATCTTTGGCTTCATACAAAAGCCAAACAAGCCAGAACAAAATGTTCACGACGGAAAACAACGAACCTCGCCGAATCCCACTGACCAATCAGCTTCCGGAGAGGAGCCCGTCTCATATTTGCTCCTTTCCCCCTACTCAAATATCAAACCATCATTAATGTTAGAGAACTGAAGGACGTCATTTCGGGGTTTATATTAAATCTGATTAATCTTATTCGTGAGTTTTTGGTACCTCTTCTAACTTGGCGGTTACCATGGCTGCGAGTTCATGCGAGGCTGGCAGAGCAGGATGTGACGACAGGGGCTGTTGTTGGGACACGTGACTGGAGCTGCACTGATCTGTTTTGACAAGCAGCGAGGAGGGGAGGCGGACTGAAGCATCACGACCACGACCAGGAGGACTCACTGTTCCTTTCATCTGCGTTTCAACTCAGTAATATCAGCGAGGACTCTGGTCTCATAGTCGGAGCCGTCAGTGGGGCTGTCAGCGGGGAAGTCGGGAGACGGTCGCGGAAAACGTCGCCGTGTTGACGGACGCGATCGAGCGGAGTCGCGCTACGTTATTTGTTGTCGGTTTGAAAAAGTTTTAATGAAGATCGCAAAGGGAAGTCGGCACAGGTGGCTTTTCTAGCCTTAACTCTAACACTGTGGATGGACAGAAAGTGGACACTATCCGCCTGAAATTAGCGGTTATCATTTCAGTAACTATGTACTCGTCGTAGCTAAAAAATAAATATACCGAGACTGAGCGTCCATCCTCGGTGTTTGCTGTAGCCTAGCAGTGGCTACCTGAGCTCCGGTGGGGGTTGGGATGTTTGGGAGATCGTCGTCTTCAGCAGCTTGACCACACAGTCACGATAAAGTTAGTTAGTGGTGTTTGCTATCTAGCTAACGTTGCTGAGTTAGCACCCCCCCCCCTCCTCCTCCAGCTCAGGCAGCCCGACGTTACAGGAGAGGAGACCCAGAAATGCACCGCGACGTAACTATGGTTCAGGTGGAGGAATCCGAGACTGGCTGGAAGTGGAGTCAGCTGGCTAGTTAAATTACTGGTCATCAGATTGGTTTGATCGCTAGCAAGCAGATTGACAAGTCCGTTTACCTAAAGCTAACTGTTCCTGGCATTAGCTATCAGCTGTCTTTGTAGTCAGTCAGTTGGACAATACAGTGCGACTCGATGGACGCGTACAGTAGCATGCTAACAAAGCAATGCTTTGTTGTTGGATAGGGGGCAGCTGGCACCAACACACAGGCTCTACAGCTGATATTATTGCTTAGCTAATACAGCAGGTCTCAGCCACAGAGTGTTTGGAGGGTGGGTGGGGGGTCTAGGCACCGTCGTGTTGCTGTGATCGACAAAAGAGAAGACCCTGCAAGAGACCCTGAAGGCAACCTGATGACACTGGACAACATGAAGCCCGAGAGAGGTATGTGGAGACACTTGATGGTCAGATCCAGCTTTAGTGGACCTGTTCCTCTGAGACCAGAATCAGGCCAGGGAATTATCTAACAGCTGGTCAGCCTGGTCACTGGTTATGTGAATTAACAAAGCCTGACCCAAGTCCACGAGGACGTGTGCATATGTAACACACATTTGCTGCTCCAGTTTTTGATGTTAACACGGATGTCAGCTGTTTCTTTTCCCCATTTTGGCTTCACCATATAACCTGCAAGATCCTCTCATGCCAAATGCTGTTCCCTTTTTTTGCCAGTAGCTCTTGTTTTGACAGTCTCTTGCACAGGGCTGCTGCAAAATGTTCTTGACACCCACCCTGTTGTGGAAATAAGGCTCCTGCCGTATGCTCTGCAACCTGTTTACATGTCACTGTGTCTGCAGCAAGAGGTAAAACAGGGACAGAGGGGACACCCTTGTTTGTTTCAATGTGATTATGCAAATGTTACTACCGCATGCATTTGTAGTCTCTGCCCTGACACAATTAACATTAGGTGTTGTATAAGCTCCTATATTCTACAAGTTCAGTGATTCACATTGTGATTGATTTTATGTGATCCAGAGGAACTGGTGACTTGATCTGTTGTCAACAACACAATAGCACCATACTTAGAAGCAGCGAAGATCCACTGTTCTCAGTCATGATGAGATTAGCTGCAGTCAATCAAGGTTAGTCTGTGTGTTTGCATAGGTTATGAAACTGCAGTCAGGCTGCTGACTGACCTGACTCAGATCTTCCTCAGAGCACAATATGCTGGTAATGGGACTCCACAAAGAATGGTAAACATGTCCCCTATATGGGCCTACACTGTTAACCCTAGTGTTGCCTTGCCTTGTCTGTAGGATCTTAAGCCTTTATATAGAAGCACTGACCCATCTGTGTGGTGTCACTGTCCAGAGTAAAGGGCATACTGACTGGCACTGTACAGTGTAATTATAGCCTAATAATGCAGCACAGCATGCTGGGTCAACTGTGAAGAGTAAACAGCAACACAGCTGTTGTATGCTGTAATATTGGTTGGAATATTGAGATCATTTGCAACCAGTGTGTGTGTGTGTGTGCCTGCCTTGTATGAGCCAAAACACTGAGATCTGTTGGCCTAAGGCACATTACTACAGTGAGTCTGTTCCTCGCCCTTTCATGGATTGTCACCATGTCAGGTTGGCTCACTCACTGCCGTGTTCTAATTATGAAAGCTTGTGCCAGTAGAAGCGGCTCCACAGCAGTAGCTCTCTGTTTGACTGGCAGACACTGTGGGGCTATTGTTATTTGGAGCATACTGTGCCGTTCCTGTGGTGGAGATACCAGATTGCTTATAGCCCAGACGCCTTCCTTCTTTTTGCCTCTCCCTGCTCGCAGAGAAAGGGACTGCAGTGGTGAGAAAGAAGCTGTTTACTTAGTAGCCTGGACCACAGAAAGGTTGAGCTGAGCGCAGAGCAGGCAGCTTCACCGCTCTGATGCTAGATTGGGGGTTCTTAGGAGAGCCTAGCCTTATTAAGTTTGAAAGGGAGATCTGAACAAGTCCAGACATGTGCATCTAACACCAGCCTTCTGCAACAAGTCTCACAGGCTGTGACCCCCTGATCAGGTGGGTGTGAAAAGTTAAGCCAAGGCTTTTGGGTGGGTGATGGTGTGATGAATCAGGCTGTACTCTGCAGTTCCTTGCCCCTCGCTTCGACTACCCAAATCCAGCATATTGAATGAGTATTAGTGCTGATTTTGAGCTTAACTAACAGGTCCCATATCAGGCTGATCCAAATTAAGTGCTGTTTTTTAGTCACTGCCACAGCAACACATTTTTAAAGCTTCTTGAACAACATAAATTAAAAAAAAATCACAATCCCTCACATCCTCTTGAGAAGTTATGCCTAGTTTGAGCCTCATATTAGAATGAGTGATTTATCCTAGTTGGTTCAACACTGGGTGCAAAAAGAAAAAGGAGCATATCAGTTGCGCTAATACCCTGGGATTGGATATCAGATTTGGTATCCAAAGAAAAAAAAAAAAACAGGATCAGCGTGGGTCTTCCAAGACCCGTGTGCCAGATTAATAACAAAAAAGTTAGACCTCAGATGGGCAGAATTTTCTTCATGACCATGCAACTTTTCTTTGTGGCGTTTTGTGAACCACGCTTTTGTTATAAAGGGAGAAGAGGAGCACTTAGTTCTGCTCAGAGGTCTAACAGGAGTCATCTGACCCCCTTGTTTTTCTGTGAGTTGAGCTGCTGTGAGTCAGGATGGTGTGTGTGTCTATGTGTGTGTGCGTGCGCAGGCATATGGGTGTGAGAAGGTAGTGTGGCAGACAGTTGCTATTGGCCCTAATAAGCACTGTACCGTTGAACCATGTGGCTCTACTGACAGTTTTTACAGGTCCCATAAAGAGCAGCCATGGAAAGCTTAGGACCAGTTTACACCAGTTAGGGGAGACCTGGCTTGTCATATTAGGTTTCAAACCGTTTCAGCAGAAGTGGGGTTGAGTTGAGTTTTATTCAAATCAAAGTTTTGCACTGAGTAGTACATTAGCTAGTTAAAAGATTTGAGGCAGTGGTGCTCGTTAGGCTTTTGTCCACCTCCAAAATCAAAATAAAATGAAAGTTCCTTGTTGCTTTCAAGACATAATTTTGTTTGGGTGGGTTGTCTCCACACGTAGAAGCGCAAATTTTGATTCAGAGACCGCATTGGAATTGTTTACACTATAAAAATAGGCTGCTCCCTTTCAAAAAAAAAGTCACTGAAGTGGACTTTATAAATGGAAAGACTTTGCATTAGCTGGTGATTTGACGTCATGCGGTGAAATGTGTGAGCAAAGAGCTAAGAATGGTGACTGAGTGCCTCCTCCTTCATGCCCTCAACTATAGCTCTTATTCTCTCCCCCTTTTGGACATGCATTAAACAGCATACACTGAGATGACCTCAGAGCTAGTCATGCTGGAGAGACTCAGTCAGCTGGCAAACCTCAGCACAGTGCTCCTGATTCCTGTAATGTTATTTGCAGGGCTTGTTTGGTGGTGCTTCCTGTTTGGAGCCACTAGTCCTTTAAGGAGGACTTGAATACAAGTCCACCCCCACCCACCCAACTTACTCCACTGCCTGCCTTCTGCCGTGTGCTCAGCCAGATTACAGCTGCCCTTAGACGTCCCAGCCACATGCCAGCGGATCAGAGGATACACTCTCACTGACGAGAGTGCCAGATAACACAGAGCGACATACACTGTTGTCCCGTACAACACCTGTCTAGTCCCGTGTTGTCTTTGCCTCTTCCTCGGCAGTGATTTACCCCACAGCAGGAGGCAGCCACAACAGGTGCTTGCTCTCTTCTGTTTTACTCATCTCACACAGTTGGAGTCCATCTGTATGTTTTTTCCTTTTCTTGATTGAGTCATTTATTTATTTGTTCTTAAGGGTTTTTTTAGCAACATAAAAATAGTGCTGGTTAGTAGTTTTATGGGGGGTGGGGTTAATTCCAAAACACATCCTGTCATGTGTCATTATTTGTTGCATGCATGACAACTGGAAATGAAACAAAACAGATACATTAAAAACTATGACATCATATTTCACCAGGTCCACTAGGTATTCATTTGATAAAGTACTTTAGGGCAACATAAGTGTTTTACTGTATTGCCTTTTCACTACAGCACCACTGCCATTTGCTGACCCAGCTGTACTGAACATGGATATTGGACTCCCCATTGTACAGACAGATTCAGAGCTTCCCTTTTGCAATGAATACCAGTACATGGTAGGCATTCAGCTGTGAGTTACTGTCCTGGCTCCCGGGGTAATCAGCCTAAATCAATGCTGTTGTGACAGGTTTGACTGTAAAAAGCCTAGCCTAGCTAGCCACTGCATGGGTTTGTGCTCCCAGTCCTCCCAGTCCAGTAATGCTCTTACATAACACTGGAACATTTTATTCAGCACACCAGCCTGATGCTTAAAGTCATTCAAGTAACAGTGAGCTTTATCCACACACAGACATAAAAGCAGGGGTTCTTTCACTCATTTACTACAGCTGCTCAATTAAGGCTCAGTGTTAACAAGCTATACGGACAAACAAAAATACACCATCCAGACTTAGACTGGCTGAAGCTGAAACTAGCAGCATGGATCATATTTCTGCTGCCAGGGTGCCACTGTGCAAGTGATGTCATTTGCTTGTGTGTTCGTCACATCCTCCCGCCCCCGTGGCTCTTCATAGCCAACCAGCAGTGAGCTCTGCAGGAACAGGAAGAGCCATCTGGACCTGGTGGTTTTCTCATGGTAGGGGTGGCGTTGTGGTGGGGTCACTGTCTATGTCTCTTTCTCTCTTTCACAGTTTCTGTGTCTCTGTTTCTGTCTGTCTTTGGCACATTCAGTTTGTCTTGAGTTGTACAATTGTGTCTCTTCTTCAAGGTATCTGTGTGTCTACAAAACGTCTGAATGAAGTATCTAAAATATTATAAGGCAAAGTTTCTTAAAGAGTGACTTGCAGGTTCCATTTTTTAAGTGTGTTTAAAACGACAAATTTAAAAGTTAGAGCAGATTTTATATGTTTAACAAGGCATATTGTAAGCAAAATGTGGAAGTTCTGAGCAAAGCTGCTAAAACATTTTATTTCTTCAACGTTGCGTCACATTACGTCACATAAGGGAATCCTTCACTTGACTCTTGACTTCTTACGTTTGTGTTACATTACATTGCACCATTATACATCATGGCAAATTGTTGAGTTTGTGCGGATTGCATAAACACAACCTGCCCAGAAACCAGTCCACCGTTTCCCAACATAAAAAGCTATTGTTAGCTAGTTAGCTTTGTTGCCTGGTGCGTGACAGGTGAAGAGACAGGACTTCGCGGTTGCATCTAAAGGAAAACCACGACCCTGTTCGGCACTCATTTTAGACAGAAGGATTCTGATTCAGTGATATGGTGGAGTTCAGGATGGGATAATGAAGCCAGGACCATCTGACAGTTACTTCAGGATGAGCTTCTTCATCAGGTCAAATGTCAGCAGGCAGCTGGTAATGTCACTGCCACCAGCGGAAAACATGAGCTGTGCAACGTAAGTCTTGTTTTGTAACACTTGCTAACTTCCAGATTATTCAACATGATAATTTCAGTTATGAGAAGCAACGTGTGGGAAGCATTTGTTAGTGTAAGACAGCGTAACTATCTTGTAAAACCCACCAGCTGGCAAGGCATGATGGCTAATGTTAGCTAGCATTAGCATTCTATTTTGTAAATCCTACCAGAATGCATCAGTAACCTCAGTTCACCAGGTTCTATAACTCTTATAAAGGTTTACATGTTGCTATGATGTGTGTTCTGTTATATAAACATTTATTTCTTTCCCCCAGAATATGCATCAACTCACAAATGATTTTAAGAAAGAGAAGTGCCATCTTGTCCTCCACTGCTCCTGCCCCCTCCCCCCTGCCAGAAGATCACCAAGGACGAGGCAGTCAGCCTGTGTCTTGCACAACATTCACGGTTTAACACAGGACATTAGTGTGAAAGCAGCACAGATGTTTTGGTCCCTAGTTTTCCGCTTGAGATTATTGTAAATCAAGGCAAAGTGAGATCAGTCCTACAATTTATGTTCACGTTATCCTCCGCCAAAGACATACTCTCTTGTTTATTTGTAGATAACTCGAGATATGAAAGATTTTGATGATATCTGGTAAACAGTTGAAGTCACAGGCCAAGGACTGAGTGAATAGTTTTTTTTATTGTTTTGTTTTTAAGTGTTCTCAACATTACAAGAGAGCATTTGGAACATTTCAGTGCTTACTCATGCTCATTGTACTCAATTGAAAAAAAAATGGCATGTGTATATTTTGATGTAGAGCCAGGTGCTAATTAAACATTTTCTATTCAAATATTGAGGATTATACAGCTTAGTTGGAAGTATGCTCTGAATTGTTTTATTGTTTTAAATGGATCAGTTGGTATTTATACATTTGATAAATCCACATACACACACAAAAGTTTGTGTGTATATTTTACTCCCTTATGTTGCATCACTCGCAGTTAGTCTTTTTTAGATGCAGGGGCAAAATTCTCTCACACATCAGAAGGCACTGTAGTGTATATTAATGTATATGTTTTTAAAATCTAGTTTTCCAATCCCATTTAATGACACACTGATTCACTAGAGCCCCCAACCTGCAAGTTGCTCTTTAACACTGCCTGTAAGCTTTTAGATACATGCTGAACACATTCATTCACCAGGTTAGTAAATTATCCAACCATGTTTTTTATGTAAACAAAGTGGCTGGAACTGGATAACTTGTAGAATAGTAACTTCATCTCTGTGATCTCTTAAAATATTGGTGTCATCATAGTGCATCCTTCTACTCTAATCCCTGACGTGACATAAGTATATCTGAGTATCTGTGGGACCAGCATGCCATGCTCTGAACCCACATACTAAATTAAGACACAAGCACTCATGCCTGACAAGAATGTGTTTCTTTCTCATGCTTCCACCACGTCTGTTATTTTTGTAGCTGAGAAACCAAAATAACAGCTTCTTGTCTCAGCAGCGTTTTACATAGGAGTATGTTGAAGGATGTGTGATAATCATTATTCTGAGGGAAGACCTTCTACAGGCAATCCTCTCTGACCTTGTAGTGAATCCACTTTCCTGCTTTTCGCTCCACTGGTGTTCTCTTCCCTATCCTATCATCCTCACCCCTCCTTTCTTTTTCCTCTCCTGTCCTCTGAGTCACATCACATATACTTCAGCTACTGTAACACCTCAGCACTTAACACCTCCACCACCACTCTCTGCTGATATTATCTAGACAAAAAGCATATTGACAGAAATAGAGCTAGCTCGACTTACTCTCTAAAATGCAAGAAAGAAATGCAGGAGTTGATAGTAGGTCCTGACAGATTTATCGGTATTCATTCATTCATTCATTCCAGATTTATTTTACATAATTTTATTATCTTTTATAATTAAAAGATCATTTAAGTGCTGCCTTCCTTAACAATGGCATCAAATTAGTTACAAAGCAAAGGAAAGGAAAATTACCAACAAAGAGATGTACTAATAAAGAAAAGGCAATGCCACAGGTAGCCAATAAAAATCCGTTACAACTATTAGGGAAGATCATTTGATTGAAACAGCACCAGTCAAAAGTGTTAAGCTACAGTGAAAAAGGAAAACTACTGGATTAATATAATTAAAACATAAATTAATTTTGTAAAATGCCTTAGAACTTTACAATAAGGGTAGATAGTTTGATAGATTAAAATAATCAAAATTAAAATATAGTCATGTGAAACAATTACGAGTAGGAGCTAGAAGTTCCAAATCAAAATTCTAAAATGTCTAAAAGGTGTAACTATATTAATTTTTAGGAGGTTTTGTATTTAGTTTAAGGAGGCAGGTGCAAAAAAATTGAAAGCAGTCTTTCCAAGTTCATGGCTCATGAAGCAAGAGCCAGTCAGTAGAGCAGGTCTGATGAAACCCATCTGAGTGATGAAGCAATTCTGAAAGGTAATACAGTAATTTTCCAGTAAGGGCATTATAGATTAAAAGGATAGCAGCGAGTATGACGTCTCTCTTGGAGAGAAGACCACCCAACCCTAACACATAAAGTACAGTGATGTGTATCATAAGGGTTGAAGCGGTTGCATCACTATAAATCACATCTCTGCAGTCCCAGACTGACATGAAAACTGTCTCAACAACCCCTTCTTAACATCAGAAAGATGATTTTCTTTTTCTGTAGAAATAGCAAACCTTCTGCCTGAGTCGACACAAAAGACCATCTATGTGAAATTTGAATGTGAGTTTTTTTTTTATCAATCCAGATGCAGAGATATTTATACTCTGTGACTCTCTCAATCTTATGTCCATTCGTAATAGAAATACTAAGATTGTTATAGTCTGTTGCTCTAGCTCTACTGGTCAAAGTGGTAGCTTCCCCATTCAACAGATTGTTGTCTCTCTGAAGGGTATCCCCTGAACCAATTACATGCATTAATATCAAATCCAATGTTACGTAGCCTCAGCAGGCAATGGTTTACAGTGTCACATGCTTTGGATCAATCGAGAAAAAGTGCTACATGGTGCTTTTTTATCTAAAGCTGATACATCATTTACAACCATAGTGACAGCCCTGTGCCCTGCTCTAAAACCAGACTGAAATGGAAGCTCTGGACAGAAATATCTCCAATTGATCATTTACTAAAGATTCCAGGACCTTTGCCAGACAGCACAGTTTAAATATTGGTCTGTTGTTGTCAAGATTCCTCTTGTCTCCTTCCTGATATAGGAGTATAACATGAGCCATTTTCCAAACACTGGGAACTGAACTAGGGGAATTAGAAAGATTAAAAATGTGAGCTTTTTGCTCTGAGATAAATTGGGTGGAGAATCTAGGATAAAAGGGATCCAAATTGTCTTCTCAGCTAAAAAAAATTGTTAAAACCTAAACTACTGTCTGTATGGTCAGACAATAAACACTTATACTATGAAGAGGTATAGTTATATTGATTGCTTGATAAAGATATTATGCAAATATATTTTTATAAGAGGACATTTTTCACAGTGCTATGGCGTAAGGCCAGTTCACACACACCAATACTGATTTCTGAGCTCAACTGGAGCTTGATTTTTTTTTTTAAGTCATCTGCCTCAAATCCACTATGCTTCCACTTTTGCATGTGTGTGAGTCCACACCAGGTCTGAGAAATATGCATGTGACACAGTGTGTAATGTTGAGTGTGGCTGACAAGTCAACACTGTTGCCTTTTTTATGGTACTTTAACGCAGTTTTGTGTTGAAGCCAAATCTGTTGTATGCTTGCCAAACCTTTTTAGACCAAATCACAAATTCTCTGTATACCAGACATTTTAGTGCTTCCCGGCTGCTTCTAGGGTGGCATTAAATAAAAAGAACGGCACTCCTTTGAGAAAAGTAAAAGTGTTTTATAGTGTTTAAAACATTGCAAGCTTTCCGTAGTGTTGGAGTACAACAGCAGCAGAATTCCTTTTAAATTAATGAGGAAATAAAGAAACTAGTGCTTTCATATGTCACTGATTTGCGACAACTGGTTAATGTTTCTTTTGACAGACAGTCTTGATTGACTCTGAAGAGGGTTGAATCCTCTTCAGCTTTTAAGGTCTGTTACCAGACACCACACGGTGTTATGTAAGCCAGCACTTTAATCAGGTTCATCCACCAGACCGACACATGTACATGTTCTCATGCTGGTCGTGGTAAGGTACTACAGAGGATAAATAATTAAGAATTTAAATATCTGAAAGCAATATGAAGAGAAAACAGCAGCAAAGAAAGAAAATAGTGTTGTTTTCTGTGTGTTCATACTGGGGGGATCTTACTATTACTGAGACATCTTATCAACCAGTTAATATCCATAAATCTCTAATTACTTTAAACTAATAGAATTGGTGGTTGCACATGGAGGAACGCTCTCAGTCTCTGTTAACAGCGAGTACCTTGGGGGCTCATTGTGGAGGCGTTAAGCACATTGTTTATTAACAACAGCGTGAGGTTAAGTTAATTTGAGACTCATCACAACTATCCCCTTTCCTTTTCTCCATTGTCTCATCTCATCACTTTCAGGCCAACAACCGGCCTCAGTATGGAGCGAGGCAAGTCCCCCGCTCACCCCCAGCATCCATCCTCACAACAGACCAGCTGACAGTCAGGCTGTCCTGGTTAACTGGCCTAATGTTTTTTTCCCCTTGACTCAGCTGGTTTTTGGTGTGTTTTTTTCTTTTCATGTGCTGCTTTGATGTGAATGCTGTTGTTGAATTTGGTGGTCATGCAGCTGTAATTTCGAGTGACGTCAACTAGAAAGTGCTAAATGATAAATATGTGAAGTAGGGTGTAATAATGAAAGGTGAGCAGCGTCTAAAAGGAGACGAGATGAACAAGAGCTGTTTGTTGGCCTTTGGCGGTGGATAAATCATTCAGTACGGCTTTACCAAGAATAAGGTGAGGATTTCTTCCCAGCCACATCAAGTCTTTGGCCTTGTGCTGCTTTGTCCCAAGCGGTTAGTTCCAGTCGCCAACCACCTCAATCTGCCTGTGCCACAACTGACACACTTTTCATGTTGGAGCTGCGCTGCTCGGGTTGCTCAATTCAGACTCCCCTTTCTAGAAATTGGCATCGGTTGCGGAGAAGAGGTCAAAGGCCCGTGCATTCTTGTTGGACAGGGTGGTTCTGGTTACGGAGAGAGGCTGGCGTGTCCTACTGCCCTAGTGTCCTATAGCTACCAGCCGTCAGCTTGCTGAAATTTGAACCGCTATAGTAAAGATTTAGTGTCAGATGTTGCCTTAAGGAGAGATTGGAATTGGTCAAGGAGGATCCATCTTTGCACGCAGTTAAATTTAGTGGCCTACAAAAATGTAAGTAGCTAAAAAAATGACTAGTAGAGAATGAAATCATCATCTTTAACAATGCACCTGATGTAATACATGGCATGTGTGTTCGCTGTGTGGCATTTCTTTTAAATGGAAAATGTGAAAACTGAATCTAAAATGCATCTATAGTGTACACTGTTCAGACTCGAGCAGACAAGGCTGCATGTTTGTTGGCTCTGCTGGGGCTTAGTAATTCCCACTTTGCCCACCTTGTCCAGTACTGCTTTACTCACACCACTCCACATTACATAACAGGTATTAGTTAGACAGTGAGTCTGCAAAGGACCACTCTTGCCTGAATAACAGGGGTTTAGGGGGCCCGGCTACAGTGTTTGCAAGTAAGGTCAGAAAGGGCACGGCGGAGGGCACAACAAACCTTAGGTCACTGCTGCTGCAGATAATCTTTCTGGCATTTCAGGAAAGATGAGAGAGAGATTAGAAGAGAGAGGTGTGATGCATTGTTAATAACAAGTAAATGTCACGAGCGCGTAGTCTGCACTTTAGTCCTTTTTAGCTACAAGTACGCTTGCTTCATTGTTTTGGTGTTTGTGGATCGTTACATTAGTATTCATAGGTCTTTTTTTTTATTCCCAGCAAAGTTTACAGCACATTTAAAGTTTTTTTCAGTTTCACTCTGCTTGGCATTTACTCAGCCTAATGCATTTACACCTGGACACTGCCCAGTGAAGCCAGTCTGCTTCTTATAGCCTCGGAGCAACTCATCTGAATAATGGTGGGGTTTTAAGTACCTTACTCAAGGACTGCTGTGGTTGTTGAAGATGAAGAGAGCCTACTGTATCTCATTCCTAAACCAGAATGTCACACCAGGGTTGGGATTTGAATTTTTCCTTGCAGTCAGTAGCTGGCACAGAGTATGCAGGTTTTCATCTGATTCAAAGGCAGTAACAGCTGATTTTACCAACACCGACTGGTTAAAGGTGTGTTACTCGCTAGATTGGCCGACATAGTGTGGGCTTGCAATGAAATCCTGCAGACTCTTTGACTCTTTCAGCCATGGTTACCTAACAATCACAGACTACCATTGTTGCTGAAGCTTTCATCATACAGTACTGACCTAATACTGAGAACGCTGAACAGCACAAGTGATTTAACAGGGATTTGTGCATGAACTCAAAGTTTACTGCAGTATGTGTGTAACTTAGATGACCTGTTAATGCTGCATTCTATATTACAAAATGTTTTGCCCAGTAGCCATGTGCACAAAATACACAGGAAGTTGTCTTGTGCGACTTTGTGTTGCAAAGAATGAATACTAATATGTACATATGAGTGACATATGTGACAAATGAGGCTTCCCTATAAAATCAGGTCCTATTTCAAGGGAAGAACATCAAGTTACTTTTTCCACATCAGCTGACATGAGCTTTGTCTGTTAAGTGCCTACACCTCACGATGAAAAGTTTTTTCCATACTGGTGAAGTCACAAGGCTCGGAGCCTGTACACCATGTGACTTCACCAGTATACGAGCAGCACAGCCTCTAAACAACAGCCCTGTTTATGGCGGACAATAACGGGTGTGAGAGAGAGGGCAAGGTGGTGTGTCAGTCTAGGTCGAGCGTGTGTGTATTGTTGGTCGGGCAGTGGGAGAATAATAGCAGCTGAGCTCACAAAACAGAAGAAGGGTTCTCCTCAGCTGGAACTGTACTGACGCCTCCCAGCCAATCAGGGCCTGTTGCTAAGTGTGCCGTGAATCTGCCCCTTTGTGTTGCAGAGCGGGAGAGAGGGACACACACACACAGAAGAGTCATAGATACAAAGTCCATAGTTTTGAAGAAATCTTTTAGTTAATGAAGTGAGAGGAAGCAGGAAAAGTTTTCAGAAAGGCAAACTGTTTGTGGATAAGTTAACTCTCTGATACGAAAAAGTTGTTGACACAGTCCAAAGTTTGTTGGTGAGATCTGCTGATAACCAGCTTAAACAGGAGAGTTAAAATATCTGTGTCACCCTGCCTGTTATCAGCTGTGTTTCATTTCAACACATGGCAGACTGAATGTGGCTGGATCAGCTTTTCCTCACCACTGATCCTTACCATTCTTTACTGTCTTCTGGCAAAAACATACCAGTTTCTTGGCAGACTTCACCACCACTTCCAGTGTTTTTAATGCTCCAACACAAGGCCGACAAAAACAGGAAAGGTGAGCTGGCAGTGACGTGCGATTCATGTTATGAAACGCTATGGAAACACAGCTGACCCTGTTATTACAATTGAAATGTAGCAGCAATCCTCGGCTGCTCCGCCACACAGAGGGAGAAGCAAAGATACAAGAGTGACATAAACACTCAGACACACTTGGAACAACATACACACCTACACACAGGCACACAAAGCGAGTATGATCACATAAACAGACACAACAGACCGTCTCAGTGTGCAGTACGAGGACATGGTATACAGTCAGACACGCTCCAACACAAAACAATCATATGCTGTATGTGCCCGGCGTTCGTCACACACACACTCACAGAGCACAACAGGAGCATTAATTGTCTTCAAACACTTTTCTCGTCAAGCCGCAGCCGACTGTCACATCCAGAGACGCACATTGGTGCAGCTCGTTCCTACACAGACACTCTTCAATCACCGTGACGGGAATGTTTAACACAAGGTCTCTGTTGCCTTGGAAACACTTGTCCTTTTTTCCCCCTGCCTTTCTTCTCTGGTCAGCAGTTGTGATCGTTGATCACTGTTCTCCAGGAGTCCCAGGTCAGCCAGGTCCGTCCTCCCCTGCAACACCTCCTTTTATATCAGGACTTCAAAAGGAAACGTCACGGAGCCACAGGGCTGCTCACTTCATTGTCTCTTAAATCCTATTGCAGTTTCTGCTGTCACAGGAAATTTAGCAGTATTGAAACATTTAACACCCCCATAGGTGCTTTGTATGAGTGGATTTTTTTGTTTGAATTTGCCAATGCAGTCAGTGTGTTCTAAACATTATATTAGGTGATATATTCAAATGTGTATAGCTACTGAAAATTATTTGGGTGTTGAATTTGAATATAATGAGCTACATTTTTTAGCACCATCTGCAAACTAAAAATACATCAGCTCTACCTAATGAACATTAATTCACTTATGGGCATCACTTGCCCGTCTACATGTTTACACGTCTACATGCACCTGAGTGAACAATATGCTTGAATTGCCAGACAGCTGACTACAAAAGTAGATAGCACAAGACTTCTCCTTGGTCTCTTGCATAGACTGTATAAAATATGGACGTAGTGTCCGTGACGTCACCCATAGGTTTCTGAAGAGCAAAAGTGAAGTAAATCGTAGTGCATAGCCATCTTGGTAGCCTCCCTCCGGTTACTCCAAATATGGACAAAGAGGTGGAGCGAAGGCGGAGCTGAAGCAGGTCGAATGAACGCTATTGGCTGAAAAAAGCCGCTTAAAAAAGCCGCTTTATTCGAAATAATCAAACTAGCTACGGCTAACCAGCTAGGTTAAATGCTAAATAACTTTGCTAGCCGGCTAACCCCACGACGATCTCTTTCCCAAACTCAATGACTAGAATTAGCCGGGGTGACGCCCTTTAGACCGTCAGTGGCTAGTTGTCAATCAAAATGGCGGCACTTAGATTGACAGCTACAAATTGTGCATAATGATGTATGCTGTATATTTTAAACGAACGCCTTATAAAAAAAATCCCCCCCCCCGAGTTGTCATGGAGTAAAAAAAACAGCTTATGAGACTAGAGCCATGTTTTGAACCAGGCTGTAAATATGTTGTTTTCTGTCGTAAAATCGGACATTTTAACATGGGGCTCAAATGTAATTGACTCCCTTCTGCAGCCTGCTCTAGTGGTTATTCGAGGAACTGCAGCTTTTTTGCACTTCCGCATTGGCTTCATTTTTCACCGCCGGAGGTTGCCACTTGGTCTCTTGTCAAAAACGGTGACTGATTTGTTTTTTTGCCCTTCAACACCATTATGATTTAACACAAAAAAAAAATACCAGACATTAGCAGTGTTCTGTTTAAACATCAGCTTACCTCAGAACTATCAGAAGCTGTAAACACCATGTCAGCCTGCGACATCGGCTGGTAAAACACTAAATTTTAGCACAAACACTGTGCCTGTGCTCCAAAAAAATAGCATATTGTTATTATCTGTAATTACCACATGACTTGATTTGATTTGATTCGAGTACAAATATTATGCTAGGTAGCAAAATGCTAGACAGAATTTCTTTAAACAGCGTTACAAAAGCATGACAGACCCTGAATAGGAGATAAAGTTATGTCTATGAATATGCAGAAGGCTATGGATTTTGCTGCTCTGTATGCACCGGGTGGTGTTACAGGAATCTTCAGATGTACATAGTGTGTAGATACTGAGGGTGAGACTACTCACTCTGATGTAGCTTCTCTGATGTGCCATATCATATTGTTCATGATAGTATTGGTATAATTTTATAAGGGGGCAATACAAACAACTAATTTCACCTCCTCAAGCAGAAGCACTCGGTTGAGTATGAGGAGAGGCAAACATCCTTTGGGGAGCACAACAGCTATTGTGAGCTCTGAAACCAAGCAGACAAACTTCATTGGATCAGCATAGTATTGCCAAATTTTTGTGCTAAGTATTTTGAAGAAGCATTTCATTGTCTCAGAAATATTGTGATATTATTTATGGGCCATTTCTCCCACCCTTTAGACCTGTCAGTTTTGTGCTGTGTTTCAGGGCACGCAGCATGTTTGAAACCTCTCTCTTGTTGAGATAATTGGTAATGAAGACATACTTTGAGATATAAGCAGTGTAGTCTTTCACATATACAGGGAAAAGAGATACAGTTTATTTGCTTTTGCAGACCAGCTGGTCTCCAAATATAGTCGGTCAGACTGCAGAATTGGCCATGGGACAGAAAAGACGGCATTGCAAACAATTCCCAGGGTGGTGAAATGCAGTGGCCAGAGTTGCTGACACTTCAAATCTGCCACCTGCTTTTGCTACCAGTGCATTTGAATACTTTGAAACTGGCTTCGTGTTGTCATCGTCTTGGGGATAGCCACAGAGTGGACATCAGACAGCCTTCAAAAGCCTAACCCAGCGGTGGATTTTAGGAGGAGTGCCTCTTTCTGTCATTTCCAGATCATCTATGTGTTGTCTGTGCTGTCCTTTCCAATGAGATACTTAAACCCAGGGTTAGCTTAGCCTGCCAACTATAGTATGTAGCAATCAAAGCACCACAGTATGGCATATGTGTCAGTGTTTAAGCAAGTAACTTGTTGAATATTTCCTCACAGACTTGCAATTATTTTTATCGCTCCATAGTGTATGATTTTGCCACATTAGCCCTTTTTAGCATGGGCACTGCTGGCAGACACCACCACGAAATCATCAAATAGTTTGATTGTAGGAACCTACACTTTGAAATCAGACAGAGAGAGATAAACAGAAAATGAGAGCTACCAAGTTGTGTCTATATTTATCTCACCGGGGGCTGCAGTAAGGAGATTTAGCACGGAAGAACTGTCAGTGTAATCTCACATTCTGCCTCTGTATATTCATTATAGAAGTGCAGCTCTGTGCATGTATGTATGTGCGTGTGTGTTAGGGCTGCACAATTCTTGATAAAATGAGAATCTGAAATTTCTCACTCAGAACTCAGTGTGATATATCTCACTATTCTTAGGAAAATGTAAATATTGCCTCTGTAATCTTCCTAAGCTCGGTCGAATTAGACAAGTGTGATGGTACGCTGTTATGTATCTTCATACAGTGCATCAGCTACATTATACTGTATTTTTCCTTTAAATTTTATTTGGTTGTAACCACTGTGGTGCTCCAACTGTGGCATACTGTACTGTACTCTACTGTACATACATCTAAGTGCTTTTGACTCTTTTCATCGAACAAAGTCCCACACAGCAGACTATGACCCCTTTTTCAGTACGAGCACAACAGAACTGCTGTTAAATTTAGATATGTTTCTGTTTCTGCTTCCTCTGCCTTTGCACAGTTCAAGAGATGTGGCACAGCCTTGTCATTTGTTGAGCAGCTTGGGGAGAAATTAGAAGTGCTTTGTTCGGTGCAACTGAGATTCCTGCCAATGCAGATACGGCAGAATCATTGAAGGAATTAGGATATAGGTATGGATTAAAATTACAATTCCAAATCAAGCAGCCCTGTCGTGTATACGATTACATGTACTGACTGTGTATCTACATATCCATGATTCAAGGTCAGGTCATTACATCGTTGCAATTGTCTTTGCATTTCTATTTCACACATTTAGCACTCTTCCACAGAGAGAAGAGCAGTGAGTGCAGAAAAAAAAGCATTCACTTTGAGTTGTTTCAGATCGAGGGCATCCGGTGCTGCACCTGATCAGAATGAGGAACTTGCAGCCGGGAAGGCTGAACCTTCACTGTTTGGCTGCATTCAAAGGGAGCGAGATATCATTAGGTGTTAAGCTGACACACCTCAGCGAGTTCAGCAGACTGCTGCCACTGCTGCACTGAGGCTGGTTGGAAATGCCTTCAACACACAGCCTCTCTGCAGGCTGGTTATCGGGAGTCTGCAGGTCCTGGAATAAAATTCAAATGCATCTTAAAAAGTGTCAGAAATCTCAACAATCCTCCGGTGTCCCCGCTGTATTATTTTTCAAGAAATTGGTCCAGTTATAGAGACCTTTGTTCTCTTCGTTTTATTATTTATTCTTCTTGAGAAAATTGCCTCAGCCCCACTGGAGCAGTTAGAGGCTTTAATGTCTTGCTTAGGGGAACCTCAGCAGTAGCTGTGGGCAGTTATTTACGTACTTTGACAGCCAGTCCCGACATCTGTGCTGGAGCAAATCAGTTACAAGTCTATTGCTCGAGCCTTTATTTGAATTGTTAATTAAGATCATTTGAATATTATATTCAGTTTATTTGTCTTTGTCTTTCGGTCTCTTTTCCTGTCTGCCTCGTTAGACTGATTCTGTTGCATTTTCTTTGTAATGAAAATGTTAAAGAACTTTTCCTTGGTCTAGCAAAAGATGTTTTTCACTCACTTGACAGCCAAACCCACAGCCAAGTCACGATTTGTTCAGTTTTGTAGTACAACAGTTCAAAGGTGGCTTTAGACATTCTAAAATATTCTCTGTAATATATTTGTCCCCCACAATTTGCCAGTCACGTATAGCCAAGTATTGCCAAGTTTGAAAATTTCTGTTTTCATTCAGCAATAACAACTCGTCATTTCTTAGCAGACTGTTTTCCTTGTGGAAATGTTTTGACTTTCAAAAAGCTTCGTTTTTACATCAACTCAGCTGATGCAAATGTCATCTAATTCACTTTGTTTTCCACAAAGGTTTGCATGAAATCAACTTGACATACCACTAACTGGAAGCTACGTTAAAATGACTTCCTGTCTGCCTTTAGAACTAACTGTGCGTGTTTCCTATCTGCCCTTTAGACTGCTCGTCTGTCTCTTCCAATATCTGAGCAGACCTTCTGTCTCTCTCTTTCTGAAGTACGTCTCATCTCTCCCTGGTTGCTGCCCTGCAGTATATTATCTCATATTGTCTTTGATAACCAGTAGCCCACCTATAGGTGACCTCATCAGTGTTGTGTTTCCGCTGAGACTTTGATCTGTGAATCTTTTTTTTTCTTCTTTCTCATCTGCCACCGGCTTTTGTCTCCAATCCTCCCAGCACAGACAATCACTAATGAGGAAAGACTAGCACTGCTCTAGCAGCGCTCTCTGCTTCATTTAAATGAAACATGGTCATAAACAAATGGCACGTACAGAGAACCGCACTTGCTGAGCAGAGGAGGACGGCAGTGCTTTTTGCCATATGGGTACTTACACAGCATTCAAATTAGCTGTGAGTGTGTGTGCATGAATGAGTGTGCGTGCAGATAGCAGAGCAGGTTTTGCTATAGAAAAAGAGCCAACCGTGCAGTGATTGTGTGGCCACAGTGCACATATTAATGGGTCAGCTTTAACTGAATGTCTCTCTCTCTACTTGCCCATCTTCCCATCTGTCTGTCTGTTATAGCAGACATACTAAATGTAAAATGTAAAAAAAAATGTATTTACAAATCCAAGCTTCATAACCATTTTGACCAGGCACTGACATGTTTGACTCGTTCATTTGCCTCTCTGATGGGCCGTAGGTAACGATGAATCACACCAAAGTGTGTGTCAGCACGCACCACAGCGTGTTTACTCTGAACACAGCGTTGGCTATCGAGGCTGACCGCTCCGCTCTTGTCCTGGAGGCCTTTTTCCATCCCACATGACTCTAAACTGATCTGTTGGCCCGAAGACATGGAGACAGCTGAGAGGTGTGTGCCTGAGTGTTTACGTGTATCACAGGCCGAACCAGCCGATCTGTAGGCGGGGCTCCAGCTGCACATGGTGGCAGGCGGTCACAGGTCTAATAATAAGACGCCTGAATCTAAATCCAACCTGTTACATAATTCACATCACACATTATCGGGAGCCAGAGGAGAGGTCACACGTACGTGGCAAAGAGAAAGATCAGTGTTCCATTGTGCGTTGTGTGTTTGGGTCTGGGTCGGAAAAGTGCAGCATCTATCAGCAAAGCCTCTTATTTAAACAATGGGCCTAAACCTGATTATGTTTTCCTGATTGAAATGTTTTCTGTTTGCATTTCTCAAGCAGTGCGAGTAGTTGCTATGGTACTTCTCTAAGTGAAGGCAAGGGGAGGGGGGAGGGGGGGCAGTGGAGTTTACACACAGGTTTGAAAAGAGAGGAGACTAAATCACATCGTGCACGTACAGTACAGACAGGGAGAACTCTAAAACAGATTGTAGAAATGAAGAAAAGACATCTTACAGACAGTCAATAATTGAAAAACGCCAAATATAAATTGATGAGAGACAGATGTCCCATTTTAAAGAGCTGGAGAGGCAGGGATGAATTGGTCATGGTTCAGTGGGAGGGGGGGCGGCGGGCGGGGGGGGGCAAAAGGCAGGATTGAACATTGAGCTCCGCTTGTAAGGTTTAATGATTGGTAAACATTGGTTACATAAATTCCCAAATGATGTTAACCATTTGGACCGAAGACGGGATTAAAAAGATCACAGGAGGGAGTTTATTTGATTCTGAACATTTCAGCATTCTGCGTCCAGCGGAAATAACACCTCCTCTGTTTATTTCCTTCATATTTCATTCAGATAGTTTTTTGTTTTTGATTACTTTAAGTTGTAGTTGTTCAGTTCTTTAAATGTGCTTTTTTTTATGTTTAACTCTCTTTTCAAGCTATGGAAAGGTTTTCTACTTCTCTGCCTTTTTTGTGTTGTCTTGCATCCTGATCACCTCCCAGCCTCCATTTAGGCTGTGTGTGTGTGTGTGTGTGTGTGTGTGTGTGTGTGTGTGTGTGTGTGTGTGTGTGTGTGTGTGTGTGTGTGTGTGTGTGTGTGTGTATAGGCTTCATAGGAATGTTCTATTCAGGCATGACGCCCTAAAGAATGACAGCTCTCATCTATGCGTACGCAGACTGGGCCCCTTAACCAAATCCTCCATCACTAGTCCTTTGTCCTGCGCTGCACGTGTGTTGCTGTGTGTGTGTGTGAACCCAGTGAAAACATCCAAACATATACCGCACATGCATGTATTCAGTGGGTTCACATGTTTGGCGATGGTGTGTTTGTGTGTCACTGTGTCTGTTGCTGTTCATGTGTGTTTTTGTTATATGTCCTTTAGGGGTGTGTGCATGTGTTCCTGGGTTTGCCTTTCCTAGAAAGCAGCCATTTGACACCCACTGTGCACACATGATTGGGGCTCTGTGCGTATACGTTGGTGTGTGTGTGTTCAAGAGGGGGTTGTGTGCAGCGCACCACTTCCCAGAGGCTGTTTTTCGCTGCTCCCTTAATCACTCTTTTACCTCCCTCCCTTCATCCATCCATGCTTCCTTTGTCTTTTGCTCCTCGCCTCTCTCATGGTGTCTCACCTTTAGCCCAAATCCCCTCATAGGACCAGGAATTGGAACCTTGTGTGGACTGGGGATATCCCTGAACTACAGCCCACTACTGTATATCCAGTACATTAAAACCAGCCATCCTGTGAAGGTGACGCACTCTGTGACCTTGAATCGTGACTTTTGTCATATATTTCTCCCTCTGGTCTGTCTCTTGCTCCCTTTGTTAAAGCCTTTCCGATTGCAGCCCATAAAGAAAAGGAGATTGTCCCTGAATATAGCCTCCCTCTCCATCTCTTTCACCCTGCGCTTATTCAGCCTACAGCTGGCTAACAGATCTCCCTCCTCCTCCTCCTCCTCCTCCTCCCCCCTCTCTCCCTCCCTCATGTTTTGTGTTGGACTGCGCCTCTCTCCACGTGCAGCAGCAGCTTAAAGGCATGTAGGAGGAGTTCCCTGAGAGGAATGTGCCTGACTGGCTGGCTGACTGCAATACGTACACACACACACACACACACACACACACATACACAGCAGCAGCTTGTAGCTCACACTTCTGCAGAGCCAGCTGAGAGGGACTCTGTTCTAGCCAGCCTGGCTCTGGTGGGAGGAGGACAAGCTGTGTGTATGTGTGAGTGTGTATTTGTACTTCTAGCCTTATGAGGGCGTGACATCCTCAAAAGGATTAAAACATACAGAATATCCACGTAAATGTGACCTCATATTTGGTTGACTTCATTTTAAGTGAAGCAGGCAGGAGGAGGGCTTGTGATTGTAGGGCAGGCAGCGTCTGTGCGTCAGTGTTTTTTGCTTGTGTGCCGAAAAGGAAGGAAAGCTGTGATTCTCCAAGCTGTTGTGTATCAGCTGACCTCCTGCGGGATCCTGGGAGTTTTCTCTGGAGGAGTGCAGGAGATAGAGAGCTAAGACAGGCTCTTCAACCTCCTGCTATAAATACTCCTCTGTTAGATCTAAGCTTCAATTACAACACAAACAGGGCAGGATTGTGTTAATTTTGTTGTGGCAGGAGACATACTGACGAGCCATAGCTACAATTTAGTAGCATTTGACTGGTGACCTAATACACAACAGTTCCCATCTTGCCCCTTGTAAGATGTGCTATCAGTTTTGGTTATTGTGAATAATGGTGCACAACAGAGTGGCTCAGCGTGAGCTCTAATTTGAATGTGACATCCAGCTGTGTATTCTTGTCAGTCGTCTTTCTGCCTCTGCAGAACAGTTCATTTGAACAGTCTTAGCTTGTTCCTGAATGGTGAAACGTTGATTCAGCTGTTTGTCCTGCCAGGTCCTGGTCACACCACCAGCCCCACCCAACCCCACCCTGGCAAAACTGGTGGAGCAGTGGGTTGTGCACTGTAACTGTTATTTCTGTTCTTTATTGCTGTGGATGAGTTTTTGCTTGTGAACATTGTTGTTGTGAATGTCAGTGATTGTGAATGACGTCATTGTCATTATTGCCTATACAGGTATATGTGTGTGTGTGTGTGTTGTGTAAGAGAGAGAACAGACCGTGTGTGGCTTCACCCCTCGCTCAGCTGACATGTAAGGTCTAAATATATTCCTTTGAAGTGACCAGACTGGAAAAGTTGTGTCATCCACTGCCTTCCCCCACACCCCTTGTTCAAATAAGTGTTTCCAGCCAGAGTTAAATGACTACATCCACTTAAGTGAAATGTAAACAAAGACAGGCATTCATGTGCTTATCGTGTCAATACAGGTGGCTTTCTGATTGAAACGGGATTTACCTGCTACCTCCCTCCAATTTGATCATGTTTGCTGTTCAGATGAGAAGTGATTTGCAAAGATGTGCTGACCTTCTGTTTCTCTACCTTGTCCAGATGCAACGGAGGAGTTTTTCGAGTATGATGCGGAAGAGTTCCTGGTGTTCCTGACCTTGCTCATCACAGAGGGAAGGACACCAGAATATTCTGTGAAAGGCAGAACCGAGGGGCTGCACTGTCCACCAGCCCAGTCGGCCATGCCGCCTCTTCACAAGCATGAGTGCAGCGACAAACTGCCCCAGGTAGTGCACACGCAAGATAATATAGTGATATTAGTGATAATTGTGTATTTTCTGCAATATTACCGATGCAGCTGGAACTCACCAGCCGCTGCACTCACAGGTGTACAGACGAGCACATACACGACAAACTCCCAAGGTGGAAAGATGTTTTGTTATTGTGAACCAAGATGTGACCTAAATAAAATCAGTGAGAAATTCCGCTCTGAGTGAGGCTCTTTCAGAGCCCCATCTGCTTTGCCCCTAAACTTCAAGGTCCTGGTGTTGACATTCACTAATGAGCACTAACCCTCCACCTTTGTCTGCGGGTGTGTGTGTCCAGTGTCGGCAGGCGAGGCGAACCCGTTCTGAGGTGATCCTGCTTTGGAGGAACAGCATCCCCATCATGATTGAGGTCATGCTCCTGCCAGACTGTTGCTATGGTGATGAGTGCCCCCCAAGTGACCCCATCAGCGACCCGGTCATCAAACAAGATGCTCTGCTGCTGGAGAGATGGACCCTGCAACCAGTCCCAAGACAGTAAGGCACACAAGCACATGATCTTACCATTTAGACATGGGCCATGCTACAAAGGCGCACGTTTGTTAGTGTTCATAAAAGATGTTGTACAGCTATACTCACATAAAGAAGACTATGTCTGCAATCTACAAGAGCAGCACACTAAGTTGCATTTCCAAGGTTGCTGCCTCCTCCCATCATCCATTGCTGTCCTTGGTTATCTTTACTGTTTTACTGAGTTCCATTTTTTTTTAAATACAGCAAAAGAAATTTTAAAAGAAAGTTAAAAACTACTTTAAAAAGTACAAGTGCCTCAGTGTGTGCAGGTGTGCTCAAGTGAGAACATGTACGAGCTTATACAGGTTTCACCGCCTGAACTGAACATGGACCATAACAGTTGTTTAACCCTCTCAACTACTGCATATTTTATTTTTTACAAATATGCGCAGAAATAAAGGAAAAAGGTTTCTAGGAAAAAGGAGAAAGAAATAATTTCAGCAATCCTATTGTTAAATGTCCAGGGAATACACATGTAGCCCCCAAAAAGTGTAGAAACCTTCACAAGAGCTTTATGAACTGAGAGAAAGCGAATCAGTGTAGGTTTTAGTGTTTCTAATGTGTATGGTACTTGTTAAATGTGTCAAATAACATGACGAAGATGCATGACTTTCGTGTTTCACTAAATCCAGAGACATCAAGACTAAAAAGCTATTAAAATACAATCTGATATAAAATAATAATAAAGCTAAAAGGAAAAAACCCAGATAATTGACTTGGCACTCTGAGGGTTAATTAGCCTGACAAATTGTCCCACTTTCTTACTCGCATGTGCAGCAACAGGGACCACTGTGTTTGGAAAAAAAAAGAAAAAAAAAACACACACATCCTTGAACTGTTTTCTCATTAACCTGACATACTGGCACATTTTCACCTCTTTTTGACTGTGTTTTTAATAGAAGCGGCGATCGCTTCATTGAGGAGAAGACCCTGCTGCTGGCTGTTCGCTCCTACGTCTTCTTCTCCCAGCTCAGCGCCTGGCTCAGCGCCTCCCATGGCATCGTCCCCAGAAACATCCTGTACAGGTCAGACATAACACTCATTGAAGGCTTTGACACTGGTGGGCTGGAGGCTTTTCACTGAGGCTGTTGGAGCAGATTATTAAAGCTACAAGATTTGATGTTGTTTTTCAATTTATATATAGGGGTAAATCTTAGGTGTACTGTGCTGTTTTTAAATTGAATTAGAGGAAGTAAAACTGAATCTCTGGAGGCTCTGACAATTCCAGGATATTTTCAGATGGAAGAGTTAACAATGGTGTGTTCATTGTATCTCTCCCTGTCAAACAGGATCAGTGCCGCTGATGAAGACTTGGTGTGGCAGTTCTCACAGCCACCTTCAGAGCACATTTTCCCCGTCCCTAATGTATCTCAGAGTGTTGCACTGCAGGTTCGTGTCCAGTCGCTGCCCCGCCAACCCACCTACCCCACCCTGGCCTGCAGCATCCACACTGGCTTGCCTCCGCTTTACAGCAAGACCCCCAACCTCAACCCAAACCTCAACAGCCATGGTGGCCTGCCCACCCTCAAAAAGAGCCAGGACCCCAGTAAAGACGACCTCCTTCAAAACTCAAACATGTACAGCAAGAGCTCCAACTCCATGTCTGGCCTTCTCCTCAATGGATTACCCATTCCCAATCTTCCCATCAACAACATCCCCATTAACAGCCTTCCCCACACTGCTGTGCCACCTCCCTACAGCAAGAAGAGCCAGGAGCCTGCCGAAGACCACATGTATCAGAATGGAGAGCTTCCGCAGGTCAACGTGCCCCAACGTCAGGGCTCCCCACTGTTCCACAGGCCCTCCCACTCCCCCACGCCCTCCCGCTCCCACTCCCCCTCTCCACTTCCCACAAGTAAAGCAGGGAAGTGGCTGTACTCGGCTCTCAATGGTTCATCTGACCCCACGCAAGTAGATGACTACGGGTCTGGTACTAACAGCAGTGACAGGTCAAAGGGGCCCATCGCTGAGCCACTGAGAGCTTTTAAGAATTTCTCCTTGGCAGAGCCACCCCGCTGTCCCTCCCCGAGGCCTGCTGCAACCGAGACAAACCCCCTGATTGGCTCCCTGCTGCAGGAGAGACAGGAAGTTATCGCCCGCATCGCACAGAGGCTCAACTTCTGCGACCCCACAGCGCCGCCACTCCCTCCCGGCCTTTTCGCTTCTGAGAACCCTCCCAAAGCCATGTGGGGCACAAACCATGATGACATAACTGCCAGTAAGACCAAAGAGCCTGAGGTACCGCCTTATGAGTCTGTGGGACGTGTTTGGCCCGGCCCCTTCAACACGCCCGTGACTGACGCTTCTTTCAGCAAACGGGAGAGCTCCTCCCCCAAACCTGCAGCCTGCAGGAAGCTTAAAATGACTGAGACTAGAGACAGAGAGGAGGAGAGGAACGGAGAGAGGCAGAGAGAGAAAGAGAAGGAGAAAGACAAGGAGAGGGGGCGAGACAGCTCCCTGATCGCCCAGGCAGTGCAAGACATTACGAGACTCATCCAGGAGAGACTGTCTGTCCCCTCTCTGTCCCCCAGGCACAGCAGGAGCAGTAGCCCTCTGCACCACACACACACAACAACAGTCACGCATACAGTCCGCACATACTCACACACCACTCACATCCCACAAGCCTCCTCACACACTGCCAGCAACGGCTACACCAACGGCCACACACCCAGCCATGAACCTCACAGGGGCAGCACGCACACCGCCGCCACTCACGCGCCTATTTGCACAGACAAGCCCAGAGTCGATCCAGGGGCCGATCACCGTTCTCCCCCGGCCCAAAATGGTGCTTACTTTACACTTGAAGAACCCTCATTCAAAGGCCAGTCCTACACCCAGGCTGGCCAGCGTTTACGAACTCCCCCGCAGGAAAAGCTAAGAGTCAGGACACCCAGCAGCCATGAAACCCCCTCTGCCTCCCCAGTCCTTGAGAACAGCCCAAGGAATGCCCAGATCTTTAGTTGGACTTGCAATGATGCCAGCCCAGCCATCAACTGTAACATAAGCCACAACCACAGCAAGCCTCAGCCTCAGTACCAGTCCCACATGCAGACCTGTGCGACAGCCCAGGCCTCGTCCCCGCAGGATGAGAACCAGGCACCCTCAGAGTCTGGATGCTCCAGCAGTCCAGACATGACTCCCCCTTCTACTGTCCTGGTAAGGGACTCCGCTCATTTTGTCCATAAACGGCTTCAAGGAGGCTTGGTTTAACTGCATCACTAAAAGAAACTGTTCAGCATTTCTGTATTATTTGGAATTCAGTATTTGTTAAATGACTAATTCCATTAAAAATTCTAAGAGTACTGACACTTAATTTCAGACGTCAGTGAAAAGACAGACAGACAGACAGACAGACAGAGTACTTTATTAATCCCTTTGGGAGGTTCCCTCCAGGAAATTGGCATCTCCATCACTTCTCGTATATTGCACTGTTTAAATATAGAATACAAAGTATAAAATAGAAAATAAAATAGAAAATAAAAAAAATATAAAATCTAAAAATAGACACAATAAATTAAGCAGTAGAGATAGCAGGAATTTGAATCAGAAGTAGGCAATTGTAGGAGATCTACAGAAAATATGCATGTGTGTATGTGTGTATCTGAGTGTGTACATAGTGATAGCAGCAGTAGGTATGGTATGCTAATGGTAATGGTAGAGTGCATATAGTAATATAATATAATAATATAATGTAGCATGTAATAGTTGTATGATATAGCATATACAATGTATAACATCCAAGATTATAACATACATGTACATGTATAATATAATAATATAGTAGTGTAATGTGATATATACTGCACTCTACTACATATAATAGTAATAGTAGTCATATACTACAAGTTAGTTATCAAGATATAATGTAGTGTAGTATAATAATAATATAATATGTGGTATAGTAATAATAATAATAATAATAATAGTTTATAATATATAGTATATAACAGTATACTACACTGTACAAGGTAACAACAGGCATCACATTTCTAAAATGTAGCATCTCAAACCCATTTATAAACAATGCTCTGTTTAGTTTGGTAGCTGGTGGGGCTGCAGTGGTGTTCAAGATGCCATACCATTTATGAGAACATGATTTGACAAGTACAGATGATTTCCGCTCACTTGCAATCTTTCTCCTTCTCTGTGCTCCAGCGAGCCCACAGCCCCTCCCCCCTACGTCCCTGCAACAGCTGGAAGAAACAGAATCGCCACTCATTAGACGCCACAGCGACCAAGGCCTTCCACCCCTGCACTGGCCTGCCTCTGCTCTCCAGCCCTGTAAGAATCTCACGCTCACACACTCGTTCTCCAAAGTGAAAGTCATTGTCAGTTTCTACTTTGTGCGTTTGTTAACACTTGCAAATGCAGCCTCACAGTCACACTCACACACTCACTGACTCAGTCATTGTCGGCGTCCGTGCAGTTGTGTTCGTCATAACAACACGTTCGCTGCCCATTATTCCAAGCCATCTGAAGCATTACTCACAGCACTTGAACCAGTGTAAAAAGAGGGCCTGTGAATGTTTGTCATAAAGAGACTTTGAATATCTGGCCCGGTGTTTTTATTGCTGCTGAGCCACTGAGTTTGTTAACCAAGATTAATGTACACACACACACACATGGGCTGGTAAGGAACGTGACTCATGTGTGCCTCATAAGCCACACTAAGTTGTTTGACTGAGTTTGCCAGATTACCACATTCCTTGATCATCACAGTTTCCTGTTCACACGCATAAACACTACAGTGTACACACAAACACACACACACACACAGTCTCACCAACACACAGGCTCATGTTTTTTCACATCATGATGCACATTGGACAAAATATACTCAGACGTTATTATTTTTAAAAATGTGTCTTTATGATTACTTTCATGCCCTGTTAAATGGTTTTTAAAAAGATAAAGCTAATTGTATATTTATGGAAATAAATAGTTTTCATGAGTTGTCTAAAAGGTGCTTGTCCTGTAAGTGCATATTGCTTTAAAATTTCTCTCCTCTGATTTCAACATTTCAGCTTAACAGTCCTACAGATATATATGACATTTGCTCTGTGTTAATCCTGTCCTCTGTGTGTGTGTGCGGCAGGTTCCTCAGAGGAAAAATCAAACAGGCTACTTTGACCTGGACACTTCTCTGGTTGGCTGTAAGGGTTTGCCTTGGGCCTCTGGGAAAAGGTACACACTTTCTCACCTGGGATTTTTGTTACTGTAGTTAGGAGACTCCAACTCAATGTTTCTGCGAGGATAAGGTCATGATGCTTTCACGGGTATACAGCAGTCCTGATAACAGTTAAAGGACAAAAAATAATTTGTACAGTTGCCTCCTACATGATCTGTTTATTATAGTACCATCTGGATAAGTTACTCATACTTTGCATCATCAAACTTACTTGTTTTTCTCGCTTTGCAACATTTCAGCTGTTACTATGTGCGAGTGCCAGCAAGGCAAAGTCTGCTTTTGATATTCTGATAGCTTTTTTATTGTACTTATAGTTGAATTATTATTATTATTATTTGAGTTTTTTTGTAGTTTGCCACCAGTATTAATTGACCTATCTTTAGTCTTCATGTTTCTTGCTTCTTAATGTCTACTTCGACATATAACCACATCTAAGGATGACATAGACGACAGGAGAATGTTTTACGCATTGAGTCGACTTGGTGGCGACGCCAACGGTAAAGCAACCGTGTTGCTGCGCCATTACTCGTTTATTTACTAAAACAGAACCATTTCACAATAAAATTCCACTTCCTGATAATTTGTTACTAGTCGACAGAACTGCACAGGATGACAAAATAAATCTCAGAGGGCAAACAACAGAAATAAAGTCACATAAAATATTCAATAATATTCTCTGGCCCTGAAGTTAAATATTCTCTCACTGTGCTCAACAAGAAATGCAATTTAACAGTAAACAAATGTACTAAATGATAAATGGCGCTTACATTATCCAAAGTCATGTATATAAAGCCTGTCTAAGGGACCTGCCATATTTAAACCCTAGAATGCTGACATAGCCTTGGATCAGCAATAGGTGTTAGAAGTATTGTCTGTGTGTTGTGAGATCAGACAAAAAGAGCGTTGTTCTCAGTGGTTAAGGTTAGGTCAGCCCTGTTCTGCTGACTACTCCTCTCACGCTGCCACCTGCTGAAGCTCTGCTGTACTGTGACTGCATCGAGAATCACACACATTCTGCTCAAAATGGCAGACAGAACTGAATTGGCTACACACATGCAGAGCTTCATGGTACTGCCTACACACAACACATGTGGGTGGCAGCTCAGTGCTGCTTTTGAGAAAGCAGATGTTTCAAGAGTTTGACCTTCAGGGTGGAAAGTTCATTTTAGCCACCGGACAAGTTCTGGTCAGTTTGACTGTGGTTGGCAAAAGCCATTTTCTTTTTTTATTCTAGAAAATTTGCTTGATTTAAAAAAAATTATGTGACTTAACTAGTTTGTGTGTGTGACCAGTGGACACATTTTCTTCTGCTCCTGAAAATTATGATGATCAAGTGTGTGTGTTTTGACCCTTCAGGGTGTGTCCAAAGAGAGAGGGGTACACGGATGAGTCACAGCAGCTGTTCAGTGCCAGCGCTCCACCTGCCAGTCTCAGTCTGCTGGGAAACTTTGAGGTATAACCCAGAGAGACACTCAGAATCACTTCTTTTTCATCCAGGTTTTTTTTTCCACAATTGTGTACTTTCACTCATGCCAGTTTTCATCCCTAAATAATTCAAATGAAACAGAACGCTCACAAAGGGAATTGATTCAGCTGCCAGACTTCTTTAAAGTGCAAAGCCTGGACGAGCAGTCTTCTAGCAGCTTGTACGTTTTGATGGCTAACTTTGTGTTTTCCCTCCTTTCAAAAGATTACCTAATACTTTGCTCACTGGAAGAAAAATTGAGTTTCTGTCCTGGATGAAAAAGTCAAAGGCCAAACCCGAAATCAATAATGTCTTGTGTGTAAAAAAAATTAAAAGAATGAACTGTTTCCATAGGAGTGTGTTCTGAACTACCGCCTGGAGCCTTTAGGGTTAGTGGAGGGTTTCACAGCAGAGGTTGGAGCCAGTGGGTCCTTCTGCCCCAGTCACCTGACCTTACCTGTGGATGTGTCGTTCTACAGTGTCTCTGATGACAACGCTCCCTCACCATATATGGTATGATTTTTTTTTTCCCAGCCAATTAATAATTCAGTTTTTTCCACCCTGCATGACTGAGCCTTATAAGGACCATTTCAGATACAGCTTTCAGTTAAAGCTGTATCTGAAATGGTCCTTATGTGTGTGTGAGCTCCCGTGTTTTCATTGCCTTTGTGTATCTGTTCGTCACATATCTGTTGTATTCTTACAGGGTGTGATAAACCTGGAGTCCCTGGGGAAAAGGGGCTATCGTGTACCTCCATCAGGAACAATTCAAGTGGTGAGGAAACTTTTCACGGGTTTTTTCCACAAACAGGAATGTTCTAAAAATAATAAGATATCTGCATCATGGTGTACGCATGACTGAGAACAAAGGGCATATTACACCAAGTAATAAAAGGAAAGGGAGACCCCTAGTGGATTTAGTGGAAAATTCATCATGTAACATACAGATTCAAATGCATATTTATATTCATTTACTGTGCTTATACTTCTGAATTTGAAATAAAATTTCTTGTATATACCTTTATTAAATTCTTAGCATGTCATGTGCAGTGTGATGTTCATTTTATGTATCTTGCAGAGAATGTCACATTCTGTTATGCCCGTATAGATCGATGAGTTCAGGTCACAAACACTTAATCTTGATCTTTGCTTTCACCACCTAGACCTTATTCAACCCCAACAAGACAGTGGTGAAGATGTTTGTTGTGATGTACGACCTACGAGCCATGCCAGCTGGACACCAGACCTTCCTACGCCAGAGGACCTTCTCTGTTCCCGTCCGTCGCGACACAAACAATCAGACCAGCAGGAAGCCCGTCGGCCATGGACGCACCTTGCGCTACCTCGTTCATCTGAGGTGAGTTTGCTGTCATTTTGTCTCCGGTGTGCGATAATACTGAAATATTTACAGTAGCGGTGACGTTTTTCTTCCCTCATTTATCCTCCTTATCTCCTAATATCAACCAGGTTCCAGAGTTCTAAGTCTGGGAAGATCTACCTCCATAGGGACATCCGTCTGCTGTTTTCCAGGAAGTCCATGGAGGTGGACAGCGGTGCTGCCTACGAGCTCCAGTCCTTCACAGAGTCCCCCATTGACCCACCGTTCTCTCCCCGCTGCTGAGGCCTGACTCCCTCCCTCCTGCACCTGGCAGGCCACTACCGAAGCTTCAGTCACACCTCAATGCCAGCGACAGACTCTTAATAGTTCAGAAGGCTCTAAAAGAGAAGCAATTTGAGGACAGCAGTCAACAAGACTCACCTGGCTTGTGCCCAAAACCTTACATTTCATCCCCTCTGTCACCCAGAACTGACAAGGGGGGGGGGGGCTAAGAGGCTGGGAGACTCGTCAGAAATGAAACCTTGTTCTCTGTTAAGTGCACGACCTTGGATCAAGGAGTTTGGGTCAGACATTATGATTATAGAGTATGTTTCAGATCCTGTTCTCCTGGTTTAGAAGGCCTTGCCAGATATGATATGTAATTCTTTTTCCTGCTGTTGTGTGTTTCCCCTCCAGCGTCTGGCAGGAGAGCAGAGACCAGTGATTGTCTAAAGATATAGTTAGACCCTTAAATTATTTCAGCAGAGTTTAGGCTACTTTACTCTGTTTACTCAAATCAAAGTGCTAATTGGACCTCTGCTTGATATACTGAATAGGTGTTCAATTTGAATTAGGCTCATTACAATTGCAATACAAGACCCTTTTAATGGTAAAACATTGTTTTAAACCTTGAATTGAAGATTAAATTGATTGAAGTGAAAGTGAGCTCAGCTTTTGACCCTGTGATTCCTGAGTTTGGAGCAGAGGTTTGGAGGTATGGAAGAGGAAGCAGGTGGCAGACTGTGGTGCAACGCCATCCCAACGTCCCAAAAAAACCCACATACCATGGACCACTAAAGAAGTCGAACAAGCAATGACACTAGATTCAACTGAAAGCATCACAGCAAACATCAGAAGTGCACTGTGGATTTTTTTTTCTCATTGTAACTGGAAATGAAACAGAAAATAGTAATATTCTAATACTTTTGTACTGTTACAGAACCACTTTATTGGAAGTGTTGCAATAGGAAGAGTAACCTTAGTTTTAGTGTTTACACATTCACTTTCAGTTTACTTAACCATCAGTTTATTTAATATTTAAATTAATATTTCAGTTACTACTTGTGACGTCTGTCATGCTAAGATGATGTAGTGCAAACTGTATATCATAGTATGTATTTTTGACATTAATATTCAAATCTGAAAAAAATATATCTATATATCTTCTAAAGCAATCTTGAAAGCTGCTCTGTCTCTTTGTGTTATTATTTTTCCCTTTATGTTTCCTGTTCTGTCACTACATCTCCATATAGTCACACATTAGAGGGGGGGATTAAAGGAAAAAACACACATGATTTCTGCTGCTATTCATAAATGACATATCCAAAACATCATGCCTTCTCTCTGCAAATAGTGAATGCATTTCCACTGAAGAGCAGAAAAATAGAAACAAGGAATATGGAATGATAATAAGATATTCCTTTATTCGTCCCTCAGTGGGAAATTCACTAATATAATTTCAACACTCTTCATATGTGGCAGGACTGATCAGCTGGGTATGACAGCTGATTTTCTGCTGATGTCCTGTTCAAACATTGTCAGTCACTATGTTCTGGTACAAAACACCACAATGAATGCACCCATTTAAGATCCACTCCTGACATTCAGGCCTTTTCTTACTACATGTTTGTTTTTATACAAATGTAGCACAATGTGCCCATCAGAGCACAAACAATGACGTGTGCATTATGTTAGAATTTATTCATTGTAAGAAAACAAATCTACAGATGACATCTTTTAGCTACAATCAGAAATGGACCATGCACAATCAGACCAAAAATGTACATACATCTTGAGGATTTTACAATAATCTGGTCATACTTGCAAAAAAAAGTAGAGTTGCAAAATATGAAAAATACAACAGAGCTGTGATAAAGCTGAGAGATTTTGAAATTATATACAGGTCTGATTTATACATCTTGTGAGTATTGCAACTAAGAGAACAGTTCTAAATGTAAAATTAATCTTGCACACATCTTTTTGGTCAAGATAAATGTCTTAACGGTTCTCTTTCTGATGTCAGCCCTGTTAACAGTGTTACCACCTCTGAAAACACCTTTTTAAAACCTATAAAGCATGTAATAAGGGACCAAAGCTGGTGTAATGCTAGAATTGGTGACAGGGATGACTTTAGGGACTGAAATGATTAAAATGCAAGCGACATTTGAGTTGAAGTTTCAAATAAGGTTACACTGTTTTTATAACCATAATTAACACAATTGGTGGACAATCAGAAAAAAAACACCATGTACTTGCGAACTGTTGGAACACATAATTAACGATGATGGCAATTAGTTTGGTCGAAGTAAACACTACTTTTACAATAGCGCATCTAGGTGGCACATTTTTGCATGTTTGTCTAAAATATTGAGTGTAAAATGTGAGAAGATCTGCACTTCCCAAAAGTATTTTATTAATATTCAGTGGTATAAACTGGAGTCTGTGTGTGGAAATCACTGACATAGTGCAGCTTGAAGTCAGCAGTTTTCTTCCACTCCACACTCTTAAGACTGCAGGTTATGACACTTATATATATCCAACCACATCCCATGCACATCTGCTGACAATAACAGGTGAGCACTGCAGTTGGTCTGACAGAGAAAGCTGCAAATAGCTGGTGGTCATTTCATGTGGAGGCTCTCACCTGCACAACCTCTCCACATTTGCACACATCATTTCATGATGACAAAGTTAGTCTGTAGGTTATTGATCTTCAAATGTCACATATGTCAGGGGGAGCACATTTCAGTCTCTGCCATAAAACAAAGTAACTGATTGATATGAAAATATACATCTGAAATGAGCTGCTCTGCGCTAATCAGGCAGCACTCATCATCCTCCAGATCTGAGGATTACTTGACTCAAAGCTGGATTTGTGTTTCAACACATGGCTCTAACAGCTGATCGGTGTGTTACGCAACATAAATCCGATCCCACCACTCGGTGCGCGTGCACGGCAGGAGTGCCACGACGTGAGCGCGCGTGGTGTCTCCGCATGTGACGTCGTATTTGTGGTGCGGGATTTGCGCGCTCGGCAGGACTCGTATGGGTCCGGAAAGTCAGAGCGGGGGGGATTTGTGGATCACTTGTCCAACTAGCGAGCAGCCTCTTGTCTGAGATCACGATTATATAGAGATGTCGGGGGATAACGAAGAAACGCAGACGGCCGAGGAGACATCGGTGGACGAGAAGGTGAGTGTCGATTAGCAGATAGCAGCAACATTAGCACATTGACTTTGTTACAGCTAACCTTATGTAGCTTAGCTTCTTCACCCCGCGCTCGTCATTGTTGACATATCAGCCAAAGACAGCTGCGAAGCCCTGGTTAGAATAGTTAACGTTTTTGACTAAACCTTGTAACCACATTGTGTTAAATGTTAGCTGGCGTGTCGTTTCTGTTGCTCACAGGGCGAAGGTGTCGGCTGGTTGGTGTGAATGTCAGAGGCTCCGCTAGCTTGTGTTAGCAGCCAGTCTAGCTAACTGTCATGACATTTAAGTTAGCCCAGCTTGCTAACGTTAGCGTAGCTCAACGCGACAGATCTGCTATACTCTGGCTTGAAGCCCAGTCACAGTAACGTTATCTTAAATTTCGCTTTAGCTGCCGCAGTTTAGAATGTTTGTAGCTGCTACCTAGCAAAGCTACCTAACTGCTATAAACAAGCTGGCGGTTATTTTGCAACACAGCGGCTAATCCAAACGGTGGCTCAACCAACTTGAGTGTAGGTTAGCTTTACAGTGAGGGGGCTGTCAAGCTAACATTACACAGTATTTCCCTTTAGCTTAATCTTGACATGAGAGCAGATCCCAATACGACGCAGTAATATGAACCTGCACTTTAACACTATATCAGGCAGGTGAATATATCCATGCTATTGTGCTTTGCTAACGTTGTTTTAATTGGCTCTGTTACAAATGGGTAGTTAACCATTGTTGCACTGACGTTATCTATAAATGTTAGGTGTTTTGTTTTTTTTTAAAGTTATGTTTACGTGAACAAAGATCTAATAAGGCCCAGTCGTGGCATCACTAATCATCAGATGACACATGTTTCAGTGGGAGTCTGGAGGCTCCAGGTTAAAACACTCTCATGTTGTGCAGTAACTACGTGGTGAGCAAAATGTCTCCCACTCACCTCGATGCCTCATGCTTGTGCTTGTGCTTGTTTCCAGGAGGTTCAGGACAAGGTGATCAGTCCTGAGAAGGCAGAGGAGGCCAAACTAAAGGCCAGATACCCAAATTTAGGAAACAAGCCTGGGGGCTCTGATCTGCTTCGCAAACGCCTCCAGAAGGGGGTGAGTTATCTCTGGTGTTTGTATGCAAAAACATCCGGAGTTCACTTAAGGACAGTCTTTGAACCCACTGTTGTTTTTTGTTAGTAATGTTGTTCTTAATCGCCACTTTGTAAGGTATAAAAACTACTACGTAATATTTACTCAAAGTCCACTTACTAAACTTTTCCAGAGCATACCATTTATGTCAATTAAAACAGACTGCATTTTAGAAGCACCTCTCAGTATCGCACAATTACAAATCAATGGCACTACAAAGTTCACTTTCCAGAATAGCTGTAAAGTTGAATCAACAGTGTCCACAAAACCTGAACTTTATAAAAGTCATTAAGGTAGGATTTATTGCAGGGAGGTTCTTCTACACTGTGTTAGTTCTAGCTAGATATGCTTCACATAAATTGACTGCTTAGTGTATAATAAATCACTTTTACCAGCAAATACTTGCTCACATCACTTTATGTTGTAGTAATAACTTACTTACATACATACACACTTGCCATTATTTTTGACATTTTGTAAAGTATTCAAGCTAATAATCTGTAATTAAGCTAATTGGAAAAACTAACTAAACTGAGAAGATTTTTTCCCCTTACACTTAAGAGTACAGAAATGTTTCATTTGTTTTATTCACCAAATGTTAAGTCATTTATCAGATAAAACAAACATACCAAACCAAGCATTTGGTGATTACAGCCAAACAAAGAGCAGCTTGCTCTTCAACATTTCATACAATCATAACTTGAATACTTTTAGGTTTGATGGGACTAAGTAAGAACTTTTGCTGTACATTTGACAGAAGTTGTTACATTTTACAGTCTGAATTATTATTGAGTCGTAAAAAGAACTGATTAACCAAGAAGCCACAACCCTAAATGTAATTATCTTGTCTGTCAAACAAGCTTAAATTCTGCAGCTTAAAGGTGTCCTGTGGCACTTTCTTGTGAACAAGCAATTTTGTTTACAGTTCAGTGTTTATCACCAGAACATATTATGTGTAGCCTTGAGGTGTAACTTGTTGTGTGCATTTCCTCTCTTGGAAAACATTTGCAAATTCCATTTTTAAAAAATGCATATCTTCAATCGTTAGATGTCCACATCCTTGTTTACTCACTAGCAGCCTTCTTCGTCACTGCTTTGTTGTGCGTTTCTTCATTTGTGGGTGCGTTACATCAACCAACTGTCAGAAAATAGAATATCATGAAACCAGAGGAAAATTTCTCGACATGTTCAAGCTCACAAATGTGCATGTGTTTCCTTGTACGTGTGCACAATACAACATAAACAAGGATACACTGCTCCATAGCACTAACAGTGGTCAGAACTCCACAGGATCACAACTGCACTCTTTACTATCAAGTTAGAATAAGCTAGGCTAGTTTTTAATATTGGGCTTAAAATAAATGCTGTTGATATTTGGGCAATATCAGCAAACCTGTATATGTTACATACTGCAGATACAATTCATTTCTCCTTGTATTGTGATTAAAATATGTATAATTTTGAATGTTTATTCAGTTCAGAGTTTGCATTATTCACAGGTGCTACTTTTCTGTCATTTTTCATAGTTCACACTTTAACATTTGAATCTTATGTCTCTCTACAGCAAAAGTACTTTGACTCTGGCGACTACAACATGGCTAAAGCGAAGATAAAGAACAAGCAGTTGCCGACAGCTGCACCAGAGAAGGCCGAGATCACAGGGGACCACATCCCCACCCCCCAGGACCTGCCCCAGAGGAAACCTTCTCTGGTGGCCAGTAAACTGGCAGGCTGATGCACACACAGCCTTGACAGCCCCTGCAGCACCTCCCAGCCCTAACCTTTTCCACTCAAGTCTCAGAGCTGTAACATTAACTCTCCCACCCCGCACAGTACCACCTGTCCCCTGCCTCTGTCCCTTCCCCACCAGCCTGGACCCCACCCAACAGAAACCCACACCTAGCACCCAGCAAACTGGCCCGCTGATACCTTCAAATCCTGTTTATTTTTGTTTCTACCCCATCTGGCACCATCTCTGCTACCTCCTGTCCTTGTTTTTGTCCCTCGCTACTCCCTCAAACTGACTCCCCTTCTGTCATTGTCCTCTGACATTTCCATGTTCTTTTTTATTTTCTTTTTACTTCCATGTAAAATACGTTGAAAGACAGGACATCAAAGTGTGAGCGTGATGAGCAGACTGTGATGCCTCTGCATGACTGATGGGCGACTGATACCAATGTGTTTACTGGCTGAAAAGAGGGGCAAGCAGCAGAAGCTGTGTCTTGTATGGTTGGAGGGCTTTAGTATGGTCATCAGGATCCCTCAGTTTGGAAGTGTGTGTATATATATTATATATATTTCTTTTTGTTTGGCACAGGGGCAGATATCAGCCTTTTAGAGCATTTTACATCTGATTTGTATCATTCACTGTATGTCCTTATTCTAAACCATGCTGTCAATATGCTTGACTGATTGACTAAATATAATAATCCAGAGGCCAAGCTCAGTTTTGTTAACACTTGGATTGTGAATCTTGGGGCTGTACTAAAGGACCACACAGTGAAGGCCAGAGTGTCATATGAAAGTGCATGTGGTGAGCAAGGTGAACCTCACTGAGCTGCATTTTAATTCATCAAGGTGCATTGAGCACAGACATTTACACAGATGCTGAAAAGCTCAGATGCAGCATATAGGCACCGGGTGGCATGTTGATGGTGCATTCAAGACACACTGAAAACAGGAAATGTTGTGCTTACAAGAGTGAAAGTGGTGGGGATGGTGGTGTTGCTTCATTTTGAACTGCAGTGTTGAAAGTTTGCACTATATTTGTGGTGTGCCATGCATTTCAGCTTCAGATGACAACACAGTCACTGTCCTCAGGTCAAAGTTTCTTGTTTAAAGTTGTCGTGAATGAATCATCAAAGTTCAGAGGGGATTAGAGGAGTATATGGGACCTGAAAGCTAAATTCCTGTCAGTAGGGACCAGTCTTTGTGCCCTATATGCTGTGTGAGTAGACTAAATTTATGGTTTAAAAAAATGTACTGGGAATAGCCCTTGGAACTGGGAACAAATGGTTGTATGAATTGTTTTCAGACTTAAAAATACCTTCTATACACATGAGTTGAAGTCGTTTTATCTTTAAAATGTTGTTGGCCCTGTAAAGTGCTTTTCCAGGTCCTTACTGACTGGATGAAGTTTACCTGCAATGTGGTAACTCTAAGCTCGTGCTACATCCGTCGGAGCTGTGCATGTATATGGCTGCCCTGCTGTCACTTTGTGCCATTTTGTTTTGTAAATAAAATAGTTTTGCACAAATGTTTAATTGCTGTGTCATATGTATTTTATGTTGACTGGTGTTTAGGAAATAATTGCCTAATCAGTGCATTCCCTCACAGTTAGTCAAAGACAATATTTCAAAGGTGTTAATGTTTTACAGCACAGTAATGCAGTTGTCAACAAAAGAGTGTTCAAAAATCTGAACTCTGGTCAAAGGTAATATAGCGCCCCCATTAGTGACACTTTAACACTAGAGTACGTTTTAGATTTTTTATTTTCCCTTTACACTTATATCGCAATACTTGCACCAACAAAATAAAATGTAAAAAAAAAAAGACTTCTTTGACAGTCACAACAAAAATAAAGGTTCTTATAGTTCCATGAAGGATGGCTACACAAAGCACGGTGTATTTTACAGTTTGCATTATGTGATTCATATTGAAACCATCTTGCTAAAGTTCAAACAAAAACTGGGATGCAGAGCTGCCCTTTCTATCCATTTCAGTTTTTGCATTGGTGTAAGAAAAACCTGTTTCATCAATTTTCCTACAAAATGTACATGCCTTTTTTTTTCTTTCTTTTTTTTTTACATTTTATATATTTCTAAAGTGTATAAAATAATATGTGGGAAACCCTTTCATTTCTGCCACTTTCTTCCCACTTTCTCTCTTTTTACATACACTTAAATGTGCGTTTCATAATTAAAAATATATTTTAAGAAACTTTTTAAACATAGATAAATTGTCAGTATCATTGACACATGCGAAAATATAATAAAACGTGTATAAATAAATAGCCATTTCACCGCCTTAATTATAAAGTATACCATTGGATTTACATTTATAAATGACCACGTTCCACCATATCTTCAATAAAAGCTCTTTCATTATCACAAGTTTGTATCACTCTGCAGTGCTGACCCAGCTCTGAGGACGTCACTGTAATGATTTTTTTGTTGGTGTATTGTCACGTCTTGGCCACCGGGGGTCACGGTTTCCCACACGGCGGCAGCGGCGACGGCAGCTCTCTCTGTCGGGCTGAATCATTTCATCCATCATACCCAGAATGCAAAGTGAGACGATGAAACTACATCCATGAGCAGCACCAGCAACCTCAAGCTGTTCGGCTCATCGTGGCGATAAGAGACGCGTCCTCTCCCCTTTGAATCCCGGCGGCAACAAAGGATTTGTATTCCCCCGCTTCATGAAAACACACAGCGAGTCTGATGCAGCTGCCGGACTTGTAGCCCAGATTGGAGACATATCGAGTGACCGTCATGGCAGCGTCGGAGCTGTACACGAAGGTAAAACTGCGGTGTGTTTATATGGATGTAGGGCTCAGTGTTAGCATGTCGGCTAGGTAAATATCCTAGTTTAGGTTCATCGACCTGATAAATAGCTTGAAATTGTTGGTACGTTCTCCTCGTAAACACGCTGACAGCTCGTGTTCGCTGTGGCAAAAATGAGTCTTTTCCAAAGCGAGTCTGGTGTTGGTTTAAAATGAATGAAAATGATTTCAAAAGCTGTTGATCTGGGATGATTCTGACTGTTTAAATATAGATGTAATGGGTGCAGCTGTTAAAAAAGACAGCAGATGCGGCAGAGAGGCGTTTTTCCCACACAAGTTCATCCTTCAAAATCAACTTTATTTATATATACATTTGTCATTTGTCCTTGTTTGTTCACCTAAACGAGGCTTTATATGAGACATCACCCCCCCACACTGGAGGCTACAGGGGGGCTGGGATGATGCAAAGGCGGTGCCAGCCATCATGGAGGCTCTGCTTCACCGTTTTAAAGCATCATCTTTAGCTCTTAGCTCAAACCTGTTCATCACAATGGACTCTTTGTCAGCGCTTCAATATGATGTCGACCCGTGTCTCAGGCTGAACACCAGGGTCTGTCGGCTGTGAGCCGACTCCTGGAGGCTGGGTACCGCTGAGATGCTGCGATGAGCCGCCGCATCCGGATCCTTTAGCATCCTTTAGCATCCAGGAGGGTTTGAGAGCAGCAGAGGCCCTGAAGCCTCAGTGTGGCTTATTATGACTAGAGGCTCAGTGGAGACAATGAGAGAGGCCTGTTACACTCACAAGGTCATCAGTGCTGCTGTTGTGTTTCTATGATTGCAAATGTGAAAAGAAGACAAGAAAGTGGTGTGTGTGTGTGTGAGTGAGAGGGAGGGTGAAGGAGATGACTCACCCATCCCCCCCACTTTAAAGCTTGAATAAGGTTGTGGTGGAGGGGAAACGTGACAATGTGACCGTGTGTGTTATTGTTATTGTAAATCCTTTTTTAAATCCAGACTGAACAGCAGCGCTGCAAGTGTTTGTCATTTCAACCTCTTTACTTTCAGCTGGATCTCTCATGTTGATAGAAGTTTGCTCCTTCCTCTCTTGTCATAAGTGCTTTGGATCAGCGCAGACAAGCGGTCAAAGACTGTCTTTGAACCAGATGACACAGATTTGAACCCTGTGTCAGCAAGTGGATGCTCTGCTAAAGTGTTTGAGTCCCGGCCGGCTCAGAATGGAAGCTGTTCTGACCTCTGATCTTTGACAGCAGAGGTGAACAGAAAGGAACCAGCCCAGTGTTGCATTGTGTGCTGAAATAATTATTCTATTAATTGATTAACGTTATATTGACCAGCAACAGTATTAATATAAGTCATCTGTCAAAGCAATGCAAAATTACTGGTTACCTGGTTCCACTATAAATGCAAATATTTACAGTCTTTTTTTTTTCATGTATAATAGTAAATTAAAAATGTAACCCTTTTGCATTGTTGGTTGGATAAATGAGGAAATTTGAAGGCATCACCTGGGACCTCAGGAATGTGTGAGGTGTTTCTGACATGTTATGGACCAAACCATTGACTGATAAATTGATCGGAGCTGGACTCTTAAAAGACTTTTAAAGCTGGATGCTTGCAGGTCGGCTATTGGGATTTTTTTTTTCTAATATTGAATGTCATAATCACATGTTTAGTGTCCTGCAAAATCCTTTTCTGTTTTCAGGATATACTCCCTATAATTAAGTCTGATTTTTGCTACAGAAAACAAATCTTTCTAATAGTGGCAGTGGCTTTAAATATATGAAAATGGCTTTGAAACCACATCAAACGTGCTGGTCTGACATGCAGTGCGTGGTCAGATTAACCTAGAATGAAAAAAAGCAAAGATAATATGTGTTGGGGCTGCTTAAATAGCACCTGGATGTGATATTACAACCAGCATCCAATCAAAATGCTAGTAGATTTTTCCTGGGGCTGCTAAATATGTTTCCTCTGCCAGCAGGATTTGGCTTGTGTCCAGCCATCAAATTTGTCCATCTTATTTCATGACAATCTAGTTGAGTGTTAAATGACTTAAATTGCAAATGAACTGGGGAAACTTTGGATGTATGTGCCAGTGTGACAGGGAAACACCAAGTCTTTTTCTGCTTTGAATGGTACAGTCTGTTTTAAAAGTCGGCCTCTGATGTCAGACCCCTCTCTGTGTCTTACTTTTCCAACACAGGGGTGGAAAACACTCTGCCCTTTGTGAGTATGAGTCAGCCTTATAGAAGCTTATTGAGTGGGTCTGAGCTGCTTGGTTAACATGCACAAACACACACACACACAAATACACACACAGCACCAGATTCTGCTCCAATCTACATTTGGCTGCGATCTGACCTGACCGCCAGTATAAAGAAAGGTGAGTTAGAGGTGAAGGTGTATTTTGTAGGTTGGAGGAGAAGGACTAAGCAAACAACTGTAAACATTACTCTTAAAAAAAATGTATTTTATATGAGATTGAGTTCGGTCTGTTCCATCCACTTGAGCCAAAGTAAATCCAATTAGGATCAAACCTAGCAAGAGGTGGTGAATGTGAATGAAACAGTGCCGTTTAACTCAAAGAAGAGATGGAAAAGAGGGAGGATATTTTCATGGAAATGGAAATGAGGCAATGCTCCATTAGATGACTCACAGATGGAAAGGCTATTCTAAACACAACCTAGAGTTTCACAAATGCATACTGCAATTGAAGGAGCGTCTTGCTTTACCACAACCAGTGCATTTGCTTTATTTTTAGAGTTACTAGACTCTGCATTGATTCATATAGTCATATAGGCATGTGCCTCTGACTGCAGCTCAGACAACCTTGATGTGTTTGGATCAGGGAGTTATCAAGGCTGTGGTTGACTGTCAATCCTCAGGAGGAGCTGGCAGGGAGACAAAAACAAACTGTGCTCACCAGGTTAAGTCACTGTATAATTTATTGCCCATAATAATCACAGTATTGCAATACAAACTCCTGTAAACTATGTTAGCTACATTACATGAAGATCTTTATGTAACTAATGAGGAAAATAAACTGGACAGTTTTTCATAAATCAGAAATCATTCACACACTGTATACTGTGTAATCATTGCATTACATGGTGCTTTCACGTTCACATCACTCTGCAGACTTCCAACTGCGCAGTCACATACACACACATGCTACTGGTACAAATGTGCCATCATTCATATGTCAAACTGGCAAAAGGCTGAACTCCCAGAAAGCTGTTCCACACTTAAAATCCCGGCAGCAAAGCAAAGACACACCTCTACCCCAGTATCACAAGAAAGTGCATTGCAGTGATTGCACAGTGTTTTCCCATCTCTAAAGGTTCTAGTCACGCTGACTGGATCCTGAGCTAAGAGAGCCGCATGTGCTACTGTGAAATTTCAGGGTAAATGAGGACTGGATCATATGGGTCAGAAAACAGCGGTGGGGTCAAAACTTTCAGGCGTGTTACATGACCACATACGACCACGTGGCCTCAGTGATGAGAGGGGGTGAGTGTTGTCATGAACAGCTGATGGTAGGAAAACACCTGCTGTTACATCATTTGTTCGGCTGTTGTCAGAAACACAGCATGCTTGACTGTTTGAACCCACAGAGAACAGTGCAGCAGTGCTTCTCTGTCATTTAGTCCACCTTTATTTTCTTGCTGTCCCTCATTTTAAGCCATTTTGATGGATTGGCATGAAATGTGGTTCAGATATTCATGTTACCCCCAGAATGAATTTTAAAAAATTTGGTGATCCTCTGACTTTCTTTCCAGCTTCATCAACATGTCAGAAGTGTATTTTGTCCAGTGTTTATGACTACACCTGCAAAACTAATGACTTTCCCATGAGCCTCAGCTATACTGTGCCTGGTGCAAATTAGCAAATGTTAGCATGCTAACATGCTAAACTAAGGTGGTGATCATGGTAAACACAGCATATTATATCATAAGTAGTTCACATAAATGTGTCATGTAACAGAACAGTCATGCTTTGTTTGCTATAGGTGTCATCTCAACTGCATTGGGTGGCGAGTTTTACATTAGCTAATGTCAGCGGTTTTTTTTTTTTTTTGGTCCCCAGCTCTAATTGAGAGCATGTGCATTCGATTACTGAGATAACCTGGTTAGAGTAATTGCGCAGTCATGTTGTATATGCTCTGGCATGTAGTCATTGCAGACAAACACTCCAAGGGCAGATGCATAGAGAGGGTTGTTTATGGCTAAAATAGCGATTCTAGTTATTGCAGCAGTCATCCTTGTAGTGGTTTGAGGAACAAGCATTTTATTTCAACAATCTGTTGTCAAATGGTACCTTAAATTGAAAGAAATGTATCATTGTTACACAACACAGATATGAACAGATTTTAGGTTTAGAAGCAAAAATTTGGATTCATGTATGCATATTAATAAACTTTGCTACTGTATGCTGCATGTTAGTGTGTTTGTCAGACAGTTGTTTTTTGGGTCCATGTCAGTGTATTGTGTGAATGTCCTCTTTTCTTGCTCAGTCTGTCTGCCTCCCATCTCATGTGATCAAGAAAGGAAGCCAGGATGTTTGATAGACAGCAGGGACAGCCAGTTGTCTGTCACAGGGCGAGGAACCTTGGGGAACGTCGGTGAACGCTGTTTGTGTCTGCAGACACAATGGGAAGGTTTCATTCACCAGTGAGTGCTCCATCAGCTAGTGTATGGTCTTGTGGTGTGTGTGTGGCTGGAGGCACCCAGAAAACCAGCAGATTTGCAGCATGAGCTAGAGACTTCATAAAGAGACAAGATGGACTGGGAGTTGGAGTACATGTATGTCGAAGTAAGTTCTCTCTTCTTTTAAGCTTTCACTTCTCATGCCATCACTCCTGTTATTGATTAAGTAGATGTGTAGCCTAAAACCAATCTAGTGAAATTGTTAAAGAAGTGGAACTTTGAATCTAATTCAACAGTATGATCTCTTGAAGGAGAAGCTACTTTCTTTTAGCTGTATGTGGTTCTCTGATGAATGATCTGCAAGTTCTAGTCTTGTTATTCTGGTGTAATATGGAGAGACAGTTGTGGCACACCCGTCTTCTGTATAAAAAACCTATTCCTGCCACTGAAAGCTGCAGGGCACTAATAGGTCCAAGCAGCAAATCAGATTTTAGCCTGAGCTGAGTTTTTGTATCTGAATACAAGCAAAATCTTTGTTTCAGATCGTCAAAATCTAATCGTTGCAAGTAATTTGTAGTTTGACCAACCCGGATAAGGTTGGGGACTAGATAAGGGACTGCATGGTTGGCTTTGCAGGCTGGGGCACAAGCTAGAAACAATATGTTCTCCTGTTGAATGATAATCAGGCAGCATGATAGTGTCTTATGGATCTATAGGTCATATGTAGGAAGAAAATGGTGTCTCTGAGACACATCTTTCCTGTCTTGTTATTCAGGTCCATTAACATAAACACCATAACATAAGACAACGCTCTGAACCGATTCTCCTACCGCTACTCCAAGAGTCAGCGCTGACTAAACTAATGTGATTAGGTGCTGGGCAGCATCACAGCTTCTTAGTAAGCGACTCTGATCTCTTGGATGTCACTGGACTTTGGCACGCCACTTGTGCCAAGGGTCTGGTTAAGGAACACCATTGGCTATAGTGAGACCAGTAGGGTTTCGTTACAAACCAAACTGTCGACCAGCACCGAGGTCTCTGTTTCTTGGCATCATGCTGCGTCTGCCCAGCTGAGCAGAAAAACAGCAGATTCTCACATGAGTGGCATCATGTGACGAGGCCTCTGCAGTGTGGGGCTCCATTGACCGCTTCTCTGAGAATATGGGAGCAAAACACTTTTTCGTGCACCATTGCAGCCGTCAAGATGATCGTATTGTAAAATATTTCCACTTGATTTGTTTTTATATGCTTCTCTTAATCCTCTCATTCTTCTATAAAGTTGACCAAACAAGATTATTTGGCTCATTGGACAAGTTACTTCACAACAGAGTACAGAAGGCTTGAGAGGAGTTTTCATTTTTGTAGTTGTGTTATGTAACTGACCCACTTGGTTACCATAAAGTATTTTCCCATTCACATACAGTCAGTGTAGTAGTGAGAACACATCTTTTAGTCAACAGTATAGTCGGTACGTTTTCTGCTCTTTTTATTGGCGGTAAAGAAATCCCATTGTCCAATAAGCTCAAGTTGTCTGAGATCATATAGAAATGATATACAGTATGATTAAGAAATATTTTTGGAAAGTTAAGGCAAAAATAGCAACAATCCTAATGCAAAGTGTAACTCACTTTTGTAAATTAAGGAGAAATCTAACAAATTGGCAGCATGTAATTGGAAATGAGTGGACCTGTCAGTATGTCAGTGTAAGCAGGAGGAGAAACCCTGAGAGGCTTCAGAGGAGTCACAGCAGGCCAGGGTGTTTCCAGTCCAAGAGTGAAAGCTCAGTATTAGCAAGGTGAAGAGTTTCTAATCTGCTGTTGACTTTGTGCAGATTTGTCCACACTTCTAGCCCAACACACACACACACACACACACACACACACACACACACACACACACACACACACATACATACTGTATACATACAGGACATGCACATACTGTACACACACAGTCACTTTCACAATGCCCTGATCTCTGCAACCTCCAAATCTCAGTCTTCTTTAATGTCCTTGCAGAGCTGTTGCAGTAGGATCAAGAGCAAATGGCGGTGTAGATTTTATTTGCTAAAAGCACAAATGTTCACTTTTATTTATATGAAATGATTACAACCATATTTAAGCTCCATTGGTTGAACACAATCTTGGGTGGAATCAATTTAATTTCACATATTTATTAAATTTACTGTTATCACTACCTATCATTTCTCTCCTGCCTTAATATATCCTTATGGATGTATACATTAGCCCATGTTCAGTGTTTGTTCTGTTCTGTGTCTGTGCTGCAGGACACGAATTAGGACGAGGATAGAAGCGTGCTAGTAGCTGCAGTAGTGCTACCACCTGTAGCCATATGCGACTGTAATGAAACCTCGGTGTAGTTGACTGGAATAAGATTAGCCGGTGTTAAACCCTGAGTTAGCCTAATCAGGTCCTGATCCTTTGTCTCAGTTAAACCAGGATTAGCATCAGCCCAGCCTTGTAGCTTGAAGAGCAGGCTTTCCCTGCAGACGGCCACTGTCGGGGAAAGTGGAAACTAGTTCATTGTTTGGTATTAAAGAAACTGTCTTTAAAGACTTGATGTTTCAAAAAAAAACAGTGCATTTCTATTAGAACAGTGATATTACTAAATCACTGTTGTCGTCCGATGTGATCAATTATTGAGTTGGTAAATAGTGCACCAGTTGTCTTTGGTAATCCTCTATGGCTTTAATAGTACCCTAATATCTGTTAGATATTAGATATGCATTGTTAGTATTTAGAAAAAAAATCTTATCACTGTTTCAAACAAAATGTCCAAAATTGAAATGTTGGAAAACATAATTCCATTAGTAAAATAATTATCAATTCTCTTCACACAAACTCTCAAAATGATTAGTTGTATTACAATGGTTCAGCCATTTAAAGGGGCACTCAAACCAAAATAACCCTGATGATGTCACACTGATGTCATCAAGATTATCCCAGCTGGGCCTTGGAGGGTACGAATCAGGGTAGGGTAGAGGTATGGCAGAAAACCTGTGTTATAAACTGGATTAGTGGGGGTTGAAAGACATGAGCATTTACAGACAGACAGGGAAAGTCTTACAAAGACACAATAGGATCCGGTGTTTTTGACCTGCATTAAGGACAAAAAGTCAGAATATCTCGGCCACTGCTGCCTCAATCTTTTTTTAATCTGTCTCGTGTGAATCCCTCAACCATATGGAAGTCCAGTACAAATTGCTGGAGTGTGTCTTTAATCTTGTGTAATAACTCGATCTGAAGTCACTTGACTGGGTCTCCACTGTCTTTTCATAGTGTTAAAAGCAATTAAACATGTGCTCAGGGCGTGATCACGCTGAATATGTCACCACTCATTTCAAACGGGAGCATCTCTCCCTGACTGGATGCAGATGGAAGTGGAAGAAGGTGTTGCTTTGTTTGCATGCGGCTCTAGATGTTGTAATTCTATTGAACATTATACAGATGGTATTTTAGGGTCATCTCCATCTTTCTCAAGCTCTGAACCCATTATTTATCACAGAGAAAGCATATGACCGCACCCAGTGGCCTGAGGTAAAGGAAAACAACAAGAAGAAACTGAAGGAACAGACACACAAGGAAAATGAGAGACAGACAAATTTAGCCTCTCTGGCAGCTTGAGATCCTAACTGGTTTGTCCGTGTATTCTGATGCATGCGGCACATATGGAGCGAGCTCAATGCAGAGACACAGTAGTCATGTGATTTCTGATGTCACTGTCTCTGACGTCTTTGCTCCTCTTTCGTCAGCCCTCCTCTTCGTCTGCCGCCCATAACACACCAGCCCGACCACCTTCTATCTCACTGCAAGGCAGACAGAGAGGCTGCACTCTGACTCATCATTTTTCACTTCAGCTTTCAGACGCTCCAGCTTGTGTTTCATTGTGGAGGATTATGTCCTTGAAACATCTAAATGTGTATGTGTGTGTGGTTGACTTTCATCCTTCATTTCTCCTCCGTTTTATGAACCCAGGAGAATTTGTTGGTCTATAAATATGATTCATAGCCTCGACAGTATTGCTGTTTGTCTGTCATTTTGTCCCGTACTCAGATACACACTCACACACACACACACCTGTCTGTATGCGTGTATGACTGACAGCATATTCTGCCTTAACTAATTCAGGAAAAATGATGCTTGACACCTACTGACATGTGAAACAGGTGTTTGTGTATGTGTGTGTGTGTGTGAGGATGATTATGAGGACCAGGAAGTGTAGCACAGCGATGTCTCTGTGAGGTGTGATGCTGCTCAAAACTCGCTGTTGCTATTTTTAGATTCTGTCCTCCTCCCTCTCTCCCTCTCTCCCTCTCTCTCTCTCTCTCTCTCTCTGTCTCTCTCCCTCTTGGTTGCTAGGAGGCTGACTAATGGGACGGTCTCCTGTGGGGACCAAAAAGGTGAAAAGACAACCGAAATGGTGGAATAGGAAGAGAGGCAAGAGGCTTTGTAACTGTAATCCGTCAATATAGAGATTTCATATTTTGTTTGCCCCCAGGCTTTAAGCTCGTTAAATCATTTTATTCTGTCCAGCAGTATCAGTCATATTAGGTATATTCAAGACTCCATTTCTTTATGACTGCCTCATTCTGTCAGATGGAAATATTCATTATAATATTATATGTGTCGTGCTTTATTTTGTACACATCTTCCTAAGTTTACACTGACGTATTTCACTGAATTAATTAATAATAATGTGCAAGTTGTTCATTGTTCTTTGTTCAGTAAAGAAAAGACATGCATTGGGTGTTATCTTGATGCACCATTTGATGGATGTACAGCCATAATTGGCTCCTCGCAGCTGAAAGTGACAGCAGCTTTGATATATCTGTAAGTTTTGGCAGGCAGATGTTTTACCAACAACATTTCTGAACATCGTCACAGAAGGTTATAAATGGGCTGATTGTACCAATAAAACGTCAGTGTTAATGTGACAGTCGTATTGCTGTCACTGTTTATTGCACAGATTGTTTGATGACAAATACAAGTGTTTATTGGAGAGACTGTCTTGAGAGTGTTGATTGAGTCATTTTCATTTAATATATTGTAACTTTAGGAAAATAGACGTCTTTACTTAGGAGTAAGACAGGGATGTTTGACCTCACAAATATTTTAGTTGTGAGCATTTGGGAGAGGTTGTGACCTCAGTCTCTTTTTGCCTCTCTCTCTGTCTGTCTGTCTGTCGGTCTGTGTCTGTCTTCCATGAGACAGGCTTAAGAGATTTAACTCTCGAGTTTCATTTTCCTTCATTCATTTTTCAGTTTTTCAGATTTTGTTGTTTCCATTTGGGCTGATGGTTATTTTCATTACTGATTAATTTGCCCGTTATTTACACACTCAGTTGTTTAAAATGTCAAAATGGTGAAAAATACTCATGACAATTTCCCATAGGGACCTCTTCAAAAATGCTTCTTTTGTCCAGCCAACAGTCCAAACCTTCATTTGCTATTATAAATGACCAAGAAAAGCAGCTAATCCTTTAAGAATCTGAAGCCAGCAAAAGTTGGACATTTGTGCCTGAAAAATGACTGAAGTGATTAATCGATTATCAGAATAATTGCTGATCAACTGTCTCTCAATCATCTAATAATCAATTATTCGTTCATTTGTTGCAGCTCTAGTTTTCGTTAACTCTGTCCTCTGACTCGCCCAGTGTGGTGTCCTGTGTAACTGTCACTCAGTGGCAAACCTAAACCACACGACACACTGCTTGGTGCTCCTGCAGTGCTGGAGAGGGACGAGGATTAGTGAAGGAAAAAAAAACTGGCACAATCTGGTGTCTTGGTGGTTGAGCTCTGTAGAAAAACACTTCCGGCTCAGATCTTTATTCACAAATGAAACACTTACAGAGTACGTAAAAAAGACACTTTCTCATGATTTCTGTGTTTTTTCCCCATTTTTATTCCCAGTTTTTTTAACTTTGCGTGAGTTTTGTGGTCCTCTGTTTCTTTTATTTATTTTTACTATGTTTAACGACATCTTTTATTTATTTTTACTATGTTTATCTGTTTGATTTTTATTGTGTTATTTATAGCATTTTTAGATTTATGCACTTATTTGATTGCTTATTGCTATATGGAAATGTTTGTTTTATTGTCTTGGATTGGATTGGATCAACACAAAGGGCGAGAGACAGACAGACAGCCGGACGGAGGGAGGGAGGGAAAAAGAGGGGGAGCAAGAGTGTGTGTGACCATGATGTCAGGATTCAGATGATGGTTAGGGAAGCAGCAAATTCACCAGTCTGTCTCCCGTTGTGCTGTTCCACAATGAGGTCTTTCTCTCTCGCCCCTGTGAAATTGTCCTGAGCGGTTTATGTAGTGACGCCAAAAGAAGCCATGAAATCATTGTCAGAAAGATTCTCAGCGCTCATCGTCATGTGCTTCACTTGCCCAAGTCCTCATCAGGAAAGCGTCCGTGTTAATAGTACACTCTGTTCACTGTTAGCTAATATTAGAAAATGAATCTATGAGTCTAGACAAAGTGAAAATCCTCATTCATGCTGGGATTATGAGACATTAGGGTTGTGTGTGAATATGGGTTTGCTTTTAGTCTTCATGCTTAATGCTAATATTGCATTAACAAAGGCAAGAATTATATTGTATCTGCTCTCTTTTGAAAGTAATTATTTATGTATATATTTATATATTTCACATCTGCACAAAGCAAACACACATACGGTAAAGTGGATAAAATGAAACTGTAACACAATCCCTTAAACCTCATACGTTAATTTCCTCTCGTCTTTCCCCTCACACAATGCCAAATGCACTGTAAGAAAAACATCCTCAGTGCTGTTTGATTTTGCTGCAGGCCTCATGTGTCTGAGGTTTTAAGGCCACCGTGCGGTTCTCTCAGTCTCCTAATCACTGCACAGTCATCCGGCAAACCATTAGAAGTAAGGTTTCTGTGTGTATGTGTGTGTGAGTGCGTGCGTGTACATGCATCCACGTTCATGAGCTGGATTCCTCAGCCATGTGACTGCCAGTGTTCATCGCTGTTTTCTCCACATGTCTGCGATCAGCTGATTGCCTCCAGTCACAAGTCTGTAAGAAACAGTTTTATAGCGAACTGTGAGTGTGTGCGTGTGAATTTTAAGATATGACCAGATCTGCATTCTTCAGACGTTATTATCTTGGATTTGTTCAACTGTTTGTTCCTACGGTATAAGTGACCATTACGAATCATGTACTCATGACTCGTAAAAGCACAAGAGCCCCGTGTTTTGTCTGAGATCATCCTGTTCTATTAGTAGAAAGGAAGTGAACTTTCCTGACATCATTCTTGCAAAAGGGCTTGAGATGAACTGAGGTGCAGCAAATTTGAGTCTGCAACAACAGTATCTCCAAATATTAATATTGACTCCAGACTGCATGAAAAATGAGATGAAGTGTGAAATGTGCTATTTTTAAAAAAATAAGATGTAGTTTTTATATTGATGATAGTGTTGGCAGCATAAACAGCACCAAAATATAAGAATAAAGACAGGTTTTGGATTCTAATGTGAAAATGTTTAAAACCCTGGTTCTTTGTACAATTTGTATTTCTGAGCTGTGTCAACATATCTAACTTTTCTTTCCCCCTCCTGTCTCCCTCTCTCTCAGTGTGCTCGGGTGTGGATCCCCGATGCAGAGGAGGTGTGGAAGTCCGCTGAGCTGACCAAGGACTACAAAAATGGCGACGCCTCCCTGCAGCTCATGCTGGAGGATGGAAAGGTGAGGATGAATAGAAGAGTTGGATGGAGAGGAATCAGTCTCTCCCTATTTATAGTTTGTCTCCTCTCAGCTCTTTTTTTTGTTGCATTCTCTCTCTCTCTCTCTGCCTCAGATGCTTCAAAGTGCTGGGTCTCATTAGTGGCTATTGGTTTTACCATTAGCACTCTCCACAAATGAGAGCAGCTTGCAAAGATGCCCCAAGGAGCATTTAAAATGTATAGCAGTAAATTGAATCCTTCAGCTTAGAATACAAACAGCCACCAGCTCACAGCAATGATAAGCACTCCTGGTAATGAATGCAAGCTGCTGGCAAAAACCATTTGCCATATTGCTCCTAATGTTCTATAATTTATGTGATCATATACAGTATGTAGCCTGCATCAGCCAGGTGGTTAATGTGTGTTTTGATATCTTCAAAACTTGTCAACAGTTTTCAATGAATTTGTCCTGGAAAGTCAGGTTAGGAGCCAAGCAAGAAAAGAGAGGTTTTTGGGCCAAGTCCAGTTCAGGTTGAGATGAGTTCATTTTTTTGGTTGTCAATGTCTCAATACATGCGGCAAATATTTACAGTATAGACTAAGCTCTCAAAGAGGACAGAGATAAATTCCCCCATACCCCAACAAATATCAATAAAATATATTTTATTTACATTGCAAAATAAGGAATATGTGCACATTTATTCAGTTTTCTATGAAACATTGTGCCCTGTCTGTTATTGTGGATTTTGCTGCTGATCTCGATCTATGTGCAGATTTGATTATTTTCCGTTGATAAATAACATCTAGATGATTGTGCAGCCTTAATCGAGTTATCCTTCCTCTGAGTGCTCTGTGTTTGTTTGTTTTTTTTCATAGGCTAGATAGCTGCTGTAGATTATGAAAATAGCACACTTAATTAGTCTATCAAGCAATCTAATTACCTAATTCATTCCTGATGCCGTTTGCTGAAAAACTTCCTGTGGTAGAATTAAGCATGCTCGTCAGAAAGACATAGGGATCCATTTTAAAGGAGTATTAAAATGAAGGGATTGAAACATGAATGAGTTTCCATGTTTCCATATAAAAGCAATGTTAATACAAGACAATGCCGCTTTTTGAGCAACCGCTGGTTTTGCTCCAGAGCCATGGCAAATCAGTAACCTGTCTCGTGACATTTCTGAGATATGTATGAGGGATCTGATATAACTCTCCTGTTTCATCTTCAGAACATTGAGCACAAACTTGACCCCAAGACGAAGAACCTGCCTTACCTGCGAAACCCCGACATCCTGGTGGGCGAGAATGACCTCACAGCGCTCAGCTACCTCCACGAGCCGGCCGTGCTGCATAACCTCAAAGTCCGCTTCGTCGACTCCAAGCTCATCTACACTTACTGCGGTAGGTGGCACTTTAACCTAATGATGACCTTCTGTATTTAGTGCTTTGGTGAGGAATCCTACTTTCCAACCACCAACATTCAAGGAATGGTAATATGAAGAAAAAAATGACATATTTTCACCTGTCTCTAATCTCTATTGCATTTATCCTGTAAATCAAACAGTTTATTTTCTCTATTCAACATTATAAATGCTGTTTGCTGCACTTTTCAAATGTGTTCATACTTATTTCTGACAAGTGGTCCGTCATTAGCTGTAAACTATAGTCATATTTACTACTGTTGTGTAGTAAAGTATAGTTTGCATCAAATCTTCTTTCAAGGGCATAAATACACAGTATGAGATGTGTTTCATCTGTTAAATTTCATCTTGGGGTTTTTTTCAGTCAAATTGTCACTTTGTTTGTTTGTTGTTGACACCCTCCGATCACCACTTGTGCTATGTTTCAAGATTTGTTTTTCACTTCCTTCAATTCCTGCCATGTCAGTTTGCAAAGAAGCGTGTCAGTGTGTTACCTGTTTAATCCTGCGGGTGAGCTCATACTTAGCCTCTGTCTTCTGTGTCACAGGAATCGTTCTGGTGGCCATCAACCCGTATGAGACGCTGCCGATCTACGGCACAGACATCATCAATGCCTACAGCGGCCGTAACATGGGAGACATGGACCCACACATATTTGCCGTGGCAGAGGAGGCTTACAAACAGATGGCCAGGTTTGTGTGTGTGTGTGTTACCTGAGTAGTCTTGGTTCTAGTCTCCTTGTTGCTCAGCCCTCCCTCTCTCTCTTCGGGGGTTTGTAGGTCAAAGCTGAGCCAGAAATAGGCTCATGGTGGTCTCACTGTCTCTCTTCTTCGCTCTTTTAATCACATACATACACACACTGCTTTTCTCTGCAGGAGCCAACCAGTAGATCTCTTTGGCCTCCCTATGGGACACTAACATACACATGTGTACTAACAGTGTTGTATGCCAAGTTTAATCAGCCCACCTCCTCTCACACAGGGGGGTGACCCTTCAGTATACCCAATATGACGTACAGTAGCACTGCGCCATCTGTATCATGCAGTGTTGGGCTGCACAATTAATCTTGTTCATAATCTATGTTGAAGTATATATTACATTTTTTAATATGATGCTATTATAATATTAGCATGTATTTGGGTATAATCATAACAATGATAATCTTCATTTGTATAGCATTTTTCTTAACTAAGTTACAAAGTGCTTTACAGGGAAAAGAAAAAAGCAAAAATAAAAGCAAATACAAATAATAACGGGCAATAAATTCATCAATCACAGGAGAGTTAAAATTAAAGATGGAAGTAAAGGATAATCTAATAATAAAAGCTTAATTAGAAGGAGTCAGAAAATTGATTGATTGATTTATTGATGATTATATGTGATGTATTGCATGGAAACGTTTGAACGCAAAAATCTGTATGAAAACCATTTTTTACATTATAAAACGGAACATTTGAAAAAAGAAACAAAGTTATTTGGACAGTAATGTTTTCTATACTGACCTGAATCATTTGCTTATAAGGTCTGTTAACACCTGCTCTGCCTTTGGGCATTGAAAATGTTTCCTGATGTTGGCGTCTGACACTTTCTGTCTGCCCAAGGCCCAACCCTCACATTGTTTGTGTCACACTCTAGCTTTACAGGATCAGTACACATATCAGTCAGGCATCACCCTTAACCTTATCTTTATCATCAGTGACTAAAGTAACACTAGAAACCCTTCTACCTAAACCTGCTGCCAGTTAAAGCCAGTAATAAGATTGAGGCCATGTGGAAAATACACTAATACGTAATATACACATTTCCCCATCCTGTGTTTTTTTTTTTATCTGTCAGGGATGAGAGGAACCAGTCTATCATTGTGAGTGGGGAGTCTGGAGCAGGAAAGACGGTATCAGCCAAATACGCCATGAGATACTTTGCCACGGTCAGCGGCTCCGCCAGCGAAGCCAACGTGGAGGAGAAGGTCTTGGCTTCCAACCCCATCATGGAGGTGAGGACTGGAGGCTGTCTGTTGAGATAGACCTTCGACCTTTTTATGTTAAAGAGAAGCTGTGTCCGACTGACACAGAAGCCCAGAACATTCCTAAAAATATATATAAAAGATCAACATCCTTTAAACGTTTTGTGAGCATTTCTTTTTATTTTGTGCCGTCGTTTTTAATTACTCAGTAATCTAGATTTACACTTTTTTTTTTTTTTCCACTTGATGCTTTATACAATCCAGCCACTTAATGTTACAGGTCAACACACTTGTGGGTGTGAAGGAGTTGAAAAAGCTCAGTTCCATAGCTGTGAATTTGTCTTCAAAGTGAAAGTCTTGCATCATTTTTCCTGGCACTTTGTGTGTAGACACTTGTTTCTTAGGCTCAGTCGCTCTGTTGTGTATTCACTTAGTGAATTGTGATTGATATGGTTCAATGTCATGCAGTTTGTCCTTCTGCTCTCCTCTCTCCTGATTTCTTCTCCGCTGGCATTTACTTACTCCTTCCCCTTCAGTTTCTCCACCACGCTCTGCATCTTTCTGGCCTCAAGCTGCTCTCTGCTGTGATAACACAGGTCTTATCCTTAACTGTGTTTGTGCTTGTATTTCTTCCTGTAGAGTCACAAGGACAGGGGGAGTTGGAGAGCTCTCCTGTGCCCATATGTCACTACCCCTCCCCCCGCCTCCTGCCATCCCCCACCCTGTCCGTCCTTTCCAACCGCTCTACTAACATCACTCTCGCCCTCCCAGCCACCACTTTCACCTCAAGCCAATCGGAGACGAGCTGATAGAATGAATAGAGAGCTTTCTTTCGTTGCAGTGATGTCACTCCAGCCTCGAAGCGTGGATGCAGAGTAGATGGTTGCATCAGCCTTTTCAATATTACAAAACCTGCATGTGTGTGTGCGTGAGAGAGTCACAGTGTTTGCGCGTGGTGTTTGAATGTGTTTAGCTGATGCAGGCAGTGATGGGAATACCTGCTCCGCTGAAAGACTCCTTGTTTGCAGTGAAAGACTCCGTGTTTGGCCTTAATTGGAAAATCTACCTGCATTTGACGATTAGTGGTTGTTAATTTTGGACCCTCACATCGAAATATCCAACTCTTGTCTCTGGAAAGACAGAAGTTCATTGATGATTTGTCAAGCGTGGACCAACCACAAATAATTTTATTGGTTAGATTATCTTGGCATAAAAAATTTAAACTGAGGGTAAAGGCAAGCTTGGTTCTGTCCAGTGGAAATAAAGTCTGCTTCAGTATGTCCAGTGTGCTCACAGATGAACATGTTGTATCTCATTGTTTTAATCATTACAAAAAACGAAGTGAAATAGTGATATGTTTCCGGGGGATGCGTGAGGCTATTTTGACAAGAGCGACAAATTCCACTAAGTTACTGCTCCTGGCAAAGAAATAGTCCAAACTTTATTACTTTTGGGCACAGCCATGTTAACCGTTTTCAGATTTTATGCTAAGCTAAGCTAACCAGCTAGAGGTGTTAACTTCATATTTACTGCAGAGGCATGAGAGTGGTGTCAGACCCTGCATCTAACTCTTGGCAAGAAAGCAAAAAAATGTATTTCGCAAAATAATCAAGACTCATTAGCCCTGAAATCGTCATATCTGTGATCATGGATGCTTTATTGCCTCCTTGTATTTTCTGTTTCACCACAGTAAGAATAAGCACAGTGATAATTCTCGTTCACTCCGCTGTCCTGGGACAATTGGATCTACCATTTGTGCAGTGGACTTGAAGCCAAACAGCGTTTAAATGATAATGTGCTGCTGCACCATCTGCTCTATCTAAAATTAAACGCTATTACCACAATATGTTGAGTCCAGGTTTTTGCATTTTGTTTTTCTTTCTGTCACTCAGGCCATCGGGAATGCCAAGACCACCCGAAACGACAACAGCAGTCGCTTTGGGAAATACATCGAGATCGGCTTCGACAACCGCTTCCGCATCATCGGCGCCAACATGAGAACATATCTGCTGGAGAAGTCACGGGTGGTGTTTCAGGTGAGCGCAAAAACACACATTCAAGTTTGCATGAAGACACGCTCGAGGTGTTTTGTTGTACTCGTGTGGATATTTCATTGACTTGCACTCGTTCCTTTACTCATCACACAAAGTTAACTTTTGTGCAATTCTACATTTCATTCTGAACCCGACTCTTGAATAGACTTGACACACAACACAATAAGCTTGTCAGTTTGTCAGTGTTTCCAAAGCACAGCCCCAAGTGACTCTGGCCTTGTTGCGTCCTTCAGTCATTTAACTTGTGTTCCTAATAGCAGATTTTGTTCTTACTGAAGTGTCCTTGTTTCTGTACGTGTTGCTCATGAATACACACACAGTCCTTTAGCTGACCTTACAGGCAAAAGAGAATTTAATTTGTTAAGTATCATCTGCGACTTGTTGTTCCTTGACATTCCTTGACACTGGAGGTGTTGTTGCTCTATGAGTCAGCACTAATGTACTTACATCATGTACTACAGCCATGATGTAACACGGTCATGGGCGTGTTGGCTAGAATCAGAATGATCGTATGGTGGCCAATATTTATGAGTTATCACTTACTGTCTATTATATCGTCCTATGTGGGATTTTAGTCATCTGGAAACAGATACGAGTTTGCTTTCAAACATTGCAATAAAACTGCCTTGAAGTTATGGTAGAGTTACTTTGGTATTATGTGTATTGGTGTGATGGGTGCTCAGCAGTTCACCCTTTGATTTAAAAAGGGAGACAGTATCACAAATTCTTAATGGTAAATGAAACGAGTCATACACCTGGACACACAGCTGCAAACACACTAGGACTAGGACTAGGACTAGTAGTTCATTGGCTTCCAGTGTTTTACACATGACTCTAGTGTTGCCACACACATGATATCCACAAATACATACACTTACAAACGGCTAACAGTTCGCCTTGTGTCACAAGTATCGAACTTTGCTGGTGAGATGCAGGAAAAGAAACTTGTGTAACTCAGGCGCTTTGAATAATATAAGTGAAATGTCTCGGTATGGGATAGTTGCCCATAATATCTGACCTCTTGGTATTATGTCACCAATTGTAGGGGCCTTACTGTACAATGGCCTATTAGTTCAGACACATACCATATAAAAGCAACATAATTTGTCTCTGTCTCTACTGTCACTGAAAGCTAAACCACCAGAAATAATTTGAAAAACAGGACTTTCTTCATCTTTATAAGGACTTCACTCTTCTCATCCATTCAGTTATGACTGACCGTGGGGAGTCCCAGGTGTTAAACAACCCTTACTTATTTTACCCACAATTCACCAGTAATGTTAACACAACTCAAAACCTTTACAGTCTTCACACTTGCTGTGAGAACATTGTGCATTATGCGCTTTCCATGCTTGAAGTCCTCATAAGTATGAAGAAGTGTAGTCAGCCGGACACACACACGCACGCACACACACACACACATACTCTGTTCAGTAGGAGTTGTAAAAAAAAAACCAAACTCAACCAACACTAACTGTCAGTTTGTCCCTGGTGTCCTTTAGAGCACAAGAAGTATGCGGCAGTAACTTCTCTCTCCACAAAGACAAGGAGGAGGAAACAAAGTAAACCCTAAACCCAACAATCCCATCTGTCACACTGGGTTATAGCATGGCGTCCTTTTCCTTTTCCCCCTCTTTCTCTCTCTCTGGCTCCCACAAAATCTCTGAGAAGCCAAATTAGTGTTCATGACTTCACATTTTCTGGTTTACACATGTTGTGTTCCAGTTCTATCTAGATGAGGTTTTACCTACTTTTTCTCTTATATAACGTTATTGTATGATCAGGGTGTACTGTATTTGCTTACTGGTGGAGCCAGTAGGGCCGAGTCTAGATAAAGGATATTTTAACAGCACACACACATACACACACTCTGCTGTCATAGAGAGCAGTGTTACGGAATGAGGATGTTGGTGTAAAGACACGATCACTTCCGTCCTTACATTTTTCACATACCTGGCTCTACCGACACCCATTTATAGGTGTGTGCTTAGGTGCAGTAGCACCAAAGTAGGACACAGGTAACAGTTTTCTTCCCAGCTCTACAGCACACTTCCTCTTAACAGTTGAGTTACCTATTTTCACTGGAAATGAATCATCAGCTCCAGATGTTTCTCCCTGTACAAGCACTTCTGTCTATATGCAGTTATGGGCCAGTTATATTATTAATGCCCATTGACTTACAATCTATCAGGTAGTACCTTATGGGTATGGGAATACATGTACAGATGGGCCACATCTTGTGTTTTGAATGAAGAAAATAAACATATAATATTCTCATCTGGCTCAATATTGTTTGTAGACATGCCCCTGAGCATGGCACTAAATCACCTACTGCCTCAGTGGAGCTGCCAGATGTTAATCTGTCAAACTCAATAATTGTAAAGCACATATGATGATACATATACATGCATGAATATAAGCTGAAAAAAAGCTTGTGATTAGGACTGAATATGTGTAGATCAGAAGCATTTGCGTGATGTATTTGGATGCTTTAGGTGAACATGTAGCATTCCCCTCACATTATTCTGTCTTTATGCCTTCTTCCAGGCGGACGAGGAGAGGAATTACCATGTCTTCTATCAGCTCTGTGCATCATCCCATCTGCCTGAGTTCAAGGCTCTGAAGCTGAGTGAGTCTCATGCCTGTTTTACATATATCCACACACATACACACACACACATACACACACACACACACACACACAGAGCTGCACAGTTGACTGTTGGCTTCAACTGTACATTCACACCGTAAACACTTCCAAAAGCAATAGGTTCAAATCTGCTCACTTTCTTGCAACAGAAGGAGCAACTCATCACTTTCATGTTTTTCAGAGTGGGATAGTGGGCTGCAGCGCACAGACACACTGGAATATCCTCAAGCACTTGGTGCCCTTCAGAATCAGCAGTGAACACAGAGTAACTGATTATAAGAGCGTTGTGTTAGCTGCAGTGGCTCTAGGCGGCAGGAAAACTGAAAACTCTGAAAATCCCTAATCTCATTGGCTCAGCTGAGCAAAAATTATTAAAGTTTAATTGTCAGTTTCCCAATTGATTTACCCAATTAAGAACCATTTTAACGTTTATTGGACGCTGCACACGATAGAATCCATACATAAAAAAACATGTCTCCTCCACATCTCCAAACAAAATAATCAGTGTTGACATGTCTCAAGAGAGCTGCCAGATATCAGATTTTATATCAGTTTAGATGTATCAAACTCTGTGACTCTGGGGTTGAACAGACTCTCATACAGAGCACTCCCACTGTGGACCTACACCTGCTCCTCCTAGTCAAGGGACACACACACACACACACACACACACACACACACACACACACACACTGCTGGCACTGTCACTTACAGCCAGTCAGTTGGCTCTCTCTCTCTCTGTCACACACACACACACACACACACAGCTGGTGTCTTTTCCTCTCCCACTGACTTCCTGCCTCAGTAAATGGAGCGCTTGTCACAGGCGTGTCAGCGCCTCTCGTGGGCAACAGGCCATGCCTTAACTCAGTGTATAAAGAAACTGATTGTGGTAGAGTTGAGCTAACATCATTCTTACACAGAAGTGCTCTTGATTTCTCTCTTTTCAAAGAACCCGCAACCATCTGCAAAATCATGATACAGTGTCTGCTGATCTGAGACTGTTTTCAGAATTCAGTGATGGACAATGAACGAATCCACTGTAGGAAAAGAACTTGTGTGTATTAACAAGCAGGAGTGGTCCAAAGATTAATGAGCACTGACTGAGGATGATCCAACCCTTGATGCTTGACAGCTCCTTCTAGTTAATCAGAAAAAATGTAATATCCTCAAAATAAATGTACTGTAAATGTAACTGTTGTATTTTTTAAAATCAGATCCAATGCAGCTCTGTATTATAAATGAGGATGCTTTGATCGCCCAATGTAAAACTGCACATAGTGCACATTTTCTGAAGCTGTTCCCTTCCTCTGTCTCTCCACTCAGGCAGCGCCAACGACTTCTTGTACACCAGGCAGGGCCGCAGCCCCGTCATTGATGGTGTGGACGACACCAAGGAGCTTTGCACCACTCGCAATGCCTTCACATTGCTCGGTAACATGCACACCCTCACATACTGTATAAAAAAATACACATTTAAATTAGTCTCATTTTGAAGATGCGGTTACAGCTCACTAATATCCAGAGTGCCTGTCTGTGTGTTTTTCCCCTGCAGGTATCAATGAGTCCTATCAGATGGGGTTGTTCCAGGTTTTGGCTGCTATTCTTCATCTGGGAAACGTGGAGATAAAGGACAGAGATTCAGACAGCAGTGTCATACCTGTGAGGATAATATTTATAAAGCACTACTGATTGTCAGTGAGACATGTTTAAGCAGATGGCATGATATTCACCACTTTATATCTGTAGATTTTCATTTTCTTTCCTCAGCATGTTTTGTTATGTATTTATTTATGGTTGCAATTCCCTGTCTTGTACTTTCTATTCTCGGGTTCTCAAACACGTTTTTGTTGACATGGTGGTCATGGTGATGAGTGGTAGCAATCCAAATGTCCCAACACTCACTCCCCCCATGTGACAGCGATATGAAGTGGAAATTTAATTGTAAATATGGCAGGCATATTACAATGCATGTCACTCCTCAATCATACCTATGTATGTACCAATTCAATTTAAGTTGTTCTTACAAATAGTCTTGTGAGAAATGTTAAAAGTTATTAAGGGTTTTACTTTTTTAAAGCTTCACGTTGGAAAGACATAACACTAAGCTCTCTGTGTTTAAACTGACAATTAACCTGATTATGTGAAAGCAACAATTTGAATCCCACACATTATGCAGTCATTCACTTTCATGTCATCATATTCTCTGCTAAGATAGAGTACATGTCTAAACGGTGCACTGACAGCAGTATTTGCAGCATCAGTATATCTCTGGCAGCAGTTTATGGCAGCCTGTAATAGACGGAAATATAAAAATGAAAAGTTCTGTTGGGTCAGTTACAGCAGAGCTCCAAGAGGGATATCAAGTATAGACGTGATAAGTCAGTACTATAATTCTTCTCTGCTTATTTGTGCCCCATATACTTCTTGTGAGGGGAGGATGGTGTCACATGTATCCAAAAATATTGTAATTTAAGAAGATTTGTGAGACCAAATGAAGGAATCCATCTTTTATCCTGGTAATGACTGAAATCTCTTCTTCTTCCTGTAGCCCAACAATCGTCACCTGACAGCCTTCTGCGAGTTGGTGGGTGTCACCTACCAGGACATGTCTCAGTGGCTGTGCCACAGGAAGCTGAAGACGGCCACAGAAACATACGTGAAGACCCTCCCCCGCCTGCAGGCCACTAACGCCCGTGACGCACTGTCAAAGCATATCTATGCCAAGCTCTTCAACTGGATTGTGGAGCATGTTAACAAAGCCCTCATCACCAATGTCAAACAGCACTCCTTTATTGGCGTCCTCGACATCTACGGGTTCGTCTGTGCATTCGCCAATATGTTGCCAATCTGAGCTTTACACCTCATTTGTTTGTCTGGATTTATTAATAGACATTTCAGTGTATATTACAGTATTGAAGTAAGTTGCCCTGACTGAGCCACCAATGTGCTGTAGCCAGTGTAACAAAGGCAGCAGAAGTCATTTGTCCAAGTTGTAATTAGAAAACTCAACTGCACGATTAAGCCTTGTAGTTGATGTTATCTGTTGGACTCCTCTGTTCTTCCTCTCAAGGTTTGAGACATTTGAGATCAACAGCTTTGAGCAGTTCTGTATCAACTACGCCAATGAGAAACTCCAGCAACAGTTCAACATGGTGAGCAGTAAAGTGTTCTAACTGTTGGGTTGGACATTATGCTTAAACATGCGATATAGTATTTCTTTAATTGTTTGATAGAACTAATCCCCATCTGTGTGTGTGTGTGTGTGTGTGTGTGTGTGTGTGTGTGTGTGTGTGTGCAGCATGTGTTCAAGCTGGAGCAGGAGGAGTACATGAAGGAGCAGATCCCCTGGACTCTGATCGATTTCTATGACAATCAGCCCTGCATCAACCTCATAGAAGCCAAAATGGGCATCCTGGACCTGTTGGACGAGGAGTGCAAGGTGCTTGTTTATCTAGTCCACTCAAATTCATTCATATTAAATGGTTAAATGTAGCTGTGAGCATTGTTTCCAACACATGACAGACAGAAGATTTTACTCCTTTGTCAGAGATTGATCATAAATCTTGTAATCTTTAATGTTATTTAAACAAGATTCTGCACAAGCAAATTATATACAATTACATAAGATTTCATTACTTCTAAATTCTGTTGGTGGATTAAAAGCTTTCTCATAAATGTAAACAAGCAGGAGAAGTGAAGGGAGTCCATGCTGCATATTGAGCAGAGGCTCGTGGGTTGAGGTTGAGCACCACATTCTGCTTTACATTCATTTTTTTTGACAGTGGACCTGTCAGTGCCTCCCACCTCCTCTCCAACAGCCTCCAACACCTACACATATAGTTCACATCAGAGTACACCTGCAGGAAGGAAACCCAGCATGAAACTGTGACCACAGGCTTGAAAGCTTCTCTGTTCTTCTTCTTCCTTTCAGGCAGACACAATGAAACTGAAAGTTTGTGTGTTTCAGTTGCATTTATTCATTCACATTTTTATTGCATATGTTATACTGAAGACGCTTCACACTGGAACTGAAAGTAAAGTTGTGCTGAGCTTTGACTGAATGTTTGTATCTGAACTATCAGAGTCATCAGAGGAATATTCTGTTTTCAGTGAAGACAGAGCTCGTATCTGTACCATCTATACTTTCACTGCTCAGCCAGATCGCTAACAATGCTCACTAATCTCTCTGTGGCTCTGAACCACTGCAAGGTCATTTTACAGGCTGTTGACATTTGAAGCGGTGCACGTTGCTAACACTACTGCAGGGTAACGCAAACATGAAGTGGACATTAAGTGTGACTTCTTGGCAAAGAAATGTGCCCTCATACACGTACATACAGATGTAATTCAATCCAAACAAATAACTCTGCAACACCTAGAACTGCTTGAAATATTCAGTTTGTTTCTCTCTCTGTGTCTTTATAAGCAGGATGGTTCGATGCATGTTTTCTCACTGATAGTTTCCACTGTGTCTTCTCCCGTTCTATACCAGATGCCTAAAGGTTCAGATGATTCGTGGGCTCAGAAGCTCTACAACACCCACCTGAAGACCTGCTCCCTGTTCGAGAAGCCGCGCATGTCCAACCGCGCCTTCATCATCCAGCATTTTGCTGACAAGGTGGGCTTGGATGACATTATACTTCCTACATGTCTGCATAGTGATTCATGTTTTAAATCCATTGGATATTTGGAAGTTTTTAATTCATACTTTCTGTTCCTCGCTCAGCTAGAAAAGTAATGGCAGGCAGCAGTTTGAAGTGTTTTGTGCCTTTGTAGCTCAACAGACAACATGTAGGGACAGATTGGCTGCAGTGGCTGCTGCAGTGCCTGGAATGAGATATTTTTAGGATGGCTGGAGGGCCGTTGTTACTGTTTTCACACCAAAACAGTTAAGCGATGAAGTGCTTAGAGTGTGCGCTCATGTAATCCAATTTAGTGTAATAGGTTTCATATCCTGAGATGAGGAGCTGTGTGAGGCAGTGTTATTTTTCATGTCTGTTTTTAGATCCTCACTATAAGGTTACAGATAAACGGGTCAAGGACTAATACAGGCTTTCCCATGAGGGTCCGCTGGTATTAAAATGGGACCCTAGGAAAAGTTTCTGACCAAACATTTGCCAAGATTGATGTTGATATATTTAAAATAAACTTGCATCAGGAGTTTGCCTTGAAACTGTCACATCAGTTTCACTTAACATTAAAACATTTACCATATAAATGTTTTAATGTTTTGTTTTATTATTAGGATAATGTGAATACACAGTTTCTGTGGGCAGATTATTTGTTGAATCCTGCCGGAATGTGATTAGGAATACAAAAATACAAGGGGGAGTAGGTAAACTGTAATTTCTCATTAGAAATGAACGTCAGAGTAAGGTCCCAGTGAAATATCGTCACAGTTATTGTAACACAAACTGTGTTGTTGTTGAACAGGTGGAATACCAGTGTGAAGGTTTCCTGGAGAAGAACAAGGACACAGTGAATGAAGAGCAGATCAATGTGCTGAAAGCCAGCAAGGTGAGGAGCACAAACTTAGACACACACATCTGCATCATCAGTATGTACAACCAGTCAGAAACACGAGATTTATGTGCATTCCAACGTATCAATGTACGACTCCAAGTACTACGAAGATTCCACTGAGATCAAAGCCAAGAAGGCTGCAGCTCATGGAGATCTGTGGCACCTGGTATGTTGTTTACTGACCACAAGTCCCACCTGAAGGCTCAGGGAAGCAGCGCCCTCCACTGGCTACGTGGAGGTAATGTTGACACCAGCAGTGAAGACAAATGCTCTGTCCAGGAGATTTATGGTCCCTGAGGTTTAGGCTTTATTTATCCATAACAGACAGAGCAGAACACACACACACACACACACACACACACACAGTGTACACTGGGTCGTTTGCCAAACATGACCCTCAGAGGATAAATATGATTGTAGTTCATAAATATTTCATGACATATTGCGCTTTCTAGATTGTCCAAATATATATTTAATGACTTTCAGAAAAGCATGACTAAGCCTGAATAAATGCAGCGTTATGTAATAACACGGATGCAGATGTATCCGATTTTACAAATACATCCTGGCCTTATGCAGTTCCACTTTCACTGCAACAACAGTGTTACCAAAAAGGTTCATCACAACTATCTCTAAACGTGTCCAGTATCCTCTATTCTCTAAGGGTTGATATTTTCAAGTGATCGTTTCATTTTGAGCAAAACGCTACTGAACTTGAAAACCTACCACACAGCTATTATGCTATTGAGCATAAATTAGTCCGATCACACCAAATTAACATCACATGTGTGGTATTGTGTGTATTGTCACACACGCACACACACACACACACACACACACACACACACTATGATGTGTTTGTCCAAAATGCTCACAGTGACCTTCAACTGTTCTCTTATAGACTCCAACAAGAGCAGAATTGGGTAAGGCTTGAAATGCTGTCTGCTCTAACCGCTATCACAACCACATACACACACATACTCATACACATATATTCTGAATCTTGCCATTCAGTGAGACTCAAACAGTTGGGGTTAAATGGTAATGAGATTTAGTCTAATTAACTTTGTTTTAGTTTCTGCCAAGCTTATCCTATCATTTTCTATGTGTGTGTGTGTGTGTGTGTGTGTGAGACTGTGAGGGTGGGTAACTGATTGTTTGCTCATACATACCTTGAGGAGCATGTCTGTCAAATGTCAATTAAACAGGAAGAAAACTTAACTTGAAGGAATTTGCCTTTTACAAGCCTGGAAAATCTATCAGCTGATACTCACCCACTTAATTTTCTGTAGCTGCCTTCAACCACAAGATATTAAACCCTCCCTCAACTGTCGGAGAATGAGTGGAATTTAGCAGCTGTTTTCACCATGTAACACATTAAAATACAAAATATAAAATGAGGAGGGAGATTATTCTTGCTTTGAAGCATGGAGGCAAGTCAGGTTTCTTGTGATTGCCCACAGATGAACAGAGAAAGACTTCAGGATGATGCACTCTGACACACTAAATAGCATCTCAGTGGACAGACTGCAATGCAGAGGTAGTTTTCTAAAGCATCTGCCAACCTTTTAACTGTTGAGAAAGTTAAAGGAATATTCTGGTTTATCACAGCTTAGGTCTTATTTTTTTAGTTTTAGCTGTCAACTGAGAACACGACAGCATCACTACCAACTTCCTTTAAACAGTATAAAATTAAACATTCCAACTTTATAGTGACACACAGGATTCTCGCGTTTGTGCCGACGTCTGCTTCCAAGTCTAATCAATACAGTGCACTCAAGAAATGCCTGATGAAGAGATTTCCCATGATGCATTGCAACCCGGTGGTGTGATCAAAATAACTTCTCCACCATGTGGCCGTTGTCCAACCACAGACGTCCAACCTTTAGACTTCATGCAGGTCTTCATTCGGTGGAAATGCATCCCATAGTGAAAGAGGAAAAAAATCATCATCATCATATTTCTTCCATCCATTTCAGCTTCATCATCAATCCACCTTGTTTTATTTATTTTTCAGTTTTCAATCATAGTTGTGTACTGTAGTTTTTGATGGGGATAATGATGATTATGAATTTGAGCTTTGGGTTTTCTTTCCTCTTAATGTCATTGTGTTTCTTTTGTCACTGTGTCTCCATATGTTGTCCATGTATGTTTGGTTCTGTCCTCATCATGACAACCCTTCCCTGCCAGCAGAAGGTAAACGGAGGCGTTCTTACAACGCTGGTCTGCCTGTAGCCTTTCCTCCTTTCCTTTCTCTGCTACTGGGTTATTATCACTCTAACAGCACGGAGGAGATAGAAATGTGTGTGCGCGCGTTTGTTTGCTGCATGGGAAGCACTAAAGGCATTCTGGGAGGAGACAAAGGAAGGAGGGTATTTTTATGTTTTCAAAGTGATGCTGAGAGCGAGCAGCACGTAAAGCCTTTGTGGCCGCGGCTGTATTGCTTAATGACGCTGGCAAGAGAAGCAGCATGGCAACGCTCTGAGTACAGCAGGAGGACCTGAAGCTGCACACATAACACAGCATCCTCCTCATATAACCTCTGTGTTATATGGAACATGACTGATGTGTGTGCGTATGTGGGCGTTACTAAAGTGCAGACATCCTACATCATAGTATTCATGTCATAATCTCATGACAAAATATATGGCCAGTGCATATTGTCATATATTACAAAACTTAACCTTTCATTATTCTTACTGGCTTTTCATAACACATAACTCTCTGAGTGTGACTGACTTTAACAAAAGGCTAATCATCAAATGAATCTACATCAACTCACTCATCTACTATCAGCTGCATCTAAACCTGATTACTTGCCTTATGTGTTGAATTTATAACATATTGCATATGAAAATTAAGACATTAACACTCAAGTCAAATTATAATTAAGGCTTGTTGGCAGATTAGAGCTGCTTTGTACGGCTGTATGCAATAGGTAAGAGAAATCCATATGCATGCCAGGAATGTACAGAAAGAAGAAACTGTTAGAAACAACATTTTAATTTATAGATATGTCCTTTAGTTGCACCTAATTTAATTTAAATGATTTTAACTTAAGTTCATCCAGCGTAAAATGTTATGTTGTCAACTTCTGTCTCAGTAAATCAATACTGTCTGCAGTGTCTCATGCTGCCATCAGCTGTTCTGTTTGTGACTGTAACTGGGCTGCTGTTCCCAGTTTGACCTGCTGGTGGAGCTGTTCCAGGATGAGGAGAAAGCCACCAGCCCCACCGGTCAGGTCCCTGGCACTGGAGGCCGGACCCGCCTCAGCATCAAGCCCGACAAGAGCCGGGAGAAGAGCAGCAAGGAACACAAGAAGACTGTCGGCTGCCAGGTTAATACATGATCTCTGCAGTGTTGATGCTGTTATCATGCCTGAATACTGGGCTCAGTCCAAGCTAATAGAATAATATTAGATAAGATCCTGTGTGTTTTGGTTAATATCAGATTACATTGATTGAAAGTAATGTATTTCCCGTTTAACTATTTATAATTTTAGGCATAAATTGATTGTCAGTGGTTTGTTTTAATCACTGCCAGTTGTGAATTGTGGCTACATAAACATTAGGAAAGATTTGAAGAACATTATCTCTGTTCATTTTTTGTTTTTCATGTTGGTTGTAAAGCTTCAAACAGCAGCATGTGTTTGTAATGATGGTTATGCATAGCTGCATTTTAAACCTACACTCAGCCTTGTTTCACACTACAGAAGAAATGATGATGGTGATGATGATGATGATGATGATGATGATGATGGTCATGGTCCTCTCTTCTAGTTTCGTAACTCCCTACAAATGCTGATGGAGACTTTGAACGCAACCACTCCACACTATGTACGCTGCATCAAACCCAATGACTTCAAGATGGCCTTCTCGTGAGTCTTTCTGTTTGTTAAAATCTACAAGCTGTGTTTTCAAGGAAATTGTTATTATGAGACAAGACGATATGCTTGGTTTTATTCTTTTTTTATGTGCTCTAGAGGTATTGATATTCTCTAAGCCACCATCTTAGCTCGGGTGTAATTCATGGTGTTCATATTGTCTGTGGTTATCTGTTGTCGGTAGGTTTGATCCCAAACGTGCGGTGCAGCAGCTCAGAGCCTGTGGAGTCCTGGAAACCATCCGAATCTCTGCTGCAGGTTTCCCATCCAGGTACTGATGCATCGCTGTAACACTTGTCCTGAATCCCACTCACTCTCTTGTGTTGAATGTGTGTTTAGTGCTTAAAGAATTGTCAGAGTTACTCAGTAGAAGCCAAATTTAGCCTGCAGTTGAAACTCTGCTGTGCAAATATTATGTCTGAATACATCCAACAGCCAGTCAGCTCAGTGAAGGATTAATGAGATCTAATCTAGTGTCTTTATCGTTTATGATCAGTCAAGTTCCACAAGGGACCGACCTTTACCCTGGAGCATAGACCGCTTTGTCTGAACACTGTGATGTGCGTGTTTCAGATGGACGTACCAGGAGTTCTTCAGTCGTTACAGAGTGCTGATGAAGCAGAAGGACGTGTTGCCTGACAAGAAGTTGACCTGCAGGAACGTCATGGAGAAACTAGTGCAGGTCAGACTATCTGAGTTTTTGTTTTTCCTTTTAAACATGAAAACTGAGATGGAGTGAAGTATGATTTTCCTTGACCTACATTTTGAATGGATTTCTGTTCAGCTTTTTGTGCCCCCATCTCCTTCCCACTCTTGTCCATCTAATCACCGATCTGATTCCTGATCTCTGCTCCCATTCTCCTTCAGGACCAGGATAAATACCAGTTCGGTAAGACCAAGATCTTCTTCAGGGCCGGCCAGGTGGCCTACCTGGAGAAGCTGAGGGCGGACAAGTTGCGTGCTGCCTGCATTCGCATCCAGAAAACCATCCGCTGCTGGCTGGCGCGCAAGAAGTATCTGCGCAAGCGCAGTGCTGCCATCACCATCCAGAGGTTCACCAGAGGATACCAGGCTCGCTGGTGAGTCAGTGGCACCTGATGTTCACCTCCATTCATTTATTCAAAGGCAGCAATCACAGGCAAAGACTCTGTTTGACCGATTTGTTTTATATCACAGTGCTGGTGGGTAAAACCATTTAGCTTGATTATTATTGCAGTGAAATAAGTCAAAGGTCAAACTAATGTTATAAATACTTGTTAGTTGAGACATGTGTATCTCGGCTCTCCTCAGCCTGGCCAAGTTCATGCGTCGCACTCAGGCGGCCACCATCATCCAGAAGTACCGCAGGATGTATGTGGAGAAGAAGCGCTACAGGCAGAAGCAGGCTGCCGCTCTGGCCATGCAGACCATCCTCAGAGCGTACATGGCCCGACAGAAGTACCAGGCGGTAAGACACACATCACAGAGCTCTGCAAAATTGAAACTCCTGTTATTAAGTCTTTAAATCCGGCTTTTGTGAAAGAACAAGAAATCATCATTACACTGATTCATTATCCAATGAAAAAACTGACTGAAAAAGAATTTTGTGCACTTCCTGTTACTGCCCTGTTCTGTCTTACAGACACTTACAAAAAATATATATCTGCAACCATGTGTGCTCTTATGTCTCCCTGCCTCTTCTGAACTCTTTCCATCTGACTGCAGTTGCTGCGGGAGCACAAGGTGGTCATCATACAGAAGCGCGTTCGTGGCTGGTTGGCTCGGTGCTGGTACAAGCGCTGCCTCTACTCCATCGTCTACCTGCAGTGCTGCATCCGCAGGATGAGGGCCAGGCGCGAGCTGAAGAAGCTGAAGATCGAGGCTCGCTCAGTGGAGCACTTCAAGAAGCTGAACAAAGGGATGGAGAACAAGATCATGCAGCTGCAGAGGAGAATCGACGAGCAGGTGAGTTGATGTCTGCTTTTATATCCTCAAAAATAGATACATTAGATACAATGACCTCGTAATTCTATGATCTCGTCCCACGCCTCCAGAGCAAGGAAAACCGGTCGCTCAACGAGAAGCTGGGCAATCTGGAAAGCTCTTACACAGTGGAGAGCGAGCGGATGCGTGGCGAGCTGGGCCGGCTGCGCGGCGTGGAGGAGGAGGCCAAGAACAAAACCAACCAGGTGACATCGCTGCTGGAGGAGCTGGAGAGGCTGAAGAAGGAGCTGAGTTCTACGCAGCAGGAGAAGAGGACCATCGAGGACTGGGCGCAAACCTACAGGGACGAAATGGAGAAAGTAAGGCGGGGATCCAGACCCATATCTGTCCCTTACCCTAAAGCTGGGATTCTCCATCTCCCTGTACATGAGTGTTGCACTGTATGTCCCTCTGTCTCTCTGCTGTACTGTGTTTTTCTGTCCTTTCTTATTCTTTGTTGTGGTTTCAGAGATATTTCTGTAGATATTGGTAAAATATTTGAACCTTTTTTTAGAAAATGATTTCTAGGTTTTGAAGGAAAATCCTTTCTAATTTCTGCAGTGGTTGAATTTTTTAAAAAGTGGCTTATTTCCTCTCCTCCAAACCCCCACTGTCTTCTCTCCTCCACTTAGTTTTCCACTCTTAGTGAGGCTGTCAAAAGTCTGTTATTAGCCTATTATTATTATTATAGTTTGAAACTACGTTCAGTAGAAATTGCCCCTAATGAGTGCAATTTCCCATAGTTTCCTGCAAATATATGTACAAAATCCATTTCTTTGTATAAATACACATATTGGCATCAGAGGAAAATGGTTCTTCCCTGATTTAGGAGCCAGCGCGAACCAGGGGCAAATGGGCACGAAGGCTCAGAGGGCAGTGTTGCCCTGAGGCAGGTGAGCGCAGGAGATAGAGTAGTGAGCTATAGAGGTAGCCACAGAACTGTGTGTAAGTGTACTCTGTGTTTTCTTCTTTTTGTGCTTTGTCTGCTTTTGTCTTCAAATAACCCAGAATGTTTTCCTCAATGAGAAGCTCTTTTGTGCATCTTTTGAGGGTTGAGTTACAGTAGCATGTTTGATGACAGATGTGTAGAACATATGGATCATGTGTGTGTTTCTCTGTATGTGCACAGATGGTCTCAGAGCTGAAGGATCAGAATGGCCTGCTGAAGAAGGAGAAGGACGACTTGAACAGGTCGATTCAGGAACAGAGTCAGCAGATGACAGGTGTGCAGACATCAGAACTGAAATCATGACTGACTTGCAACATATCCATCTAGTTATGCAGAAACATCTAATTGTCTCCTAAACCATACAGAACAACCCTGATTCGAAAAAGGTTAAGATGCTTTCCCAGTCTTTTGTTGCTCCTGTCCCAATTTGTTTGAGAAGTGTTGCTGCCATCAAATTCACTAAAAATATATATTCACACAAATCAATGAAGTTGATGAGGTAAAGCATTAAATATTTTGGCTTAAACTGTCCTAAATTGAGTCTATATCAAAAAGGATTAGCACATTCTCACTTTATAATTAAAACTTTTTTGGTTCCATGGATGTGTGTTTCTTTTTTTAACTGCTTCTTCTCAATGCTTTGTCCCCTCAGAGAAAATGGCTCGTGCTATCGCACAGGAGACTCAGCAGCTGGAGACAGATTTGAACGAGGAACGGTCTCGTTACCAGAATCTCCTGACAGAACACCTTCGCCTCGAGGAGAAATACGACGACCTGAAGGAGGAGATGGTTTCCTCGGTAAGGGATCACATGCACATGCACAGAGTCAATGCTTACTGTAGATGAGGTTTAATGCATATAAGCATAATTACACATCAAACAGACAGAGACAACAAATTTATCGTATCCATTATTCAGCAAACATCATCATTCTCAATTGCTTTACCACTCACTTAAGTTCAAAACTTACTTTCTTATTTTCTCTCTCATTTGTAGAACGTGTCCAAGCCTGGCCACAGGAGAACAGATTCCACCCACAGCAGCAACGAATCAGAGTACACCTACAACTCAGAGTACGCCGAATTGGAAGAAGGTTCCCGTGCCGCAGAAGTAAGAATGTTTACATTAAGTACGGTCACATTTCTGAGGTTTCTCCTGCTACAAAATGTTGCTGATGTGAAGTGAAGCGCAATATTGAGTGCATTGTAAGTCAGGAATTAAAGCACCTATGGCTTTTTATTTCAACATTTATTTATGCTCCATCCAAACATATCTTTGTCACGCAGGACGTGACACGAGGAATCGACACCTCACTGACCCTCAAGCTGCAGAAACGTCTCACAGAACTGGAGCAAGAGAAGCAGTCGCTGCGCAACGAGCTAGAAAACAAAGAGGAGCAGTTCCAGCGGGCTAGAGCCAGGGTACTGACACCCACACTGGGCTCTGAAATATCCCACTTAATTATGTAACAGTTAATGTTACAAGCTTCATTCTGGTGTGTTAGGGATTGTTAGCATACAGTCATTTGGATAGTATCTAATGAAAAGCTTTGTAATACAGTAATAAACATGCATAAGCATGTAATAACCCAGGATATATACAAACACCTTTTTACACATTTCATGGCCCTTTTAATATAATAGGAAGCTTATTATCATTGTGTACATAATTTATCTGCTTTATTAGTTATATATATAGGTTATATTCATAGGATTTTTTTTCAGATGTAATTTGATTAAAAAATATATATATATATATTCAGACTGCATTCTGTTTCAGCCATTTTTCAAATTGTCCTGTAGCATTTATTTACAGACTTTGTCCCAGACCCAAACACCTCTACATTACACCATTTTCCTCCTTGTTTCAGGATGATGCAGAGTTTAAAAAGGCTCGTGGTGCTGAGCTGGAGTACGAGTCCCTGAAGGTGAGCAGTCACAGGAGAGTGAAGTAGAAATACAACAGCACTAGCACATGTTCTTTCACTTCCAGAGAAACTCTTGATCAGAGCCAGACAACTTATTGTATGACAGCAATTCATGCCATAGCTAAGTTCCCTAAACTCTTTCACTTCTCAGCGTCAGGAGCTGGAGTCAGAGAACAAGAAGCTGAAACACAACCTGGTGGAGATGAGGCAAAGCCTTCTGGGAGACGCATCTGCAAACTCCGGGGCCCCGGGCTCCCCAGCTTACAAGGTTCTCCTGGAGCAGCTCAACGCCACCTGTGAGGAGCTGGACGTCCGCAAGGAGGAGGTGCTGATCCTGCGCTCTCAGCTGGTCAGCCAGAAGGAGGCCATGCACCACAAGGTAGAGGAACATTTCACTTCCTTCCATCATCCACATGTAATTAAACATTTGGGCACTGTGGTCACATGGTGCTGTTGTTCCTTCACACACTGAAGCCAGATATAACTGGACCGTTCCCTGCTTGCCTGCATCCACCTTCTTACATGTATGGCCATGTATATGTATGTATATGTTTTCACCCATGCTGTTTTTCTGTTTGTCTGTTTGTTTGTACAATATCCCGAAAAATAAAGGGATCAGTTTGATCACAGTTTGCCAGTGATCCAAATCTCAGATTTCCAAAACCATTTGTTTTTAATATTTCATGAGGAACTCAGGAAAAACCTTGAAATCTGAGACTCCTCTTTTAGCTTTGAAACAGTCTTAAAAATCTGTTTCAATTGTGTCTAAAAGACAAATGATGATTTTGAACATGACTTGATTGACATGTGGGTCCAAATCATAATTAAATCCCATTATTGTTCACAGCTAATGTTTTCACTGTACCTTCAGTGTGTCTAACTCTCCTGTCTCCACCCTCTCTCCTACATCCATGCCTTCCCACAGGATGAGAAGGTACAGTTAAACAAATGCATCATGCATGACTATTTGGCTTTTTACACGGTGCGTCTTGTATGTAAAACCTCCTGAAGTATGAAATCTGATCCAACAGAATGATTTTACGTCATCTCAGTGACGGTAATCATGGCACGAGGAAAACTGTTAACTTATTTAAACTATATACCTTTAATTACCTCTTATATTTTTTTAGATTAAAAAGATCTCCCATACTTCTGGTGGCTGTTTAGTAGTGGAGGTTTTCTTATTTTTCACTGGCAGCTACGTCTTCCGACTAATTGATGGTACTGTCATCACTTCTGTAGACTGAGCATATGTTGATTTTAAGCATTAGGCCTTACATTTACATTTCTTTTTCTATTTTTCCATGTTGAATGAAACATATTCAAGTATGATAACAATTCATGTAGGAAAAAATGGTCAAACACAGGTACAACCTTAAATCAGAGGAAACACATGATCAGCATTCTTCCTGTAAGAGGCTTTACATACAGACTCTCCAGGCCGTAGTTTGATTGTCTCATCTGTCTCTTCCTTTGTCTGGGTGAATGCATTTATGGACTGTTTCACTAAATGTCACTGGGAGTTCTGCTCAGTGGCTGTTTTACAGCAGCCATTTTGCATCTGTCCTTGTGAGCACTGTAATACATTCACACCCTCAGGATGGAATTTACCACTAACTGAAACCCTTCTGCAGGTTGCATGTGAAATGGCAGCAACTGTATTTTGAAGAAAAAAAATCAAATAATAGCTCATACATTTTTTCAAAACTCAGATACAATGGACTGCACTAGGTTTGTGTTCTGAAAATGTATATTCAGAACATAAAATTTTAATTCAGAACATATAAGTCAAAGCTCTTTAAATATTTAAGAAGCCGACTTCACAGCGCTGGGCAGTGTTAGGGTGTGTATGTGCTTCCTGTAAATGTAGGATGTAGGTCTTCTTTGATGCTGACAAATGAGCCTTGTCTTCATATCATACTGTCCCACAGTGGTCTCATGAACCCTGCTTTGATCACAGGTGACCTCAAACCCTGCTTCCTAATCAGCTGATGCTCTGCTCTCAGTGCTGTCAGTCACTACTAAAGCACCTCTGGCCTCATGAAAGCTAGGAGAAAATGCCACCTCTGTGAAGTAACGCTCCCTCTAGATAGACGGCTGCAGCTGAGGCGTCGTTTGATGGCTTGTCACCGTTTCGGCTCGAGGCTCCTACTGGCTCATGATTGTCAGAGTAAAAGGACAGTCGCAGCCAGCAGCCGCACCGATGCTGGCAGGGAGTCAGCAGCACACATGCTGACTGCCCACAGCACATCCAACTCACATTCATGAAACCACTGACTCGCTTGTCTCATACACCCAAATTGTATGAAAAATCCCCACAGTTATGGTGTTGAACCGGTTCATGATGTAGCCTCACAAGCAGCTGAAGCAGGCCGCTCTCTTAATGCCGGGTCACTCCTCCTCATTCATCTTTCCTTCTCTACCTTCTTCCAGGAGACCATGACCGAGCCGTCTGTCTACGCTGAGGATGTGTCCAAGCTGAAGGACGCTGACGAACTCAAGCAGGCTTGCATTGGCCTCAAAGACACCAACAGGTACTTTGTTACAGCCACTGCTCCTCCCAGTCTCCAGGTCTTCACATCACTTTTGAATTCACTCCACCTCCCCCCAACTACATCATCCATCTTTTCTCAAAAGGTTCTGTCTTGCCAAGCTCTTGTTCCATTATTAATATTGCCATGATATACATGCAAGAATGTGTGTTTGTGAACACTGCCTTGTCCTGTGCAGATCTCCTAGGTTCATGCGTAAGCCGTTGGAAGTCAGTGATCTCCTGAGTAGGCTGAGGTAACCGATGAGACGTGGCCTATGCATCATGGAACAGAGCATGCATGGCCACGCTGATGCCAAACACAGTTGAAAACTTTACAAGTCTGACTGATGTTACAGAACCTGAAACAGCTAATCCTACATTGTAGTGCCATTGAAAGCTTGGGTAGCTTTGTGTTTTCTGGCCTAACAGCATGTGGACTAATATAGCGGCTCTACAGCTACAGTTTAGGTCTTCTTCATTCTACAGACAATAGTATGTTTCCCAGTTTTTGAAATCAAGGAATGTGTGTTTGGCTTCGGAGACGAGCTTTAGGTTTCAGAGGTGTGCATGGGAACAGTTCAGCATGATCAAGAGCAGAGTCTCTTAAACTGAAGCTGACTCAAAGTAGTTTTGTGTTTTCCCTCAAAACAAAATTAGAAGGATCTTTTCAGTGGCTTCAGCAGCTCTGCTCTGTTTTTGAAGATGCTGCAGAAGTCCGTATTTACAAAATGTGCAGCATGAAAGCATGGAAATGTCTGAGCTAATTAGGTAGAAATGAGTTCTTCAGTTGTACTTTTACCTTCTTTAACACTTAGAATTACAACATGACTTCCTCAAACACTGACTGTTCAGCCGGGATAGGTGTGATGCTGTTGTCGGAGGCCTCCTGTCTCAGCTTCATGGAATGAGTTTGGCATAAATCCTGCATGAATCCTGCCCTCTTGTTTCTTTGTTTGTCAAAGCAGAGATGCACAGAACACTTTCAAGGAAGTGAATGTTGATGGACGGAAATATTTTTAGCGTATATTTACTAATGCTCTCCACAGTTTCAGCAGTTTCGCTCATCTCTTTGGCCTCAAAATCCTGCACACATGCGTCGTCATAATGTCAAACTGAGCTTGCACCGATATTGTACACACAACAGGTAGTGAGCAGCAGACTTCTCTGTTTGCAAGCAACATTTTTTTCCAGCATAACTAAAGTAACTGTGTTGCATTGTTGCACATCAAAGTTGCCCAGAAAGTCGCACTGTGCATCACTGCTTACATCACTCTGTCCCTCCCATGTTGTGTCGTGACCTTCCTTGGTCACATGAGTATTTAGTATTTACACAAAGACCTTGGACTCCACAATGGGCCCATGGCACATCTACTACAAAGTTTGCACTATTAGGAAGAAGCTTAATGGTTAATTCATATAAATGGAAAGTCGCCATAAAAGTAGACAGAAGCATTTCCATTTCCACAGTGACGTGTACTATATATAGCTTCAAACTTACTACAGTCCATGAATGAAGATGTTTTAGTTTTACATACACACATAGATACAGACACCTCAGATAGATACATTCTCGTTGTCCTTGCACCCCTCTCCCCCCCCAGCCCACCATCCCGCATTTTTCTTTCTGTCATTGTGTTGTTCATGTTCCTTTGTGTTGTGTGTCGGTCAGATCTGCCGCTCCAGACTTCCATAAGCTGAATGAGGACGGAGAGCTGTGGCTGGTTAATCAGGGCTTAAAGGAAACCATCAGGTGTAATTGAAGTGTGATTTTTGAGCATGATCTGTTTTGACTTCTCACAGGAAAGGATGTTTGCTGCTGTTTTTCTTCATTCACATCATTTCTCTTTTACACTTTTATCTACCACTTTTTCTCTCACATCTGTCCTCCCATTTATTTCATATAGCTGGCCAGTTTTAGGGCCCAGGCACCGCGGTCGACAACAGTAAATATGTTTGGAGTTGTGTTGTGAGTTAGCACATTATGTAGTTAATCAAAATTTTTGGCACGGCACAAGTTTCTCAGAATTGTTTTTGTCATATTTCTTCCCACACAGTACTGAACACGCTTGTGTGCTCCATAAAATTTTTTATAAAAATTGGTCCATTCCCCACAGATGTTGTATAATATACACTTATTACTACAAAGTTTTGTTTGATTCTTAATTCTAACATAATGCAGCTGAGATTGTCTTTCACTGACCTTGTTTGACTGACAGCCTGTTAAATGTTTGAGCTTCATGTAACTCAAGTACTGACTGCAGAGCTTGGCTCAAAGTCATCCAAACACAGTGAGAGATTTATTTCTGATATTTGGCCCCTAAGAGTTGGTCACAAACATGAATCGACTTTTTTATTTTATTTAATTACTCTGGACCTTCAGTGCTTCATATTAAACTTTAAGTTTACACTTTTTCTTTCCAATGCCTCTCTTAGAATAGACAGCGGAGAGAAGAAACTAACATTTTTCAGAGTATTTAGAGATCTTAATAAGTGGGAGTCTTACTGAATATTTCTTAACTAGTTAACACATGACTTATATAACTGACAGATTGTGACGATGGCAAACTAGTGTGATGAGATCCATGCACGGTTTGGAAAGCAGGTCCAACCTCTAAACCTCTGTCAGCTCTGCCTGTCGATCTCTGGCCGCAGAGTTGACTCCATTCAACTTTTCAAGAAAACTTACTCAGCAGAATGAACTGTGTTCAGAGAGGCTCATCTGTGGCCACAGATCCGAATCAGCTCCTCAAGAAAACTTGCTCAGCAGAATGAATGGTGTTCAGAGAGGCTGGGCTCTGGGCTGCACAGCATGCTGCTCTCCTAAGTCACCACACTGTGGTGAAAACCTCAACTTTTGCCTCTCTCTCTCTGGTTTTGTTCTTTCACTCACACTACATTTATTTTATATTTATTATATTATAATGCTGATTTTGTTTCCTCTCCTTCTCCTTCTTATGCCCCTTCTCTTGTCATTTTTTCCTGTTCATTCTCCTCCACACCTCAAACCTTTCATCTTCCTCTTCATCTACCTCACTCCATCTTCTTCCTGTTTTCCCTCACATCCTCTCACCTGCCTCACACCTCTTCCTTTCCCTTCATCCCTTTATCTCACATCTGTGCGTCCGTCCTTTTGCACGCTTGTCCTCCCTTCTTTGTCTCATCTCCCTCCCTGCCATAGGTTACTGGAGCACCAGCTGCAGACTCAGCGAAGAACTTATGATAATGAGGTGGAGTCGTTGCGTGGTGAGCTGCAGAACGTGAAGGAAGAAAACAACCGTCAGCAGCAGCTCTTGGCCCAAAACCTCCAGCTGCCTCCAGAGGCCCGAATCGAAGCCAGTCTACAGCACGAGATCACCCGACTCACCAACGAGAACCTGGTATGCTGCAGCGCACACACAGACACACAATGGCTGAGGAAGAGTAGGAGCTTCAACTTAGATATCAGACACACTACTGTGAGATTTCACATGTACAAATATACACACACAGGCAGAACTCCATACCTTCACCTAGGTAAAAACTGTTAATATTACAACAAGAGTGAAGCTAAAAGATAAAGAAGCGAAACCGAAAACCTGTCAACCTGTTACCTGAAAGATGAAAACTGTACCTCTGTTTACATATTATTGCCTCCAATTTCAGCAAAGATGCTAAGAAAGTGATGTGTGTTGTCATCACACTAACAAAATAACTTGAATGAAAATGTATTAGTTATTTAACTGGCGCTGTTGGTCAGGACAGTGACCGAACAGCTTAAGAGCAGGAAGACTTTGGGGACCATGTCCATCTGTCCAATCTTAGTCCTTAATACAGAGGGTATATAAGAAAAATATATACAAAATATGCAAAACTTATTTATTTCAGATTTTAGGAACAGCACAGTGTTTCTGCCAAAGAATGGTAATAAATTTACCTGGTGCCTTCAACCAGAATCTGCTCTACATCAACAACAGCACACACATCATTAGTTCAGATCATTTAGTTTGTATCATTCAAATTCAGAAATGCAGTTACACTGTGTTGAAAATGAAAAGCTACCAGATGATTCTGATCTACAGATAGATGTAATTTTCCCCATGTTACACATACAGTACGTGTTAATGTAGTGTTACTGAAACTGTTTGGGTTGGGGGTTTAATTCCCACTTGGAGCACACAAACAAAAGCTCAAACAGCCACTACAGCCCTGTGTCACACACACACTCATTTGTGTGGATGGTGTCACCTGACAGGAACTCTTGGCTGAGGACCCCACAGCGTCCCGAGAGGCTCGAGTCATCATTTTACGACGGATGGTTGTATGTAGAGATGGAGAGTGTGTGTGTGTGTGTGTGTGTCTGCATGTGTGCTTGCATGCGTTTGAACTAACGGAGGTGTGATCGGAATAAAATGGCTCTGAGCATCGCTTTAACTCTCCACAGCAGTGTCTTCTAACTCACAGCGGAGCAGCTCGGCACCTTTTTCTCTATTCTAACAGTCAGAAAAGCCCTGTAACTTCTCTTCCTCTGGAAAAAAAAATCAATTTTCAGAGAAGCTCTGAGCTTCATTTAAAATTCTTCCAGCTGTCCTATTTTTTTCTATCTTCATTTATTTGTTCCAAGATTCACATTTTCCAAGACTGAGCTGACTGAGATTTATAAAAGTGTTCCTTTTTTTACCACTGGAGGGCGACAGTGTGAAAGAATCAGAGAAGTCCATTCTTACGTTTGTCCTCACTATTCTGCCTCTTCTCTTTCTCTCTCTGTCCATTTCTGTCTCCATCACTGTCGCTTGTTTCAGGATCTGATGGAGCAGCTGGAGAAGCAGGATCGAACCATCCGCAAGCTCAAGAAGCAACTCAAGGTTTACTCCAAGAGGATTGGCGAGATGGGAGGTACGGGAGAAATCAAAAGTTAGCAAACGCCTGAGGATCTGTATATATGTGTGTGTGTGTGTGAGAGTGCTACAGTTCAGCACATCGCCTGACTGTCATGTCCTGTGTTTTCCCTCAGCGGGTCAAACCGAGGGACAGACGTCTCCAGGACAGATGGTGGACGAGCCGATCCACCCTGTCAACATTCCCCGCAGGGAGAAAGATTTCCAAGGGATGCTGGAGTACAAGAAGGAGGATGAGCTCAAACTGGTCAAGAACCTCATCCTGGGTAAGAACTTATTATTCACTGATGGGAATTAAAAAGTCAAACTGTCTGAAATCTTCAAACGATTTGCACAAAGTGAGGCTTTCTGTGATTGTTTCTCCTCTGTTGTCTCTCTAGAGCTGAAGCCCCGCGGTGTAGCCGTGAATCTGATCCCAGGTCTGCCAGCCTACATCCTGTTCATGTGTCTGAGACATGCAGACTACGTCAACGATGACCAGAAGGTCCGCACTCTGCTCACCTCAACCATCAACAGCATCAAGAAGATCCTGAAGGTATGTGAGCTGCATGTGTTTGGTGGAGAGGCTAAGTGACAATATGACCGACGACCAGCTGGTTTACTGACTTGAGTTTGCTCTTCCTCCTCCCTTCAGAAACGAGGAGATGACTTTGAGACGGTTTCCTTCTGGCTGGCAAACACCTGCCGCTTCTTACACTGTCTGAAACAATACAGCGGAGATGAGGTGAGACTGACACACAAACAGAAACTGCCTCACTCAAATATGTGCACATTCATAAATAGAGTTCATTGTTTTTTGTGTTAAGTTCTCATTATTGCAAACAAACCACAGGTGGTGCACTGTTAACCAAAATTGAATCACTTCCCTGTACACCAGGGGATTTGTCTTGTGGAAAAAACCTAACTTGGAAAAACAGGCAATAAAAATTATATTGTTTGTACAAATCACCATTGTTTTGATTGCTTAGTGTGTAGAAAAGTAGGCCTTCATATTAAATATCGTAGATTGGAATGGAGTGGATTGATAAAATATTTCCTATCTTTTTTTTCTAAATTGAAAATGTTTCTGTTCTGTTTGTGTGTGTGTGTGTGTGTGTGTGTGTGTGTGTGTGTGTGTGTGTGTGTGTGTGTGTGTGTGTGTGTGTGTGTCTCAGGCGTTCATGAAGCACAACACTTCGAGGCAGAATGAACACTGTCTGTCTAACTTCGACCTGGCAGAGTATAGACAGGTCATCAGCGACTTGGCCATCCAGATCTACCAGCAGCTCATCAAATGCATGGAGAACATCCTACAGCCCATGATAGGTGTGTGTGCATGCATATGTCTGAGTGTGTGTGCTCATACTAGCCACTGCTGCTGGTGTATTGACAGCAATAATAATAAGCAATGGTACTTTTTGTGAATTGAGTGATGTGTTTGCATATGTGCTTGATCCAAGTTCTTACTAAGTGTGTGTGTGTGTGTGTTCCCTGCAGTGTCTGGCATGCTGGAGCACGAGACCATCCAGGGTGTGTCAGGGGTGAAGCCCACAGGTCTTCGTAAGCGAACGTCCAGCATCGCCGACGAGGGCACCTACACCCTGGACTCCATCCTGCGGCAGCTCAGCACCTTCCACTCCACCATGTGCCAGCATGGCACCGACCCCGAGCTCATCAAGCAGGTGGTGAAGCAGCAGTTCTACATCATCGGAGCCGTCACCCTCAACAACCTGCTGCTGCGCAAGGACATGTGCTCCTGGAGCAAAGGCATGCAGATCAGGTAGGAGATGTCGCTGCTCAGGGAGGAGCTGCAGAGTGTGGCTGGTTTGCTTGATGTATTTTCATGCTTTTCTTTTGTATGAACTTGTGTGTGTGTGTGTGTGTGTGTGCAGGTACAATGTGAGCCAGCTGGAGGAGTGGCTCAGAGACAAAGGCCTGATGACATGTGGAGCCAAGGAGACTCTGGAGCCTCTGATCCAGGCCGCTCAGCTGCTGCAGGTGAAGAAAAAGACTGACGAGGACGCCGAGGCCATCTGCTCCATGTGCCTGGCCCTCACCACCGCTCAGGTAACCCATCCTGTCCATTACAACACATTCAAATAAACCAGCTTTTTGAGTCATTTATTCTCAAACCCAGGCTGTTTAAAAGCTAATGAGAAAGTGTTTTGTTTTGTTGGGATGACCATCCTGTGTTATGTCTCTCTCAGATTGTGAAGGTCCTGAACCTCTACACTCCAGTCAATGAGTTTGAGGAGAGAGTGTCGGTTGCATTCATACGAACCATACAGGTAATTTACTCCTGATGTGTTAAAACAACATTGTTGTCTGGATTATTATCTCATGTTCCTGCACTATAAACATTGAGGACATGGATGCACCTACTGAAAAAGTCGCACTGCACAAATTGGATGTAGTTATGTTTATTGGAATTTGATATTAACTTCAACCTGTAGCCTGAATTGGAATTCATTCGCATATTTTGACCCACCTGCTGCTGAATTGGTAGATTTTTTTTTTCTTAAACTGATCACATCGTTTTATATTTTTGAGTATACTTTTCAAGCTTTCCAGCTGTCACTGGATATCCATACGTTTTACTGAGTTATAAAGCAGAGCACATTTTAAACCAGTCAGCTCGTGCAACTGCATTATCATGCAGTGGTAACTTGTGCAACAATGACAGCAGGTAAATGAGTCGGATTTGCACCATTAGGTCATTCTGTATATGTATAGTTGCTTTTGAAGAGTATTTCCAAATACACCTCCACCCCCAGAGGTCTGCTCCAGGGACACAAACAGAGGGCTGAAAGCAACATGTGGCCTGCACAAACCAAAGCTTATCTCTGTGCACATTAGGGGTGGGCATCGTTTGAATTTGAACGATTCCAATTCCGATTTCGATTTCGATTTCGATTCCTCGTTTCGATTCCGGTTCCTAATGATTCTCGATTCCGATTCTTGTAAGAGGCCAAAAAGTTCTTTCTCCATGAATTTTAAATCTATAAACTTATGAACTTTCCTTTGAATTTGTCACAGTATCTTTATCAAATCTATGAACTTCAATATATATGTTAAGAATTTTCCTCTCACATGGGTACACTTTTCACAAGAGAGCTTTATTTTAAACATCTTTAGTGTCCGGTGCTGTTGCAGGTCCATGTTGCACAGCTCCCACTAACGAGCTAACAAAAACACTTGTACAATCCAGTCCAGATCCGCACACTTTCCATGGCTACGCACCTACACTACCTGTGGTTTCTCTTCCAGTGGCTTCTTCTTCGTTGGTGATCGGCGGCCTCTTGTTCCAGTCGGCAGACTGGGCATTGAAATTAGGAATCAAAATTAAAAAATTTGAACGATTCCAGGAGAAGCGGAATGTTAGTCCCGCTTCCAATCGATGCTCGATACTCGATGCCCAACCCTAGTGCACATAGTAACTCAAATGAATAGAATAAAAAATGTGACTACCTGGTTGGTGGAAAAATGCAAAAGCAACAAAAATTAAACCATTGTTAGGTTTCTCTTTCTTTTTCCGTGAATGAAATTTGGCTGCATAGTAACTATTTCCATCTCATTTGCTCTCTCTCTTTTCTCCCTTCAGACTCGCTTGCGAGACCGTTGTGAGAGTCCCCAGTTGTTGATGGACACAAAGATGATTTATCCGGTCACCTTCCCCTTCAGCCCGTCCTCCCTCGCCCTGGAAACAATCCAGATCCCCAGCTCGCTCAACCTGGGGTTCCTCACCCGTGTTTAGAGAGCTGCTAGTTTCAAACACGATCCAGCTCTCTGACGATATCTCTGGTCTGAACACGCATAACATGCAGAATTACACACACACAAACACATGTTGAACTGTCAACACTCATCTGTACAATACTTCCATCCTCTAAACGTACACACGCACGCCGACACTCACGGTGCACCTTCTCTCTCACAAAACACGCAAATGCACCCAGACACACACGGTCGCTGCCGCTGGTTTAAAACCTGGCTGTGAAACGCCTCCGTCCGTCCACTGCTTGTATAAACGCCTGCCTCTTAGAGAAGCCACAGGACCAGATCAACGCTCGCTCTCTGCCGACACCTGGGTCTGTCCTCGTGGTCTCGACCCTGGACGGCCCAGCTTCCCTCCTCCGTGTTTCAACTAGATGTTAAGATAGTTCTTCTCGTCATCGTCTCGTTCTCCCGTGAGGAATGTACGTCCCGACACACAAGGCCCAAAAGGAGGCGCTGACACCTCATGAAGAGGAATGACTTGATAAGCTGTAGTCTAGCTTGATATGTGGGGTCTCTGTTTGATAGTAATTCAGAGTCCCAGTACGGAAGCCAGATGGGTGATACCGCGCTAAAGTTAGCTCTCTCCATCCCATGTTGAGGTAACCTGGACCAGGCTCTGTTCTGTATGTCGTCATTTCACTCTCTGAACACAGTCAAGCCAAGACAGAACTCATCGTCTGTACTATATTATTTATACATATATAAATATATATAAATATTCATAATATATATCATGTATTTTATTTATTGCAGTCACCTCCGTTCCTCCCTTTTTAAGATTAGAAGCTTTGTCTTTGCAGAACACGTGTCCGATATGAAGGATGGGACCATCACATCCCAGGATGAACAGCTTTGTAGGGACAGTTTTTAGTTTTAGGTCCATTGTACGCTATTTATGTCAATATCAGGTAAAAGATGTATAATAGTTTAAGGAGCGTCGGCACAGGTGAATATTTGTTAGGTCACGTCTTAACTTAGAGATGTCGCTTTGTCACGATTCTTCTGCATTTCCGGCAGATGAAGTGCAGCACGGGTTTTAACTGAGGGGAGATTTAGGAAAGTGCGAGGTTTAAACTTTGCCAACGCTTTGACCTGCTACAATCTCTACTGTTTACAGCTGTGACCAGAGCTGAGCGTCACAGGAAACACTGGCACAAAGATGTTTAGTCACAACACTACACTACAATCCGCTTACTGCTGTATCACCAGAGCTTTGTCCGCTCTGCTCATCCTCTCTGGTCACAGCTCTAGTCTGAGCTTTGGAACTGTTTTACTATTATCATTGTGGAATTATTTATTTCAGTATTGTCATTTTCTTGACTATCAGACTGATGTGAATTGTAAAGCCATCTATCACTGAGCAGAGGGTTTCAACCTGTCCAGCTTTACTACAATGGGTTTTTTTTTTTGTTGTTGTTTTATTCCCACACTAACTGCAGCTTTGTGGACCGACCCCTCTCCTCCCCTTCATGTCCACCTTCCTGTTTTGTGGCCAAGAAAGAGCAACGTGGGCTTTTGTTACCAAAAAACGACAGAACATGTGCAACTTTTGCACTTTTTCCACATCTCAACTGCACCGCAGGGTTCAGACTTCAAAGTTTTTGGTCTTTTCTGTTGGGCACACAGATCGTTTTAGTTCAGATCTCCAGACATATTTGGTACTTGCTTTCAAAATGCTTAGGGTGACACTGCAGCGCACCCATTACGCTGTATGGTTGCAGTGTGATGTAAAAACTGCACAGCATGCACTGCTGCTCTCATCTAACCTGCATGAACTTGGCTTTACCGGCATTACCAGTTACCAGAAATTAACCTGCATGCTTTTGTTTTGTTTGTACAGAGAAACTTCGGTGAAGTTGAGAGTGGTTGGATGAGGTCAGGGAATTCGCCCACGTTGTTGCCAAAAGTCCTCGTCTGTCTGCATTCACATCATCCTTGCTGCCTCCTCTCTAGCACTTTTTTGCCTGTTACTTCCTGCTGTGCCATTAGTATTAACAGTCAACCAAATTTGCCTCTTGCCCTCACGTGAACCTTATTTTTTTGCCTCGTGACCTTACCCTTTAAAAAAAGAGATTTCACTTCGATGGAGTATTTTCTTTTATTTTTAAGGTGCTTACATACATAGGAGATTGTGAATGGTCATCAAAACTGAACTTTTGATGTTTTATTGAATCTTAAAGTGATTCTTCCTGAAGATCAAAATATTTATGCCGTACTGAAAGCTGGGGGAATATCAGTGAACAGGTGGAGACACAGTACGTGCTGAGAAATAAACATATCTTTCTCTCGTTAAACGCCACATTAAACAGACCACTCTCACTCTGACAGGAACAAGCTACAGATTCAAAAACTGAAAGTCGAGTAAAGACAAGTTAGTATGTGAAGTTGTTTTGTGTTGCACTTGTGTTTGATATCCATATGCTCTCATGGGGACCACGTGTTATCGATCTGCCTTTTGTTATATATTTTGGATTAATAGGTAGCTTAAAGTATGATTGGTGTAAAAAGTACATATCTGCAGATTGTGGCGAGAGAGACAGTCAGTGAAGGAATTAACCATATGAATGTTTAAAATGTTTAATGAAGTGTGTCATGATTTAACTGCACATTGTGGACAAAGCCTTATCTGAATTATTTCCTATCTGAATGACTTAGACACATGATCAACATTGTGGCATTGTTTTGTTCTGTCAGTGGGTTTTTTTGTTTCACTGTAAAATGAATATAAATTGTTAAATGTGATCATTTTTATTTCGATAAGGTGTCCTTTTGTCCTACAGTTGGTGTCACAGATGGGTTGCGCTGGTAGCCGTCAGTCAAAAACGCACTTTGCTGAGGAAGTCAAATGAATAACAGATGGATATTGGAGTGTAAAATTTAACATGTAAGAGCCTTTCTTCCTTCGATTCCCTCCACCTTTTTAATGAACTTTGACCCATTAAGCTTCTCTAGACATTCCCCTGTGTAAGCGGCGCTTCACTTTCTTAATGAATGATTTTTCTTGCTGTTTTATTATCAGTTGATACAAGCCACAGGTAAGACGACACACTTGCGGATTTTGTGGATGCAGCACCAGCCTTCTCAGACTATCCTTGAAAGTGCAGAGTGGGAAGGCTGGCCTAGTTTCAGAGGAGAAAAAAAAAATCAGTCATAGGTTGGTATTGTTGAGCGGAGCTGCGGCGTCTTGTTCCCCTGGGCTTCTCTTTGGCTTTCAGACAGGAGAAAATGTCATTCCTTCACTCTGCGTTCTTACATTAAAGAGAGAGTTGGTTGTATGATACGACGTAGACATTATAAATGACCATTGTTATTATCAGCACTAGCGTTGATTGTGCCATTTTAAAAAAAGCTGTTCAAAACAAACCGATATCTCATCAACCCAGCTGTTTGTGGTACTGGTGTGAACATGCTGAAGCCAGTGCCCGATGTTTCCTCTCTGACCCATGTGTACATTTGACAAACTGGACTGTTTGTAGTTTCTGGTAGCTGTGCTTAGTGAATGTGTTCACCGTTAAGAAACTAAGAAACTTGGAATAAATTGTCAAATCTGTAAAAGTAAAATAAAAGAATCCAGCACTGTCGGCTTGTCTGTGGGAGATTATTTCTATCTTTTGTCTCATTTTAACACTTTATTAGTTTCAACAACTATAAATGATACTTGTATCAATACACAAACATACAAGATATAATATAAAAAATATATATTAAAAGAATGAATAGAAATAAATAATGTCTCTTCTTCATAGTCATCACTAATGTCCTTCATCCCACCATTGAGTCGACATTAAATGAGGCATGTTTTCCATCCTGCTCTTATCAATCATTTCCATATACACTCACACAGTAAACGTTCCAAGTGATATCATCTATGAGTTGAGCTGGTAAGTGATCCTGTAATTGGTTTCATCATATACTTCACCATCTTTTATATTATGTAGTATGTTGTATGTATACTCATATATAAAATGCTTTGCAGCTTTAAACTGGGAGACTTGTGCAGTTGGAATTTGTCAAACACTTTTTAAGGAAATGTGATTCTTTCAGTCTCTATTATTCGCAGAACACTAAACTACTTCATGTCTGACTATGAAATAAAATTAATCTGCAATGCAATTTTTTGTCTTTGGAGGTGAAAGATCTCATTTCTGCTGATTCAGTGAGAGCACAAGACATGAAGACTAGATCAGAGTTATGTACATGTGACAGATTACATACTATGGTATTATTGTACAGAATGGAGAAAAATATGTCATCGTCTTATAACTGTTGGCCTTTAATTCAGTTTTCACTGAGTAATCTTTTCGGTTTATATACAAGGAGATCTAATATACAGTCATATTACATCTCACAGTTTCAGGTAATCCCAGAGATGATTAAATATTAAATCAATAATGTCTATTGGATTACACTGTAATAGCAATTTCCAGGTCCTGCAGGTAACACTGCAGGGACGTATGAAGCAAGGAGGTAAAAGCAGAGAGAGTCACAGCTTAAAGACTAAGAAGCTTACTGTTCCCTCTCTGTCCCTCACTGACAATCCTCTTCGCTAGAAAAACTCAACTTAGTTCTGCCGGGACAAATACCTGCTGTACAGACAGGCAACAAATTCTCTCCTGAGGTAAGATTTTATCATCGATGTATGGCATGGAAATAATATTTTGGAAACTGATGTTGGTGTGTTTTGTGTTTAAATGTGGGTTCAAGTTGTGGAATCTGTTGTAACTATGGTACAGTTTATAACTAGAGGCATACTAGCCTGTGAAATAGAAAGATAAATCATATTTAGGAAAGGTCCAATTCAGTTATATAGTTGTAAATGTTTCCAGTTTCTGATCAGGTATCTTCTTTAAACTTTCTACAAAAAATAATGAAGACCTCAATAGTAGCCTAAGTGACACTTAAACTGAATTGCATTGACAGCATTTACAATGGAGAGTCATCTCTGACATATTTGTGTACAAACATAATGGCAGCCCACTGATGGTGGGCTTGAGTTTAAAAGCGTAATATAAATGCATAATATCACATTATTATATCCTCTTATGTAGATATTCGGTACCTTTCTTGTATTAATGGATTAACTGAAAATGTGAACACACATCAGTCAGTGGTGTTTTAAAAGATATAAAATATCTTTGTGTTTATATTGGAAACTTAGAAAACAAGTTACCAGTTAAAGTGTTTATCATGTTCAGGACTGTGCTGTACTGCAGTTCCCAGAATAGCTGTGCTGCACTTCTCTCCTCTGGAGCTCAGAGAAGGATCAGGCTGGAGTAGATTAGCAATTACTTACTCACCCAGTCCACACACACACACACACACACACACACACCAAGTGGTCACAACTCAGTACAGAGATCAATTAAACATTTTTTGTCTATCTGATTGATGATCTTTATGTTTGTGTCCACAGAGTGTGTTGGTGATCATCTGCAGTCATGTGCGACCAGACGTTCGTGGCGGTCACCTTTGGCCCCTGCGAAAGCTGTGGCATTGCCAGTCCTCTGATGAACATCTACATTAAGAGTGAACCCATCAACTACTGCTCCTTCTGTGTGGAAGTGGTACGTGATGTCTTCCTTTCAGCTTCTCATCACTCAAACAACTGCCACATCATTTCATTGCAAACTGTGGCAACATACGTCGGTAGTATCTGAAAGTCTGGATTGTTTAATTTGAGTAGATGTACTGTAGATCTAGATATAGACCAATTGATAAGAATAACTGACAGATGTTTTTCAAAAGGAAAACAAAAGACTAAATCTATACAAACTCATGAAGTTGAGCACACTGTTTCAACCCTGACTCTTATGCTTATCTATAAACGTGCATGATGATTAGAGCAATCTGTGAGGCACCTGCCAGGCTTCTACATATGAAGGGTATCTGTAGTTTGATGAGGATCACACTAACACTTGTGTTTAGTTAAGGACACACTCAGCTGCACCTTTTGACAGGCAGCTGCATTAATGTATCTTAAACACACACACACACACACACACACACACACACACACACACACACACACAGGAAGTCATGAGGACTGTGAAGAGAGAGCTGCATGCCCATGAGCCCCCTCCTCATCATTGGCTCCTTGTCAACAACTCACTTGACAGCAGCACCAATCCTAAAATAATATTTCTGGAGGGCGTTTGAGGGAAATACTGAAACTCTTTGCAAAGAATGGACAATAAAAAGTAAAGTCAAATAGTCATTGTCATTTCAAGTCTCATCATTTGGAGCAAAGCACATTTGGTTTAATAAGTACATTAACTGAAATTGTACTGATCCCTAGGACAAAATGAGCCAATCAAATTGAAAGATGCTTAAATGATCAGGGGATAAGGAATATTTGAAATGCTTGGTTCAACTTGGGCATTTGTCTGCACGTTCATGATTTGAAGTAAATATTGTCATTCAGAGCATTAATTACTGATCTAACATAAAATCTAATCAAAAAATAGCAACAATCACAATGCCTTTATTCAAATCTGTTTCACTCAATGTTAAGAGGTCTCTATCAAAACCTGAATATAAAGGTGACCTAATCTGACTGAGCTACACCTGATACATACCATACCATACCTGCTTGATGTCTATACTTTTGTAGCTACTACTGCTTTTTCCACTGCTGCGACTGTTACTGCTATACTACATACTTTTTAAAGGGCCATTTTATTTTTGAGTACTTTATTTCAATTTGCCTGTTTTGCAAGCTGCTGTGACAAGGGAATTTCTGCAGAGGGGAATCAATAAAACGTATTTTATTTACTATGTATTTATCACACTCCCCTTTTTTAAAATTCAATCCCCATTGTTACATTATTTAGTTTTCTTCATTCATCACTTATTCATTTATTTCTTACTAATCATCAGCTACTCATCTTAATCAGTTGTTCATCGTTATATCATATTTCATTATGTTCATTATGTATGATATTGCACTGTTCTGTGTACCATGCTGTTACTAGTATTTTAATAAAATCTGATCAGTAATAGATAAAGATGGAAATTAAAAACACCACTTTAGTAACATGAAAACAATAAATAAAATTAGAACAATTAAAACAAATGCAGTAGTGAGAGACAGTGTTGATGAGCTGAGCAGTCAGTGTGAGGAGGAAGAGGAGGAGGAGGAGGAGGAGGAGACGAGCTGCAGCATCACAGCGGAGAGACAGCACACCCACTAACCGCGTCTCTGTCCCCGTGTCCCCGCTGTCCCTGTGTCCCTGTCCTCGCTGTCCTGTGGTCGGTGTGTGTCTCAGATGGCCTGTCAGGGGCTCCAGAAGGGGGAGAGTGTGTCCAGTCTGAAGAAGGAGAGCGAGTCTCTGAAGAAGAAGCTGGAGGAGGAGCGGGGGAAGCTCAACGACGTGGAGTGTAAGTGTCCACGCAAACTATTCCACCACAGCTTTCTATATTCAACAAACACACACAGTCTATGAGTCAGCTTTGTTTGCTTTAAAGCACGACGCATGCATGACAAAATGGATGGTTTGTTTACAGCAGCTAACTCACTGATGCTCGATATGAAGTGAAGTTTTCATCAAGTGGCCGAAAATGATGTTTTGAAAAATGTGTTTATTCGTGATGATGACATTGTTGACAGCTGATCTGAGTCAACCAACCGCCTTCAGTCACTGTTGTACTCCGTAATTAGCTAACTACCAAGTATATTTACTCAAGTACTGCAGCTACTTCACTACAGTTTTTAGCTAGGCTACTTTAGCTAGCTGCTCCATCTGTCTGCTGCTACTGCATTGAACTACACTTATCTGCCATGCAAGCACTTTTACATGCAAAAATATATAGATATACATGAAATATGGGATGTTCAAATCATATGTAAAGCAGCTAAAGCCTTGACTAGAGAGAAACAGTAAATGCTGCCTCCATTTTTACTGCTCCATCAGTAATAATAATACAACTAAATCTTATATAATAATGTTACACAGAGAAGCTCCACTATTCTGTCATTCTTCTGTATTTTAACTACTTTTTACACTTTGACTGCAACTTTTTTTTATCTTTATCTTTTGCTTAAGATGTTTATTAGTGCTATTAGTGTTGTGGTTTTAGTGAAGAGCTTTAACTTGTAATGGAGTATTTTTACACAGATGTACTTCGATAAGGAGTACTTCTTCCACCACAGCCAGCAGAACTTTTCATAAACCTGAAACTGATGTGTGTGTGTGTGTGTGTGTGTGTGTGTGTGTGTGTGGTCCCTCAGTGCACCAGGTGGCAGAGAAGGTGGAGGTGTTGGGCGCTCTCTCCGTAAAAACGAAGCGTGTGCTGAAAGGTCATGGGAACAAGGTGCTGTGTATGGACTGGTGCAAAGACAAGCGCCGTCTCGTCAGCTCCTCTCAGGTATACTCCTGCACACCTGCACGCGTACGCACAGTATATCAACAGAAATATAGTTTATTATTGTTTAATATTGATTCAGTTTTATATATGATATAGCGTTCAATTCATGTCATGTAATCCTATACCGTTTTTTAAATCTAGGATGGAAAAGTGATTGTCTGGGATGCATTCACTCTCAATAAGGTGAGTAGACGTCTATGTGGTGCTTTTGTATGTGCATAAAAGAATGTGTGAATTCCTTTGAGTATAAATGACCACAAAGTAAGGGGCTGAATATCAAAAGCTTTCTATTCCTGTGAAGAAAAAAAGACTCCAAAAGTTATTATTTAGACTCCAGTTAAGGACTCAAAAGTCCAGAAAATCCCCTTATCACTTATCACAATTACATTTGGAGGAGTTCTCATATTCTTTTGTGCAAAGTGAGGAGAAAATCTTACCACTGTAAATTTGGATTTGAAAGTTTTAACTCTTTTTACTCAATTCAGAAATGTGTTTGTCAAATCCTGTTTTGGGTTGTTTCCCTCTCATGTCTAAGAAAATCATTTCAATATAATACAATTACCATGAGAATTAGTAAACATGGAGAAGAAATCAGAGTAAGGATTGATCCACAATAACCTGACAAAAAATTATTCAGTTGGATGAGTCTTACTGCAAAACTGTCTCTGGGAAAAAACGAAAAAGGCTGATTCTTCCAAAAAGCTTGGTTGCCCAATTTAACCTTACCCTCTTCTCCGCTCGGTTATGCAAGGCTTAGTGTTTTTTTATTGTTTTTTTTTTATTGCTTTGCATGCTCAGATGCTCATGTTCACTTCACCATATGTACTAGTGTTGAGCAGGTGTGGATGTCATCCTCTGCTGCCATACTCCTCTAAGAGAGAGGGTGCAACACGATCACATGGAAATATGCGTTAAAAGATTATCTATCCATCTGTCCCCTGTAATGACCCTGTGTGTGTGTGTGTGTGCACGTGCGTGTGTGTGCGCCTGAGTGCACTTAAATGGCAGCCAGGATTCAGCCTGGTTTAACCATCCTGCCTCTTGATGGAGCAGACATAACCACACTGAACATAATCCCGACTAATACTCACCACATCCAGGTTCACTGCAGCTGCGAATGTGTCTGCGCATATGTGTTAAAGTAGAGTCGGTTCATGCTCATCAAAGAGGATGCATTTTCTTACCAATTATAAATTACTCATGTTTGTCTCTTTTTTGCGTGTGTGTGTGTTTGTTATCTGTGTGTTACAGGAACATGGCGTGACCCTGCCATGTACATGGGTTATGGCGTGTGCTTATGCTCCCTCAGGCTGCGCTGTGGCATGTGGGTCAGTACAAACAAGTTCTTACATTATCAGCTACATTAAATAAACTGCTACTCTTCACTCTGTGAAAACATATATTCAGAAAATTTTACCACAAAGTTCTTACTATTATGAAATTGTACATATTCTCAAACATTCTCTTATAGTGTAACTTTGTATTACATCAATAATGTAAATGATCTCTTTTCCAGTAGCTTCCTGGTTTACACTCGTAGTAGTAGTTATAATGATTTTAAATGCTGTATTATATGGGCTCATTTTGCCTATGATGGCTTCTTAAATTGTCTGTAAATGTGCATGTGTATGTGTGATCGCTGCTTGTGATATTGCTCAGTGGCACTAAGTTTGATCCTTGTAGGAATATGTTTTATTTGATATACTGAATCTGACACATAATGGAACTAAGGAACATTCATTTGCTTTATTCATTTCATGAAAGTTTTATTCTGTTTAATCTTAAATAATGAGTGATAACTACCAGGTCCCACCACTGGTGAAAGACCCATCATTGAACTGCTGATGTTTTTGTCTTCTTTTAAAGTGGACTGGATAATAAGTGTTCAGTGTTCCCGCTGTCACTGGACAAAAATGAGAACTTGTCTGCAAAGAAGAAGTCTGTCGCCATGCACACCAACTATGTATCAGGATGCAACTTCGTCAACTCTGACATGCAGGTGAGCACCACTAACAGGCCTCGAGAGAAACTAGAAAAAGGCTCATTTTATATGTGAAACTTTTGTAATATATTATCAAACACAGATTCTGATTCGGCCTGTCTTTCCAGTGTCAACATAGTTTATCTCTATCTGTTCTGTTAATCCCCCAACAAAATGGGTTTTAACACATTAGCAAGAGACAAGCTTTGTTTCATAGACAGGGCTCGTCCGGGATTTGAACCCGGGACCTCTCGCACCCGAAGCGAGAATCATACCCCTAGACCAACGAGCCACTTGTTCATGGGTCATCTGACAAATATTGTGAGATCTTATTCATTATAATTTTAGCTTAATGAGTCAACATCGCCTACTCTTTTCTTGTTGGCTTCGTCTGCAACTTTCCGAAAAAATTGAAGGACGTTAGGAGACAAACTCAAAAGGAGAACATGAAGGAAATGGCCGGAGATATTTGGCTTTAATAATTTACTCCACTCTGGCCCTCAGCAAGGCAGAGGAGCACAATGATGGAGGACAGGGAGGAAGAGGAGATGGCAGGGTTGAGGAGGGGGCAGAGAAGAGACAAGAAGGAGAGGGTGATTGTCCTCTATCCTGGGTATATTAATAGACACTGAGTGGCTTTTATCTCGCAAAGAGTGGAGCACGCTGACCTGAGGGTAGAACATTTAACACATAGACACGCACATGCATGTTTCCTTTCTGTCACACACACACACACACATGCACATGTCTGTCACACATCTCCTTTCTCATCCCGCATCTCACACACAAAGACACGCTCACACACATGAGCAAACTGTAACGCTCACAGCCTTTATACCGTTAAAATAGATCTCAGCGCACAAAGCCGTGGATTACATTGAAAGCTTAAAAAATATGTTCATTATTCATTCTTAAAAGACTGTTTCCACATTTTCAAGCAGCCTTAAAGTTTGCAGAGGCAGCATGACACATTTGTGCATTGTCGTATTTTGGTGTGTGTGTGTGTCTGTGTCCAACTAAGATCAACACAGCTGACTTTTGAGTTGTGAGGCTTTTTTTATTATTATGGACATTTACATGTGGGATCACTGGGTAATTTAATGAAACCCCTGCAAGTATTTACTATATGATAACATGCAGGTGGCAGTAAGCAAAATTTGACTGATGTGAAGGCTCTCTGCTAGATCAGTGAGGTCCCCATCTGTGTGTGTGTGTCAGTAATTGTGGCTTACTGGTAATTGCATTCATGTTGAAACTGGAGCTACCTCTCAGTTCTGGCAGGATGTGGTGTGTTTTTTGTGCCTGAGGTCATCCAGCAGGAGCTCTCTAATCCAGCAGCCAGCAGGGATCTCTGATGTCTGCATGTGTCTCTAAGTGCCCATAATCTGTTTTCATCAGAGGCATCGCTGACATTTAGGCATTTTGTGTGCTTGTTTGTATGTGGACACATGATGCGCAGTGAGAGTTTTCTGTTTTAGTACGGAGTTGCTGACCTTTGGCTTTTGTTATACATATACATGCGTGTCTTCCCTTTGAATGCATTTGCAGGTGCAGTGTGGTCACATAGAGTATAACAGCTACAACAGCTATTAAATTTAGTCATATGATAGAATAGTTAACAGACTATAGAAAGCAGATGTTGATCATGCTGTGCTGTTTCTTTTAAGCCACTGCTGAGGTCAAAATGATGATTTCATTTCAGTGAACTTGGATGTTTTCCTCGAAATATGATTTGTATAATTTCCTGTTTCTTTGTGACGGTTTCGTCTCCCAGATTTAAGTGTTGAAATTGAGACATGAAAGCAAGGCTGTAGCTGAAGTCACATATCGAGAACAGAAAACTCCAAAAATCAGCAACATGGACTATGCATTGTGTGCAAATCCTGCTCTTCTGTTTTTTCTAGCACAAACAGTACATGCACTTATATACACTTACATAGTTTCTCTGAAATAATGAGACCAATTTTTAAAATCACTTTTTTTATCCACGTTCTTTCTTTCCATGACCACCAGCAGTACCATGTTAAGTCTGACACCTAGTATTACCCTCCGAGCGTCATGGAGTTTCCAACAGAATACAGAACTAACCCATCAAAGTCCCTCTGTGATGGCACTTCCTCCTCTCTAGTTTCTAAAGTGTTTTGTTCACTGGCGTAACAAGGCTGTCAGTGTTTGTGTAGTTTTTAAGTTGTAGGGTAGTATCTGCAGTTCCCTCAATAAATCATACTACAGTGCTTTTAAAGGAAGAACAGCTTCCATGATGAGATGATGTTTACTTACAAAATATATTGAACTTGCCTTTGCTCCAAATTACTTTGAAAGGAAATAAGTTTGATGTGTTCAGATTGTTGCCTTTGTGTTTTTTTTGTGTGTATGTCGAACATGTGTGGCGTTGCTCTTGTGTGCATGTATGTGGGTGCCTTTGTCCATCTGTCTGTACATACATGTGTTAGATCCTGACCTCCAGCGGTGACGGCACGTGCGCCTTGTGGGATGTGGAGAGCGGGCAGCTGCTGCAGAGCTTCCACGGGCACACAGCTGATGTCTTGTCCCTGGACCTCGCCCCATCTGAGACTGGAAACACTTTTGTCTCTGGGGTGAGAGAGAGAAAGATAGTGTCTGTGTACATGTCTGTTTGTGACTCATGTAGTCATGACAAAACCGTGTAACTCAGGGTCGCCTTTGGATTCCGAGTTTTCATGAAAAATTTTGAAGAAGCTAGATCTTCACAGTACAGGAACAATATTTATGTCCATGTAATGTGTGTGTGTGTTTGTGTGTGTTTGTGTTATCAGGGCTGTGATAAGAAGGCCAACGTGTGGGACATGCGCTCTGGCCAGAACATCCAGTCTTTTGAGAGCCACGAGTCTGATGTCAACTGTGTAAAGTGAGTCCAGGTTTTTGATAAAAACTGAATTCTCATAGTGCCTCTCTTTTTAAGTAAATGGAACAATTTACTCGACAGAGATGACATAAAACTATTGTTGTACTAACGGGAAGAGTGGAAGTGGTAGTACTATTAGTACTTCTGCTACTACTGTTATAAAAGGGCACTCAGGTGATTAAATTCTATTCTAAATCATCAAATGCCGAATGAAAGAAGGCATTTTACTCACACACGTCTGCACATGCTCACCATCATAGAGAACATCTGAGGCACTTTGCTACCCTTTAATTTTTTTTGTCTTTAATGAAAGAGAGACTGTAATGCCCTTACTTTAGATTATGTTTTTAATGGAATCTACATCTAATCTGGTCTAAAATAACATTTAAATCCAGCCGTCCAGTTGTCTAGATTAATGGACATTTTATTGCGGTGTTTTCATGTAAAATGATGAATTACTATTAGCCATGATTTGGTGGATCCCCACATGGAAATTACAGTAAAAAAAAATTAGGAAATGAAACAGGTTTAGTTTTGTTTTCACTGAAGTTAAAATTAAGTGCATATTATGTGTAGTGAACAATGAAGAGGAAACACAGAGATTCTCCTCGGATATGACATTAAAGAGAGAGAGCTGCGTTAACATCTGTATTCATCTTCTATTTTATGGTAAAATGTGTCATCAAATGTATAAAATGCCAAATTCAGAGTATCAATCGTACTGAAAAAAGACTGTACAATATCTACCTTTGGACCAACTGTTGTGTTATTATGCAATTAAGCTATATTGTTTTGTTCTTCATTGTAAGCTTTTGTAAAGTGATGCACTTTTGATGATTGTTAAAAAATATATCCATAAAAGAGATGTTGGTAATGATGAAACGGAATTCAGCAATTTTTTTACATTGAGTGAATTTGTTCATCTAAATTTACTTGTGTAAATTATTAGAGTAAGTTTCAGCCCTGTGATGCACTTAAGCAGCTGACTTTACTCACTGACTTATAATAACTAATCAAGTTATTTTCCTATAGAAAGCTCACTGGTGCAGCAGTATGTCTAATTCTCCCCTCAATCATGTGTGTTCAGGTACTTCCCCAGTGGAGATGCATTTGCTTCTGCTTCTGACGACGCCACCGTGAGTCACGTCATATGACCCTCTTATCTGCTTTGTCCTGTGCAACTTTGTTAAATCGACATCCTCAGTGCATGTGTGGGAAGTCAATTGATTTATTGGTCTTACTCTTTACGTTTACTGACAAGTGAAGTAGAAAAACAGAACACTGGCACTCACAGATAAATAGTCTTCATATTGATTGTGGGTCAAACAAATGTGTTTTGACCCTTACTACAGTGAACTAGACACAGTGTTTAAGATTTGAAGGTGTGTGTGTGCTGATACTTTTCACAAGCTTAAAAGCAACCCAACCCTATTAATGTAATATACGGTAATAGTGCTGACTGTTGACCATTCACACACTCACTCCTGTTGTCAAATTAACATGTGTGTGTCCTCTTTGTGTCTGTGTTGCTTGTTTCATGGCATCCCTCAGTGCCGTTTCTACGACCTGCGAGCTGACCGTGAGGTAGCTGTCTACCAGAAGGACAGCGTCATATTTGGTGCTTCGACTGTGGACTTCTCTATGAGTGGTAAGGAGCACTTTAGGTTGAGTCATTGTGTCAGTTGAATGTTTACCTGAGAAACATTTTGAAAATGAGTGATGATTGCAAAACTTCACCTGCATTGATAGTATATACAATAAAATGCATTACTTATCAGCATCTGCTTGGAATGTTTGCAGTTTCATAAAACGCTTCCGTGTTCAACAGAAATAAAGCTAATTTTAATGCTCCAAGGAAACGTTTGATCTCTGTCACACAATTTCAACCATTATCAGTTTCTACTTCCCTTTATTCCAAATTCCCTGTTTCCTCTTTCGTTCATGCACTTCTTCCCGCCCACCAGGTCGCCTACTTTTCGCTGGTTATAACGATTACACCATCAATGTGTGGGACGTTCTGAAGGGATCTCGTGTCTCTGTCCTGTTTGGCCATGAGAATCGCATCAGCAGAGTCAGAGTGTCCCCTGACGGCACTGCAATCTGCTCGGCCTCCTGGGACAACACCTTGCGGGTGAGCAGGAGTCCCTAACTCTAACCCTCCACACAGTGTGTTTATTTGTTTCTAACCTTTTTCATGCATAAAATCACATCACAACAACCAGTCTTAATTTTAACATAATAAATTTCTTTTTTTAGACAAAAGTCATGTTGAGGTGCTTGATCTCATAACTTGTCCTTAAAATGCTTGTTTTATGTTTGAACCCTCCTGATTCTTTACACTTCTCTCATGCAGATTTGGGCCTAGAGTTTACATCACAGTTGTGATCCAGCGAACACGGCACCAGCATTATGTGACTGCCAAGGCTGCAGGTCCCTGCCTGAACATCAACACTACAGCAGAGTGTGTTCATACAAACCTTCACTGTGACAAACACACAGAAGCACAAACACCTAAAATGTCTCCTCTCAATGAGAATATGTCATCGTATCATAACTGTAGGGTGGGTGTGAATGGACAGTTCATCAAGTTTGGATTCCTAATCTTTGTTATTGTTAGCTTGATGACTGACTGTGTAATTATGTAATTGTTATTTCTAATATAGTGGAAGTATTTATAAGTGTAAAGAGCCAAAATGACTTGTAGAAGTCAGCAGCATGCGTCTGCTCTGCCATGTCGACCTGCAGACAGTATCTGTGATTGTCCTGTATAAACATCAGTTCACTGTCACTTCCCTTGTGAGAACCATGTCTGTCCAAATTCACACTGTAGATGTGCACAATGTTATTGTTGTTATTACTGTGGCACTCTACCATAGATATTGTCATGATTATCCAAAGGAAGACAACTTTCAGTGTAGCCACACATTTTTATTATGTCAATTTACAGAAACCTCAACACTTTAGAAGAAGTTCTTGTGAGAAAAATAAAGAAGATTTTAAATATTTTTTTGTTTCGATGTCTCTGCATGAACAAATACAAGAGGTTCTTAATAAGCTTGTAAATCAGCTGTTTTCAACACACACAGGCACAGACGTTAACTTAGTTTCAATCAAAATGGCTGGATATTTCCATTTATCTCGGAGGAACTGTAAATAGCCTGACACCTGACGATTGTCATTGTGGTCTTGTGTGTAACTACAGAAGACTAACTGGAGCATTTTAACCTCAGAGTAGTAAAAGTACACTTGAGCATGAAAGTCTTTGTGTGTGTCTCTCTGTGTGTTTTGAAGACAATGTTCCTACTTGACTAAACTAAATGGACTGAAGGGAAACTAGCATCCTGGATAACACCGTATGGGAGATATTGCACTGCATTGCGATTGGAGCAGGAATATGTTACTGTCCTTAAGAAGTACTGCATAAGTGTTGTTCGATCATAAATTAATAATAAAACTCAAATAATTTAAGAAAACATCCCATCATGCAGCACATCTAACAGCACATCTCTATCATGTGCTAAAGACGAGATCAGTCCATTTAAAGTGTCACTTGTGGACAGTATCTGGTAGAAATTCTCTAAAAGCATCATACCAGTGATTTTGCTGGTTTTACATTATTTCTGTCTGCTGTGCTTTGGATGAGTTGTTTTCTTCCATTCCAGGCACCCAATGGTGTCCATTCATCTCTGAGTGGCATAGAAATCTATTAGCAGACCTTCCAAATTTACTTGAGTTGTTTAATCCATCACAATGAACACAAAACCTGCATACATTTTTTTAATCTGAAAATATTGCACCCTGCGACAGACTGGTGACCTGTCCAGGGTGTCCCCTGCCTTCGCCCGAAGTCGGCTGGGATAGACTCTAGCCCGCACCGCAGCCCTGCAAAGGAATAAGCGGTAGATAATGGATGGATGGATGAAAATATTGCACTGCTTTATCTGCATCAATGTTCACTGGGATTGAAGTGAATTTCAGGAGTCATTTTGCCTTTTGATTTGAGAACCAATGGCTGCTTGGATTGGTAACAAATAAATGGTTATTAAAAATGTAAAGTGAATAGAATTTGCAACAATATAAACAAGGTAAAAAGTATTTACAAATTTAACAAATTTACATGAGATTATGTACATATATATGAGAATATGAGTATGAGATATATGACCAGTATATACACTATGGACAGAACATTGTATAAATGTTTTTATGACTGTTTGTCCAGTTGTGAAAGCATTATTGATCAGAGAATCTCTCCATCTTACACGTCTTTATTTATTCGAACACTGGTTAAAGGTCAGCATCCACATCATCACTTCACATACGACAACATCCCCTGAGTATTGAGAATATACCTGAACCTACGAAACTCATGAAGGCACCAAAACCAAAACTGATCTTCCAGTACTGTTATGACTGTTATCAGTCTCAGAGTTGCAGCGTTTGTCCCTCTCCCAGTGAAAAGAACCTAAAATGCATATTAGCATTTAAAGTATATTCCCATGCGCTCACCTGTTTTTTCAACAATGACCGGAATACAAGGTTTATCTGGAATTCAAAGATGTAAACACCCAGAGGGAAATCCCAAGGCGGTAGAAGAGGAGAGATGTTCTTGAGAGATGGCAGGAGAAAAGGGAGTAATGGAGAAGATGGAGGAGTTCTACTATGCACAGAAAGTACCCAAAAATATCACCAGATGCACCAAACAACCTAAACCATTTACTCTGACTACACACACACACACACACACACACACACACACACACACACACACACCCTGCAGCTTTCACTTCCTCATGCTGATCACTCAACTGGTCTGTGTGTGTAATTTACGCACTGAAAAATCACACAGTGAGAGTGAAAAGAGTCAGACTGTTTGGTGATGAATGAAACCATCTCCTAAAATCATGAGTCTCATATCAGACGTGGAAACCTCCAGAGATAAATATAGGTCTGTAGTTTAGATTTGTCTCATTTATGAAATTACCTGGACATAAATGTGTTGTGTGTGAGAGAATTTTTTTATGTCACAAAACTCTACAAATATAAGCTCAGTCTGAAGCCACTGGGTCACATTTGAACCAAGACGTTATGTTACAAAATCATATTAACAACTGTGTTTGAGGAATAATTATAAAGGTTGTTTTCTCTCTAGCTTACAATACTTGTGAAATTGATTGAATTCCCTGAGTCAAACTGCAGCTAAGGATTAGGCCTATTATCATTTTTGATCAATGAACTGATTATTTTCTTGAGCAATAAATAAATTGCTTGGTTGATAAAATGCTGATATCTCAAAATCCAAAAACTAGAAATACTGAAATGAGCAACTGTTTCCCACAGAAGGCGAATAGTCACATGTGAAGAGCTGGAAGTTATTTCATTTTATTTTTGCAAAAAAGTTGATATCAGCAATTAGTCAGTTGTCAAAATAGCTGCAGATTATTTTTCTTTTGATCAGTTAATCGACTGCTCATTTTAGCACACACACTTGTCACTGCTGTTTCGAACTACATATTGGGTCTACATTAACAACTGAATACATTTCAAAATTAATATTAATTAATAGAATTTATCACATGCTACTTTATACTTTTCCTTTTCTGATGTGACCAATGACGAACAACTCAATTTAATCATAAAGTCGTTTCCATTAGTGGCTTCCGGCGGTACTTTTGCGGGGTTTTCTGTGGGACCAGCTGTGTGTGTGTCTGTGCGCTGGGGGCGGAGTCATCTGATAAATGTAGCTCGCGCTGAGGGGAAGCTATGAGTGTGAACCAGCGTCTCCTTCCGCCGTCCGTCCGTCCGTGTGTGCATACAGCAGTCTGATATCGCTGGGAGGGTAAGCTTTTGTCTCTCCTACGCTCGGAAACATGTCTCTTAGCTCTGTGTATGTGTGTGTTTTTGGAGATGCGAGCCTGTCCGCTCACGTAGGAGTGTGTGTGCCGGGTTTAAAGGGCGCAGACGAGGCTGTGTGAGCGGAGCCGCTTCACTGCGCTGTGAGCGGAGCAGCCCTTTGTGTCCTCCATGACTGTGCTGACAGATGAGCTAGCTGGACGAGTAGCCGGCTAACAGGCTGCTGCTCTTCCAGCCATCAAAGCCCTGAACAAACGGACGATTAACGTTATATAACTCTCTCGTTACAGTGTTGTTTCTATGTGTTTGTGGCGTTATTAAGTTAACGTTGCTGTATTTATCTTCCGACTGAGCTAATGTTAACACAAGCTGAGTGTTAGCTTCATATCGCCGTTGCTAATGTTGCCATAAGCCTTGACGCTTTATTCACTGTCAAGTTTTTCATTTTGACTTTTGACTGAAATCAACAGTTCAGAGGTTGTACGGCTGATTTTTACTCATTTGACTTACTATATATATAAAAAAATTTGACCCGTGTAAATATAAGAATACGTGTACTAGTTTATAAGCTGATGCTAACTGAGAGCAGAGTTTATGGGTAACGTAGTTAATTGCTTGATGTGCTAATTGGAATTAGCAGCTAACTGAAGAGAGCTGATTAATTGCTAAGTCAATTAGCAGACAATTGAACTACAACAACCAACTCATTTTTTTGGTCTTTTTTTAAAGAGGAGTAAGCCAGACGTAGTAGCATAGTTTTCTGGGTTTTTTTTTAATTGAATGTTGAGTATTTGATGTTTGAACTACTATTTAAAATAAGATAACATAATCTTAATTTGCCATCCTGGGGTCAAAAAAATCATCATGAGCATTTTTCATACACAGAAGGCCAAACATGTAATTGGCAGATAGATCTGTAATGAGTTTTAGCCATAAATTGCTTACTTAAAGCATATTTGTGTTTTTTCTTAGCCTGACTTGATCCTCACATGTCACCAGGCTTCCTTCATTTATTAAGTGAATTGAATTCTCTTTTTTTGTCCCCCTGGTAGAAAATGTCGTGCGGGCTGTGGAAAGAATCCCTGGCTGTGGCAGAGGACTATCTGTCCATGTGCTGCACAAGCCAACGGCCAGCCCCTCCACCTCCCAGCGAGTCAGCCGCTGCCATGAGGCGTCTGGCCCAGGACATGGAGGCGCAGCACCAGGCTCGCTTCCACTCCCTCGCTCAGACCTTCCTGAGGCAGTGCGGGCCGGACCCCTGCTCCAGTCTCAGGAAGGTGATGGAGGAGCTGGTGGGAGATGGACACTTGAACTGGGGGAGGGTTGTTTCCCTTTTCACCTTTACTGGGGTGCTAGCCAGACAGCTGCTGGAGCAGAGGAGCACGAATCCGGGGCTGGACCCTGGGCAGGGGCAGGAACGGGAACTGGCACAGGGGCTTGGAAACTGCAGGGGCCTGGCAGAGACCATAGCTGATTACCTGGGAGAGGAGAAGAAAGACTGGATGCTGGAGAATGATGGATGGGTAGGTTGTAACAATGTATCTGCTCCTAAACTGATTGGTTCACACAGATGATAGTGCGGAGTTGATTGAATCAATGTGCACACACTGTAGATAAGACAAGTGCTTCTTGATTGTATCTCGGACAGTACGGCAGTACGGGATTTTAAAAAAATCCCAGTAAGGCTTCAAAGTGAAAGTGATGTTTTTAGACTTCTGCTGTTGGAAACCACCTAGTTTGATAGGATCATGTTCGCTTCCTGCTCTGGTATATATTCAGATCTACATGCCAACGTGGCTCAAAGTATGGGCTTAGTTAAGAGGCAGCCCTTTTGACTTTACTGTTTGCTGATGAGACGAGTGCACTGACGTCTCATGTGGCTGCTGTGATTATGTGAATTGTAGAGTAGCAATAGGCCAGATTCTGAGGAATGTATGCTACAACAAGACAAACCTCAGCAGTGTAAATTCAAGGCTGTGATCAAACGGTGTCGGCCTTTAGATTATCAGGTTTTTTTTGTAGTGGTCAGACAAAATCTGTGTTGTCAGGCAGCATTGGACTGTATACTGGAAATCAAAAGGACAAAGCTAATTTTAAACCTGCTTGGTGTGGCTTATTCCACTGGAAACACTTAAAGGGATAGTTAGGATGGACTCTTCAGTTGAAAAAGGTCCCAGAAGCCTTAGCAAACTGAACAGATCTACAGTTGAATGTCTGCTTTTGTGAATGGGCTCGTCCTGGCCCCCTCCCAAACACCCACGTAAACACACACACACACACACACACACACACACTCACTTACCCCTCCCATCTTCAGCTGGCAGCTGGTTTCAACAGACACATAACCAGCTCAGCCAGATGGACTTTGTAGTAACAGTCAAAGCTTCAGTGTGTTGAATTTGGCATTAGCAGTATTGAAAGTTACCGCGGTCTGACAAAAAAAACAAGCAGCTGTAAAGCAGCGGAACACCTGGAGACGAGAGCAGGTGCAATGCTGCTCGAGTGTGTGGCTTCAGTAGTTTGAAAACATGAAGGAGAGATGCAGCTGCTTGAGGGGCAGAACTGTATCTGAGGTTTTACTGTGTTAATGGAGCAGAAGAAGCTAAAACTAGTTTATAATTAAAAATTTTTGCTTAGTCTCTTGGCAAATTGGCACATTTTTTTCTATAACTCCAGGTTGACATAATTAATTTTTTATATTTGAAAAGTTGCAGATATAAGCGGCACCCTCTGAATGCAAATATCGTTTTGTGTATGTGGAGAAATGTGACTGTGACATATTTTCCAAAATATATTGTATAATTGGCACCAGCTGTCAGCTGAAGCCACTGTTGGAAGTCATTTTGACAGCTTGCTCTTTTGTTTCCAAAAACCTGCAGTATATGGAGAGAAACTGAAAGTGGCAGATGAATATTCTGTCTCGCAAGTAAACAAAGTTTGATGCTCTCAACCTAACAGTTTTTTTTTCTTCTATTATAGGAGGGGTTCTGTAAATTCTCCCGCAGTGCCAGAGAGGTGAGTCAGGACTCGTCCATGAAGACAGCGCTGTTTGCTGCTGCCAGCGTGGGCCTCGCTGGACTCACCTTCCTCCTGGTGCGCTAGCTAGCCTTCTACATCATGAACACGTCCTCATCCATCTTCTCCTTTCATTTGGCACAATTTAGTAGACATTTCAGTTCTAACATTGATGCTGCAAAAAACAAAACAGGCTTAATCTGTAGTGAATTCAGGGTTGTAAGTTCAAGTCATCAACTGAATGTTTGCACATACTCGGTCCCCCCCCATGCGCGCACACACACACACACACACACACAGATTTAATACTGACATTTTGTCGCTTACTCCTTAAGATTGTAAAAATGATCTCAATGCCTTCAGAAATTTTGGAGTAGGTGACGTCAGTTTGCATATCTTAGACAGGTTAATTACTAAAGCACAGGTTTCTGCACAGAGGCATCTTTCTTTCAAAGTTTGTATTTTCAGCTGTGCAGCTAAAAGATCTCATTTCAACTTTCCCACAGCTTCTGGTTTTGATTTTTTTTTTTTTTTTTTAAATTGTCAACTGCCTTTTTATTCACGTGTTTACCTGAGTTGTGTATGTGGTATCGAGCCATTCTAGTGTACAATGTATAAATTAATATATTATATTTATATGAAATGAAACTGTAAGCAGTGGCCCTTTTTTCTAACTGCTCCACAGCTAATTCAGTTATTTCATTGTTTTCAAGTCTGTCCTACATTCATGTGAAATGTCTGTGATTTACATGGTCAGCAGCGCAGAATACAGGCTGGATGACCACACAACGGTGCTATAATATGTTGTGAAATATTTCTATCATTCTGACCAACCAGGGACCAATCTGACTTCAAACATATTGCTATTAGAACAAACCGTTGATATGGCATTTCCCACCCACAGATCTCTTAAACGTTATATTTTTACATTGTTTTGGTTTATTTATTTGTCACTGTTTTTTAATAAAAAAGAAGCAATCATGGAGTTTGAGAGTCTCGTGATTGAGTGCAGTGAAGTCTTGTTTTGCTTCTCCTACTGTACCAGCATGCTGATGTCACCTTTACGACTTTGTTTTCCCCTAAATGTCTCTGCAGAAACTCAGGAGTGTGCCGGCGAATATGAATAGTAAATGATTCTCGCTCCTTTCATATCCAGACATATTGTCATAAATAAGATATGTTCTGGTGTCTGCCTCTGTGCTCATCTGACCAGCACTGTGCTCACGTTACACAACAAGGGCTGCAGGCACAAAACATCCCAAGGCTAAAATTGGCTCCTAATTGACTGTGTTCGGAAAAACTCTTAAAAATAAAGGGTGTGTCCATCCTAACTTTATAAGATTTTAAAGCAGTTTAACATTAAAAGTAGCTCATAAGTTTGAAACATTGCATGTAGGATGTTGATGAAATCTAAATATAATTCACTTTTAAAAACATGCTTTGATGGTGGGTTAGTTGTACAGAATCAAATCAGCTCACCAACAAAATAAAATGATCCAAAAACACCAGCATTGCACACTACTGGAAAAACACTTTGGAAAAATCTGTGGTCTGTGAGAATTATTGCTCAACCAAAATTTGTTCCACATTTGATAGACAAATAAAACAGAGCTAATTAAATGGCCACTGACAAATTACATGGACTATGCACTAAGTAGAAATATAAACTTAGATCTAATGTCAATACTCAAGTGTAGTAAAAGTGCAGTATTTAAATAAATATGTGCAAAACTGTAAAAGAAGCTTAATGTGAATTTGATCCATCCAGTTTATTGAAGAATTAGCTTTCAAGAGCAGTTTGCAGATGTGCATTATAAATAACTGATCATGTTGGATGGAGCCCCTTCACAGTGTGTGTATAAATGAGTGTCTGATAGACGACAGGACTGCAGGATCACTCACACCCACACTATCTCAGGTGTCAGGAGATAGTGTGTGTGTGTGTGTGCTTTGAACATGATGGGTGTGTTTCTGTAGACAGTGTGTTGATTAGGTTGTGTAAACAGATGTTGGAGCACAGAAAGTTGATATGATCTGGCAGCTTGTTCTTTCTCTGTTCAACTGATGGAGGTATTTTTTTTAGGAGGCGCAGCAGCAGGTGATCCAGTTGGGCGACTCTGATGTTGTCCAGTCCAGTGCTTTTCACTGTGTGGCTACAAAAACACAGAGCATCCACTCGGAACAAAATATGTTTGTCAGTCAGAAGCTTTGTGTTTCTCAGAGACAGTGAAGTGTCACAGCCAGCTGGATCCTGTGGAATACATAAAGTTTTAATTGCCTTTTGACGGGTTTATTAAAAACCGCTGTTAAACCACTGTTTGTCAATAAAATACTGCTACATAAATCAACAGCAAACATTATGCATTAAATCTAATTCAGCTGAAATGCTTCAATATATCAACTGTACAAATTTGCAAAAAGTTGATGTGAAAGCATGCAACGAAATCAACTGCTGATGAGGACCTTGAAAACTGGTTAAAAGGTTGAAGAAAAGCTGTGTACATGAGCCTTATGTTATGATTAATTTGCCAACAGAAAAAAGTCAAACTCTCTAAATTTAATAAAAGTAAAAAATTATTCCAAATGCAATGTAAAAATAAATCTTAAATGTTTAATGAAAAATTAATTCAAATGAATGAAATCATAAATCAAATTCATTTATTTACTAAATTAGATCTAACTCAGATAAGTAAATTAATTCAAATTAAAGATTAATTAATCAAATTACAAACTTTAATAAAGGCAAATCAAGTTAACAATTGTTATCTTAAAAATAATGTCCCATATTTTCAATATGAACAAATATTGACATTTTTATGACAGAACAAATCTTCATCCTTTGACGGGATTAAGATATTATTTCAAATTTTAAATTCTACTTAAAGGAGAATTCTGTATCTGTTTGACAGCTGCTTTGCTGATGAAGATGAAGATTGATCTGCTGCACATACAGTAAAAGTGTAGAGTTAATATTCACTTGACTTTGAACAGCTACAATTTTAAAGTGCTGCACTCTGAAAAGGTGCTTTGAAACTTTTAGTACATTTTGCTGCTAATGTTTCTATACTTGTACAGAAACAACAGTATGATAAAACTGGGGCATTGTTATTTTAAATATCTACTGTAAATTAAAAACATATATCAACTAAATGTAAAGAATGTGTTAGAATGTCTTTAAATGCACCGGGGAAACAGATTGGTATAACGTAATGATTGTCAAAATAATTTTACCTCTGAATCATAAATTAATAGCTATTTCCAGTGAATAATCATAAACATAATGAGAAGCTGATAAACTGATTGTAGACGTGCATTCCAGTGTTTACACATCAACAACACTAACTGACAGAAGACATTGTCCGGACAAGACAACTTGTCTGTTACAATTTTTTTAATATTACTGTGTGTGTGTCCCTGTGTGTGCGTGTGTGTGTGCGCGCGCCATGGTACTCCAATGAGGCCATTGTGCCTGCATCCCTCTCACTTCTCATCCACAGACAAAGAGCCCATGTGTTGCTCTTTTCATTTAGTTGGGGCACTGAAACCGACCATTTCCCACAGTATTCTGGGTAGTTTCAACACACACACACACACACTCCCACGTGAACTATTTTCTCTATTAGTCACATTGTGTAGCTCACATTTTTCTGAGAAACAGAGAACCGCAACTGCCTCTGATGTGGGGATGTGTGTTTCTTGTTGATGGTGTTTTACCAGTGAAAGAGCAGACGCATCTCTTGTTATTATCATCTGTTTATTTCACGGATTATTCAGAAGAGAGAGAGAGAGCACGGGCTGCAGTCCTCTGTAACTGCTTTAAAAATCAATCTGGAGGGCTTAAAGTTTAGAGCGACACTTTATGTGATTTTTATTGTTTCAGTCCATAAGCTGACTGGTATTTGTGGCTTTAAAGGACAAGTCTGGTGATATTTTTTATTTTTTCATTGTGAACAAGCCAACATTGAATTGACAAAGTGTGAGTCAGTCCTACATGAACTCTCCTGCTGCCACACTCACCAAATCAGCTCGAACCGAAGCACCATTTGTTTTTTTAAACACCATGCGTCCATGACCATGAGAGATCAGTGCAGCTGAGGGGTCGTCACCGGATATGCAGCTTATGTCACGTCCTCATTGATCTGACATGTTTTTGCAACACACCCTCTGACAGAGTGATGAGGAGCATGATAAACTCAGTGACCTACTGGCTGAGCAACACAACAACACACAGCTGCTCCAGATATCACACCTCAGTTTACTGCACACACAACAGTGGAGATACTGTAGGGAAGTGCAATTTTGAGATACTTACACTTTATGAGTAGTTGCAGTTTGCAAATTAATGACCTATATTGAGAATATGAAACAGTTAAAGGCTCTGTGTTTCCATCAGTGGTTTCTCAGACGTGTTTGAATTTTATCTGATGGAACCAGTAGGCAGGAGCAGTCCAGGAAGTCTGCCTGATGTGTGTCGACGTGGACGATGGTATCAGCCTGTGCGGTCGACGCCGATCACCACACAGCGGCTGAAATTTGACTACAGACTCACCTGCATGACCTCTTCTTCCAGAACCACTCAGTACTGTTGAATAAGCAGGTCAGAACAGAGCACATCATTGGTTTCTCAGGTTTGTTTTATTGCATTTCAGGAAAATGGTTTCTACTGGAATTGATGTATAACAATACAGTGAGCTGTTTAAAAATGTTCAAGTCAAATGAAATATCTCATATGTGACATTTATCACTGATTTATCTTAGCTGCTAAAATGAATAGTATCAGAGATGGCAGCACATACACAGTACTGTCCTATTAAACACCATCCAGGTAAAATGTGACATCGATCTGATATGTTAGAAAATAATGAGTGTGTTCATGAAGTATGTCTGAGTGTAAGTGCCAGTACAGAAATACAGACGTGCAGCTGAATGGAGTGTTCATCCATACATGGAGTGAACACCTTAATGCTTTATATATACGTATGCTATATATGTGTGTGTGTGTGTGTGTTCCTGAGTAAATGCTGCTGTACAGATGTTTTATTAATAAGCACATGGCAGAGAGATGTGATGAGAGCAGTTCATCAGGCTCCAGTCGGCTGAAAAGCTTCCTGACTTGCATCGTGTCCACACTGCATGTGTTTTAATGTGAACATTCATAAACAGAAGTTCATACCAGCGCCCGAGTCCTCAGAGCTGTTCTCATCAGCTTCTGCTCTTTGTCTGTCTTGATTTTGGTCAACAATCACATTTTCTTTATGTTTTAATGTCATATTTCAACGTTTGAATTCATTTTTGCATTTTGTGAGAGAACGCAGCAACAAGAACAATTCACTGTTCCTGCAGTGTGATTACAGCTGTTGCTTCATCCTCCATCCTTTACTGTAAAGAGCATTTGCTCTGCTTATGCACCCGCTTTGACGATTTCTTCACTTCTCCTCCATCAACCATCCCCCTCACCATCTCCACCATCTGGTCACAGGAAACACAAAATCAGTTTTTTAGAGCTACACCGGACTGTTGACTTTTCTCATTGTTGACTTTTTTTCAGCCAGTCAGACATTCATGCTCCCTTCAGGATGAATCCTAATCACTCTGGTGACCCTCTGGACAAATTTGTCAATTGTCCAATCATTTGTTTCATGACCTGCAAAAGTAATGACTTTCCCATCAGCCTTAGCTGTATTTTGTGTTGAGTGCTAACTAATAGAATGTTAAATAAAATAGAGTAACAGAATAATAAATCCAATAATATTCTTGTGAAGTCAGTCATTAAATCAGTGATCAAAAAGACTCAGCCCTGTATTATTCTGCCTGAATTGGTGTCACACTGCAAAACAGTAACTTTGTGACACCCAAACAGAAAGTAAATCATCAGCAATGTGTCAGTGTGTGGGTGAGGAGTCCAAACCAGAATCACTTGAATCATCTCTCTTTAAGTTTTTGAACCAATAGAGCTTCAGAGGTGTAAAGAACTATATTGTTAATTCAGATGTAAATCTTATTATGATGTGTTTGAGCCTAAGATATGGTTTGAACAGTTAATTATCACTTAACACAAATTTCATTAACTGGTTGAAGAGCATTAAAATATAAAACAGACAAGTCAAAAATGTGTTTTCATAGTCAAATTAGCAGCAGTCCATTATATTAAGATCATCAGTAATTTTTTCATGTCAGTAACATGTCACTCATCTCACGACCTCACTGACCTGTTGAGGAACAGGAAACTGTCCCGTCTCAAGCTTGGAGAAGATCAGCTGACCGTTCACTGACACCTCAAAGCTGTCTGTGGAGGTGAAACATTAGACTGTAAACATTAAAATGCACCCGGGTCACTTCAGTATAAATGACTCATTTAAAAGCTAATATTTGGTGTTTTACAACCACAGGCTGATCCTTTCTGTTTTTTTGTCAAGAGTTTTCAATATCCACTGGCTGTCAGTAAAACACATTTATGTATTTTTATTAATTTTTTACTTTGACCAACAGGTGGTAAAAGTAGAACCTCAAAGTGGCAGATACACAAACAGAACTGCGTTTTAAAGTTTTTTTTTTTTTTTAAAAAGGTGGCAGGTGTCGAACGACAGAACAGCTCCCTCTTGTGGAGAATCTGCAGACTGCTAAATGTGACAGAGTCAGGATCCAAAAAAAGTCCGGTGAAGAGAAAAATGCTCATGGCGTGTTCACCCCACCTCACTCTTGTATATTGTGCAACTGAATATCCTGCACTGCCTCCCTGGATGGTTGACATACAGAGATACAATCTGACAATGTGGGACCGGATTAAGAATTATAACAAACAAGCCAAAGAAGGGATGAAAAATTAGTCATTCTAAAAAAATAAAATGACTTGTACAGAGTTGAAATAATGAAGGAACAGACAGTATTAAATGCTGGAGAAGCTGTGGTAATGCATAGAAACACTACAATGACAAAGACAGACAGAGGGACAATGAAAAAAAGGAAGAAAGAAAAGCCACAATGATATGTGCAGATTGTTGAATTTAGACAAGACGAACATAGCATGCTTCACTAATTTAGTGGTGCTTGGTCTTCTATTCTTTTTGCATGCATGTGTGAACTGTTTAAGACAGATATCAAGTTCATGTTTGACTGTTTCTACTTGATTTCCAAAACTCACTTCCTCTGTGTAAACCACATCAATTCTCTCATGTTAGCAGTATGCAGTGTATGTATTCTATACAGTATATTTGCCATTATTTTGAGTCCTCATTTGCGTCATTACATCAGAGTTGAAAGTTGAGTGAATGAATTACCTGAATCACGGGAAAAGGATTTTGATATTATTCACACTCAAAATGTTTTAATATATATTTGGCACATAAAATAGATCACACCACAAAGAAACAGAAAAATAAAGGAGATTTTTTTTCACTGTCTTTTTCTCATTTCTATCATTTTATCTGTGTTATTCTGTCCATGGCAGCACTGCATTGTGAGAGGAGACAGAAGCAGCTCACCTGGCCTCCCTTTGACTGCTGTGACCTGCACACCAGGAACCTGCCTGAGCAGAGCGGCTAGTTCCTGGTAGCAGTACGCGTAACTTCATCCTTTACTGCAACAGAACAATACAGAGGGAAAAAAGTCATAAGCCTACTCGAAGGCAGAAATCATTCGTGGGTGTGACAGTTTGTATGCAGAGAAAAACAGTTCTGCATTTCCAACCAGCATGAATAGAATGAATTACCATATGTATATATGTAAATCCACACATGTGTACAGCTACTTCATTTTCTACTTCATTTCTCCACTTTTACTTTTTGTGTAATCTAACTACAAAATCAATCAGCAAAACAAAAGGTATAAAACTTACCAGTATTCAACAGTGACTGCAGCCATGGTTCAGCAGCTGATCTGTATAAGTTAAGGCAGAGCTGCAAACTTTCAGTCCGATGATGAGCTGAATGATATGCAAAGTCAGCATTAGTGGACTTTTTAGAGTAAACCACACCCATTCAGAGGGTGAGTCTGCTCAGGTTATGCATCATATTTCAATTTGAATTGGTCACCTGACAAACTGCATTTTTTTGAGTAGCATTACATTTCTCATGTTGTTGAGTTACTGGTCCTGAGGAGATTCCCTTACTCATGCTGTTCCAGTGGAGATGGAGGACAAAATCAATCCAATCAATCCATGAAAAAAAGAGGAATTTAATGTTAATTCACTTTTGAGACTTGACTTGACCAAATACTGAAGCCTCATATTAGCTTCAGCTGAACTGAATAAGTATTGTATGAAGATGTGAAGTGACAAATGCTATGGCAAATATCTGCGAATACAAAACTCAGGCAAAAAATTCACAGTGTTGTTGTAGAAGAGAGGAAAAAGCTAGACTTCTTATTTATCCCCCAAAAAGATGATTATGTCTGATTTCTCCTACATTGCTTCCCTCCTGCTGAATTTGAATTCTATGACACTTCTCCTTTCAGAGGCAGAGGTAACTGGCATGGTGTCCCCAGTTCAGCCACCACACTATCACACAGGTGCACAGGTGAGGCGTCTGTCAGCCTGGTCAGAAGCAGCTGAACAGAGGTCATTGTGTGTGGGCCAGCAGCTGGTGTCCGACTGAACAATCGGAGGCCTCTGTTCAAACAGCAGACTCACTATCTCCTGCAGGCACACGTTCAAGGATCTAATCTGCAAGACTTTACAGCTCGACTGATGATGAGCTCAAAGCCGAGGCAGCATTTTAAATTAAAATATATTTAACAGTGATGAACACTGAGAGTTCACAAGCATTAAAACATGGGCTGGAGTACAGACACGTTTTACAGGTAGCATTTTTAACAAGAGCAGAAAATGACAAAATTAGATTTTTTTTTTTTTTAATAACTGAGTAACCATTGTGTAAATTATTTCTAGTTTACATCTACAAAATACTTGAACATTCAGTTTCTGCTGATTGGCTAATCAATTACTCCAGCTCTAATTTTTACCAAACTGAATATCAGAACTATGGAACAAAATCTGTCAGGCAGGAGTGACTGTTTCTCCCTCGTTGTTTCTGACACAAACGTGAAAAATGATTAGAAATTAATCTGATGATAGGCCATGCAAATGAATACACGGTAAGACTTGAGTGATGTTGCTAAAGCTTTAAACATTTTATTTGTTTAAAATGATATCAGTACAAAATGTATACAGCAATACCCTTACGTTTGTCAGTTCCCCTGAATAAAATATTTTAATCTGTTCAGCTCATGCCAGATAACAGTATCTATAAGATACACTAGATTGTAATTTGCTCATACAACAGTTGATGACAAAGATATAGCAATAGTACCTCTGTAACAATAAAAACTATCAGCAATATTTTGGTGGACACACTTTCAATACAATAAAATTACATACACTGTTCTGTAAAAGTTGCATTGCAATCTGCCCATATTTTACAAGATTTTCAAATTCATGTATATCTTTTCATTAGCTAAGAGACAAAAAGGTGTGATACAAGTCTTTATACATTTAAAAAAATTATCTGGTGGCAAACTGCAGTGTTGCAGTGACTGAATCTCAGCAGGCTGTCCTCTCTGAAGCTGCTGTAACAGATGTACAATGCACTTAGATTTGTTCTCTTTTTTTCTTCTTCTTTTTTGTTAAAACAAGGCAACTTCTCAAACTTAACAATAAATAATAAACCCTCTGCAACAATATTGTACCTGTTGATATAGTCAGTTCATATATATATGAACATATACAAAATATATTTAAAACTTTTTTTTTTCTTATTTATGCACTAAAAAAAAACAAAAGGTTAAGATGGTTGAATTGTGTTCGACACAGCATTGTTTTGGCGGGACCAACACAAACATAACACAGTCTGCATGCACTGGTTTAAAACACAGGTGTGATTCTTCCAGTTGACTGGGCGCGCCTCTCTGCTCCTTGGCTTCGACTAAAAATTATCAGAACAGTGTGGTCTCATGATTCACGATTCACTCTCTCTCATCGTTCAAACTGATCACAGCATCAGCCTCATTGACTGGCGGGACTCTTTGACGCCGCCCCCTGGGTTGGGAGGGTCTTCTTGTGGGAACGTCACCTTATCTGGAGTGTATTCATTCCGCTTTAGATCTGATGAACAAGGAAAAGACATGAGAGAAAAGTCAACATGACGTAGCAGATTAGAAGTTACATTATCTTTGACTAGTGAAGTAGTGTTACACTAGAAAACTGTTTTCACATTCATCTGCTGAAGAGGAAAAGTTTCTCTGTGCTGAACACAAGACATGTATGAGCAGGATTTCATGATCATCACTACTTCAGAAGCCAATCATGGTTCAGTATACAAATAACACAAGTGTGATGTGGAAACTTCAGTGCACATTTACTAAGGGCAGATTTTGCAATGAAGGACACATTTCAAGAAAACACATCAGACATAACTATCATTCAAAGCAGAGCATTTTTGTCTTGTGGGAATCTGTCACCTTGAAACTTGAACATTTTGAGCACATTTGTGATTTAATTTAGTTTTGGAACAAGTTAACTAAACAGCTATTGCACCATATTTCTCACCAGGGAGTTTGAGTTTCCGACAGCAGGAGTTGCAATGGTGTTTTGCTCGGAAGTTCCTAATAGCATCATCCCCCAGGTTGGCAGGTCCAAATATCATATCATAGGATCTGCGAGTGTCACACAGCGGGCATTTAGTGGAAATTACGAAATAAAGCAGCTGGTAAAGTTAAATTTCAGTCAGTATTAAGAGTAAGCAACAGTCCAAAACACAAAGAAATTCTGTTTCCGTTTGATCACATAAGACAAAAAAACGAGAAGCTGGAACTAGAAAATGTGACTTCTGAGATAAATCGATTATCAAAATAATTGCTGATTATTCCACTAATCAATTAATTGCATTGGCTTTACAACATTAATCACAAGAAGCGAAAAGAATGAATTCAAAAGGTGAATAACTTACCCCTTCTCACCACTCTTAATAACCGATGGATCTGTCAGAATCTCCCCAACACCTGCACACACACACACACACACACACACACACACACCAAACACACAGTATAATGACATCATCGACAAAACAACACCAATATAACTTTGCTAAGCGCACAGGAATCAGAGGACAAAGGCAATTAATTTAAACACATTTGTCAGGTCTTTGTTGAGCTCTCCCATCTTCATGTTTGATCCTCGTAACAAAACCAGTAACAACAGTAAAAGTCCTATAAATGAACTTGACTGTTAAAGGATTCAGTGCGGTGAGAGCTTTTACCCTGCAGGTCAAGCACCAGCAGCTCTCCGCGGGTGTACTCGTAGGTCCAGTGGCTGAAGGCCAGCATGGTCTCCTCCAGGAGGTTGGTGGGAACGATCTCATCTCCGTTGTTGTTGTTGAACTTCCTGAACTCTCCAGTGATGCACTCTTCTATAGCGAACCACTGTCCGGCAGAGTGACAGTAGAGCAGAAACACCTCCAGAAACCTGAACACAGAGGACTCAGGGTTCAGGGTACTCATTGTAATACTTTGAAATTCAAAAATGTAACCTTACAGTGTTATTGGAGGACATAAGAAAACCTTATTTCTGTTGTAAAATGTTTCGCAATTTTTCACTATTGTATATGGTGCAGAGAAAAATAGTCACTTGCCCTATAAGGGGTTAAACAATGAAGAAACTCTGACTTAAAAAGCTGCATCTAAAGTACCTTAAATCATAAAAAATGAGCGTAAAACATTCATTTGAAAGCATAATGATGACATTCCTTGATTAGATAATGTCATCGTTAATGTCTTGATCCTTCAAAGGAAAAGTGTGACATTTTGGGAACCACACTTACGTTTGTTCAATATAAGACTGCAGCCAGCTGTCAGTTTGCTTAGCACAAAAAACAATGACTGCAATGAATGCAGGGAGAGGCATGTTCATCAAACTGACTGAAGGGAAGTGTGTTGATGTGCAAAGATGACTGAGCAAGTGAAGTGTGTAGTCTGCTCTTGCCAAACCACAACCAACCAAGCAAAACTTGTATCCTGAGTGCGCACATCATTTATGAGGAAACGAAAGAAAGGAAATGAAAGAAAGAAAAATATAAAGATGATTTCTGTGTTGTGCCAACATTCCTGCGTTGGTGCTTACCTTGGCGAATAAGGAATAGTCTTCGGCCTGATTTGGTTGAAGGCAAATGTCAGCTTCTGAGCAGCTCGTTGTTGTTGAATTTCCTGGAATGACACAGGAAATCACTTAGAATAGACAAAAAGTTCTCACGTCAGTGACTGATACTTTGATAAGGCAAATAATCTACATTAGTGAAGGTGTGAGGGTTGTTAACCATAAAGACACTGAAGTTATTTTAGAGTAAAGGCCACAAATAGAGACAAAAATGTTTCTGTCATAGCCATGGTTTTCTTAGTTCATGTTATGGAAATTGCTGCACTAATACGTCTGTATGCAAAAGGCAAGGACTTTACAGCATGTTATCTTAGCAAGTCAGCTGCTGATTATTTGACACATTAAACTATGAAAAAGCTGCAGAAGAAAGAGTTCAAACCAAAGCAACACAACCTCCAAAAAAGCCAAGATGCTGTGTAAAAGGTAAGATAAGATAAGATAAGCCTTTATTCATCCCACAGTGGGGAAATTCACATTTTAAATTTTTTTTTTTTTTTTTTTTTTTTAAGAGTACGTATTTCAGTCAGGTAGAAAATTATATTTAACGTTTGACCTCATCAACCTGATTTGAATTAAACATCTGCTTATTCTGAATTTGATGGCATCAACATGTTTCAAACCAGTTGGGACAGGAGCAACAAAAGACTGTGAAAGTTGTGGGCTGATCCAAAAACACCTGTTTAGATCATTCCACAGGGAAACAAGTTCATTGGTAACAGGTCATAGTATCATGTTGGCTCCCTACCCTGAGACAAAGGTGCAGCACAGTGTCCTCCTTGTAGATGCTCTGCCAGGTTTGGACCACCTCAGGAAGGAAGGATTTGACTATATACAGATGTCCTGGTTTCAGCATGTCGTACTCGGACCAAGTGCAGAGCACCTTGAGGGCCCGTCTGAGGCCTCCGCCCATCTCCTCCTTGCTGAGAAACTCTATTTTGGCACAGAGGCCCCGCTGGGCCCAGGAGGACATGCTGTTGTTGATAGTGTTGGGGGAGCTCTCCTCCAGTCGGTACACAGTCACCGGCTCACCTGAAGGAACACAGAGCAGCGGGAGATGGTTACACACACACTGAAATCACAGCACTGATGTGATGTTAGTGGCTTTGTAGCATAATCCCATTTGCTGACCTATGTCTCCATCTCACCTGTTTTTGTCTCAGAACAGAAACACATGTAAAATTCTCCTGCTATACAGATTTCATCCACTGGCAAAACTGTTGAGTGTTTCTGACTGACATGTTGGCAATCACGTGTCTGCTGACCCAAAGGAACATGAACACTGTAATGGCCTTCAAATGTACAGTGGCTCCAATATTCACTGGTGGCCTAACATTTTCTTGTGTCTTAGCAGTGATTTAATCCATTAACTGTTCATCATGGGCCTATTTGGCGTACTAGGTATCATTTTCATCATTGTCTAGGCATTTTTCTCATTAGTTTGGTACAGCAGAGAATCAGACAGGAAATGTGAGGGCAGACAGAGTGAGGGAGATGACACAGAAAAAAAATGTGTGAAAGTTTGTTTCTAAGTTTGAAATGAGGACAATGCAGTTACGTGATCGCAGTGACACAGGGAACGAGACAAGTTTTCTACCTGTCCAGTGTAAAATTGGCACCTTTAAGACCTAGTTTTCACCACGTGCGTCAGTGAGAGCCATAAAACTTGGCACTGTTCCTGTTTCAAGCTTTCGATTGTACTTAGCAGGAACAGTGGAGGTGTCAGGAAACAATAGCTCATAAATAGCAGGTGTAATAGCTGATTGTGACTCTGTTAAAGGAAGGTTTATATCTGCTGATGGAGAACACCTTTTTAAGAAGCAGGCTGTCCTCATATGTATTTTGTCTGTACTGTCCTACAAAGCCAAAATGCAATAGCTATTTGGTCAGAACCGAGTTAAGACCAGAACTTTACTTACTGTGTCTGTTTCACTGTATAACACCATAGAAATGAGTTTTAAAAACATATGAAGTGTTCAAGGCAACAGAGGTAAAACCCAAAGTGCAGTGACTACAATCCAGCTGGTGAAGACTGGCTGATGAGAATCTTAGCCAAAGCTATTTTACTCTCCTTTTCTAGTTTCCTGTCATTGAAAAATCTTTTGTGATGTGTCATCTCAGTGATGGTTTATCACATAAATGAGGCAGTAGCTAAATCTAATCAGAATGAATTAAGAAAGTAGGCTAACACCAGATACAATAGTCCTGCTGAAAGTCAACTAGCCAAGCTTAGCAGAGCAGCAGCTTGTGGAATTCATGCGGTTTTGTGGTACTGAAATTTATTTAATCTACGGTTCACTTCTTAAAGTAGCTCATTGGTTCAAATGGACATGAACTGGGAAGAAATTACAATTATGTTTGTGGATATGGAGTCATAACTTTGTCCTTTGGATGGTTCAAATAGTATCTTAATGTTTCATTAGGTCTTATGTAATATCTGTAACAAAGACTATAAATAGCTTAAAAATGCATAAAATAATCATATTACAACTTGTATCTGTTAAAAAAAAATCTTTGTTAAATATTGTTTCTGATGCTTTAAAATAACTGGTACTATTAACAGACGCCAAGTTGCTGCCTGTTTCTTAGACATAGGTCCTGGCTTTAGTCGCTCCCTCTCTCCCTCTCTCTATCTCTTTGCTTCTCTTCTCAGTAACTTGTTCTGGTTTGGTTATGCAAAATGCAGGTGCAAAACACACAAAAATAAACTAATTAGTTTATTTCCATGTTTTGTTTTGCAGTTGACAACACCTGCACTCACATCCTTCACCCACACACCACCGACTTTACTGTTTTCCACACCTCAGCTTGTGCGTGTTTCATTTGGTTCAGTTTGGTTTAGCTGGATTTAATAAAGCACTTGAGGAACTTTTACACTCCGTGCGTCTCCCTTTTTCTGTGGCCACATGAGTCAGGTCATAACAAAGGAGACTCGTCTATTAAGGTTGTTTTTTATGAAGTCTTAGGTAGCAGCGGTGCATGGTGTTGAATGCACACGCTATGCTAATTAGGTGTTTTTGGCTGCATGCTTTGTTGCCTGTTTTGGTCTTGGTTTTGCTCTGGTTTCTAGTTTTTGGTGTTGATAAACCATAAGTTGTTGTTCATGTCAGACTGTCGCATGCCCTTCAGAAGGTTACTGTCTTATTTACAGAGATTTATCTGTTAGGCTGCAGGACACTTCCCCTTCGTGTTGTGTTGCTTTGTTTTTTATTATAGTGTTGTGAGGGGCGGTTAGTGGTTGTTTTCAGACAATTATCTCAGGAACATATCCGTGTGATCATGTGGGGTTGCCTGTCATTTTACATATCCGCTGCCTTCATGTTTAATACACCCGCTGCAGAACTGCCTGCAGATTAGGGGTGAATTTTTAGCAAATTTTGGTAAAACAATTAGGGGGGAATTCTCCAAGGTTTGTCATTTGGCCTAAGTTCGTGTCTGGCAATAAAAACGTTACTGTCTGTATCAGTAATTTGTAATTATGGCTTCTTTGTTGGGGTGTTTTGATGCGCCTATGGTGGCTTTTGTAAATGGCTGTAAAAAGGATCAGCTGGTGAAGTCACTTGACAATTATGGTATTATTGTGGAAGAGAAAAAGCACAAGGAGGAGATTAGTAATGTGGCCTTGACTTTACTTTACTCATCAATAGCTCGATGTGACTGTGAAGCAAACAGCTGCAGATGTGAGAGGCAAAAACAATGTGGAAACAACATCTCTTATCTGGCTCTATACTTCCTCATTCTCAAACTGTAGACTGTTGATTCTCAGAATTGTCTGCGGTGTTTTCACCTGACCGGACATGTCAGGGAATGCACCGTGATCCAGACTTACCTCTGGGGGGCACAGGGGTGAAGGGGATACTCTGGGACAGCCTCATCAAGTTGTTGCGCTCCACAGCTACAGCAAGAAAATTATGTGCACAAACACAAGACAAAACAGGTTAAAACAACTGCACAAGACAACTGAAAAGAAAATAAACAGTACATTAAATGTCATATTTTAATATAAATTTAAACTAATTAATTTTGGAAACAACACAAAACACATGCACAAAAACATGATAATACAACTTGTTCTCCAGGTCTCACCTGAGTACTGGTAGCTTTCCATGGGCTTGAAAGGTGAGCCGATAGCTACAGAGAAAAAGAATAGAAATGTTAATCTTTTTTGCAAAACTTAGCTGATGTCATATACTGAACATGTCAGTGGTAATGATCAGACAATGTGAATTTCCCCACTGTGGGAATAATAAAGGTATATCTTATCTTATTATTTGGACAAATTAATCCCATAAAAATACCCTGAGCTGATCCAGCATCCACCAGTAGATGTCTCTATACTACTTCACAACAACAGATGCACAGAAACAGCTGAGATGCAACAGTTTATTTCCTGAAAGGAATTTTTGTTGCCAAGTAAAACTGGGACAAAAATCTCTTTATGGATGTGTATTTGTAAACCTTTTTAATTCAAAGTCAGAAGTACAGTATATAAATTTGATCTTTTTAGGATTTTACATGTATTTTTCATTTAATTACTTTTGTCTCAAAAATTAAAATCAACATTTATTAACTATTTTCATTATCGATTATTTTGTTGACTTTGTTCTCTTCATTACTTGATTAATCATCTACTTCACTAAAAGTCAAGAAATGGTGAAAATCTCTTTCTAAGAATTTAAGATGACGTATTGAAGTGTCTTTTTTTTGTTCAGGCAACAATACAAAAGCCAAAAATATTAAATTCACAATGATCAAAGAGAAGCAGCAAATGCTCAGGTGGGAGGAGCTGGAACTATCAACTATTTGGTGTTTTTGCTTGAAAAATGACTGAAATGATTCACCAAATACAAAAATAGGTCCCTCTTGATCAATCAATTAACAAGACTGATCATTTCAGCTGTAATTGAGCGGTGAGGCAGTCATGGGATGAAAAACTCTGATGTATGCCTGTGAGCTGCTCGTGCTATGTGGGTTACTCACAGTCCTTTCTGGCTCCGAGGTGGGTGTGCCGTGGCGTGTAGAGAGACACTGCGGCTGTAACCACAGAAGAAGAAAAGCACAGTGAAGCTTTCATTCAAAAACAAGAATAAACATACACCAAGTATTATACACTTAACACTCTGGTCCTGATGTAACGTGAATTCCCCATTCAATGATTTTTCATAAACAAAGTTAAAATGACTTGGAAAAGTACTGGGATTGGGAGTGTTACTTATGGCAGAAAAAAAATCTTTTCCCACTGTTTTAGGTGATGCCTGTTTTGGATTGTATGACACAAGCACATATTGTGTGCAACATGAGGGCAAAGGTCAAAAGTCACTTCGATAACAGTGTCACTGTGAATGCTGCTGGGCCTGTTGATTCGTTCAGATCTACAGTGAAACTAAACATCTTACCATTTAGTGTATCTTCCCCAGGGGCTCGTCTGACAAGAGAGACAACAGAGAAACAGGCGTTTAGGAAAACAGATTGCATGCATATTAGTCCAGTTCATGAATCTACACAGGAGCTTGTGTAATGCATTTACATATGGTGGTGTGAGTAAGTGAACATCAGTGTCAGCTGGCTTTAAATAAGGCACCATAAATCAACTTGAATTAACTGGTCTGACTTTTGCTTGCTCTGTATGACTGCTGGTAGTGTTTGTGTGTAGTGCATCTTGTTAGACAGTAGGAGGACACTTACAGGCTGCTGGCTTGGGCTGATTTGACCTGAATTCTTTCCTGGTGGAAAAACAAGAAGTTGTTAAACACCGATAGAAACCGGCATTAATAAAGCCACAGAATTGTGCTTTCTTCTTACTAGTACTGCAGTCCTGGGATCCTCGTGGATGAGGATGTCTTCAGCTGACACTCTGCTCCTGTCCTTCTTCATCAGAGCTGCACAAACAAACAAACAGAGATTTAAGAAAATCTTTCTCAGTAGAAAAATTTTTTTTGTACTATTTGTGCTATTTTTGTGGGCTTACTGGAGTCAGGATGGAGAAACGTTGGGTTTCTGTCAAACTCTGTGAAGCCAGCGTAGGAGTTGACTGCTCTGATGTGACCGTGACTTTCAGGCTGAGCCTGTGGCCACAAAAACAAATGGATACAAAGACAGACAGAAATCATATTTCATATTTTATGACATATAAGGTCAGGCTTATCAAAAGTCAGAGAAAGTGAGCAGTGCCAACACATCACATAATAAAAAGCAACGTATTTAATGAGTGAGCCGATTCAAACCACCATCATAGAACTACATTAAATACGAGATGAGATACATCAGGATCAGGATATGACTGATTCAGCTCAAGATATAGACTGATCAATCACAATGTTGGTTTACTGCAATCAATCAGAGCAGCATATCACAATGTAAGGAAAACACCTTCTGAGTAGGTGTGTATAAACAGGTCTGTCTGAATGTGAGGCAAAAAACACACACAGACACACACCTGTGATCTGGTCTGTGTGGCCGGGCTTTGCTGCCTGCTAGAGGTTGAGGTCTCTTTGGGTGTGGAGTGCTGGAGGTCTACACTGTCTTTGTGTCCTGAAAACATGAAAATACTGTCAGTTCACATTATGGCATTTAAAATAAAATAAAATAAAATTAAATGTCAGCCTGTCACAAGATCAAAATCAATAAAATAATACATGTTTGCTTTCTGTAACAATATCCCACCAAAACAATCATGGAAAATTATTTTCTAGATTAATTTGACAGAGATTGGTTTGTAGTGAAATCTAAGACAATCACTGTGTAGCATTCAGAACAAGACAACCAAATACAATGCCCGATCTGGTGACATGACCATCACTGCAAAAGTGATGTTCAAACATCTGATTCTCATGAGAAACTCACTCCCCTCACCTCCACCTGCCAAATAAACCCTTAATCAATTGTTATTAGTGCTGTCATCAACCAATCATTCATGCTCCAGTCACATCATACACCACACAACCTGAACCACCCTTGAACAGAGAATAAACAAGTCAGAAAAGAGGTCCAGACAGAGAACACAAAGGACAGAAAAAGGCACCAGTTAAAGGCCTACGAGGATCCTGATCTGGAGATGGATAGGCCCAAGCACCCAGCAGAAGCAGCTCTCAACTTAAGCTCAGACTGAAACTCAAACCTCTCGTTGTGTTCAGTTCTTTTGCTGTGCTCTTCTTGTTAAGCAGGACTTCAGACCCACTTTGACCCTCACAGCAGGACGCTGGAGGGGCAGGTGGTCCCGACATATTCCATTCCCTGCTTCTTCGTCTGTGGGTTCTCCTGGGTGCCACAGCAGGGGCATGAGCACAGCCTTGCTGGCCGCTATTTCCACGAGTGTCATACGGTGGTGATTCAGCTTCAGGAGCCAGTGGTACCTCAGTGTCTGCACTTTGTCTACTCAGAGAACTTGATCTGCCCTCGTCATCGCAGAATGCCTCGTTCACATACCCAAAACTCCCCTCCCTCTCCCCTCTTCCTAACCCCTCTGCGTTCTCAGGCTTTGCAGTGCAAGCAGGCAAGCAGGCAGGTCGAGCAGAGTCTGAAGTCTTAGAGACAATGACAACAGTAGGATACACACACACACAGTTTCCACCCTCCTCTTTTATCTCCTCATCAATACCAGACTCACTCTCAGCCCCATACTTACCCACAAATGCCCCAAACTCGACAGTGGTGCTTTCTGGCTGGAGTGGCTGCTGGTAAAGCCCAGCTAGGGCAAGTTCTGGGTGGCTGGAGCCACTGGGCTGGGAAGGGGTGCTGCTGATGTGGAACTGAGCCCCGGGGGAGGGCACATTGGGCAGGCTGGATGGGGAGTCGGACAGGCCCGGCTCTTGTGGACGGGTCAGTTTACTCTGGGTGAGAGAGTGGCCTCGAAGCCGCAGCTCCGGAGGGGAAATGGCCACAGCACTTTGGACAAAGGCACTGGAGCCGGCACTGCCTGAGGAGCCAGCCTCTGCAGCAAGGTGCCCGAGCCCAAACAACCCTCTCCTCTCTGGACTTAACGCTAGGTTCAGGCTGGGGTCCAGCCCCAGTCCTGCTCCAAGGCTGGGCCCTACTCTACGGCTACTCTCCATCCCAGGCCCTCCCCCAACACCAATCCCAAAAAGAGAATCTGCAATGTTGGCTCCTGCCTGGGGAAAAGAGGAGCCAAAGTAGGCCCCCACACTGCGCTTTCCTATCACGGACGATTTGGAGTGGGGGCCAGTGTCTGTTGCCACAGGGGCGATGCTGGGGACCACGTTCTTAGACAGGCTGAGTTCCCGGGTGATCTGATTGTGGACCTTGCTGGCCTCCGACGCCCTCTGAGCAGTGAGGGTCTTTAGAGTGTCCACAGTCAGAGCCGAGAGGTCCTGCAGGTGGCCGATCTGGGAGTCCAGTGTGTGCAAAGAGCGTTTTATAAAGTTGACCTTGTTCCCAACCTCTCTTAGCTGCATACACATGGTCTCAACCCTGGAGATGACAAACAGGAGCTTCAGTTACCCAAAGGTCAGCTTGTGTTATATATTACATTTCTACCCTGAAACAAATGAGTCGCATCTATGGACTTTTTATAATTTATTTCTAGTCACTTAAGCAAATGTCAGTAATGTGAAATGTCAGGGAAGAAGATAACTCCTAGTTGGCAAAACATGGATGTAAACAATGCGGCATTCAAAAAATTGGCTTTGCAAATGTTTTGTGAAGAAAGAAAGGAATTCAATACATCTGTTAGATCTCAAGGATACACACAATGTGAGTAACACTAACTATTTCTTTACAAGAAAACTCCACAGGGCATCTTTAAGAAGGCACCAGTCCCACCTTTCTGATGTAAGACGTATGCGCTCCTCACTTCCTGAGTGAAACTGATCGTCCTTTTCATGAAAGTACGTCTCCACGCACTGCTCCTCAAAATCATGAAGCTTCTTTTGGTCTTCCTCTGTGAGAAAGAGCTCTAAAAGAAATTCAGACATGTTAATGTTGGAGATTTTCCTTAACTTACCTATTAAAGCAGCAACTTTTTCAAAACTTTAACAACTTTGTTCACATAAAGCTGTTTTTGAAAAATACATATGAATGGTCTGATCCATCAGTAGAAAAAGGTCTCAATTTTTTCCCCCTTTAAAATCATTGACATGTAAGAGACACAATCTTTCTGTCAGACAATGAAAGCAGTGTGGTCATACTTGGTCCGTAGGTATTCTCCTTCTTCCTCTTTCTACACGTACAGAAGAGGGAGTAGATATGGCAGAGGAGGATGAAGGGGGGTGGGAGGACAGGCTTTTCATGGTAGGCCATAATGAAGTGGTAGCGCTGGTACTTCCACACCAGATTCGAAATGGACTTCACTTGCAGATACACATTGCTGGAAAACAGAGAACAGAGAAATGACACTGAGGATGATGTGGAGAATGTGGCTAATGAGTACCACCAGCATTCTGGAAACACAGTTGGATTTAGCACTGAAACGTTGTGCACTTACTTGAAGAAGGCAATGAGGAGGTTGACCATGAGTATATACTGTACAAAGAGGTAGACTGCTTGTAGAAGGGGGGTCAGCCATACTCCTGCCGCACAGAGGGGCTTTACTGATGTTTCACTGTTGTTGGCACACACTGTGAAGAAGAGAGGTCTTTTAGGATCTGCACGCACATACAACCTCCATATATGTGCTAAACACACCTGAGTCTTGTTCTTATGCACAATCTAGAACTAACTTTCTGTCTTCTCTGGGTCCAAATCTGATTCTACCATGAACGGATGCATGCAAAGATAAAAGAGGACAATATTGCCTAAATATTGCATTAAAATATGAACTGTTTTAATATAAAATCCGGTTTAGTTGTTTAATGTATTCTATTTAAGGTACTGCTAAACTGCACTGTTGGCTACAGCTGTCTGTCCCTACATTAACTGATATATCAGCAAGCTATCAAAAAAGGCTGTTTACTGCTGCTGTGTAAGTGCACACTTGAGGAATGACAAAAGACATTGCAACTAGGATATATTCAGAGGAATGTTTTGAATGTTTGCTCAAATTAACCTTCATCATTAGTGCTTCAATGCAAGCTTACACTCCCTTACTGATTATTTACCACTTCCTCCCTTCTTTTGCGACGAGGTCATGACAAGAGCGATGAACCATGTGATAAATTTCAATGGTGAGTGAAACGTTGGGATGCCAACTCAGGTTATGGGGCACAGCCAGGTGTTTGTTCCACCGAAGCCTCAAATGCGCCAGACTCAAGTGATAATCAGTTTTGGTCGAGTCGAGGCAGTCGATGCTGTGGTGAAGCAAAAAGCCCTGCTCTCCCTAAAGAGGCCGACGTTGGCTGCATCTGTGTGGGACCCTTGTTGTGTGAGAGAGGCTGTGAGTGGGAGCAATGATTAGGCCGCCGTGGGTTTGATTTCCAGTTCTTGTTTTGAGTGCCAATCAGCCATCATGCTGTGGTGAGAAGCTCTGAATAAAACTCTTCTTACCCTCATAATCTCCCTTGCCATCCTCATTGTCCTTACCATCGATTTCATAGGCATACACTTCACCGTACATCATCCAGTACGGCTGGAAGACCACATCTTTGGCCAGTGTCCAACTGGGCTCCTCCTGCGGGTACAGAATGGCTTTCCTGGGTACGCCATAGCTCAGCAGGACGATGGCCATTATGACCACAATATAAAACATGTTGGCCACCTGAAAGAGATACATGCAGCATGAAACATTTTATATACATACATCATTATAGTATTACCACTAGTTGAAATAATATTTGACTTAAAAAGTTTCTTTAGTGCACAAACACATCTACTATGGGGATTCAAAATCAGCACTGTTTGATTCATTTTGCAAAAAGAAAAAAACAAAAGCAGCAGTTTCTTAAATAAGAGAAAAAATAAAAACAAGGCAATGTTCAACAGATGATTGTATCTGTAAAAAAAATCTTTATGTCTGTATTGAAATCCCCAGGGCAGAGACAGTAATGTTGAAGGGTTTAGGGCTACTTAACAGCTGTTAAGGTGTAAATGATGCAAATTTGATAATTTTCTAATTAAATCTAGTTTCACTTAAAGGAGGAGTCTAATATTGTTCTTTGCTTTCTTGCCAGGACTTGGATGAGAAGATCAATAGCACTTGAATATCTGTACACTAAAAAGCTACATCTAGAAGCGTAGATTAGCATTAAGACAGAAATCAGGGGAAACCACTAACCTGGCACTGTTTCAAGGTAGCTCCCTAATTAGACATCAGAACGTCAATGGCCGAGCTGAGAAAGTGGCACGTATTTTTGTTTTTTTGTTTAGTTTTGCGTATAACTTTTTACCTATTAAAATTTAGAGTTGCTGGTAAGTAGATTTTTTTTGGAGCTTCAGACAAAGCTGGGCTAGCCATTTCACCCTGCTTCCAGTCTTTACACTAAGTCAAGCAAAGCAAAGCTTATTGTCTGTTGGCTCTAGCGTCATGCATAACTCTGCAAGAACGCAGATAAGGATATTTCAAACTACTCCTTTAATGAAATTAAAACAACCAATTTTTCATATGATCTTAACATCATTTCATCCCATATTCTGTTGAAGGTAGACTATCTCTTATAAGGTTGTATAAATAATCTGTTAAAACTACGACATGACACCCAGTAAATGGAAATATATAGTAGCAGGGCTGGTGAAAAGTCTGTTAAACTAATTGGGTTGCTCTAAATAATATAGTAGGTTACAATACCTGCATCATGTAGATGATTAATGCTGCTTAAATGTGAATGTCCAAATTGATTAAATAAAAACATGAATATTAACACGAGCCATTTGTGAATGCACAAAAACATAGAAACAACTTACAGTATGTTCAGACTATTAAATGAAAAGCTGCAAAACAACTGAAGCTAACCATTTAAAGCTGTCTAGTGTCAAAAAATGATCACTTCAACATTTTCACATTATTTCTTACTGTATGTGACATGTCCTTGATTTGTTACAATTTCACTTTGATTACATCAGCAAAGTAATGTATGTGCAAATACTAAAATATTATTCCCATTTCATCACATCTCCTCTTGCTTGTGTTTCAGAACAATGTGAAGTATGTCACTATGAAAGCAGATTTCAATCCATTCATTTTTTAAAATATTGAAGCACCTTCAAAAAAATAAAAATAAAAATAATGACAGCTTTGACACTGTGTACAAAAACATTGATGTCTGCTTGTAGTGGTGTCTCACTCTCACAAAAACTCACCATCTTTGCGATCATCATGACGTACGGTCCAGCTTGCTGGTTGACAGCCAGGATATCCAGGAGTCGCACGTACCAGAAGATGATATTGAGACAATACACAATCCTCCCAGGGACGAAGGCTTCTCCTCCACCCAACCTCAGGCCAAAGCCGATAAAGAAGGTCACAATGGCCAGAAAGTCGGACACATTAAAATAGTCACTGAACCACACCTTTATCTTCTGGCTTATTTTGCCTGCTTCAGACATAAACATCTGGAAAATATATGGAGGAGAGAAGAAGAAGAGGAACATGTGAACTAATGAAGAGGTTAGTTAATTTACAGTCTTTGGTGAATTTAAAGTGATTTTTAAAAAATGATGTCAAAAGCTATCCTCTGTGTCTTGCTGCTATATGAATAAATTCATTACTTTGGATATTTTTAAATGACAGTGCCTGGCGGTGTGTGTCTTTAATACCTCTGTACCACATACCTCTCTAATTTTTTCAATGGCAGAGGTGAATATGTAGAGGATGACCACCCATTCTTGAGGAGAAGGCCAGTCAGGCATTTTCACCAGGACCACATACGAGTAGAACATCAAGAAGCCAAGGTAGAAGAGCTGACAGAGAGAGACACACAAAAATAAACAACTCCTAAAACATCATAAAAAACAATTCTTGTTGTCTCAATTGTAAGTAAAGGATGCAGTTCTAACATGTGTCTTAAATATGGGCAGTGTAGATATACAGAGATAAGATGTAGGGGAACTCCTTGACCGCTGAATGCACAAGTCCTGTTACTGAACACTGCTCATTCATTGAATGCTGTAATTTGCTGCTGCTTGTTTAATGTATATGAATGCTGTTTGTTTGAACTTTTTTTTGTTGCTGTTTTAAGCCAGGTAGATAGATCAGAGAGATAGATCGATATCTGTTGTTTTGTTCTTTTTTTTAAAAAATGTTTTATGCTCCTGTCTTGGCCAAAAGCAATTTTGGAATCTCAACAGAAATATTACTGGTAAAGTGAAGGTTAAATAAACAAAATTAAATTAAAAAGTGTTGGATGTAGATGATAAGTAGCCTGAGACTAAATTCAGATAGTTCCAGAGAGGGGCTTCCTCTCTCTGAAATATTTTGAGACGAGGTCAGAGGAGGCCCTCTGAAGGGGCTGACCCTCGTTATGGCACTTTGAGTCGAGAGTAAATAGTCTTGACTGAGGCCTCTGAGCTCTCAGAGCTCAGCTGGCGGTTAGCTGTATGGACAAGGACCACGTAAGAGAAACCTCAGCTTCTCTCAAGTGAAATTCACATTTCCCAACAAAGCCTGCTCTCAGTAGGGAGGGTTGAGGGGGATTATATAAGAAATAGAGATGGGAATTTTTATCCAACTCTGCATTTAAGCTAGAAGAATCGTATTATTATAGTAACACTGAAAAAGCTATTGTACTGTTGGAATGTTTACTACTCTCATCAACCATTGTATTTTTTAGGCAATGGTGTCGGTCCACCATTTTGGCACAGAGTGAAATATCAACTTTGGACATTCATGGTCCCCAGAGGATAAATTCTAACTTTGGTGATCCTCTGACTTCTCCTCATATGTCACCATGAGGTGGACTTCTGTGGTTTTGAGAGAAAAGACTCACGAACTATTGGATGGATTACTATAAAACACAAATGCAAACAAACTAACTAAACACAGTAAACATTAAACCTGCCTCTTATCAGCATGTTAGCACCGTCATTGTGAGTATATTAGCACTTTGCTCAAAGCATCACTGTGTCCAAGTACAGCCTCACAGAGCCTCTAGGATGGACTTCAGACTCTAGTCTAACTAATTAAGTAGATATTTACATAAATGACTTCTTCAAACAAAAAATGTAGAACTCTATTTACATAAGAAATGAATAATTCAATCAATCAATAATAATATTTGAAGTCCTTAACACACCTTACAGGAGCTGATTTCAAAATAACTCCTGGGTTCTTATCTTTTCCTGTATAGAAACAAGTACAGGACTGTCTGCCAGTGGTACATGAACTTCCCATTGAATTTTGTACAAAAGAGCACCTTTCTGTTTAAAGCATGGGTCAACCATCCAGCAGACTGTGGGAAAGTTTGAAAATGTCCATATGCGCAGGTAAGTAACACACATACACACACACACATCCACCTTTTGGTACAACTTGTATTAGGTCTACGGTTTCAAAAATTGCTGAACCTTGACGTGTGAGGTGTGAATTGTTGGAAAATCTGCTATTAACACTGCCATCTGATGGGCAAGTCAATGTTGAGTGCTACACTGATGTGCTGAAATCAGTATGGAAGCAGGTACAGCTGATGTAGATAAGCCAGGGCGCAGACTACATTACATAGATTAGCAGTTTCAGTGATGGTATCAGCTCCTCCAAGTCTCGAAGAGCCTGAAAAACAGCCCTGTCTCTGCAAATAAAACCCTCAATGACGACTCCCAGGTTCATGAGAACCAGCCTCAGGCTTGTGTATGTACATAAACATAGGAGCAAGTGAGAAAAGATGAGTGATAATCCCGTCCGAGTGTGAATGTGACAGCACAAGAGTACAAGACTTTGGAAAAGCCTATGCTAAGGTGTTAAAAGGGAGACTGAAAACTTTTTTTTTAGTAGGGAACTGCCACAAAACTATCAGAAAATAAAGTTTCATTTCTCTTGTTGGCATCCTCTCCCTTTCGTTTTGTTTTTTTTTTTCAAACTTATGCCTCTGACAACATGAGTGTTTTTAATCTCAATCTGAATGTTGCTGCACATATGTTGAGGTAGCTGCTGTCTGTTCTTGACAAATAAGCGACGTTCAGCACTGCAAACTCTGCCTCAATAGTTCCTAACATTCAGAAAGTACTACATCTGGGACTAAATATAGTCCCTAGTTCCTGGTTCTCGGTCCTCTGGGAAAGTTCCTGGTGGAAACGCCCAAAGTAATAGCCCTAAGAACACATCTGTATCTCTGCAGGGTGGTTGCTCTAACTCTTCTTTTAAAACAAAAACATAAACAATCCGTGTTAAACAACTGCTCCTGAGTAGCAACATCCTCTCTTTGTAGATCCTGTAACCTAGAATTCTACCCAGATAAACCACTATATAATAGCTGGTTGTATATGACTGTATGTATGCGTGTGTTCTCTTCTGTAATCTCCATACCGTGTTGGACCAGAATTTGACAATGGGAGCGTGGTAGAAGGCATAAATTTTCCTGGTTAAGGGCAGCTTCCTGGAGCGTATGTGCGTCTCCATGTCGTTCTTTGCCTCCACGTGGTCGTGGGATCTGGCCTCCTTGAACACATCCTGCAGAGAGGTTAAATAGACCCAAATTAGATGGCAGCAGGCCACAGTGTGGAGAGAAAATGAGAGAACGACAGAGAACACAAAGTAAAGAGGAGAATGGGAGTGAATGAAAGTAAGCAAATAAATTAGGGAGCAAAACACACAAGAAAGGGATTTTGGGTAAAAATGGCAAAAAAGTGTTTATCAACACACTTTTTATTACCTTTAACAACAAGTAAACTGTGGACTATCATGTGTTTTGATGGAAAAAAATGAAAAAAAAAAACCCACTGTAAATCTAACCATTTGGATGTCATCAGCTATGTTCTGGAAGTTGTGCTCGCTGTCCTCCATGGTCATCTGGTGGTCATCTTGACTCTGAGGGATGTGAGCCATCTCAGCCTTGGATTTGTACTCCAACAGTAGGATGGCAGGAGGCACCAACATACTCAGAATCACCTTGAGACAAAGACACACTCATGTGGGTGGATGCTGCTATATTTGTCATTAAAGTCCTTTGTATTACACACACACACACATTCTTGAATCCCAAGCGCCAACTGTGATAAATGCACATATACAGCTTCACTTCACTGTCCGAATTTTGTGGCATTCCACTATCTGAAATATTTCCTTGTCTTGATAGCGCCACAAAAATCAGCGTAACACAGGCCAAGCCCTGCTGTATAAGTTCCCACTTTGATGAAAAGAATTGAAATTGTTTATTGTTATTGGTCACCTAAAGCAAAATCAAAGTACTGTTACAGTGCAGATAGTTCATCATGTGTTATAAACACGTTTCAAGCTAAAAGTCAGAAAATGCTTGCACCAGGAGGTCACCTGAGATAAACAAGTAGAGTAAAGAATTCCCAAACTGTTTATTCCTTGTGTCTGTGATTCATCCAAGAAATTTTAAAACCTCAACGAATACTTGAACTGAGATTGGAATTTGACATGAGAGCATGCCTTTATTCAAACCAGAGGAACACTGCACCTGTTGCAAAGAACTAGACCAAACACACATATTAAAGGTTCCATATACACGACATTCACTGCCACTAAAGGTGCACTTCAACGCCAGAAGCTCAGAACAAAACAAATGAGCATGTTGGCCACACCTTCCCTCCAACCACAAACAGCAGTTATGTCGCTCTCCTCAAAGACACCAGGCTCCATTTACAAAATCAGTAATTTTACCTCACAAATTATTGTAAACAGGCTTCGAACACGAAACGAACAGAAACAAAATAAAATTCACCAAAACCATCTTGATTCATGTTTCCACTGCTGCAACAACCACCAATTCCAGTTTGTTTGAAATAAACCCTTAATTCACAGAGTTAGATCTGAAAATATTCTGGAGGTTTGCAGAAAGAAGGGCCTCTATTCAGTACAGTCAGTTTAGTTAGAGGCTGCACTGAACACAAATACAGCTTACAGCTATTATACAGTAAGATATTCCAGCTATTCATGGCTAATAATTACAAATGATCCTACAGTAAAACTCGCACAGACACAAGGCTAAAATCGCTCCACTTTCTAACGCAGGAAGGGATCTACTTGCACTAACATGCTATAATAATTTCAAAATCCCATTTATACAGTGCGTAGACAAAGTACTGATTCCAGCAAGTATCCTCCCCAGTTTTCTCATTTGTTACCAAAAATAAAATCTAAATGGAACATGAACCTTGTACCAGGAGTTCTTGCGCATGTTCAGCCGTCCCATCCACATGTCTGACAGCAGCATCTGGGTGCAGGTATGAGCCACAAAGGGCCGTAGGTGGGAAGAGACAGCCAACTTCAGACAGGTGGAGTTACTCCAGTTCTTCAGCTCATAGGTCAGCAGCTTCATGGCCATGGTCTCATCCTGCCTGAAAGACTGCTCCAGCAGGTCCACCGCCAACGTCCCGAACTCGCTGGAACACGTCAGCACAGTTGATTTAGTTCATACCTTTTTATTTCATAAAGAAATATGTGAATTTTATAGATATTAAAAACTACTTAAAACTTACTTTGAGTACTCCTTGAGCTCCTCTGAGGTGTCGTCCACCACGTCGCTCTTCTTGGCCTCGTAGCCCATAGATCGACAAAGCTTACAGGCCACCAATGCCTTTGCCATGTTCTCCTCGCCGTGCTGCCAGAAGAAGAGCGACATTTTCTGCCTCTTCATGAGCACAGCCCACACCAGCAGCTCATTGAACGGGTAGGGAAACCGCCGCGTCTCTGGGTCGTCTATGTCCACAATCTCTTCTTTGCTCCTCTTTTTGTTCTGCTCAGGACCAGACTCAAGCTTGGAGGAGAAGGATGGAGCAGACTTTTATTTTTACCATTTAGCAGTGCCTCCTCAGATGCAGAGACAGGTTTATACCTCTAGATGTTCTCATTAGCCTTGTTCCTTTTAGTGAAAGCCAGGAGTTTTACCTTTGGTTTGTACGGCTGTGCAGTCTTGATGAAGTGGTTGTGCCTCGTCTTCTCCTTCTTGTCAGCCTGCATGCTAAAAGACTCGTGACTTTTCCTCAAATGAGAACCAGGACCTGCTGTGTGGCGCCCCGACCTCTGTGCAGCACATGAAAATATTTTCATATTTACTTGACTTATCCACTGACTCCTATTACAGTTCACTACACATTCAACAGTTTAAGGCAGCATTTATACTCGCATGACATGCCTGGTTTTAAATCCTCTGCATTGTACTGAAAACAAAGTGGAGTTTTAAATATTGAAATTATAAAAGACGTTTTGGATGTTCCTACAAAGGCACCCCAGGAATTGCAACAGTTCATACTCACCCTATTGTTGCCATGAAGATTATTGTAAATGATTCGGAAGCGTTTCCTTGTGTAGTTACACCTGTAAGTCCCACCCATCAGGTACTCAATAACCAGACCCACATCAATCAAAGTGATCTTATAGTTTGGAGGCAGATGACTCTGAAGGAAGGCACAGATATAGAATGATGAATGAGACTGAACAGACTCTGGCTAACATTAACTGAAAAAAAAGATATGAAGTGGACTGACTGTACCTGTTTAACATCTCTAACCAGGTGGAGGAGAGTTGGGTTGCTGGTAGGTTGTTTCTAAAGCACAAGAAGATGTATATATACAGTTAATTATGCAAACTGCTCATCCCTTCTATTCAGTGGCTAGTGCAGGTTTCATAATGTTACCGTGTTATAGAGCTCCTCCAGACGACTGATTGTCAGGAAACGGTGCATGCTCACGCCATTTTCTATGAGCAACTTTACAAAATCCACCCTGTCCATCACAAGTGCATCCAGCATCGCTTGCTCCAGAGAGCTCACCTATACACACAAACAAAGATCAACATGCTGTTATAAGGCATATTTTTTATAGCAAATCATTATTTAGAAAACAAACACGAAAAGGGGAGAAGACCAAAAATATGGCCGAATTACAAAAACAACACACAAGAAAGATAAATAAATATTATCCATCCTCTCATTCACGCAAAAAGCCAGGATTCCCCAGGCTTTTAAATAAACATGAGCACTGAGGGCAGCTTATGAAGACAACTGTAAGAGGGTTCATGTTACAGTCAAGACAAGCAGTTCATGGCAGCCTGCCAGAATCCAGTCCCTCAGCTCTTCAGACTGCAGATTGTGGTCAGCAGAGACTCTTGGGTCATTCTGGGCAAGTCCAAAGGTTTGGAGCGAACGCTGAGCAAAGCAAACATCCCTGGAAGCTGTGCCTAACACACAGGAAAACACACACACACACACACACACACACACACAGACAAACAAACATGCAGACGTACCAGGAGCTGCTGTCCGTACACAAACACATGATTCTTGGCAATGTCTACGCGGTCCCAGGCCAGAGTCAGGACCAGCTGATCGAAGGCAGACGCATTTGTGCCTGAAAGACACAGGTACAGCCGTGAGCAAACACACACACACACACACACACACACACACACACACACACACACACAAACAGATATGAGTTCTCAGTCACGTAAAGCCTTATTAATTGTGTATTTCCCGTTAGCCAGCTAGCAGGATTAGAGAGGGTTAGCAGAGCAGGGCCAGGGCAGTAATACAGTCAATTACACATTAATACAGCAGATTAGACTACAAAGTAAATCCCTCTTCAGTCTACTGCTCTCTTCCACAGAAATCTGCCTTATTGTCCTCCAGGGGCCATCTGAATCAAACCATCATAATCACTGTACACAGAATTGATTATGTGGATGCCAAATAAGAATCTCAAAGGGAGTTTGATTGAACTAAAATGACCTGAGCTTTCAGATAATCTCCTCTTTTTAATAATGCACACATGAAAAAGAGGATGTATTCTACAGTATATTCCGCTGTTATCAACAGTGAGAAATTTCCAGTGACTCCTTCAAACCCATTTAATATCCAGCCTGCTAAATGAATTGAATGATAATGGAAGAGAGAGGAGAAAACAGCAGCACTCAATATTCTTTAAGAGCCTTGAGAGCTTTTGTAGCCCAGGGTCCTTTTGAGGATGAGTTACTGTTTCACCAAGAACACCGTGCTTTAAGCTGACAAATATTTGCCTGAGTGAGCATTTTCAGTCACAGTCGGTTTGTCTTTTGGGCGTCTGAGCCTGTGTCTCACAACTATCGATCAGCTGCAGTCACTAACAAATTCCTGGCTTTTGTCTAAATAAACTGGAATGAGGGTGAACACAGACATCGCTGATGTGCTGCACCCACCGACACTCAGCTCGTCACACTTATCCCTCTTTAAGGTGAGACATTTGTTCTATACTTGAAAGGAAGAATTCCTGCTCACACAACAGCTGGTCAGGGTTAAAACAAACAAAGTGGGCACTTTTCCTCCTTTCTACAGCCCCATGAAAACAAAGTTAGAACTGCTCAGGTGAATGTCAATGTTTTCTGTCTGAATGAAGAGGAATAAGACTGAGACACGTAGCTCAGGGTTTGACTGTGTTGTAATAAGGAGGCCCTGTGAATGTGAGCAACATGATCTCCTGAGGAACACAAAGAGAAGGGCACACGGGGGGGAGCTCGGTTCTCAAAGCATATCTATATCAGAATGAAAACATTACAAAGTCTTGAAATCTTAATCTTCCAATGCCAACAACCTCAGCACATGAACAGACTGAATCAACTTTATGTGACATTTGCTCTCTTAAAAGAGGTTGAGGGAGGAAAAAGGTTCAGAGAGAAGTCGTCTACTAACCTTGGAGTAAAGCCCTCAGAATGGCTACATCAATGTCCTGGTGCTCCTCAGAGCTGATGTGAAACACAGTGATCTGTTTTCCAGGAAACAAGATAGCATGTATTAACATGTTCCCACAGTCATTCTCCAGATGTTTCAAGAGTTTGTGATATATGATATATCATTTTACAAAAACAGTGGGACAATCAGCTGATGTCACTGACAGTACAATCGTCTCTGGCAGCGACTAAACAGATGAATTTAGCTGAAAACTTAACTTCTCCTGAAGCCTTTGTGTTAGGTTTTCAAGACGTTTATCACAGCCACAGTTCAAACAGTTGAGAAGTTGTGTAAAACAAATAAAAACAGAATGCAATCATTTGCAAACCAACTGTGTTTACTGACAGTCAACACTGTGCAAAGTGTTCCGGAACCCATGCAGTAATATCCTTTATACAATCATGTGTTTGACAAAGTGGTGAACCTCGCCCCATCCTTGCTTGCGAACGACTGAGCCTTTCCAGGATGAACCTTTCATACCCAGTCATGAATCTATTTTTGGATCAGTCCACAACTTTCCCAGTCTTTTGTTGCTTCTGTCCCAACTTGTTTGAAATTGTTTGCTGCCATCAAATTCAGAATAAGCAGGCATTTACAACAATCAATGACGTTGATGAGGTCAAACATTAAACATACTGTCTCTGTACTGTTTTCAATTGAGTATATGTCAAAAAGGATTAGCAAATGATCACATTTTGTTTTATTTATGTTTTACACAGATTTTTTTGGAATCAGTTTGTAAATGACTGATTTCTGCACGATTATTTCACTGCTCTTGTTGCTGTTGTAAAAAACGAAACATGGATGATAAGAAGTGTATGAAAGAGATTCAATTAAGTGATTAAAATAAATAAAGTCAATGTGTATGAATGTACCAGTTCTTTGCTCTTCATGCACTCCATCAGAGTCTGAAAGAGATGGATGGCATCACTCTGGCTGAAGTTGAAGGTTTTCTTGATGGTTGCGATGATGTCAGTTTCCACTCCATCAGGAAGACCGCTGTAGAACAATTACAGCAAAAAATGGTTACAGTCACGCTTCTCAAACCCACACAGCTATAAAACACTTAAAGTATAGGTTGGATCCCAGCACAGGCCCTGTCTAAATATGCTTCAACAACACAGTGAACTCCCAGTCAAAAACATTAAAAGCCTTCGATATCTAAATATTCTGCCCCCAATACAAAACAGCATGTTTTCTATTGTCCATGTACACTTAAAGTATGGTGTTGTCAGGTGATTTATCTCTACAACACTTTTCTCAAGTAGAAAACGCAACTAGTACATTACAAAAGTAACAGAGATCAAATGTGTTGTGATGCCACTGATGGCAAATTATGGCATCAAATTTTGTGAGATTACAATCATTCAGTATATTAAAATGCTTTATTTGTTCAATGATGTGTGATTTTTTTAGACTATTTAACACTTATAGTTGACCCCCCTTTTCCTGCTAAATATCCTTCAGAGGAAAAATAAACCTCATCTACGCTGGATCTGTGCATGTTTCAACTCGTTTGGAAAATCTTGATTTGACAAGACTGATGGAGCCCACGGTCACCAGCTTTTGCATATCAGATAACAGAGGGATACATCTTAAATGGGAGCAACACATAGATATAAAATTATTGTTTGTGTGTTGGATCAATGAGGTGGTATTTCCAATAGTATGAGCATATATCATGTGTGCATTTCAATGGCTGATTAAACTTGTCAGAACCTTATTCTTAACTGCACTGTGTCACAAGTTCAAATATGTTCAACTCTGTTATAAGAGACTGGGCTGTGGCTGGGTTGTTAGAAATCCTTCCGGTACAGAAATAGATGAGAGCCACCAACGACGCTGACATCAAAGGAATTGGGAGAAAAAAAAAAAGGCGCTGTCGACAACACAGCAAATGATTCATCATGCACAGAATCATACTGCCATTTTGTTTTACAATTCTTCTAAGCTCAACAATAAATCTTAAGCACACATCGAAATATTTTTTAAAAACGTATTAAAACCTTGATTTTTTTAAAATTCCGTGGAGAGTACCTCATGCTTAATTGTTATCATTACTGTTTCTTCTTTGATTCCCTCCTTTCCCACCGCATGTTATTTTATTTGTGATTTCTTCCCCCCAGCCCACCCTTCTTCTCCTTCCTCTTTTGTGTGTGTGTGTGTCCTACCCTCCCTCCTCGGTCTGCTTGTGGACGTAGGCCAGTATGTCAGCAGCACGGCCTGTCCCCTCGCACACCACAACAGGGACGGGGGGGCTCTCCTGAAGGTACTCCAGAACAGTCAGGATCACATTGGGACCCCCCTCAAAGATCAGGGCCACGACAGGAACACCCTGACCAATTCCTACAAGAAAGAAGAGTGTGCTTAATATTTAGGTTTATGTTTCATTATTGCCTTCAGCTTCAAAGTCATTCACATAATACAGCTCATCCCTAGTGACAGTTTGTTAGAGGTCGAGAGGATAATGACCAGCTCGCCATTATCACCTCGTTTCCACCATGCAAAGACAAACTGACTTCAAAATAATCATACCTTTGAGTTTAGTCCTATTTGAAGGCTATGTCATGATTTCTACATAGGAATTAGCCATGTGAGCTGCCTATTTGTTTCATTGGTTATCCTTCCGGAGCCTGACTTCCTGAAGTAAATTAACCTGCAGCCCATTGATACTTCACTGGTGAAATAGCTACACAATTTAATATTTAGATTTCTTCCAAAACATATAAATATTCAAAAAGGAGTTTTACCACAAAATGTAATATATGAAAGTTTGTTTTTGTCTTGTCAGAAGGGGGCAGTCCATTCGCTGGACACTTAGACTGGAGGCTCAAATTTTGAATCACAGACATTGTGGAGTTGAAACTTTCTGATGTCCAAGATCAAAACAGCAATGAAAGAAGATTCATTGGGCCAAACATAAACTGAAGTTGACAACTCATTTTTGATGATATTTTTTATGGATTTCAGCAATTAATGTTTCAGGTGTGACATCTTGACAATGAGGAGATAAGCACAGGCGAGGCAATGTTTTTGACTTTCTTAGACACACAATCAATATCACTGTATTATCTCAGAAAAATTGTTTCTATTGTTTCTCTGGAATGCAAGCAAAGGAAACTGTTTGATTGAAGTTTAAGTTTCTGGTTTTACTCACGTGCATGGATTCTTTGGAGGTTGATGTGCTTCTCCAGGTCCCGCCGCAGGTTGACCTCAGCGCCATACTTGCCCACTGTCCCATCATCCACCAGGAGGAAGTGGGAATGGAGACTGTTGAGGACGTTTAGTTTGCTGAGAGGGTTCAGCAGCGTCTGATACGGAGCGACAATCTGCAGTGTGGACATGAGAAAGCAGTAAAAGGGAAGAGGAAAGCAGAGTGGGGGGAATAAGAAAAGTAAGATGACCTCTGTACCAAACTGTCAATGGCAAATAAGGCCGCAAGTGTTGAGTCTTACGTCTCTGCCGATGAGATCGTTCCTGTTTTCAATGACTCCCCAGGGAGCGATCCCAATAGTGCAAATTTTCTTTGATGACCTTGAACAGTGCTCTTTAAGAGCATCTCCCACATGCTTCGCCACACCTTTGGGAAAGATGCATTAAACAATCAATAAACTTTCATTTCTTCGACAGGAGTGTAATGTTTTCATTGCTGCTTAACCTTTGCCATACCTTACTTATAATTCTGACTGACAACTAAATAATAAAATTAATGTTTATATTTCGCTACTAATCTATAAACAGTAAACATGTGCTAGATACTGTAGATCCCATTAACCATAAATGTGAAAATAAATAATCGAGACACCCAAAGCTTCTGTGACCAAAATGCCACATACAGGGCAAGTCCTTATCAAGTACATTAGTCCTGGGGCTGTTCATGAACCACAATCCTCAGCTAATGGACCTCATGGATTCAGCAGTAATTTGTGAGCCAGGAGACCATCCCAACTGGCCAGGGTGCCAGAGAAGCATTAAAAGTAATCACTGGTCTGCGTAATTGACCCTGTGAGTAATGATTTAAACACTATGATCAGACCACACCATCTTAACGCCACACTGTGGCTGCAGACACACCTCGGCCACGACACACAGCCAAATGACACGCTTAAAGCCCGGTATTACAACTTCTGCTACATCAGCGCGTCACAGTGATGGTGGCTGTGTGTTTGTTCAGGTCTGTGTACAATCTAAGTGTGAGTGAGTGTTCATTAAGGGAATCTGTCAGGGAGCAGGGGTGGAAAGTAATTAGTTATTAGCTGCCATATCTATACAATAACAATAATATCAGTTCTTTACCGCACACAGAAAGCAGTTTAACATTCTCAGGTTTGCTGTAATATTCCCATATTTCCCATATCATAACAATTATTTCTGTCATGTTTGTTATTTTTCAGTTCCAATGATGATGAAGAGTTTCACTGATGCAAAGCACCTAAAACCAGTTCGAGCTAGTTTTTAGCCTGCAGAGTCACAGTGCCAGCATTTTCAGTCCTGCAGTTTCAAGCCAATCTGTGCCGCCTACAGGCAAAGAACGTCCATGGCAGAAATCAAGGCATTTTTTGGTCGGCATTGCATTTGAAAAAATAACTGATTGGCAAGACACAATGAGGATAAAATTTGTTCTATTTTAGCTATCTACACCTCAAAAACACACATGCACAAATAAAAAAGCTACTAATGCTTAATGTGATTCTGTGAGTTTGTGACAGAGCTAAAAGCCAGCTCTATTAAGTGTTCTGCATCTAAAAAGTTAGTGAAGAGGTAAACAGTCTGGTTTCTATTACGCCTGGGCCTGTTGAGTTGAGACACATCTGAAAACCACCATTAAATAAAAATCTTGTTTACCATCTAAAAGTTGGTAAACAATACGTTTTGGTACATTCTTGTAAAGAAACTTAAAAATCGTCTGCCTTCATACAAGAAATATGACTTTCCATTACAGGAATACTCTGGAATCTCTATGAATAACAACTTTTCAGAAACAACACACTCAGCAGGGGGGCCTTGTATGTCGACAGGACAACTCTACTAATCTCTCTGACTACATACCTGTATTGACCCCTCCGGTGAGAATCCAGGCCCCAGTGGTGACTGCAGCTTTGATGAGGCCCTTGCCCACCACCTGCTTGATGCGTGGGTGCAGCTCAAAGTTCTGAACTCCTCCATGGACAGAGATAAGGATCTTAGGAAGCTCCATGTGCCATTCCTTCAGCATCAGCCGCAGGATGCTCTCTGGCCGCGAGTCGTAGGACAAACGCACATACTGCCCACGTTTGCAGGGACAAAAGAAAAGCATGTCCGCATGAGCACATAAAGCAGGAAAAGCAGCAAGATATCACATCTGAGAAGTGGACACCATCAAACATTTGGTGTTTTTGTTTGAAACAAGTAAGTTAAATGAATAACCGATTAGCAAAATAGCTGTCAATTACTTTCTGTCAAATGACTACTTGCTTGATCAACTCACTGTTTCAGCACAAGACTTTAATAAACTAAATGTTTAAAAATCTCCAAGGGGCAAAAATTAAAATATCTTAAAATAATAATTATATATATATATATATACACACACACACACACACACACACACGCATATACATATATACATATATATATACATATATATACACACACACACACACACACACACATATACATATATATATATATATATATATATACATATATATATATATATATATATATATATATATATATATATATTTATAATAATAATAAATAATAAGGCCACTTTCCCACAATCTTTTTAACAGTTGTCAAAAATCAGAAGCCTGTCTTTTTGCATGAAATATACCTTGGCTCTGTACGAGTGAGACCCTCCCTGGAAGTTGATGACGCCATAGGCATCACAGGGGCTCGCCTCTGTGTGTTTTTCCACCGACCACTCCTCCACTGTGGGCAGGGTCAGGTTAGGGTTTTCACCCAGCTTCACGTCCGAGTACTTCGAGGCCAAGCTGGCTGTGAAGCCAACGTGCTGCCGAACCAGCCGCCCACAGCAGCACCTTGAGGGTGGACACAATCACTTTCAATTAATATACTTATTCAGTTCTAATTATCTTAGCGGTAATATTCCAAAGTTGCAGAACACAGCAGATAAAACGGAAGATTAACACTAGATTTAAATATGCTTACTTTATCACACATTTATAATTGCTGAAAAACACAGACCTTCAAAAGCAGGGAACATTTGGTAGAAGGGACAAGAATGGATGTCACATTTCATGAATATTAGTAAGGGTCTTATGTCCTTCAGCAAACACCTGAATACATTTTCCACTAAAGTTTGTGGCTTTACAGGTTTTTCTAAAAAACCAAACAAACAAAATATTCACAATAGCACAACCGCTTTGTAGTATTTGCCCGCTGTGTGCCACTATATCAAAAGCTTATCTTTTCCTTCAGGCTAATCTTAGCATCTCTGCCCTGCTTGTTATTGGATTTGGGAAAGTTTACACTTCAGCAACCTCAGCCAAAAAAAGCATATTCTCCTGTAACATGAAGAGTAAAATCTAGGATTTGATTCAAACATTAAAGCACACATGTGTGTTTCCTTGTCCAAATATGTGAGCAGAGTAAGCAAACAGGGTAGTGTTCAAGGGGGAAAAAAATAGTCAGATGTTACATTTCTCCTTGTTCTAATACTAGGGCTAACAAGCTATACAATGTAATGTGAGAACTATGCTTTTTCTTTTTCACATCAGCTGGTATCGATGCATTCAACATGTTTTCACTTGAGTCTTTTATGCACGATCGTTTATATAGTTATCAAGTGCAGCTTTGAGACCATTTTTTAGGCTTCTCATTTAACAATAAGTCAATCAGAAACATTAAAAAGTCAGCTGGAGAAAATATTATCAACTAACTCATTGAGCTCTTAATTAGCTGGCTAGCTACATGACATAGGCTACATTCTGCTAGCGACAGTTGTAATTTCAACTGCTAAAAATGAGAAACCTGCCTTTGTCTGTCTCTATCATTTTTTTAAGAATTAGTAAGCCATTCAAATGGTAAATCTTTCCCTGTGTTGTGCAAGAATGTAGAGCTTTGGGACTTGCATCAGTAATTGAAAATTACTGAAACGAAAAAATAAAACCTTTATCCCAATAATCAACTAAGATGACAAGGTTTGACAGACTTTCCTGCGTGTAGGTGAGCTTTACTGTTAATGTGCCTCATCAATGCACTATTACTACAATTCATGACCGACTGAAGCTTTTTTGTTTCGTCACCTCCTTTAATTACCTCAGGCGAGAATGTGCATCCTGACACACAAAGCCTGGAAGTTAATTGTTTCCTGAGGAGGATTGCTGTTCTATGGAATTACATTGCGAAAGAATTTGCCTGCAGGATTTTTCTGGTGCAAAGTAACCTGTTAGCATGGATTCTCTGATGTCTCTGATCTCACTAATCCTGTCAGGTAACAAAGAATGAGTGAAACAAAGACTGAACAAATACCTACCGGACTAGCTGCTGGCAAATCTGGCATCCTGGAAGGCACCTGGAAGGAATTTAACAGCATCATAATTAATTATTGATTTAGGCTTGAATAAACTGCACTCCACCTAAATGTGGAGTACACTTGCAAAGATACAAAGACAGTTAGAAGGACGTTCTTGGAAGACATTTGAGGACATCTAGGAAGGTTATCTGTCAGCTGGGCAGGCGGCCTGGTTAGATTGGCCTTTAACCAAGAGAGCATTATGAGACCTGCCAAGGGGACTCTCACTTTGATCGCAGTCACATGCAGGCCTTTGGCCTAGCGTTAAATGGGCCCATGTTCACTAACACCTCTGAAGCAGCAGCACGTACTGTAGTTAGTAGAGAAAAGCCAGTGGCAAATAATTGATGTGAAAGAAAACACAGGAAAAGAGCAACCCAGTGTCACTGTGAGTGTACAAGAAAAGAAGGAATGCAACTTCTTCAAAGAATAACTAAAAACAACATAGAAAGGAGGTGGTTAAATAGTAAATACATACAGCTGGAGGAAGCTGCTTATTATTAAATAAAACAAGAACAAAATGTTTTTCCCCTTTGTGTTTTTCCTTATAACATCACGGGATTTATACCAGATTCTGTACATGTATTTGAGTTATTTCATGTGTGCTTCTCGAGCACACATTGGCCATGAATCAGTGGCCTCCAGGCAAAGCCAATAAGCCTTACATACAGTTTTAACACTGCTTTGTAAGATTCCAGTAAGTCTGCAGAAAAATCCTGCGACATTTAACATCCGCATCAGTGCTTCACATATACACATAGAAAACAATCTTTTATTACTTTTTTTAAAATTAAAATAACAGTATACGAGCAAATAAATATTTTAAAAGCTGAATTCAGGTTTCAGTAAAGAGCTCCAAACATTCTAAGTGGCAGAATGACAAGAAATTAATAAAGCATCTTATCCCTGACTGGAAGAAGATATGATAAACAGGTTCATCACAGGTCTTCCCTCTCACTTAACACTGTAATCATAGTGACAGACGTAAACATTAAAATTATGTAGAAACAGACTCATTTAGTCTTTGGAGAGTAGTGGTTAGGGTTTGGGCCTACTTTAACACACACCATGCAATTACAGCGTTTCCATGGTTATCAGTACGTCTCAGCACATACCTGTGGGGGTCCTTTGACACTGGAAGTATGTACACACATTCCCTCTTGGTGAAAGTGCTTTCTATCCAGGGTTTCTGGGACTGTGAACAAAGAGAAAAAGTTGCATATTGTGAGCAGCAGCTGATGATCCTCGTGTTTGTGTTCATGGCTTTATTGTGTTTGCATTTAATAATGTCAAGCTGCTAAGCAAATTGTTCCCTGAGGATGGTAAAAACAACACTCCTTTGTACAGTAATTGAGTGCTTGTACAAACTGCTGACATTATATCCACTGTAGTTTCACAAAGACAAGGCAAGCTAGTAACAATGGGGATAAAGTGGTAAGTTGTCTGTTTCACTTCAGTTAGAACAGTTTTCACTGAAAATAATAAACTGCAAACATGCTAAAAGGGGGCTTGCAACCCCTTAATCCAGGATTTGTAAATCAAAGGGATTAGAAGGTTTAATAAATAGAAAATAAAAAGTTACTTTAGAAAATTAGGACAACTAGAGTTCAGGAGGCACATCAGCTCCAGTCTGCCAACGTAATAAACTGCATTAAAGACTCTCATCCAGTATCACTGTTCTTTTAAAACAAGGATTTATGTCAGAGGAATTTCAATTAATGCCTCCTGCCTTATTGTTCCTCCAGTACAGCTCAGAGGGACCCATGAGCGATTAGCACCATTAATCCCTCCCAGCACAAAGAGGGAAACCTGCAAACACCATCACCTGCTTTAGACCAAAGCGTTCCAAACTATTCCTGAGACTCAAACAACAGTATTACAACAACCAGGGAGGGAGATGTTGTGAAGCATTCAGTCATTTTCTGCTGGAGTTTGCTGCAAATGATTCTCACTAGTCAATGTTTCCGTGTAGTTACATATAGACAGCACAGAAACAGAATTCAAACAGACGCCTACATTTCAATCAATCATTTTATCTGTGAATTTCCCCACTGTGGGACGAATAAAGGCTTATTTAATCTTATCTAAAAGGCACACATCTCTAGTGTCCCATCCATAGAGCACGTGGTTTTACGCTGCTTACAACAAATGGCAGTTTCACAGAAACATCTAAACAAACAGGTCACGCTGTCGCTTGACCAATGACACCGAGCCATGCAGTTGTGTACCTGGATGTCCTCCTCTTCATCTCTGTGTTTAAGGGCTTTGTACAGGAACATTCCAAGGCTCCTTCATGCATCTCCTGGACAAACCACAGTCACCACAGCCTCCCCAGAGCACTGGATCATCAGCGGCAAATAGCTACGCTTCTCTGAGAAGATCTGAACGCAATTTCCATACAGGTCTCAAAGTCTACGGCGATGCTGTTATCATACAGATCCGGCCCGAGTTAAACGCTGAGTGATCAGTGAGAGGTTGCAGCCTCCAAACTCCATCCACTGTTAATCTGTAAGAAGCCACTCAGGGGGCAGATGAATGTGTCTGAGACCAACCAGATATTATACTTAGGCTGCGGAGAAAGAGACGAGGGAGGCGGGGGTGTGGGAGAGGATTAGTAGATGGGCAGAGGCCTCAATGATATATACCTAGTTGTCTACTGAAGACACACCACCAACTGTGATTCATGCAGCACACACACAAAACCTCTCCAAACAACTCAGGCCCCGTACTTATGCTTCTAGAGGCCTCCTTTATTTTCACACAAATTTGGAAGAGAATAGCAGAAAAATTCAATCCAGATGAACTGAGGGCAGCAAACTAATGTTAACCCAGTGTACTGATGTGAAATGGGTTGACATCTTCACATCAGCAGTAGTAATGTTGACATCACATTGGATCTCCCATACAGACAAAGTGGGTACACAGAAACAGTTGTGATTGATGAAAATTGTTCTTCTCAGAGCTGGAGAGCATTTATGAGTTGGGAAATAATGACACCAAACACAAATGTCTCAAGTCTCAGAGAGGAGAACCTTTTAGACCTACACCTATACTGCTAACCATTGGCATCAAGTCTTGGTGGCTGATGATCTGATAAGTGTGATTTTTATTGTAAGTGTGAGTTAGTATCTTGGCTGAACACTTAGTTAACTACAGTGTCAAGGCAAACCTTCAATTTAATTCTATTATCAAAACCACTTATTTAGAGCTTAAAGTTGCCCTGATCATCACCTATATACTACCAGTATGACAAAAATGATTTAAAAAAAAGTCGTTTTGTAGCTTTTCCACATGGTGTGAAATTTCCCGAAAACCAATTTAAAAAAATGTCGAGGACTCATTCTGCACTTGGGGGTGTATACTAATTTTGTGTCCAATGAAACACTTTATGAAATGTTTATGAGAAAATATGCTTATTTATTTTCTTATTGAGCGTCAGATGAGAAGATCACTCTGACATTTGTCACTTCGACATGAAGCTTGAGCCGGGTTAAAGTCAGAGTTAGCTAAACATAAAGGCTAGAAATAGGGCAAACAGTCTTGCTCTGTCCAAAGGCAACAAAATTCACCATATGAGCACCTGTAAAGCTCAAAACCCAAGAGCAAGGCCAGCTGTCTCTGCCTGCTTTCAGATTCTAAGCAAAGCAAACCATATCCTGGCTCATGTCACAAGAGTGGCATTAATCCACTCATCTCTGCAAAAAAAGTGAATTAGCATACTTCGTAAATGTCTTCCTTTACGTTTCTGAAGGTAGCATTAGTGTTCAAAAGGAACATGTATCTGATGATCAGTACAAAATGTCAAATTACATTAATTTCTCATACAGTATACTATCATCACAGTCCACAGTGAAACATGAAGATTTGTATATAGTATACACTTTACAGTAGTGGTACAGAGTGTGTAATTACGACAGCTCATGTCACAGTGGGGTAAACACAGCTTCTGTCTGTCTAATAAGGTTAATTGGTAGGTTTGACTCTTGCGAGCACTGATAGTTTTGCCAATGCTTGCTTTTTACTAAAACCAAACTTAGCAATCAGTTATGTTGCTGCTGTGATGTCATTCACGTGCTTATTAATTGCATACTAAAGGTCTCTGATTACCCAGTGCACCTTTGTTCACTGAATTAGTGATTTAATCAGTGTGTGAGATTTAATTCACTGTGTATTGATCCACTACCTGCTAAACTAGGTGAGACATTCTTTAGACTGAAGGGAGGTCTCAGTGGTTTTGTCTTGATCCAACACTATCTAACAAAGTGTTAATGTGGTAGATAAAGCCGGGATAACCTGTAACCATGGCTCCTGAGAATGTCAGGCAACAAAAGACTTGAGCCCTTTAGAGCCCCTGCCAAAAACACACACACACTTCCTCCCTCCCTCCCTCTTCCTCTGAGCGTCAGGTTTTATGATTACTCCATTCCTGTAGGAAATATAACCCGGCATCTTTCCATCTCTCTGGGTTCAGCAATGTAGGATACTGTGAGTTTTGGTTATGTGCAAGCATGTGTGTGTGGTCATGTTCACCTGTGCCAACATGTGTTTGTGGGATTGAATGTGTTCGTATAAAGAGACACTAATTTGATCACATACTGTCACTTCATCATCCTGCCGTCATCTCCCACCACACACAAAACTAAACACACACAAAAAATCCCCAAACACACTGTGAACTCAGAAACCTTGCCAGCTGAGCTCTTCCTTCCCCCTCCTTTTTCCCCAACAATGTAACAAGGCTGGCTGGTCAACCCATCATTCCTCTGGCCCTGCCTGACGTAATACGGGGAGAGATAACATCTGGCTTGGCAAAAGCTATTACCCATTAGAAGAGTAGAGGATATAGGGTCAGCACTTTAGTGTGAGCAGTAGCCAAAGAGAGGAGTGGTTCTCAGCGAACCAACGGACAGCACAAAATTCATTTCTGCTGTGGTTTTTTTTTCCCCATTTACTTTGATAAACTGCTATCAGAGTGTACTAGCTACTATATTATTTTAAGGAGCTTCCTGTTCTTTATAATGGAACAGATTGTGTTTGAAGAGATTAGACTTATATTTAGCAGAAAAATCTAATGAAATGGATAAGCAAATTTGTCCAGGTGCCTCACTTTCTCATACAGAATATTTATTTATTATTACAAATTGCAATACCAAGAATTACAATGGCAACACTGGTGTACGGCTACAGTTATAAGCATGGACCCAGAACTGGGGCATCCTCCACGGTACAGTGAGTTTTTCCATGCCATAGCCTTAATTCCCACTGCTGCTTCTCTTTGCATTAAGTCACACCACAGGGGAACTGCAGTTATACCAAACAATCCACAGAAATACTAAAACTCTGGACACAGACACAGACATTGTACAGTTTGGAACTACAATCAATTAGAGTTGAAATGAATTATTCAGATGATCAAGTGAAAAGTAGTCTGCAACATTTTGATAATTGAGCCATTTATGCATTTTTTAAAACTAAATGCCAAAAAAATCTCTTTTCCTCCTTTTTTAAAAATGTAAATATCTGCTCATTTCTTATGCCCTACAATCAATGACAGAAAAACAAGTCATGCCAACAATGGGGCTGGTATCAGAGTCATTTATATTGTGACCAATTCAAAGTCAAACCTTTCTTTTGTCTGTGCAGAAATCCAAGTTTTCCTAAATAAAATGGAAGTCTTGTGTCTATAATGACCACATTAATAAAATTGCACGAGTTCTAGCACATATGAACATTTTCCTTTTAATGCCATTTCAAAAAGGTTTTATGAATGGCCCAGGCCGTATTTTGAGCGACTTTTCATTGGAAAAAAAGGTTGCTACAAATTCATGCTACAAGAAGGCTAATTGAGTGTTCCTAATTTTGCACACTTCACACTTACTAAAACACAGGAAGGCCAGAAGAGCTCAGTACAAAATGTTTCAAGGTGCCTTACCCTGTAAGGACACAATATCACCACAATCATAAGGATAATCAAAATTATTTAAACATGCTCTACAAATGTGAAATCTTTATAATATATCTCACAGCGAGCGAGTCCAAGTCAGATCTCAAGTCCTGATTTTGGTGACCTAAGTGCGGTTTATATCCAAGTCTCAAGTTTACAGCTTTGGCTGGGACTACCTGTAAAATGTCTGTGTTAAATTACTGATGTGATGATACAAATATTACTATCCCTCTGACAGGGTCAAAGCAGGATGAAAAAAGGGCTCCATTAAAAGAGATTATATCACACACTGTGAGACATTTAGACACAGACGGGCCTTATCGGTTAAAAAAAAAAGAACGTTAAATGGGAAAGAGTTTATTATAGCCTTATTATATTCCTCCCCGGAAGGCTGCACACAGAAGTTAAGTCAGTTCATGCAGTCATGAGACCAAAGTGTGATGGCTTACTAGCTCTCACACTTTTACCCCTTGGCTATAGCTCTGAAAGACTGCATAGCATGGGTTGATACCATGCTGGCATGCCACCCCGAGTCCTACCTCCCAGCAACTGTACAACCTAGTAATGTAAAGCATGTGATGGTTATTCTTCAACATCTGGTGCACATGGTTATGCTAGCCTATGAAAACCCAGGTTAAACTAGTCTGAGGATAGGGGATAGCAGCAGGGACAGTGTCAGGTTACTGATTCCAAACCTGCTTAAATAACAAAGAGGGACTACAATGAAAGCATTAACATGCAGATCTCTCTTTGCACATATTATACAATATACTAGGTTAGTGTTCTCTCCAGTGCTCTTTGGTTAGTGCATGCAAGTCAGCTGCGTGTTTGACCAGGAGCCACAGCTCTGCACAGTGAAGGGAAGCAATGGGGGGATCAGCTGGATAACAACTACAGGGGAGGACTCCATTCATAAAATCAACAAACTGAGACTGTGACCATTTTTTTGAAAACCCAGTCCAGGCCACTGGAAAAACTTTATCAGTCATCTTCAAATGGGCTTGTGCGTGTGGTGCAAATGGATTAGAGCGTGAGATAACAGAACTCAGGGAGGCATGCCACAGTCAGTTTGCAGGCTCAAACACACACACAGTTACACACACACAGACACATACTCAGTATAGAAACACTCACACACACTAGTAGTGCCAGAGTCTATTCTGGAGCACAACAACGTGATGCAAGACCATTTTCTACCAGCTCACAGAGCGCTCAAGCCCAAGATTATGACCAGTTCAACCATCCACTATTACATAAGTGAATGTGACTTACAATAATAAAGCTCTATTAGCAGTTAGTGATATGGATCAAATCATGCTCACTACTCTGATGAATTGTTTCATCAGACTGCTGTCAGACTAGTCAGAGCAGCAGCACAGGAGCATCCCTCATCCAGGGGGAAGCTGGGGAATGTGACTAGCTCAGGACAGCACTGTGGGAAATAAAACAGTTTTGCACTGAGGCAAAAGACATGAAGCGATTGTTCTGGCGCCTAAGTCAATAAAGGATCATATTGAGGATGAAATAAATATCAATATTGTAATGTGAGATTGAACATCATCTGAGATTTGGGGGAGGATATTTTTCTCCTCTCACAGGCCGTAACACAGTTAAATAAACCAGGTGCCAAATTAAGTGTACAATTTGAGCTATATGAACAACAAATGTATGTAGTTACATTATTAAATACTTGTTTTTACTCTTAAAAATTATGCCATTGTGTCACATTGAGAGTCAGGTTAGGTGATAGGATATGAATTTGTCTACAGTCAGATATCCTGTCACACTCTTGATACCATCTTTATTTTAATATCTCTGGGTGTAAAGGCCACTGTGGGCAGTGTTCCAAATTAATGATCAACAGCAATAGTAGGCGGAAGCTCTTCAATTGATTGAAATCAACCAATCAGACATTCTTATCTGGTTTGATTTTCTACAAAATGTACACTATCACAACATGTTTAAATGTCATGATATAAATATGCATATACTATGATAGAGGATTTTATCCATGTCAATATTACCCAGCTTTCTCCCACACACAGGGTACCAACAACACTGTGTGGTCAAATCTGACTCACAGCTTTTGGCTACAAGTCATCTTCCAGTCTTTCCATTTACCCTGAGCTCACCAGTCTGCTGGACCAAAGAGGACCAGACAGGAAATAGTTGAGGAAAAGGAGGAGGAAGAGGAAAAATTACAACTTGCAAACACTAAATGTTGAGACAGGTCTTCAGCAATGTCTGCAGCAGGCCTAAAGCAGTCAACTCTTACCAAAACAGCAATCAGCCATGAGTGGGCGTACAGAGGTCTAACAACGATCTGGGATCATAAATGCACTAATTCAACATCACTTAACTTTTCCGGACGCTGGCGGAATAAAAAGCCTTCAGTTTAACCGAACTTGGCAGCCATTCAAGGTGGCATTGACTTGTTACTGGCAATGACAGTGAGTCTTGTCCGACATCTGAGACAGCTGGCAGAAATGTGTCTTAAACAAGTGCCAGCTGCTCGGAACAAGACCCTTTGGTGTGTTTAGTATCCAGAGGACCGTGTGTTGAAGAGAAGCCCTGTCTCAGTTGTCTTATGGCTAAAGAAACAGCTGCTAACATCAGCCAGCTAGTTAGCTTAGGTTCAGTAACTAGCATTTAGCGCTAGCGAGCTAGCTATTTAGCCTGCTAACGTTCCGCCCGCGAGTGATTTGGGGGGTTTCCTGCTAGACAGTGTGTCACCGTGTACATTTAACTCATTAAGTCCGAGTCACTGTTTTAAAGCCGCATATGGAAGGAGTGGGCAAACAGAGCAAAACGCAACCGGGGTCTCGGCTGGGTGTCTGACAGGCAGGAGGCAGCATGCATGGTGGGGAGCTGCCACTCAAAAGCCCCGATCAGTCACGACGGTCCTCGCGCGCCTGTTTGACAAGAGTATAAAACAGTTGAGTGGTCAGAAAAGAGCACGTACCATTCTCTTCACCGTTGAGACTCAGGAAGAGCTGTGTCGTGGCTTTTATCCATCTATCGGCGTTGCTCCCTGTTAGCCTTGGAAGGAAAGCCCGGTGGACGCTGGAGAGATCCGCTTCGGCTGCAGCTCCAGCGGAAGGTTGCTTTTTCATAATTGTGCGACTCCGGACTGACGCTGCGTGACGAGCCGGCTGAGTCAGCCAGCGGCGTCACGTGGCCTCAGGGGGGCGGAGCCAGCGGCCACATGTGCGCTTTGTTTTAGTTCATCAGACACACAAACATGTAGCAAAAAGATCGACTGCTCTAACCTGTCTTTTCTACTGATCCAAAGTCACAAAGCACGAGTCTGCTTTCTAATACGATTTAATTTATTACGTTTATTTTTTGAAAGGTAACTATTGTCTTTAATGATGGTTAATCGCAGTCGCCCTCTCTCCCTATATTATTACTATATAATAATCAGAAGCAATTTATAAGCATAAAACTGTAGGTGGTGTTAATCCTCATACAGCCTACATTCGCTTTAACTTTATGACACTTCAATTCATCAGCAGGTCCTCAGACAGTCCCTAGACCAAAAACAATTTAATATATAGCAGCTTTTACTTGGAGACTGGATTTTTAGAAACATCTTTATTAACATTTATAGCTGCAAATTTGCAGAAAGAACCCCCTGAACATACATATCTACAGTAGCTGCTGTTCAGGGTTTTTTTAATCTTATAATTTAATTTCATAGAAGTTGGGACAGGAGCAACAAAAGACTGTGAAAGTTGGAATGATCCAAAAACACCTGTTTGGATCATTCCACAGGTAAACAGGTTCATTGGTAATAGGTGATAGTATCATGATTGGGTATGAAAGGTTGATCCCGGGCAGACTCAGTCTTTCACAATCAAGGATGGACAGAGGTTCAACACTTTGCCAAACACATGACTGTAGAAAGGAGATTACTACGTGGACTCAGGAACACTGTGTAAAACTGTTGTCAGTAAACACAGTTTGTTTAGAAATGCTTTCTATTTTTATTTATGTTTTACACAGTGTCCCAACTTTTTGGTGATCAGAGTTGTATTACCACATAAACAACTTGCAATAGGATATTTAACACCTAACAAGATTTTTTAACCTGACCAACACGTGTTATTTATGGCTTTTAAACTGGTCTATAAAGCATTAATAAATTAAATTAATAAATTATTGATTAACCATCACAAGGCACTTTCAGTGTGCTTTATTAAAAAATGGTATCCTATGGGGGCTGCCATAGTTTTGTAGCTACTAAAATCAACAGTCAAAAATATGTCATGTCACCAGACCATTTTAGTCTTTTTTCCTCATAATTATCCGGAAGCAAAAATAAGTCAAATCCGATTCAGAATGGAACAAATTGCAGTTAAAACAACAGAGTTGTGTGTTTCAGTTTCCAACTGAATCTTGATTGGATTAATGGTACAACATTTACACATACAAGCACATTATGCTGATCATAAACCCACTCACTGGAACCATGAAGACGTCAGATGTGATTTTTATGAGTGCTACTTGGACTGTGTTCATACTGGGCTGCTCCTTCTTAGAGTGATAAAAGTCTGTTATCATTTTACATTCAATATGACATTCAATTTAAAAAAGGGACCATTTTTAACCATTAAACCTTTCACCTTTGAGTTAAAAGAAAAGAATTCTGATCAGATGCCCTTCATCTGAGTGCACTTACACTCATTCTTGACTCTTTTAGAGATGGCATTGTACCAGCTGTTATATCCTCTTCATACTGGCGTTTGTTGCAGAATTAATTTTAAGAGCTTATTGATTACTGCTTGATGCTGGCTGGCCCCTGGCTCCCTCACAGAACATAAAATCTGCTCAAGTCCTTTAAAGAAACCTGTATTTCCTCTCATACACTTTATAATAACTGTATGGATTTTTCCCCCCCGAACAAAACAACCACTGGCTTCTCTAGAGATGTGTGGTTTATCCACAGGATGATTATGTTAACTGAAGTATATGTGTGGATGTTTTAACAAGGCAAAAAACACATACAAGGACATGAAATAGAAGTTCATTTTAATATAAGGCAATGAAATAAATCACATCATACAAACAGGTTACAGAGAAAACCCAAAACAGTTATCAAAAATGTATCAATATTGTGGCTACAAGTAATTAAAACCCAAACCCCACCCCTGATGAAACAACCTTCAAGCTAAATATAAAGTGCTTTCTCATTTTGCTGTTTGCAATCATCATCAAAGGCAAAGTAATTACAGTTTTCAGATCATGAACCTAACAGACCTTTCAGGCACTAAACAAACCTTTCAATCACTTAAAATATCTCTGTTCCACCTACACAATATTTATTAGCATCTAGTTACGACCTAACCACCATTCACAGCAGTCAAATGAACCCATGCTGCTTTAACAATCTGTTGATCAATAACATGTGTTCCCTTGCTTTGCAAATATAATTTTAAAATGTAAAAAAAAAGCATCCAGCAGTTGGGTCCATTCACAACACTGTAAGTCAGCATTTTTCTCCATCTACGCAGCGGTCAGTTCTTCTCTCTGAAGAAAAAAGGAAAGGAAAAGTTAGTAATTCTTCTATTTAATGTTTTAGTTCACCAAATACCAATGATAGACAAAGAAGGATTTGTAAGTCATAGAGCAGATGAGTGGTAATTTCTATGATACAAACCCACAGAGATAACACATCCCAAAATCCATGCCACAGCTCTCACAGGTAAACTGCAAGTAACAACATGCAGAGGGCAACACGAACATGTTGGAGACTGCATGAAGGATGGAGTGATACGACTAATCCTTGTTGATTGGAAAAAAACAGATGAGTGGAAAAATAGAACGATAAACAAACTGCAGAAATAAAGAGATGAAGTTAATGCTATTCCAGGGCCATGGTTCTAAACCAAGTGCACTGTAGAGTGCGGCTGAAAAGCTCTTCTCACATAGAGGATTATTTTCAATCAACTAGAGACACCTAGTGGTCAGTCAATGTAAAACACTGTACTGTCCAAATTTAGGTCCTCCAAGTTCTTTGCATTTAAAAGTATAACATCTGTTGTGTCTTTGAATATCACACTGACCCTGGAAATCAGGAGTTAAAATGTTAAAAGGAAAGGGGACAAAATAAGCTGGTAAGAAAAGACAACTGCAGTAAGCACTCTAAAATGAGAGGAGAGATGCAGGGGAAAGGTCTGGGTTGGAGGGAGGCACACCTGGCAGCAAAGGTTCCCTGGATGAGTCCAAGACCTGGTGAAGATGAAGCCAGGTCAGAATTATATCTCTTCCCTGCTCTTTTTTGTCTCTCACAAACACACATACAAGCATATTTATACATAAATACACATCCAAGTGAATCTAGAACCTTGGGGCTGGGAATTTTGCATGATTTCAACTACAAGCTGTGTAAATCTCTACTTAATGTATTAATGCATCTTAGAACTCTTACTACAGATATTAACTCAGTTTCCTCATTTCTGGGCTGCCTTTGATTCAGTTCATGCCAGTTGAATATTTAAACTTACACAGACTTGAAAAAAACCCCACCAGCATCCAGTGAATTGTGCTCAAAACATAAATCTGCATGTCATGCAACTACAATTATGTGACTTTGGCAAGTTCACTGTGATGGCTTATTAGTGTCACAGGAAATTTCAAGTCACAGTCAGTTCATTCTCATGCCATACAAGCAATAGCCATCTGTAAGGTATAAAAGCAATCTGAAAGCTTAAAGAGTGGTTTGGAAAATAGGCAAAAGTAACATACATTTATATGAAACAAGCTCAGACATAAAATTTCTGCTATTGTCCTTAAAGACATCTAACTTAAAGTTTATTTACTCTACTATTTAGGTGCTTAGGCATGGAAATTTACAGTCCTAGCTGTTACAACACAATTCATATTAGACTCAAAAACCTTCCTGTTCTCTTGCATACTTGATTAACTTTGTTTTCTTTGTATTTGTTTTTAGTTGCATGTACATCATGTATGCATGTATTTATGTATGTATACTGGATTTTTGTTCTTCAGTTCACTTTAGGAGCATGTAATTTAATACTTTAGTTCTTAAAAGAAAGCACAAAATACTAAAAAAAGAGTCAGTCAATATACAACAATTGGGTGACTGCTAGCAGATTTCTCATGTTTAAAGTCTGAGTGCAGGACTTCATCACACATCTAAATGAGTTACATACAAGCCCTTACCAAACATGCCGAACATCACCCTCAGGTAAATCTCTGTGTATTTCACAGCAAAACAGTTTTTAAATAATTCCCATGCTGATGAACTCATTAAGATAGTGCTATGTTTTACATCAAAGAGCAATGATTGGTTAGCCAGAGCTGAAGGGGGAGTCACTGTAGATACGGAGTAGGCTACAGCAACTAAGAGAATGGTGAAGCCTATGGAGCCACAAGAATGTCGACAGGGTTTGTATAATTAGTCTCACTGCCAGAAGGGGGAGATAAAAGTTCTACACAACCTGTACTACAGTCTTTGGAATAGTCCTGCTCTGACTTTGGTTTCATGAACGTGTGGGCAAAAACGTCACAGATAACATCACAGATACAAAAGTTGGAAGTTCTTCAGAAATACAAACGAAAGTAAAGGGGAAGTACCCTGAGCACTACTATGCCAAACCTGGTTAGAACCAGAAGTCATTTTCTCCTGTCCTCTCACCTCATAAGTTGTTCCTGCCCAAAACTGCCTCAGCTCTTTCCTGCACCCAGACACCACGGCAGAGGTGATCAAAGTGAAGGGCACCAGGTATAGTAGGGCAGGCTGGCCCATCCCTGACAGCAGCATCACAGCAAATGTCGTTATCATCCCCAGCAGATAGGCTAAAGAGAATGAGAGAGATGGACTAAACCTGAAACTTGCACCACACAGATACAATCAGAACTTGAATTCAGTGACAGTCAGTAAACTGCCAGAGACACTGAGTAGTCAGCAAAAACAATGTGAGGATTTCACTGAGTAGGAGTAATGAAATGATTCTGAATCTTATGACACACATTTCTAACTAAATATTTCCACACTGATATATGAAGAAATGAAGAATGAAAATAAAATCCAAGAAGGTATGGACCTCAGCAACAAGAGTGTGTGCAACAGAAAGCAGCATACATGAAAAAAAAACATATATATGGAACATGAAATGCACAGTATTTTAAAACATGAAAAAAGAAATGGTGACATACTGTGCACTTATTCTTACAGTAACAATACAGTAAAACAAAAAAGAAAGAAGCAAATCAAATGACTCTCAACACCATATGTTTTCAAGTGGTCATGCACAGTTACAATATATAAATAATAAAAATAAAGGTGAGTTGTAAGGTACCTATGCAGCAGCTGACAAAGTAGATCTTCTTTCTGCTGTTGATCCAAACATCAAACCTGCTACAGTAGGCCACCAGGAGACCTGTTGGTCCAATGAGGACGCAAAGGGTGAGTGATACTTTTGCTACGGACGTTTGCTTTTATTCTTTATTAGCTCAGAGGCAGTGCTGCTAATTTCTGTTTTTTAACATGGTTGGTTGAGCAACACAGTCAAACATAAATTATGGACACCTAATCCAGCCTAAAAAAAAATCAGAATGAATTTATGACTTACAAAAATAGCAGTGTTTGTACTGAACTGTAAACATCCTGTATTAAGTTAGTTAGCATTTCCTTCTTTTTCCTCTATGGGCTCATACATATGTGTTACTGTTGATAAACTGACTGCTCAACCAGCAGCCACGGCTGAATTCAAAGTATTTACCACTGATGGGGACACTTCAACATCCTTACCTGGAACTATGATATCTCCATAACCCAGAATGGAGAACTGCATCCCACACAGGTTCTGAGCCCAAGCTGAGAACCGTGGGACACGCATCACCACTGGCAGCTGAGATAAGAAAACATTTTAATGTTTAACAAGGTGACAAAGTATGACTGCAGAATTGTGTTGTATGCAGTCAAATACAGTAAGCTGTACATGTTACACTGGCAAAATCTTACTCTTTTGCTATTATTTTCTAAGTGAGATCTCAGCGACACATAAGATTTTCCAATTTGACCATGTTTTGAGTGTGTCTGGTCTTTGTGGACCATAAGGAGGCAGCTAATGCACAAATTCTGCTGGTGAAAGTCACAAATCACCACTAAACAATGGGCAAGTAATGTTTTCAGAATTTTGGGTGTTTGTCTTGAGGTGAACTTGCTGGCTTGTTTTTTGACCACGGATGTTTGAAATCAATTTCAATTTTACTTTGAATGTCACTCAAGACTGTAACAACAAACTTCTCCTTCCACAAACGCTCACACCAAATACAAACTTTCACACATTAACTTGCAGTACAAAATTTGTTGAATACTTAGGTGTGTGCTTAGTATAGTTTCCCAGAGAAAATTGAAAATTCAAGAACATAAATTCTTCTGTAGGAGGAATCCTGGGGGAAAAAACTGTTCAGCTATCCTGCAATGGATTAACATTCCTTACTGAACACTCATCCTACACCTCTTAACTGCAGAGAAACAAAAAAGTACAGTGTTCATGCTATAACATTTACCTAGAATGGAATATAAATACAAAAAAAAATATTCTGTCAACAAACAAACCCCCTGACGACCAGATGAATTTTATAATGATGCAACAAGATGAATACACCTGTCATAAACTGTTTCATCTTGAGGTGAACTGCTGTGTTCAAAATACAAACCCAAGTGACTGAGAACATTACACCACCTGACAATCATGTGAGAGTCTACATGTGTGCTTCTTTCCCTTGCTTCACATTTCACTTTAATGAAAGGGAGGCTAACATAAGGTTGCTAATAGTCACAGAAAAAAAGAAAAATGTAAGAAAAAAAAAGAAGAAAAATTCTGGATATACACAATTGGTTCATTGAATTATCATACCATTTTAATTTAAAGAATGCATTTTACTCATCACTACAGTAAATGTTTTATCAGCTTTTTAAAAATCTCTCTTATTAACCAAATTTTAACAGTTAGTTTGGGTGGATGGATTGGGTCCATGTGTGTCTATAGAGAAGAGCATATAAAACAAAAAAAGGCCCAATACAAAACTTTACATATTTTTATCATATATTTTTATCTGAGAGAAGTATAAAAGTGGGATTCTGCTCATGATAGTCTATCTGAGACCAGACATCTACAACCCCAATCCCCACACACCTCAGGATGTAAACTTGAAAAAAGAAGGAGTGGATGGGTAACAAGTCAAGCCTTACTTTCTCAGAGGGAGTCTGGGGTTCAGCAGGGACCTCCACCATGTTACCTTGCGTCTACGACAGAGCCCACACAACCCCAGCGCACAGTTAGTCAATCAGTCTCATTCCCCTCGGGGCATCAAAAACAAGCAGTGCAAATCAGCCAGGATGTTAATAAAGCCAGGACAAACTTGACAAGGAATTCCACCAAGTATAGCTTTTAGCCTGTTGTTCAGGACATAGGTGGTAAAACTCCTGCACTGCTCCTTAGATCAAAAACTGTGGCACACTGCTCTTCTTGAAGAGAAATTTAATACACCAATATATTTATTCACAGAACAATGTTTCAGCCTCTTCTAATAAAGCAAACAATTTAATTGAAATATCAGTCATTCCAAATCTTGAAAATAAAAACTAAACAGCGAAAAGAATCAACGTGGAGTTTTTTGGGAAAATGCCAAAAAAGACAATTTTGGTGGAGTTCCCCTTCAACATAACGTATGATAAAAAGCAGAGGGACTTACCTTCTCTCCAGATGCATCTGGGCCCAGGGCAACCTGCACCATAATGCTAACCCCATTCTGTTGACAGAGAAAGAGATACCAAGCATTCATATGATGTTATTTATTCATTGGTAAAACCACCATGCATCACACTGTGACAACAGTGCTGCAGAAATATGCCCTTATTGAAAGATATTAGGTGTCTGTATGTGCGGGCACATACAGTTCCCTTTGCAAATAACTTGCTCTCTTAAATTATGCTTTTGCACATCAGTGAAATAAAACCAGTAAATACTGACATTAGTAGCAGTTAAGTATTTGGAAAACCCTATTGCTAAAGAGCTGAGGAAAAACATGCAAAATAAAATAAATAAATATACTCATACCTTGGTGAAGAAAGGAGTGATGAAAACGAAGAAGACGTCATACACAAGCAGGAGGCTCAGCAGAATCACACAGATCTGAGAAAAGATATTATAACACTGCTTTATCAGAATTACATCCAATACCATAAACAGTAAAAATACAGAGATCTGTTTTGTTGATGCAAAGACAACAAAATCTAGGACACATTGCGTGATATGCAAATGGCAGAGAACAACATATATATAAAAATAATTAAAGGAACATAATAATGACAGTACTCCTTTGTACTACTAAAGCAAAGTTCAAGATAAAAGATTAAGCAAAGACAGAATGACGAAGGGCACAAGTGTCATTCTCAGGGCAGTACCTTGAAATTGGACAGAGAGATGGTCTTCATGAAGTTGAGGCAGAATGCAATGCCAAGGAGGTCTTGCAAGATCCAGATCCATCTACGAGGACAAAAGCAGTCCTGTGTTTTAACCTCATCATGTGTTTTAAAGGAAATACATCAAGTTACACAGTTAGAAATACCTCCTTGCTAAGGAAAATTCTGCTAGAATTCATGACACAATGCCTTGAGTAGCACAAATGAATGTTTGGATATTTTAAAATATAAGTCCATAAAAATAATCAGTATTTAGTTTCTTTAGAGAACTTTAAACCACCAAGTGACTTTGGCTTCATTGTTTTTAATTTTCACATTCATAAACTCAGACCAAGTCTGAAAAAGATCATGAAAATAACACAAACAAATTAGGTTACAGATTTTGTGACAGGGAGGCTTAGAATATCATCTACTATTCTCAGAACACTGACAAACCCCTAAATATAATCAGACACTTGAGCTGCAATAACCCTGCCAACATCATTATCACCAACTAAGATAAGATATTATTTTATTCACCCACAATGGGTGAACTTTATAAACTATGTCAGTAAGGTTATTATTTCAGCTAATCAACATATTGTATAATTAAGAAATACTTCAACTGACACCGACATTATTTATGTCTCACAAAACTAGTATACATCACCATGTTACAACAAAGAAAGAATATCCTTCATACATAGTACCCAGGTGGTGGGACTAAAAAGTCCTACAATCACCTTTCTGAACAGTTGACATTTGGCTAAACATGTAACACTAATACAAGAAGCTGATAACAGTGATTTGGGTGTTGTGATGTCAAAAGCAGTTCTGCTGCTTTGTTTTTTTGATGTTTTTTAACCAGATAATTCTAAGTAATAAGCACTTCCTGATTCCCCCACGCCCTTGTGACAGACATGTCTAGGTAGTAAAATGAGACAGACAGAATGTCACAGTACCTGTCTTCATTCCTGTAGACTCCCCAGACCACAGCAATGCTAATGCACACAGCAGCCAGTACAAGAGACCTCACTGAGAAGTTCCAATTTCGGATAGAGAAGCTAGAAAAAGGCACAGACATTCAAATAAACACAGGCTTTCAGCAATTGAGGCTGGTCTGCCAGGATGTGATTCAGAGATAGACATGTTAAAAGAAGGAAGCAACACACAGAGCTCTGTTTCACATCTCCCTCACTGTGACCACAATGTCTTGTTTAGATGGGAAATGGGGATTATATATTTATGAAGAAAACAGAAAAATAAAACATTTATACACATTCACCTGCATCCAGCTGTTCAGAAGGTAGTATTGATACATATATATTAGGATTTTCCCATCACTTGTGTGTGTAGTTGTGTGTGTGTGTGTATTATCTCTTTATTTGAAAGAGTGATGCTCATACCTCAAGGTGCCACAACCAATTTTTTCCATCACTGCATCAAGACAGCTGAACAGTGCGGAGGCAGATGCCAGGCAGAATATGGCAATAATGACATAAACTGGGTGAAAAAAAAACAAAACACAAAAGAGATCACATCAACAAAACAGCAGATTTTATGACTTCTTCAGTGTACACTGAAGAATTTTTTTGTCCCACTCACCAAGAATGTTGTAGAAGAAGTACATGAGAACAAGCATCCCACACATCAGGGCGACAAACAAAACCACTTTGAGGGGAGAGTACAGGAAAAGCTCTCCGCTGTCTGATTTGCTCTCTCCCCCTCCACCTCCTTCTGTTCCACTATTCAACCGGTCCCTGTCACAAACAGAAAAATAACACACTTCAGTGTATAACATATTTACATTGATATTATCTGATTGATTGATTGAGCTATATGGTCACTGCATACTAACAAATCTATATGTTCGTCTAATATCTGTTCTAGTTTGATTGTATTAACACATAGTAGGATGACCGTGTGTGTGTATTTAGATTCATATTGTATTCTTCTCCATTCTTCTGTTTTTGTAATGGCTAAAAGGCTGGGTTATGACAGTACAAATGCAGCTCTGCATGTACAGTATCTCACCTCTCACACGCCCCACTCCAGTAGCCACCCAAAGCAACTGTGACAATGGCAATCAGCAACATCACTGCAATGCTTGGATCGATCTTTGAGTGAGGTGGTGCATAAAGCTTCACCTGCATATCTTCACCAAATGTCTGAGGACACATACAGATTTAACATTTAATGAGTGACTCTCACTGTCAAATAAACCTTCATAAAAAGGGTAACAAGAAAATTAGTCGCAGCAAAAAAAAATTAAGACTGTCTAACCTGCCATGCTTCCAGGAAGTCCCTGTGCCTCATGAGAGCCAGAGGAATGTGGACCTTTGCATACTCAGATTCATTGGCTGATGGAGTGCTCTGAAGAGCAAAGCAGTACAAAAGACTTTTAGAAATGTGGTTGATTCATCTTTTCCACTATTAGACTTGAGAACCTTTCTTATCTTGCCTTTGGGGAGTCATTTTATGCATGATATACTGTCATAAAATATGTAAAAGATAAATCAACCATGATGACAGGACAGGACAGGATATTTGTTCTACAGCGAACATGTAGATGGAAACCCCCATCTGTACCACTGGTATGTCACTTCCTTTTTTCTGAATCACTTCTGCATGCGCAGATATATGCATGTTATATTTGGATATCCTGACATTAGCATTTTGATCAGGTTCAGGCACAAACAAACAGCAGATAATTGGTCTTTTATGGGAGTCTGTTAACAATTAAAAAACCTGAAATTTAAAGAAAATGTCAAATCACACCGCTTTGTGCTGAATTCACAAATAAAATACAGATTGGTGTAGATTGATGTCCTACCAATGTTGTGTTGCTGGCGAGAAGCAAAGTTGTAGCACCGAGGCTCTGAGCAACCAGAGCTTTCTGGCTAAAATTACAGCCCCCCCGCATCACCACCAATGCTTTGCCTTTTACCAGATCTGGACTGACCCCTGAGCCATTACACAGCAGAGTGGAGGTCATATTCACCAGTGGATACTGCGACTAGAAAAAGTCAAGACAAGAAGCAATTTAACAATTAGGATTGAAAGAAAATTTTCTGTTATGTTCCCATGAATTGAAGTCACATAATGATGGGTGTTAGAGTCAACATGACAAAGTCATTTCGTCTAAGGTCATCCTCACTACTTCTTAACTGTAATCACTTCTGGTTACCACATTGATCAGAGTGGTAAACCACCAATAGCCATGAGGCTGAAAATACTGGCTGTAAGGTGTTAAGTGACATCTGGGATTATATAACTTCATACCAACTTCTATGAAAGTCATTGAAATTCAAAGTTAGTTTTCTGTCCTTATACGAATATTTCACAATAGAATACAGCCATAAAAAGTTTGAAAGACTTACAGCAGCATTGAGGGTCTGTGACAGAGGGGTCCAGGAGTGATTGTGGACAATGCAGTACTCCCTGTCTATGTTTCCATTTGTAATGTGCAAGATTGCCTCTTGACAGTTTATCTGTTGGGAAAGAAATGTTCAAGTTTAAGTTTGACACAAAATTAAAAGTCATGACGAAAGTATCTTTTGTAACTTCTTTAAATATCGAACCTACAATGTTTACTAAAGGTATGAAGAGAAAGCAGCAGATTAATTGTAGCTGGCCTGACATACTGCTACTACTGCATATGCTGAATTCCAGTAGGCATGTATTATTTGATTTTTGTGTGAAAAAAAACATTCAAAGGAAACCATAGGTGATGTTGCTACTGCTTAAACCCACACTGAGGCCTAATATGCAAATCAAGAAATCCATGTCTACGAGGTATAATGAACATCAGACTGATTTGATCTTTAAGTTTCCAGCCCACTTTTATTTTTCTTCCAAGTAATGCAACCAAACACTTTGAACCTAACAGCAGTAACAAATACTGTACTGTGATGATAAAATGCCACAAAGTGATCTACAAATGGACATTTTTGCTCATGCTTGAAATTAATGTTAACACTTCCTTGTTGGTGACGGGTAGGGGACGTTTGGAAATCACCCTCAACCAAGTCAGCTAAACTAGATTGTAGGAGCATATCGTTGGGTTGTACATTTTTTTGGAAAGTGTTATCCAGCTTACAACTGTCCCCGAAATTGGTAAGAGAGCACAAAAACCCAGTTTTCTGGTTGTTAGCTGAGGCTAACAGACCAAGCCTAGGAGCTAATGTCAACGTTAGCTTCCTCGCGTCAGTGTCGTTGTACACGAAACAACACGGTGATTCCTGTACACAAACTAACACATTGTCTTGGCCACATACTAAAACTATTTAAGTAGTTTAAATTTAAATAGTTAACATCAGTCTTAGCTGACTGTTTCTCGATGGAAAGTTCAGCTATGTGGCCCGTCTGCTGCTAGCAAGCGTACACTTCAGTTTCTGTCATCGTCCGTCAACTTACCTGCGATGCCAAGAAAACGAGCGACAAAAAGACGATTCTGACAGCCCTATCCATGTTGTTAACATTCGCTTTTTTACACAGTCAGGTGGCATCAATGTTAAATGGCTTCTCTATGGCACGGAGACGCTTTTTATTCGCTATGTTACTCGTATCTTCATTGCGCTTGTTGAGCTTGTCGGCAGCTGGCAGCCACTTCCTCTATTGGCTGGTGACACGTGACCCATTGACCTGCTGCTTTCTCTTTCACCTCTGAGCGTCTCAAAAACAACAGGAGGCACAGCGTCCATTAATCATTATAATAAAGAAGTAAAAGTAGCAATGTCACGATGTAAAAGTGATCCATTACAGATGCACATAAATATATTTTTAATATTTTTCCATACTATATTTAAAGAATTATAAGTTTCTCAACAGGCCTGACATTTTTACCTGTCATCATAAGTACAAGTGTCCTTCCTCACATGGTTTTCTTGCTCCTCATTTTGCTTTTATCCCTTTCTTGCTCCTCTTCCTCCTGTCTCTCTTTTTCCTCAGTCATCATTCATACTCCTCTTCATTGTCTGTTGTCCATTGTCTCTCTTCTGTCTATGTCCTCACTTTTGTTTCTGTCTACTCCCTGTCTACAATGTTTTTCTCCTCTCCTTCCTCTGTTCATTTTTTGCAGTTGGTGAAACTATAATATGCATTTGATATATATATATATATATATATATATATATATATAAGTTTAGCCAAAGTCCTGATGCAGTTTCATGTCTCTGTAATGACCTGGTGCTGCCACTGTTCCATGATGATAGTTATGAATACAAATGTTTGATCTATGTCTCACTGGAAATCATTGACATCATTTCTCTGCTGGTATGCATACCTTTCCCTCTAATCATTTCACTGAAATATGTCCTGATATCTGTCTCTCTGCGTCATTTCAGTCGCTGGATTATTTTTGTTTCTGTCACAGAGGCTCTGATAGCAACAAATATGACGCTATTTGAATCACTTTATGACATAATCTAGTTTTGCAGTGTTGCATGTTTTTTATATCTGGATGACTTGTTTTTAATACTGTACACTCTTGTCACAGTTTATAATTTCTCTTTGAATACTACACATTCTGCCCTTTGTCCCTTTAGCTTTGCTTGAATAACTTCATGTGCAAATCACCCATTCAGTGAAAGGTGATCAAGATGGAAGATGTGGTCATGTTTTTAATAGTGATCAACCCTTGTCATCAAGTTCGCTCCTCAGTACCAATTTTAGAGTAACTTGTAATCACATTATAATGCATTATACCAGTGATTATAATGCATTATACCAGTGATTATAATGCATTATAAAGAGTTTTAATACATGACAACTATGACCAGCAGTCATGAAGTATTATAATACTTGACCTTATAAGCCATTATAAAATGCTCTATAATGTGTTATGCTCATTGTTATAAAGCCTTATGATGATTTATGAGTGTTTATAATGATAGTTATAGACGTTTATAAGTATATAAACATATGTATAATGCATTATCTATGTGGGAATTGTCAGTGAGTTGCCAACAGTTATAATGTATTATAATACCTGAGTTTATAAGTGATGATAAAATGCTTTATTGTGTGTTATGATTATTGCTATAAAGCATTATGATCATTTATGAGTGTTTATAACTATAATTATACAGTGCTATAATGTCATTATAACACATTATAAATACATGTATAATGCATTATAATGCGTTATAACACATTACAAATACATTTATAATGCGTTATAGAGATAGGCGTCAAATAAAGTGTTACCAAATTTTGTTTATCAACTTAACCACTCACGTCAAAAAAAGTGTTACCAACTTTTGTTTATCAACTTAACCACTCACTGTGAATGTGATAAAGTTTTTTGAAGGAGTCACATTGTTCATAAAAATAGGTTTTGCATGTATAATGCGTTATAATGTTACAATGCATTTATAATGCGTTATAATGCATCATAACGCGTTATAACGTGTTTATAATGCGTTATAACGCAAAACCCAAAAGGGAGAAAAGTAATCACTGCAACAGTAGCCAGAAAGGACAGAGCCACATCCACAGAGTGGTAGGAGTACCAGGGCAGTCTGTACGACTCTGTTCTCAGGTGAGCTGCACCTTTGTGTCTCATGACAAACTCTATCCAGAAGAGGGCGTTGTCCAGTGGCTTGATGGGCTGATCTCTGTGCAGCCTGGACAGTCTCTGCATGTTCATCCTGCAGGAGGGATCAGTCAGGACTTCCTGTATGGCCTTCAGGAAGTTGTCATCTTTGTCCAGCGTATTAATTGTTAGAAACTTCGCTGCTCCTCTCTCTTTCAGATGCAGTAGGTTGTCATATTGGTCAAAAAACACAGGCATACCCACAACAGGGACTCCGTGATAAATTGCTTCTTGAACTCCGTTTGTTCCTCCATGAGCCACGAATAGTTTTGTCTTGGGATGTCCTAAAAGGTCTTTCTGTGGGATCCAGTCCAGTAGTAAAGTGTTGTTGCCCAGAGTGGCTGGTCTGTCACTTTTATGCCTCTAGATGACTTTCTGAGGTAATCTGGCAAAAGCTGCAGCGATCTGATCAGCCAGGTCATGGGGAAGCTCTCCAATCAAAGCGCCCAGAGACATGATGATGACTCCATGCTCTCCTGAACTCTGTACAAACTCCTCCAGGTGTTCAGGTAAAGGTTCTGCAGGTTTACACTGGAACCCTCCCATATAGATGACATTGGGCATGGTGGGACGAGGGAACTCAACTCAACTCAACTCATTCTGTGCTTGCAAAATGACATAGAAAAGGAGATTTTTGACTCGTTCCATGAAAGTCATTTTGTCTGACAGTCCTGAGCCAGTCATGGGGATATAAGATAAAGGATAAGGCGCAACAGCCAAATGTCCTTCTCCGCTAGTTACCCACCGCACATTATAGACCAGAGGTAGTTTAAGCGCATGTGCCAACATGATACCTGCGCCCCATGCTGGATCAGTAAGGACCAAGTCATACTTACTCTGCTTTAAACTATACATTAAGTCTTTATCATTAAACATGACACCTTGCCATTTTGCACATCATTCCATGCATGTTAAACATCGCAGTGAACATCTCAAACTGCAAACTGGCAAAGCTCAAAAAGGAGGAGCTCCCCTCCCTTTCTATAGCAATGATCTTTTTGAGGATTGGGTTAATAAAGTCTTGATTAAAAGCTTCTGCGACAGGAACTGTGATGGTGCTGTAGTGCGGGGAGTCGTCCAGGATGTACCAGCTCTGATTGGTTCGTACCACATCGACAGAGTGTCCTCGAGAGTGGAGGGCTTTAATCATGAATTCCATGTTCACCCAGTGGCTTCCCTCTAAAGGGACAATCAAAATCTTCCCTCCATGACAAATTCTCCAGGACAAGATCACGATGGATAACAAGAGAAGAATAGGTGCGTTTCCATGGAGAGCCATCTTTAACCTATAAAGAAGGAATAAATGAAATATCATTCTGGAGAAGAAAAGTAGCTATACATGCCATAAAAGTACATTTAAATTAATTTTTATATCCATATTTTTATGTTTCAGTGATATGAAATTACAAGCACAATCGATACCAAACCTACCACTGAATATATAACTACAAATTCCAGGACAGCTTACATAAGGGGATTGCAGATAACCTTTTCTCCATGAATAAACAACAATGTGGCCTCTTCGTTGAGGCTGTGGGCAGATATGTGTTACAGCTGCTTATTTGTACCTCCTTGTGTGAATAATGTCCTCAGTATATTTGTTCTATATGATCTCACCTTCAGTGTTTCCTATATTTTGTCACAACACGCTCTTCTTAGAGGAAGATTTTCAAAGGCTTGCTATTACAAAATCACCATTAAAATTGAAAGCTTTTGATCATTCGTGAAAGAGCCAAGGTGGTGTATATAAATAATAAGGTATGATAAATAATATTGTTTAATAGTCAATAGTACTTTAATAATTTAATGGTTCTATATGTTGTTAGATGCCCTAGTCCATGTAAGTTTTCTCATTGTATTTCTGAGACTCGTCTAACTTGTGAGTAGATATATTAACTTTTGGCAAGAAGGAAAACACAATCAAACTTCTTATATTGCCTCTGATTCAGTTGCTCATGAGATTGAAATAGATGAGCATTGCATGTTTTGGTGTTTGCTTCAGCCTCAGCCTTTTTTAGTTTTCTTTTTGCCTCTCATAAAAAAAGAGACAGACGAAGACAGGAAAGAATGAGAAGGGCTGTGAGGAATTAAGAATGAGGAGGGCTGTGAGGAATTAATTGAAAAAGTCTTGGGACAAAAGACAGATAATGTTAAACTGTAAATAATGACATGACCCCTGACCTTCTGTCGGACTCTGGACTTCTGTTGCTTATCCTCCTCTTTGTTTGATTTAAACAAAAGGACCAAAATGGTCCTGCATGAAAAAAATAGAAGAATTAATTCATAAGGTTATTCAGTGAAGGATCAGATATGCAATCAATTGTAATACCCCTGTTGCACCTCAAGGGGGGCTACAGCAGGTGGACATCCAGATATCTGTTTTAGGGTTGTATTTTTGTGTAATGCAAAATTTTGTGCAATGTAAAACTGTAAATAATGATATGACCCCTGACCTTCTGCTGGACTCTGGACTGCTGCTTTTATTTGTTTATCTTCCTCTTTGTGTGATTTAAATAAAAGCACCCAAAAACAAAGCCATACGTTCTTCATCAGTGCTTATTTTTCACCTTTTTCTGCAGTCTTTGTGCAGTATTAACTGGAACTGGAGTGTCAGAGATATCATCACTACAATCACCAACATGTTAGTTCAGGTGATGCCATTGTTGCTTTTATCAGCTGTAATGTGCAGACATGGCCACGCAGGGGCAGTGTCGACTCAGCTGAGCAGGTGCTGCTAGCTGCTGGAGCTCAAAGCGTCTTCCAGGTTCTTAGAAATGTGGATAGTGAGCCTGAGGCCCTTTGTTACAGCTCAATAAATGACTTCATCTGAGGTATCTGCATGCAGCGTCAATCAAAGAAAGACAGCTCTGAAGTTGTTATCGTACCTGTTTTTCACTTTTGATGCAAGTGCAGGCTAAAAACATCCTGGACCCACAGGATTGTCTTGCAGGCCTCAAACAGAATGCCGGATTTGTCCTCAGGCTATAAACAAGCGCTGCCTTAGAAATTCAAATCCTGGCAAGAAAGTCAGTCTCTCCTTCCCACGCATTGTGAAGGAGAAAGAAGACAGAAACTATTACTAACCACTTATGTCCCTAAAATGGAGCCTCTGACCTGAGTGCACTCGGGTCTTCTTAATGTACACAGGACAGATAAAGGTCACACTGCACTGTTGCTGATGCTGATCCACGGGTGAAACTAGGAGCTTTTATTTGAATAACACTCCAGATAAATTGATCATCTTTGCATCTTTGTGTCTGTGTGGGTTCACTTATGTCCAAATTGGGGACACACATCTGACTCAAGACCAGTTGATTCGGGACAGCTTGTGCAACTAGGGACAAAAGTTGTGTCCCCAATTTGGAAAACTGTGATTTTTAGGTCAACAGTTAAGGTTATTGTTCGGTTAAGGTCAGGGTAGTCTCCAGGGAATGAATGTATGTCTATGTAAATTCTCCAAAAGTGACATAAATAAAGACTGTGCGTGTGTGTGTTTGTGTGCGTGTGTGTGTTACTATTGATCTGGGTGGCAAGCTGCCATATAGTTGCCCATAAATTTTCTTTAAATTGAACTGAACTGAGCTGGTATTCATTGCTGTGTCCTGCAACCTGCATAAACATAAGGGCCATTAGTGACACATTTATCCCAAGTGATTCTGTGTGACATGATTCTATGTGACATGCTTTGTATTTCACATTTATGAATCTCTACCAGAACCAAAAATAAATCTCTCCATGATGCCGGCAAGTATAGCAGATGTTAATGATTGTAATATGTATTATAATTTATTGATGTGTGATATGTGGGCAAATGGGCATTTTTTTTATCATATGTGGCACATCAGTAGAGTCTTATCATTTATCTTTGAACACATAAATACAGGATTTAACAAAAAAAAAATCTCTCTAAACATGTCTCTAGGATATATACTCCAGGTCCCAAATCTGCAGCTTGATCTCTGGCTTACAAACTGATTGTGGATGAGCAGAGCAGGATGAGTGCTAATCTCAGTATCTCAGTCAAATAACACCCATAATGAGTTGTTAGCGCGCTTTGCCTCCATTTTGCGGTTTGGTTGAACTGTTCTCAGAGGGTGCTTCCAGCATGGTCCGGGACGATGATGCTGGCCCATTTATAAATAACCGGGATGAAGAGGAGAGCGGAGCCCAGGATGGACACCAGGAGGAAGGCCCAAAGAAACATTCGATCCAGGACCTGGGCTACAAACTTCCAGTTTTGTACCACCTGAAACAAAAAAGAGACATTTGTTGATACCTTGTCCTCTATTATTCCATCCTGTGAGCTTTATTACAGCATTTGTCACAGTTTGTTGGTAGGGCCAAAAATGATTGTTGATATTGCTCTTACAAATATCCAACATACTCACCTCTCTGACCTCATTTTCTTTAACCACATGCCTGGTTATGTATCGAATAGAATCCAAAGCTGCTTGTAAGCTGTGTCTGGTGTAGAGCAGAGGTGTCAGTTCAGGTGCTGAGGCCTTCATCATACCCAGCCCTCCCGCTCTGGCAGCTCCAGTCGAGGCGTAACGGTCCACGTGGCTGCGCATGCACAACAGCTTAGGCAGCCGATGAAGGAAAATCCTCCTCACCCACGGAGCCATGCCGTGATGTGTGGAAGAGGAGCGATGGTGGATGTTGATGGCAAAGACGGTGATGATGATGGAGAGCGTGACGAAGATCATGGTGAAGACCAGGTACTCCCCGATGAGAGGGATGGCCTTCGAAGAAGAGGGGATGATTTCCTCAATGACCAGGAGGAAAACTGTAAGCGACACCAGGACTGAGGTGCAGAGGGAGATCTTCTCACCGCCGTTGGAGGGCAAATAGAAGACGAGGATGGTGAGGAAGGACAGGCCGATGCAGGGGATGATGAGGAAGAGGGTGTAGAAAAGAGGCAGTCTGCGGATGATGAAGAAGTAGGTGATGGTGGGGTAGGAAGAGCTGCCGTCCGTTCTCAGACCGCGGCTGCCTGTGGCCTTCACTATCTCCCATTCACCGTTGTCAAAGTAGTCCCGCTTGTCCACATGGAAATCCTCCAGAATTATGTCAACCTGTCAAACACAGCGAGTCTCATGTCAGTCTGTGGACTGACATTCATGTATTGCACACATACTGTGGAGAAGACACTCACCTGGGAGCCATCATACGTCCACGAGCCAAACTTCATTGAACAGTTCTGGAGGTCAAAAGGGAAGAAGGTTACGTCAATGGTGCAGGCTGACTTGTAATTGGCAGGAGGTGTCCATGATATGGTTCCATCATATTTGACAACAGCCTTGGTGACAGTGCCCTCAAATCGCCCATCTGAACTGTTGAAAGAAATAACATTTATTCACCTGAAAGCCAGATAAGCTTATCTTATAGTCATTGTTCGGACCTCTATTTCATTCAGAACGGCATGTTTCTTTTAAGTTAACATAGTTGTATTGAGTAATATTTGGTTGACTACATTTTTTGTTTTCTTTTATTAGTTACTTTTTGCGTATTTATGTCCTTTCAAAATCTTTTAAAGATACAACACTTTCAACATATCTATACAGTCATAACAATCCTATAGATTTAGGAAAATATAAAATGCATAACATCCATGTCACTGCCTGTATATAACGACACATACTTATCATAGAGTACAACGTCAGGGAGCCATATCCTGTCGGACGGGACTCTGATAATCGTGATGCCCAGATAGTCATCAGGGTTCCATCTGAGTTTCATGTCAACCCACTCCTACATGAAGAAAAATTAGAAACTGAGTAAAAACTCATCACAAAAACAAGAACTACACATGGGGCTTTAAAAGAAAGGTTTGACATTTTAGGAAATATGCTCATTTGCCAAAACATTGATAACACTCTTTGTGTCTTAACACAAAGACAGGGTGAAACAGTCAGTCTGGCTCTCCTACAGCAAAATCAGGCCACCAGCTCACTAATTAACGTGTTGTAAAATGTGTAAAAATAGCAAATTGCAGTTTTATGGGGCGTAATGCGCCAGCTTAAATAAGGCATAATGTGTTAATCATTAACCTTTAGAGGTGCCGGTGGGTGGATGGTCTTACCTCTGGACACACCTATGTGTTTCATCCTTATTCCAGTCTACGTGCCAAGCTAACCATCAGTTGATAGAGACATGCTTTCAGTAGGATATCGATCCTCTCATTCAAGACTAGTAAGAAAGCTAATAAGCATGTTTTTCAAAATGTGAAGCATTTTATTTAAATTGGGACACTGTGTGCATGCTATAATATTTTGCAAGCATATAATTTTCCTCCCAGCTCCAGGCTCCAGCAAACGTACTGTTATTAGATTGCCGACAAGCAGATTTGTTTGGTTCGGCTTTGACATGCTGTCCATGGTAAGTGGAGGGTAAACTGGTTTATGAAACAAGCTTAAGCTCAGTATTCATTGTCCAAATAAAAAAGGTGACCACCAAATCAAGGGGATAAGATACAATTCCAGTCTATGCATCTATGATAGATAGACGTCACCACTGGGGTCACTGGCCTTCCAGCTCTCGTTATACATAATGCAATCCATCACTGTGAAAGGGGGGCACTGACCTGAATGCAGAGCCGGGTCTGTGGGGATAATTCATAAGATGCATGACAGACAGGACACTGAAGACCATGAATAAGGCTGACAGGAGCAGGAGCTGGGAGGAGACGGAGTGAGCAGGAAGGTGTGTGGGCAGAGAGCCGAAAGCACTCATATAGATAAGGAGTGTGGGTGAAATGCCACCAGGTCAGTTTATAAAGGGATGGTGTGGCTGGCTCTGTCTAAATGCCATGTAAGCCAGAGGTCGTCTTCAAATATTTTTCACCACCACAAGGGAACACTAATAGCTATACACCAACAACTTGCTGAATTACTCCTTCGGGTTAGATGAAGCTCTACTTGCCTGTTTCATCCACACATTGGTGGTCATTCGCTGATTTTTCTCATCCTAGAATAGTGAAACAATTTCAGTTTAAAAAGCAGCCATGTTGCAACATCTTTAATAGCAAAAATGTAAATAGAATTTTTTTCCCTATTACATTCACACATTCATACAACAGCATCGATAAGCAGTGCAAATCTGTCCTCACCACATCAACTAGCTGGGAGATGGCCAGTCCAAACTTCACACGGATGGTCTGGTTTAGGTATTCTACTGGACGAACCCATTTCTGGTAGTTTCCAAAGAGGTATTTGAACAGCTTGTCCTCTGCTTTTGCATATGAGGAGAGTTTTGGAACCCCTGATAGGTGTGAAAAGACAAGAAGGTTAAACAGAAAAACAATAAAGTAAAGCGCCTTTTATTTATGCAGAAGCCTCTTGCGCTATCCATGCTTGGTCAAAGCTGTGTTTGCTCTCAAAGAGCACTGCGGTCACCTCTGTGACCTTACTACAGTGTTTATGTCTAGAGTTTCTGCATGTGACCTCTGTGGTAAAGCTTCAGTTTCAAGAGATGAGAGAAACTAAAGCATTGACATAAAAACACACATACAATGGCACTGACAATCTTTATTACGCATAATGTATGAAAGCCTAAAAATCAATTTCTAAAAGACTAGAAATGACACCTGTTTTCAATCCATTAGCAGCAGAGATAGCAGGTGACCTTTGTACAGCCACATCTCGGTAATGGAGCCATGAAAAAAAATTCAATGTAGCAGTCATGAGTGGAAAGCATTCAGTGTTAGGTTGGTATGTTTTTATATCATTCGGCTGCTTGTCTGTCAACTAAAGCCGATGTATTTCAATATTAGTTGAAACAGTTTGAGTCTCAAAGGATTTTCAGTCTCATGTTTATGTTTTCAGTTGTTATTATACCAGAATATAGCTGCAAAGCACTTATTACATAAAAAAGCACTTCAGAGCACAAACAGTTTTATTAATAAAGCCGTTTCAAATATGATGGGAAAAAGCACTGCAGAGATTTGGCCTGCTTCCTATTTACTGCATGTCCTTCCTTCCTTTCCCACAGTAAGAAACTGATATGCCTATTTACCTGCTTCACACTGTGACTCATATGCGTCGGTGATTGTAAATAATGCAGGCACTCTCAGTTCAAGGGGCATCATTATGAAATTGCTGCCTGCCAATGGATCTTGGGAGAATATGTGTAAATGTAATAAACGGTAAATATGATACTGCAAAGGGGACAGTGAAGAGTGTGTCAAAATAGGTCAAGAGCAACAGGTGAATGTTTTCTATTCATGTATGCATAATACATACACTGACTCAGTGACAAGACGAACTGTAGTTACAGCATTAATTCCAGGTGCACGATGAGCAAAACCACCACTTTTTCTGAGCTTTGTCTAGCAGTGACACTATTTTAATCATTGTCAAACTGGTTGTAGCAGGGCTCCTCTACAGTGCAGAAAATATTGATCACATTTTGAATTACACTCAATTTCTTTCATCATGCCCTTTAAATCATTCACCAACACGGTTATAAACTCAATTTATGGACTGAGGATGTGGTTGGAAATCTACCACAAGACTGACCACAATTGTGGTGTCACACTCTCGGTGTGTGAGGATCAATAAAGACGAGGCTGCAACACCCTCAGTCAATGACTGCGTGATAAGCACATTCATCATCTCTTGAGCATCTCCCCCACTATCACCAGAATCTTCCTCAACTGAAAAGCAAGCTGCAGAGTCTGTTTCCATGTATGATGACTGTAATGTGTAGAGTCAGGAATACAGCCATATGCAAAGATAATGCCATGCGCTACAAGGTAAAGGGAAAGCTCATTTACACCTCATAGTGAAATAAATATATAATGTTAACTCGACCCTGCATCAATGCTCGCTGCTGTGGGAAGCGTGACAAAAAACAAATCAATATAATTCAACCGTGGGATGTATAATGTATGTACGTTCTGCTGCCATACAGATAGCGCGGATTACAGTGAGATCAAACTCCCATAATAACATTGCTATTACCATCTAAATGTGCAAAGCATCAAAGACAGAAAGAGAGAAAGAGAAACCAATAAAATGTATAGCAGGAAGCCAAAAAGTCTATGAGGTTCATTCTTATGCAAACATGTTGTGTCCATAAACATACCGTCTATATAAATGTATGCATGCGTCTCAAGTTTACTGTATGGTAGATACATACAGTACATGCACATAAATATATACACACTGTCATAGCAACAGTGGCTCCTCTCTTCCCTCCTCTCCTGCTACACTGCATGTCACGCATACTGTACTAACCTCTCCCATCATTCCTCACCTGCCCACAAGCTGCCGCTACAGAGCCCACTGCCTCGTCTCGTCACCTGACCCAGTCGTCTGTGCACCCAGCTACGCTTGAGTCACCTCAGCATATACAGCATGAAGGACAGCTGTCAATTGCCTCATTACTTTAGCTGTGCCAATTTTATTCTGCTGCTCCTGCCTGTTGCTGTTCTAATTTGTCTGCCTTTTGACGACTGCCTGCCCGCCTTGTGGCGCATTCCCGTCATATGGGAGTTCATAATTACAAGTTTCAAGGTTCATTTATTTGTCGTTCTACAACATGGAGTCAAGCTGTAGTCCCTTTATGCTACATGTAAATATATGTATATATTAATCATGGTTTGAGGAGTCTCACAGCCTGAGGAAAGATGCTGCTCCGTAGTCTCCTGATAGAGTAGTGAATACTTCTGTATCGCTTGTCACATGGCAGTAGAGTGAACAGGTTATGACGGGGGTTAAAACTGTAGATAGCACATGAGTCAACATCCAAGTCATAAAAACAACTTGGACAGTCATATTTTTCTGGAAGCTCTGATAAGGGATTAGCCTGTCTTATCTTATCTCATATACCTGACTTGACCCTTCATAATACACAACTTCCTACAAACTAATAAAAAACATGAATGGCTCATGTCAGTCAGTTCAATGAAATCAAATCCAAATATACAGGATATGGTGCTACAGTGTTAATGCACACTGTTTTTCTCTGTTGTTATAGTTACAAACAACAGTAGAGTCTTCCAGCGATGTGAACACTCAGCATGGGAATCTTTCTCGTTGGTCCCATCCAGCCAACATTACCTGAACACAGCATTAGCCCACTGTTGTTTTGTGGAAAACTCTTGTTTACAGTATATCCCCACAAAATCAGTGGATGAAGTCCAACTTTTATCGCCTTTAAAATTTTTGGTTATTGGGTTTCTGGTTTTAAGGAGGAGTTGTACAAGTGAAAATGTTATGTGGTCTTTCACTTATTAGCTATTAAAACCATCCTTCTCATTCAATAGCTGGATATTTAACTTAGTTTTTGTGCAATAGTCTGTGCTCAGTTTTTGTTTCCCAGCCAGCAAAAATTCTTACTTGCACAAAAATGGAAATCAAACTGTAAAATTCGACACAAGGTAAGCGGTCACACTGACACCAACACTTTTTTTGGTTTGGCATTAACTTGGCCAGCTCGCTTCACTCTTCACCTACCATCTGCCAATTTCTACCTCCAACTTATCTGCGTCTATGCCATCTGTCATACTGAGGCTTTTACATCCCACCTTGGTAATTTGATGAGGCATTCCTGCTCCTTGTGAAACTTACGCAGTGAGTGGCACAGGTGGCAGCAGCACAGCAGCGGCAGCAGCAGCAGCAGTGTGAGAGAGGTGGCTGCCCCTCCTGCTCTCAGCATTGTATCAGAGGTAGCACTGGATCTGCACAGCTGGTCCCTCTGGCATCACAGAGCTGGAACATAAATATCATGAACGCTGGTTATTAGAAACAGCAGCTCTTGTGCACAGTGGGCAAACAGCTGAGCGTGGCTTTAATCATGTCTTGGGTTAAAGGTTCAAATCCCAGTAGCCTGCTCCCCTGTGGTAAAGCTACATGCAATGTATATGGTGGATGGATGCATGGGTTCCTCAGTGGAAAAAGGCTTCGTGTGGCTAGAAAAAAAAAACACATCCTGATTTCATTCATGCTTAATAACTGCATTAATCACACACCTTTAATAAACAGCATTCTCCAGAAGCCAAGAACGTACCCTCCCCTCACCTTGCTAGTCTGACCTACTCCAAGGCAGTTCTTACATTTCCAACAGTGAGCATTCAAACGCTGCACACGTACCTGCTCTCAGCCTCTTCCATCAACACACAATCCAGAGTGGCGGTGGTGGAGGCGGCGGGAGTCTTGACGACGGCGACAGTGCTGCTCTAACGCTCCTCCATTCCATGCAGGTTCCTTCTCTCGCCTCACACAGATGCTGCTTCCCTCCCTCCTGCCTCCAATTGTGCACAGGCAAAGCATCCTCATCTCCTCCTCCTCCTCCCCTTTCAGAGCCCGCCCTGATTCCCCCCAGCCCACCACCACCACCACCACCATCCCCCCTCTCCTCCCCTTCTTTTATAGCATTTCTGTGGTCACTAATCATAGTCAGGGACTGTCTCCCCCCTCCGTTCAGCCCCCTCTCTCTGCCTCTCTCCACAGCATCGGGGAATGGCAAGGTCAGCTCTGAGCACTGAGATTCTGCCTCACGTTTTCATCACAGTCTCAGGGTTTGTTATCTGGTGTCCACAGCCACATGCGATGTTACATTTTGCACCTCTAGTTCCTCCTAATCCCTCTGTACGTGTGAGTGTGTGCTTCCATGGTGACAGCATATGGGGGACCCAGATGTGTTGTATGGGATGGAGGAAAAAAAAATCTATATCCAGCTTGTGGTGAAAAATAAATTTGCACAGTCACTTCTTACTTTAGACTGTCATCTTATTTGTCACATTCATTTTGCAAAGTGTTATGATTGCAAAACACTTTGGAAAAGAAAATGAATGAAATAGGTCATCATGGGCTTCCTGTTAAGACCGAAAGGAATTTAAAGTGGTCAAACATAAATGCAAAGGTCAGATTTTCAGTTCCAGTCTCTCTTATCATAACCACATTTAATGGCTGATGTGATAGGAGATCTGTATTAAAGTAAGAATGACCGGCAAGGTTAAAGCTGAATTAAAAGCCTTGAAGTATGTTTCAGACTACTTCCATAAATGAAAGATCACACCATGACAATTTGTTCCTGAAGTAGCCTTTCAAAACAAATCTTGTCGCATCAGTTCAACAAGCCTCCTTTTCAATATTGCATGCACGAAACAATGCTCAATTTTTACCTGCTGTATGTTTTATAAAATGTGAAAATAGATGCAAGGGAGTACAATGCACAAGGAAATAATAAAATAGATAAACAAATAATAAAGCTGAATTTGCTATTATGGTGTTACAATGGGTGCTTACATGTATTTTCAACAATAACCGAAACTCAATAACCTATAGACATGTAGAGAAAATATTCTATGAACAGACAGTTTAATATTCAATATGAATAGATAATATAATAGTAAAAAGTTTGAAAATGTCAGTAAAAAAGCAGGGCAGCATTTTGACTTATGCTCAGAACAAACAGTCTGTATTGATTGGTGTGTAAGTTGGGAATCTCATGAAGACACCTTCTGCATAGGCAATATGAACACAAGAAACACAAGAAACTGCTGCACCCTCTCGCCTGAACCCTACAGCAAGGCAACAACAAGAGGTGACAATAACGGTGATCACGTTTCCTTCTCTTCAATGGATGAAAGCAGGCCTACACACAGCAGCCTGCAGGAGGGACTGGAGTCAGAATCAACATCCAAGTGCTGCTGACAGTTTGGGTGGTGCTCTCAAATCATAGTACAACAAAGGGTGCATTGGAGCAAAGCCAGAGCCGACTGATGTTAGGGTGATTACCCCCAGTGTAGATTTTCAAGAAAATGTTTTTGTTTTTTTTTGTTTTTTTTTTTTAGAAAAAACAATTATTGTATTTGTTAAGGAACACAAAAAACAACAACAAAGGAACATTTCCAGACATGAGGCAGAAGCCCACATGTATAGGTCCACACACACACACACACACACACACACACACACACACACACATATATAAAACATCACAGTTACTTGTGTGATGATAGTGACAATTTTCACTCTTTGCAGAAAATATTTGCTAAGTTTTGGACTTGCTAAGCTAACTGGTTAGCTAGCACACGATGTACACTGAATACATGTAAATAAAGTGACATTTCCTATTAATGAATTAAAATACTCAAATAGTAATTTGTGTGGTAATGACAACTAATAAACATACTCTCAGATCAGGATGTATATAAAACATCAAATTACTTACATATGTGGGCATCAGAAAATCAGGCTCCTGCCTCCTGTCTGGGAATGGAGCATCTAATACTGACGCAACAATGTAAGTATCTATTTGTAAAAACTTTATTGCTCTCTCAAATGTTGAGTGTGATAGTAATGACAGATGGATGAGGGACAGCCATATTAACTAAATATTAACTACAAATACATTGCAAATTGGATAAATATAAACTATACGAATTAGAAAAATGAAGTGAAAGTGAAAAGTGACTGACCAATCAGTGACTTCCTCATGACCTGTGTTTCCACCATAGACTGTATAAAACAGGTTTCCACCCACATTATAACCCGTGTTATTGTGTGTAATCATCCGGACTCCTCCCTGCAGGACTCCGAGATACAGACACACACACAGCACAGTAAGTACAACCAGGTCGTGAGTTGCATGTTTAATGGCTGACTTTGCTGCTCGGACAGTCGAGAAGTGAAGAGACGAGCTGAATCTTGCAGGAAGTTTTTTATACACGTACGTTTTGAATGTCGATCAAAGGAGGAAGAAGGACTAATCACGTGACCAAATACCGCTCTCTCTCTCTCTCTCGCTCTCTCTCTCTCGCACACACACACACACACACACACACACACACACACATACGGAGTTCGTTTAAAGCACTTTATGTTAAAAAAAGTGGCTCTTACTACAATAGGAAAAGTAATTATCTGAATAGCAGGTTTTAAATATTGAGCTGCTTAAAAAATGAGGTTGCAATGGAAAAATAATGTTTTGTTCAAGTTTTTAAGAAAAGTTAGTTTGCAATGATGACATTGTAATGGGATTTTTTTTTTTATTGCTTTCACTTTGGTCCATTCAAATAAGGGTTGAATCATGGACTGCAGCTGGACTTGCTTGCAGTTGCGGCCGATTCAGCCCTCATCTGAATGTCATGAGCTGTTTGACTGAGAACCTTCACAGACTTTGGTTAACTGATCATCTGCTTTCTTTCCAGATGAGGCCGATGTGTTGCTGCAGCGCTTTGCTGCTGCTGCTCGTCCTCGTTCCCACAGCCTGTCGAGGTGGTAACATCCTTGTCCTTCCTATCGAAGGCAGCCACTGGATAAACATGGACGTTCTGCTTCAGGCTTTGCACTCCAGAGGTCACAATGTAACTATTTTACGTTCTAGCAAAAGCTGGTACATCAAGGATAAATCCTCACACTACAATAGCATCACAGTAGAGGTAGAGAGGGGCTTTGAACAGAAGACCATGAAAGAAGTTCTAACTAAAATCATTGAATTTGAAAGGGGGAGTCTTCCGTTGACAGTTTTTCTGCACATGGCTGTAGGGCTCTTCGACAAATTTTTCGAAGCTCACACAATCATTGGTGAATTTGTGTCAGCGTTGATGGAAGACCAAGAGTTGATGAGACGCTTGAAGGACAGCAAGTTTGACCTAGTGCTCACCGACCCCTGCTGGGGTGGGGGAGTCATTTTGGCTAAATATTTGAACCTTCCTTTGGTTTTCAATGTTCGCTGGCTAATTGCAATAGATGCTCATTTAGCTATTGCTCCCTCGCCTATTTCATATATTCCTATAACAGGATCTGGCCTCACTGATAAGATGACCTTTTTTCAGAGGGTTAAAAATATGATTTTGCACATAATAACCCAAATTCAACATCATCAGGTGATTCAGCAAATATACCAAAAAATATCTGACAAATACCTGGGGCTGGATCATGACTATAACCAGTTAGTGCTTGATGCAGACCTGTGGCTGATGAGAGTGGACTTTGTGTTTGATTTCCCTCGTCCCACCATGCCTAACGCTGTCTATATGGGAGGGTTCCAGTGTAAACCTGCAGAACCTTTACCTGAACACCTGGAGGAGTTTGTGCAGAGTTCAGGAGAGCATGGAGTCATCATCATGTCTCTGGGCACTTATGTGAGTCAGCTTCCTGCTGACATGATGAACGAGATTGCTGCATCTTTTGCCAAATTACCGCAGAAAGTGATCTGGGGATATAAAGGTGACAGACCAGCCACTCTGGGCAACAACACTTTACTACTGGACTGGATCCCACAGAAAGACCTTTTAGGACATCCCAAGACAAAACTATTTGTGGCTCATGGAGGAACAAACGGAGTTCAAGAAGCAATTTATTACGGAGTCCCTGTCGTGGGTATGCCTGTGTTTTTTGACCAATATGACAACCTGCTGCGTCTGAAAGAGAGAGGAGCAGCGAAGCTTCTAACCTTTAGTACAGTGGACAAAGATGACAACTTCCTGAAGACCATACAGGAAGTCCTGACTGATCCCTCCTACAGGATGAACATGCAGAGACTGTCCAGGCTGCACAGAGATCAGCCCATCAAGCCACTGGACAACGCCCTCTTCTGGATAGAGTTTGTCATGAGACACAAAGGGGCAGCTCACCTGAGAACAGAGTCGTACAGACTGCCCTGGTACTCCTACCACTCTGTGGATGTGGCTGTGTTCCTGGTTGCAGCTGTGCTGCTCGTGCTTTTAACCATTTTCAGTTTGATCCGGTGTTTGTACACTACAATGTGTAAACGAAAAGTCAAACGTGACTGATCATTCCACAGATATGTGCTTTGCCCATTAAAAAAATAAACCCATGATCAACACATAGATGGATTTTGCTTGAACATAAGATTTGCTGATTTTTTTGTGGTATGTTACTTTAGTTGATCATTGTACTTTTGCAAAGTATTTTTAGGAACAAGGTGATGTTTTTCACTGTACAAATAAAATATGAGAAATTAATGTAGACTGACTTTAGGTAATGTGAGATATTGATTTTAAAAATGTCTTTTCAAGTTGTTATGTGGAAATGCAAAGTAAAGTTTGTAAAGTAATGAATTTAGCACTCTTTATTGCTTTATTATACAGGGGATGTAAGAAAGTCTGGGTTGGGGACAGCCCAAAACAGTGACATTCTTGCACATAAATTTTCAGCACAATGAAAAAGTATTAAAATGTCATCATTGAGACCTATTGATTGAGATTTTTTTTCATACCTACTACAACACAACCTTAACAAATACAATAATTGTTTTTTTCTAAGAAATCATTTTTTTCTTGACAGTCCACCCTGGGGACAGAAAAACTCTCTTAACTGAAGAATCAGCCAATAGCACAATTTAATTATTTTATTTCAAAAATAAAATTGCAAGACAAGATCTCCAATTTGTCATATTGTGTTTGGTTAAATGAGGTGAAATAAACATATGACTGAGAATGAATAAAAAAAATAAGGCAGTGAAAGCAAAACTACTTCAGAGGATTTCAACACGTTATTACTCAACGTTAACGTGGTCGTAACCATAGACGTATATATACTGACCAATCAGTGACTTCCTCATGACCTGATTTGCCACTATAGACTGTATAAAACAGGTTTCCACCCACGTTATAGTTCGTGTTATTGTGTGTAATCATCCGGGACTCGGGCTGCTCTTCCTCCCTGCAGGACTTCGAGACACAGACACACAGCACAGTAAGTACAAACAGGTCGTGTGTAGCATGTTTGATGGCTCATCTGCGAGTAGTTGTGATGCATGTCGGAGTTTACATGCTGACTTTCCTGCTCGGACAGTCGAGAAGTGAAGAAACGAGCTGAATCTTGCAGAAAGTTTTTTTATATACACTTACGCTTTTGAATGTCGATCAAATGAGGAAGAAGGGCTAATCACGTGACCGACGGCCGCTCTCTCACAAGCGGAGTTATGCGCTCTTGAAATCCTGTGCACTCCCCTTGTTTTGGGAGTTAAAAATGACCACCGTCCACTGAGCCTCTGAAATAAAGCAGCTTAGTTGAGTTTAAACCCAATCTCTATTTTACATGAAGAAGCAATCTGTCAGGTATCACACACTTTGTGAATGTCCGGGTTTTGCATCTTCAGAGGGCAGAAACACTGTTTTTAATCAGTGGACACCACTCTTTTTTTTTTTTTTTTAACATCACACATGTTATAACTGTTTTCTTGACTAAAGTAGAGGTTTACTATCACTATTATTGTTGCTAAAGGTACTGCATAGGAGCAAACATTATTTGTATAGCAAGAGATAGGACTTGTATATCCGAAGAAAGAACCAGAAATGTGTAGCGTCTCAGAGACTAGATGTAGTCCCACCTGTAAACACCTGCTGAAATTAGCAGCCCTATGTAGGCACGCAGGTCAGTCTCATTCATCCTTTTCCACTTGTCTCCATAAGTATGGCAACCATCCAAATTTGTCATCTCCAGGATGATTTTTCCAATGAATACGAGGAGTGTTGAGGCTTGCACATGGACAACTACCTGGTTCTTATGATATTTTGTACTGCCATTTTGCCCTGTTTTCAAGTGGTGATGAGGACCATGTTATTTTGCTATTCTTTGACAAAAAGCTTGGGGAATTTTTTTCTTCATCTGAAGATGCATCATGCTCTTAGCTGTATTCCTCACCATCTTCTTTTTAAGATAAATCCTTCTCCTCTAAAACTTTTTTTTTCTTGTTCCTCCTGGTTGTCCAAATAAGTCAGATATGAAGCTGCTGGAACTGAAAACTGCACTCATGGCTTCAGCACAGAGAGACCTGGTGGCACTGTCACCTGCAGCACCTGTATAGCCTCTGACCGCATTCCCCATTAGTAAATGATGCTGTTAAGAAATGTTCATTTTCTTTGAACTTGAGTTGTGTTGTGGATGGGTGCTGTGGCAGCTGCACAAGAAAGTTTTTGGTTTTTTTGCCCTCAAACAGTAGCACACACAATCTCAGTTTCTGTTTGTGTGTGTGCGTACATGCATGTGCACATGTGTGGGTATACATGCGTCTCTCTGTGTGTGTTTCAATCCATTGTGACTGTGATTTTAACTGCGGGTCAAAAAATGACCCCTAAGACAATCATTGTATCCTGGTGGTGTACAGCTTTGATAAAAATATAAACAAAGACAATTTTTCACTTTTTCTAATGGTGGGGTCACTTCAGGAAAAGTAATAATATTTTAAGTTGGAAAAAGGTCATTTAGGGGTTTTTCTCTGCTGTTAAACATGGTGGGGGGTCATGTTTAACCCCTAGGACACAGGAGGGTTTTAAAGCACTTCATGTCAAAAAAGTGACTCTTACTACAACAAGAAAAGTAATTATCAGATGAACAGGTTTTAAAATTTGAGCTGATTAAAAAATGAAAAATAATGTTTTGTGCTGTGTTGATCAAGTTCTTTAAAATGTTAGTTTGCAATGATGACATTTCCACTGTAATGGGATTTTTTTATTGCTTTCACATTGGTTCATTCAAATGAGGGTTGAATCATGGACTGCAGCTGGACTTGCTTGTAGATTCTTGTAAACATTTCATCCAAGAAGCCAAACATCTGTTGCAGTTGCAGTCGATTCAGCCCTCATCTGAATGTCATGAGCTGTTTGACTGAGAACCTTCAAAGACTTTGGTTAACTGATCATCTGCTTTCTTTCCAGATGAGGCTGATGTGTTGCTGCAGCGCTTTGCTGCTGCTGCTCGTCCTCGTTCCCACAGCCTGTCGAGGTGGTAACATCCTTGTCCTTCCTATCGAAGGCAGCCACTGGATAAACATGGACGTTCTGCTTCAGGCTTTGCACTCCAGAGGTCACAATGTAACTATTATACGCTCCAGCAAAAGCTGGTACATCAAGGATAAATCCTCACACTACAATAGCATCACAGTAGAGGTCGAGAGGAGCTTGGATCAGAAGTCCATTACAGAACTGGTATCTAAGGTAACTCAATATGAAAGGGGGAGTCTTCCGTTTACCGCTTTTCTCCGCATGGCTGTAGAGCTGTTTGGCACATTTCGCGATGCTCACGCAGCCGTGGGTGAATTTGTGTCAACATTGTTGGGAGACCAAGAGTTGATGAGACGCTTGATGGATAGCAAGTTTGACCTATTGCTCACCGACCCCTGCTGGGGTGGGGGAGTCATTTTGGCTAAATATTTGAACCTTCCTTTGGTTTTCAATGTTCGCTGGCTAATTGCAATAGATGCTCATTTAGCTATTGCTCCCTCGCCTATTTCATATATTCCTATAACAGGATCTGGCCTCACTGATAAGATGACCTTTTTTCAGAGGGTTAAAAATATGGTTTTGCATATAATAACCCAAATACAAAATCACCAGGTAATTCAACAAGTATACCAAAAAATATCTGATAAATACCTGGGGCCGGATCATGACTATAACCAGTTAGTGCTTGATGCAGATCTGTGGCTAATGAGAGTGGACTTTGTGTTTGAGTTCCCTCGTCCCACTATGCCCAATGTCATCTATATGGGAGGGTTCCAGTGTAAACCTGCAGAGCCTTTACCTGAACACCTGGAGGAGTTTGTGCAGAGTTCAGGAGAGCATGGAGTCATCATCATGTCTCTGGGCACTTATGTGAGTCAACTTCCTGCTGACATGATGAACGAGATTGCTGCAGCTTTTGCCAAATTACCGCAGAAAGTGATCTGGGGATATAAAGGTGACAGACCAGCCACTCTGGGCAACAACACTTTACTACTGGACTGGATCCCACAGAAAGACCTTTTAGGACATCCCAAGACAAAACTATTTGTGGCTCATGGAGGAACAAACGGAGTTCAAGAAGCAATTTATCACGGAGTCCCTGTCGTGGGTCTGCCTGTGTTTTTTGACCAATATGACAACCTGCTGCGTCTGAAAGAGAGAGGAGCAGCGAAGCTTCTAACCATTAATAATGTGGACAAAGATGACAACTTCCTGAAGACCATACAGCAAGTCCTGACTAATCCCTCCTACAGGTTGAACATGCAGAGACTGTCCAGGCTGCACAGAGATCAGCCCATCAAGCCACTGGACAGCGCCCTCTTCTGGATAGAGTTTGTCATGAGACACAAAGGTGCAGCTCACCTGAGAACAGAGTCATACAGACTGCCCTGGTACTCCTACCACTCTGTGGATGTGGCTGTGTTCCTGGCTGGAGCTGTGCTGCTCGTGCTTTTAACCATTTTCATTTTGATCCGGTGTTTGTACACTACAATGTGTAAACGAAAAGTCAAACGTGACTGATCATGTCTGAGTTATCTGATAAACCCTGTAGTGTATTTTATAGAAGTAATCATTAGAAATGTGGCCACACTAATGATTGAAACATATTTACTCAGACTTATATTACTCATGTTTATCCAATGTGAAGAATGCATATGATATGATGTCTAACAATCAATATGAAAGATGATGTGACTAAATGTGATTATGTCTTAAAAATATGATGAACTAAAACATTAGATTTAGACTAATGGTATGATTAACAAAGGGTGATTATTAACTATGTTTATTCAAAATTAAGAAGTTAATCAAAGTAAACAGAATCATTCCATGACTAGAAACTGTGGAAAGAAAAAGACAGTGTATTGGTATAAATTTTGTGTGATTATTGTGTGATTAATATAATGCATGCAACTTTGTAACCTAATCAACATGAAGAGAATAAAGAGTGCACTTATATATAAGTGCACCTGCATGAGAATGGACACTGGTAACCGAAAGCTTCAAACAGCCCCAGCTGACTCAAATGTATCAAACTGGCCAAACTTGTGCCTTCTGTAAGATCCCCAAGGCCACAACTGATGGGACGGGTGGTGACCTCAGGGGACCTTGCAGGATGCTGATCTAATGGTGTATCAGTTGATTATCTCCTCAACACAATTGAACCAATGAGCTGGAAGATGACCTAATAGGTCAAATGTCTTGACCTATGAAGATGCTCCAAAGGTGGGCCTAAGGCGTGGGAAGTTGGGGTTTATAACCTTATGCACAAGCCATTTTTCTTTAGAGTTGTACACCTGTAACCTATGTGCATGTTGTACTCTCTCATTTTATTGCCGGCATAAAAGCCTTTACTGTCCAATTCCTGACTCCTGCTGATTATTTTGCAGCGTCTCAACTTGACGATTTTTGAAGAACAATTGAACACCTTTAAACACTTAGAATTTGGACCAAGTGACTGAAAGCTTCAGCCTCTAGGGCGAAAGATTAGAGACAACAACCCATGATCAACACAAAGATTTGCCCTTTTTTTTGTGGTATGTTATTTTGATTAGTTTTATAATTGTACTTTTGTGTGTCCAAAGTGTTTTTGGAACAAAATAATGTTTTTATAAAAATCACTGTACAAATAAAATATGAGGAATTAATGTAGACTGACTTTAGATATTGTGAGACAGCTCGGGTTGGAAAGCAGCTCCTTATCTACGTTTTCTGTATGTGGTGTAACAGAGAGTGAGAATGTAAAGTTAGACTTCAAAGGTTTTGACTGACTTTGTCCGATTCATCATGAAGAAGCTAAAATATGTTTTCTTACTCATTCATTGCTTCATTTTGAACTCTGTATGTATTGAGCCATGTACAGTACGTATTTGTGTTTGTTTGCACTTTCACCTTCAACCACGTGGGGCATCTTTCTGTTGACATAACTGACACAAGAGGTCAGTGCATTCAGCCTCAGGTGTAGCTGCTTTGTGTTGTGTGATAAGAATTCGGTTTTTTAATGTGCTGTGCCAAGCTGACCCACAGATTTTGCCTGTGTCCGCTTTGTGCTTTGTACTATGGAACATTTGAAAAGGAAACATTTGACAAGACTGTAAGAGCAAATGGTGAGCTGTAAAGAACTGTGCAATAAATCTGAACTTTTTATTTGCATACTGTAGTATAAAGACTTTATTTCTCATGCCTCTCCACACTTTTCACTCACCTCATTTCCTTGTACCTCACTTCCTGTCCTCATCACTCATTGATTACCTCTCATTTTGTTCACCTGTGCACTCCCTATTTAAGTCCTGCACACCCCTTCAGTCAGTCCCTCACCTTTTCATGGGGCGGCAGCACTGGGTTTGCACATTTATCATTTACATTGATAGAAACGTACATCTTCATTTATCCTTATCTTTATTTAAGAGAATGTAGAATGGACTTTGATGATGTTTAATCCTTTATTTACTTTCTTTCAGAGATCTCAGTCCATGTGTGTTTTTTGGTTATGTCCTTTGTTGAATAATTAATTGAAGAGTTGGAAAATAAATCAGTCTATTCTTTGCTCAACCAAGTCTCCTGACTCATGCATCCTGACTGATGCCCATCACGATAATTTTATCCTGAACCCTCCTCCTTAATACATACTGTTTTTATTGCAAGAGCATGTCCACACTTAATCTCACAGTAGAAGCCTCTCGGTGACTTTTTAAGAGCAGAGTATATGGGCTACATTCTGTTTTCATAGTAGCACACTTTCACTTCCTTAATGTGACTTTGAGTATAGTAAACATGTTTTCCAAGAAGTGGAGACTCTACCACAAGAGTGTGCAAGTCTATGCAGGTACCGTGAGCATATCGGCTTAAACCGTGCCTGCCCTTTGTTACTGATCTAAAGCTTAAGAAGTCATGTTCAAAGTGTATATCAATGCTTTGACTGTACTGAAGATTCCGCTGAGCTCTTTTCATTTTTATTTGTTTGACTGCTTGTTCATGTCGTCTTTAGGGTCAGATTACTTCAGTTCTAATGCAATGTTCGATGTAAGCATGACCATGGTCAAGAAACACTTTCCTGTAGATTACTTTAAAGTTTTGCTTCATTGCACTATGAGTGAACTTCCATTAAAGAGACATGAGTTTAATGTTGTGAGGCGTATCTTATCTTGAGCAGAACTGGTGTTAGGTGTGAGGCAAATGTTGCAAAGGAAAAAAAATATCAGGAAGTGTTTTTTCAGTCCCACTGGTGTGAATGCAGCCTCTGCACAGTCCTGCCTCAATGACATGGAGCAGACGTGCAGCAGAGCCAAGAAGCTTTCACTGTAAGTTTGCTATTTATGGATTAGTTTCTTCTTGGTATGTCGCATGTTAGCTTTGTTATTAGATTTGTGTCACATGGAGCAAAGCCACTGTTGTGCTCAAGTAAACACCTTAGGCCTGTTTTATAGCTTTTGAAACATAAGTATGAAATGTGCTCTCTTTTTTTAAAATTACTGCTAAAACAGTTTGATGCATAATGCAAGCAGCAAATTTCTATGATTAGAGTCCTTTTTTTTTTTTTTTTACATCGAACTGCTGCTGTCAACAACACTCACTGATGTACAGAGTGTTCAGAGAGATGTCAGTGAATGAGTGCACAAATCTCAGTGACTCATAGCAAATATTGTTAGAATGTTAAAGTTACTTTGTGCAGAGAAGCATGAATTTCTATTTTTTCGTCTTCGTATTTTAAGGTATCAGTAGTTCTAGACAAGGTCCCACTGCATCTTTAAATAATATGCTGCACTGATAATGTATAAGCATTATGCAGTGACTATTTCCTGTTCAAGCTGCAGTTCACACTCACTGCTGTGGACCAATGAGGACTGACGTTCCCCAGGAAATGACAAGAGTCTCTTGCAAAGACAGTCTTGAGGGTGGGTCCAAAGAAGCCAGGAAGTGTTCAACAGTCACTTGACTTTAACTTTTGATTGGTCTACTTTGTTTAATTTTTAACGATCTGGCGAGAGAGTATGTTGACGTGAGTGCAAGGAAGGTTTTCACTGTGAGCTCATCATTTCACTAAGCGAGCTTTGTTGAGGGTTGAAAGGAGCTGTTGAAATGTGAAAGGGAACATTTGTTTTCCAGCTAACGCTGACAAGTGGAATGGAAATTTTATTCAATCAAGCCAATTGTTGAAAGATTAGACATCGATTCTATAGGTGCATGGGATTTGTTACACAGGCATTATGTGTTTTCTTCAATGGAAGCGCTGAATTTCTTTCAGGCAGCATTAACACAGTTGTGGCTGTAAAAACACTTCCGCTCAAGGAGACTGGGGATCAACAGAAATCGCATGCAGAGCTCTTGGCACTTAACCGCACTCTAATGTCCTGAGAGGCCCCATGTGCACCATCCACGTGAGGGGATTTTCCCCCCCCCCCACAAATAGAGAGACAATTGAAAGGAACATCGTTGGACCTCTCTGTTTTGGACATCCTAGTTCATCATCCTTTTTGCACATTTCCTACAATACCTTAATAACAGATTTTCTCTTCTATTTCAGATTGAACCAGAAGAGAAGATTTTAAAATGTTTTCACTGGCTTCTGTCCTCTCTCTTTTGGCTGTCATTCTTCCACCTGCCCACAGTGGGAATGTACTGGTTTTTCCACATGACGGCAGCCACTGGGTGAACATGAGGGTACTTGTTGAGGAGTTGCATTCAAGGGGACACGCTGTGACTGTCATCCGTACTGCAGACAGCTGGTACATCAGTGAAACGTCTCCACATTACAATACTGTCTCTGTGGGTATTGCTGGTGGCGCAAATGAGGATTTTTTCCGTCTCTTTGTCTCTGAAGTTATTCGGATTAAGCGAAGCAAGGGTTCTGCTTGGACACGTTTCGCTTTAGACATGGAGTTAAAAAACAAGTTCTTTGAATTACACAAGAAAGTCTGTGAAGTGGTTACGTATATATTTGAAAATAAAGAGTTAATTAAGTCCCTTCAAGACGCCAAGTATGATGTGGTTTTGACAGACCCTGCTAATGGAGGAGGAGTCATGCTGGCTCACTACCTTGGGTTGCCCTTAGTTTTTAACGCTCGATGGACCGTTCACGGCGAAGCCCATTTTGCTGTTGCACCCTCTCCACTTTCCTACGTCCCACTTCCCCCTTCAGAATTGACAGATGAAATGACTTTCTTTGAGAGGGTCAAAAACATGATATTTTACACCATGAGGATGCATCTGTACAAGCAGGTAGTCGGGCCTCACTATTCTGCATTGTCCAGTCGCTACTTTGGCCCAGAGGTGGACTACTTCTCCCTGTTTCAAGCAGCAGACCTGTGGCTGATGAGAGTGGACTTTGTGTTTGAGTTCCCTCGTCCCACCATGCCCAATGTCATCTATATGGGAGGGTTCCAGTGTAAACCTGCAGAGCCTTTACCCAAACACCTGGAGGAGTTTGTGCAGAGTTCAGGAGAGCATGGAGTCATCATCATGTCTCTGGGCACTTTGATTGGAGAGCTTCCCCATGACATGGCTGATCAGATCGCTGCAGCTTTTGCCAGATTACCTCAGAAAGTCATCTGGAGATATAAAGGTGACAGACCAGCCACTCTGGGCAACAACACTTTACTGGTGGACTGGATGCCACAGAAAGACCTTTTAGGACATCCCAAGACAAAACTCTTTATAAGTCATGGAGGAACGAATGGAATATATGAGGCTATTTATCATGGAGTTCCAATTGTAGGTATTCCCTTTGTGTTCGATCAAGCTGATAACCTCTCCAGACTGAGGGCAAAGGGCGTTGCAAAGGTTGTGGACATTTCTGAATTGGATTGCAAAATATTTCAGAAGGCCATACAGGAAGTCCTGACTGAGCCCTCCTACAGGATGAGCATGCAGAGACTGTCCAGGCTGCACAGAGATCAGCCCATCAAGCCACTGGACAGCGCCCTCTTCTGGATAGAATTTGTCATGAGACACAAAGGTGCAGCTCACCTGAGAACCGAGTCATACAAACTGCCCTGGTACTCCTACCACTCAGTGGATGTGGCTGTGTTCCTGGCTGGAGCTGTGCTGCTCATGCTTTTAACCATTTTCATTTTGATCCGGTGTTTGTACACTACAATTTGTAAACGAAAAGTCAAACGAGACTGATCATTCCACAGATATGCATTTGGCCCATTAAATGTATAAAAATTAAACCCACGATCAACACAAAGATCAATTTTGCTTGAACATAAGATTTGCTGATTTTGTGGCGTGTTACTTTAATTAGTTTGATCATTGTAGTTTAGTAAATTATTTTTATTAAAAAGTTAATGTTTTTTATAGCATTCACTGTACTGAGAAATTAATGTAGACTGACTTTAGATATTGTGAGATATGAATTTGAAAAATGTCTTTAAGTTGTTATGAGGAAATATAAAGTAGGCTGCACAGCCACTGGACAACGCCCCCTTCTGGATAGAGTTTGTCATGAGACACAAAGGTGCAGCTCACCTGAGAACAGAGTCATACAGACTGCCCTGGTACTCCTACCACTCTGTGGATGTCATGTCATTTTTACTACTTCTCGTCTTGTTTTTTGCTGGGTTACTATGGTCGTGCTTTAGATTGTGTTTGGAAAAAAAAGAAAAAGAAATCTGACTGACCAGGACACATGCATTGATCCTTTTCATATTGGTCGTTGTTGTATTGTAATATGTCATTGTGACACACATAGGAAAGGTGGAAACATTGAGTTGTGATTATTTTGATATTTTTTTTTTTATTGTACATTATTATATTTATCTATGTTCAGTTTTTTTTAACATTTATTATATGAATCTAATGGGGGCGGAACCTTCGTGCTCGCTCTGGTTGCTCTGGGGGAGGGGGAGGGGTCAGTAAGGGAGCGCCTCGCCCGCTGTTGCTCAGACTTAGAGGCAATTTGAGGGGAGATCTCGATCATCTCGTCTTTACTCTACTGTCTTCTAACCTGCTGTATACAGGTTTGTGAAGTGAAGAAAGACACTTCCACACGATTCACATGAAGCTATGTTCTGTAGATTTACGTTTTGGAGAGTTTTTAATGTGTGTGTTTGGTGAAAAGTGTGATATGTTTACTGAGTAAAAGTTTATGTTTCAGCACTGTTAGCTAGCGGTGGCGTCGCACATCCGCCAAAATATCCACATTATATTTTAAATGAAAGTGTGTTTTAGGGCTCTTGTTCTCCCCCTAGTTTAATTTCCAATTGTAAAGCTTTAAGTCTGTTTGTAATTGGTAATTGTTTAGTTGCAGTTTATGTGGGTTAATAATGGGGTTAAATCGCCAAGTACTTTTTTTAATGACTGTGTTTCAGAACCCTGGAATATGTATAGTGAATGTCAGCGTGACAAATGTGGATGGACTGAACATCCATTTTGATTTATACTGAGTGTCAGTGGGTTTTCTTAGTCTATACTTTGAAATGAGTGAGTGGATGAAATGTGTATGTTGGTGTTATGTATATTGAGTAAATGTGAGTTATCATAGTCAGGACCTGAAGTTGATTGTTTAGGAATGCTTGTTCTTATATTTGGTGTTTGTTTAATAAATGTGAGAGGCAATTTGGAGAGGTCGCGATCACCTCGTCCTTACTCTACTGTCTTCTGACCTGCTGTATACAGGTATACCTATTTGTTGCTGTGGCCTTCCGGCCAGAGGCCTGTAACATCATATAATACAAGACAGTTTGGGGGGAAAAAAATCTACTGCAAAAAATTACATATAATTGCCTGTTGTGGTTTATAACTTACAAGACTGAAGTCTGTTTGAATACTTTGTCTAAAGTGAGAGTAAAGTTCAGACCAAGTTGACTTGGCATGAGCCAAGAAGGATTAAGATTAAGAAGGATAAAGGAAGGATTCTGAAAACTAAAAACACTCATTGGCACAATGTCAATAAAACATAAACATTGTGGACTGTGAGGTTGGAGAAATATATTGTACTTTTATTTCTTTTGCTCTCCCCAACCAGCATAGGTTCACTCTGCTGAAAAGCAACAACAACCTCTGTGTTTGTTGAAGCATGTATCAAGATCTTCTCTAAATGAGAAGCTGTTGATACCTTTACCGGCCANATCTATGACTCAAGCAGCAGACCTGTGGCTAATGAGAGTGGACTTTGTGTTTGAGTTCCCTCGTCCCACCATGCCCAATGTCGTCTATATGGGAGGGTTCCAGTGTAAACCTGCAGAACCTTTACCTGAACACCTGGAGGAGTTTGTGCAGAGTTCAGGAGAGCATGGAGTCATCATCATGTCTCTGGGCACTTTGATTGGAGAGCTTCCCCATGACCTGGCTGATCAGATCGCTGCAGCTTTTGCCAGATTACCTCAGAAAGTTATCTGGAGATATAAAGGTGACAGACCAGCCACTCTGGGCAACAACACATTACTGGTGGACTGGATGCCACAGAAAGACCTTTTAGGACATCCCAAGACAAAAGTATTCGTGGCTCATGGAGGAACAAATGGAGTTCAAGAAGCAATCTACAATGGAGTTCCTATCATTGGACTTCCACTGATTTTTGATCAACCTGACAATCTATTTAGGATTGAGGCAAGAGGAGCAGGGAAGATTATTAATATTTTTACTATGAATGAAGATATCTTCTATGAGGGAATCCAGGAAGTCCTGACTGATCCCTCCTACAGGATGAACATGCAGAGACTGTCCAGGCTGCACAGAGACCAGCCCATGAAGCCACTGGACAGCGCCCTCTTCTGGATAGAGTATGTCATGAGACACAAAGGTGCAGCTCACCTGAGAACAGAGTCGTACAGACTGCCCTGGTACTCCTACCACTCTGTGGATGTCATGTTATTTTTACTAACAATTACACTGCTTCTTGTCTTGTTTTGTGCTGGGTTACTGTGGTCATGCTTTAGATTATGTTTGAAAAGAAAAGTGAAATCTGATTGAGAACTAAAAGTAAATGTGATCTGAAAAAAATCAGATTAGAATTCAAAATGACATCTAAACCACAATTATGTTTAGAATATGTCCTTTTTGTAAAAATCAAATGTCGTCTTGGCTATTTGTACAGTGATTTGATGTGGAATAAAACATTTCCAATAATTTGTAAAAAACAATTCTAATAAAAGTACAGCAAAACAAATCTTTCAGTACTTTCTGATCAACAAGGAAGAACACAGGTTTAAGGATTAGTACATCTGGTTAACTATATTCTTTCATAATTTTTATCTCACATATCCCACATTATTTCGAAATAATTATTGCACTGGTTTCACAATACACACTCACACATTACAGATCTGTAATCTCAGATCACAGTCCACACAGGTAGAACTTTAACCTATAGGTGAAAGGGTTAGCAACATGTACAGTGACACTGCCACTTTCTCCTCTCTTAGCTCCACTGATTTCCAAGACTTTTCAAATTGAGGTCTACACTGTAGCACAATATACTTTAATATTACATTTTAAATAATTACATTCTTTCCTCAGTGTTGCACGGTACTGAGGGATGCTCTTGTTTCAGCCAAGCCAAGTGTAGCATTGTATGGACACACCAGAGCTATACTGGGCCTTTATATGCTTCAATCCTGTCTGTGTCCTCTGCATGCAGGATTGTGTATTATGCACTGTTTTTTGATGGCTTTTTTATACAATGCATAAAGTTGAGTGTGAGATTTCTACTGGGCAATCAAATTGAAATATTTGACAGAATCATTTTTAGCCATTTACAATATATTTAGATGATGAATGCTAAGAGAATATATAAGCGTTTTAAAGATGTTCAAGCCGTTTTGAATACTTTTCATTAATACAGTATTTCTAATATCTTTGAGCTATGGTCTGAAATGGATAGAAAAATAACCCTTTCACTTTTGTTAATATTTCGTATGCCTCTGACTGTCCTCTCATAATGTGTAAATAATAAATAATAAGAGAGATTTGGTCTTGCCTCAGTTTTTAAAGGTGCTATATAAATAAAGTTATTATTATTATTATTATTGATAACGATTTTCACACGTTCACAAGCGGCTATGTTGACTGCAACATTTCACAAGATGTGCAAAATAGTTATAACACATTTAGAGTTGTCTTCATGAAGAGTGTAAAGGACAGTAAGGATGCTGATGTATAATATTATATATATATATATATATATATATATATAAAATGCAGCCATCCTTGCCTTTACATGACAAAGGGACTCAGGACAAAACAAATTTTGCACTATGCTTTTTAAAAATGCTCATAAATTTACAAGTGAAAGCTCTTTGCCAAACACTTGAATGTTACATGTGATGAATACTTATGGGCCTGGAGTCTTTCTGTAGCTTAAGAGAGATACCATTGTGTTTAAGTCTTCCTGTCCCACACCCCTCAAAGCTGTCCCTTAATACTTCAATGAGGATTCGTCTCTTCTGAAGGGGAAATCCCTGCTACAAAAAAGTGAGACAGCTGCTCTACTACTACTGCTATCTACTCCGGGCACGAACAGTTTATCGTCAAGGTCATCCAAAAATCACATTACTGCTCTTAAGAAAGACAGTTCAAGACTCCTTTCAGTCCCAGCAGTGGGTCTACATTTGTTTGCTGATGAATATGACACCATGCTGAGTCTTAAAATGGGAGGGGGTGTGGGGGGGAGCTGAGAGGATAAAGACAACAACTTCCTTAGGGCCATCCAGGAAGTCCTGAATAAGCCCTCCCACAGGATGAACATGCAGGGTCTGGCCCAATTTCTACACTTAATGGGCTTAACTGGCACTCGGGCAATGTTGTAAATAACAAGAAATACATGTCGGAACTACAGTGCTGCTGTCAGGTTTTGGCAGGCCTGCAGAGAATCTCCAGGCTGCAGAAATCAGCCAATAAACTCAATGAAGCACAGTCGGCTGCTCACCTGAGAGTCTACAAACAGCCTTTGTATTCCTCAGCAGACACCATGTGTTATACTGATTATTATGCACTTTTTTTTTGGTTTTTTTTACTGAAGGATCCCTGTTTCAGCTGTGCTACGGTACTGAATGTGAAGCATCTAATATATGCCCAGTAAACACTGAAAGGATATTCCCACTGTTACCATATGTTGCTGCCAAGGTCAAAACAGCAGTATTTGTAATTCAAATGACAATGCTTCGTGCAACAGTGTATTTGTATTATATAAAATTCACTTGCAAGAGAGATGTTGCAGTAAGTCCTGGTTACACAACTGAGTTGCTCACACACAAAGACAACTTCCCATAACTGTCAGTTAGTGAGGATTGTGGAAACTAACATGCTGTTGACATTACAGTTATGTCATGTTAACATGACATAACTGTACAAAATACCTGACGGTGTTACTTCAATAAATAAATTCTTTTATTACAAAACAATAAAAAAAACATACTGCATATACTGTTATAGAATTTGTGTCTACATCCTACTATAGGCTGGTTTCAGCCACGATACAAATCATTACATACATGGTTTTACATCTCTAGCTGTCAAGCAGTTAAATCATTAGGAATATCAGTTCAGTCAGAATCATCACTGTTAGGTAGGATTAGACATGATGGGTCGAACCCTACGTTAGTCTGGTGACGTTTGCTACCCAGGTGGGGAAACAAAGATATTTCAAGTGAAATTTCATTTTGATGGAGCATTTTCATTTTTGTCACACACACCTCAAACAAAACTAATATTAGTCAGATCGATATTAGCTGCCTGGTGGATTCCACTTGTGTCAATATAGAGAATACAAAAGGCACAAAAAAAAACGTCCAGGTTAAAAAAAATGAAATACTATTTTCAAGGTATAAAAAATCTGAAAGTAAGAGTACTGACTGAGTTTCTCAGAGCTGCTGGCTGACAATTCATATCCACAAAAATTCACAAAATGTTCCAAAGTGAAACATCACTTTAAAAGAAGAGTTTGACATTTTGGGAAATGTGCTTCTCTTCCTTTTTGCTGAGGGTTAGATAAGATGATCGATAGTAACCTCGTGTCTCTCAGGTAAAGCTGGAGTCAGCAGCCCGGTTATCTGAACAGAGCATAAAAATGGAAAAAGGGAGATACAGGTAATTCTCCATTTCATGAGGCATTATATGCCGGACTATCTCTTGCAGTAGCTTCCTGGAGTCTCTGCTGGTTGGCTGGCTCCTGCCGACACACAACACACTGGATTATCATTTTTACACTTGGGTTTTTGTATATCATATCATTTCAATCAAACAATATATAATAGAGGAATTAGTGACCTTTAGACATAAGCTGGTTTTGTTATATGTGGACAGAGCCAGACGAACTGTTTCTCCCTTACTTTGTTTCTTTATATTAAGTCAAGTTCAGTAAATATGAAACTACAGCAGGTGTAGTTTCACATTTACTGGACATGAGAGAGCCAAAAAGTGAATTAACATATTTTCCATGGTGAACTCAGGCATGATACTGGTCACACATATTCACTGATAATACAGAAAAAAAAAACAAAAAACACAAACACTTTTTGAAATTAAATCCACATTTAGAGCAACTTCATACGGCAGCATCATCGACCACTCAAGGCCTGTGTCCAATTTGTAGAAGGGAAAACATTTTTCAAAAAGGAACTTATTGACAAATAGTTATGAAAATTCATAGCAAAGTCTGTTCAAGGTATTTACAAAGTGTCCATGGCAGCAGGGCAGGTGTGGTGGGCGGTTTAGGTCCTCTCATGATGTCCTGGTCCGTAGAGAGCTCATCCTGAGCACAGTGAGCTCGGCTACATCTGCATCCTGCATCTCCACCTCTTGTTGGCAGCTCTCTCTGATTACATACACTACGAGACCCACACAGATGAAAATGAGGAGCACTATGCCTATAACCTGGAGGGCGAGGGAGAGATGCAAAACTGTTTAGTAAACATGCACAGAAAATGTCTATTGTTGATGAGCAAAGTTGCATGAATAGTGTGCAAACAGTAGCTGCACTGCATTATGGATATATACTCTCTAATGCACAGCCTGAGGGGGAGGTGTTTGCACTCCACACAACACAATATTATGTAGACATATCTGACTCACCTGAGAAAAAACAAACAGCTGCTGTGAGCGGAGCATTAGTTCTTGCGGGCTGACATCTCCCTCACTTATTGGCTCGCACCACTTCTGCGGAGCTGCCTTGTCCACCAGTACAAACCTGCCCTCCCAGTCTGTCATAGCACAAGCAAAGTACTGGCCATCGAGGAACAACAGGATCAGCCACACGATAGCTGGGACGAAACTGGAGAGGGAGACAGTTTTCCTGCACCACGTATCACATCTGCATCCTTGGATGATCAGCATCAGGGTGAAGGCCATGACTGCAGGGATGATGAAGAAGGCTGATGAAAACACTCCGTTCCACGTAGGGTTGCAAGGACACTCAAACTCCAGCTCCACCAGCTTCTCTAGTCCCATGAGGATAAAGCCAAAGGCCACATTTGATACCAGAGGACTGTTGCTAAGTTCATTTTTCAGCCTGGTGAGCCATTGTTGTCTACTTTCCATACTAGATTGACCGAAAGATGAAGACAGTCGTTGCAAAAAGCCCAAAAGAGGGTCCACCGTTGTGAACACATTGGCAACAGCTAAGTGATGCGTAATTAACGCATCCAGGGGTAAGTTTTCCCCTCGGGCAAAATGCCACACTTCCACTCTGATTGGGTTTGAACAAAGGAGGGTGTGCTGTCTGCTCTGACATCGCTCCAGCCGATTGGTCTGTGCAGGGTTTCAGGTGGGGTTACATTTTAAATGTGGTCTCTCATGGACAAACTGGAGGGAGGGCTGTAAAGTGGAGGGAAGTTTGTTCTGCAGCTGAGCGCACACTGGCCTTTAGCAACAGAGCAGCAAAAACACATGCACAGAGGTGCAGCCACATGTGTGACTGTGCGTCGAAGAATCAAGCTGCAGGCCCAACATTTCACTAGAACTTAAAAAACAGAGAGAAATGTTGAGAAATGCAATGAACTGAATTGCAAGGAGACTGACTTTATCACGCCAAAACACGAGTCTTGTTCTAAATGACAAAGAGCTCAGGTGTTTTTGGTTCACGTGTTGCATTTTCCTGCAATTAAAAAATAAGATGCATGCTGACTCTTTTCTGGATCCCTCAATCGACCACGTGAGGGCGCCCGTGCAGCGGCGCAGATCGAGGCCAGGGAGGATTACAGGAGGCCATGTTGAACTTTCAAGGGGATGTGGTACATACAGCTTGAGAACAGCCAGGCCACCGATGTGATGACATAATTTATAAATGACCTCAGTCAGCTCAAGAGCATCGCCATAATCTGCTCACATTAAAACCTGACAAGAGCGAGCATTTAGGAATAAGCTTGGAGAGATGGGGAGAAGTTTTAAAAGCCAAATCTGAGCTGCAAAAAACAAAAATAAATAATTTAAAAAAATCTGTTATATTTTTTGTGACAGGTCTGATGAAGGAGCTGAGAGTTTCTATGTGCATTAATAATGCAAGAGGAGCTGGTGCACAGAGTGATGATCATATATGTGCCGACCAGAAACATCCTGCAAAGGCACGTGATGGAAATGAGCACCTGTCATCTCATAAACAAGAATTAAAAGTGAAGGCAGCAGGAAATGAAGAGTGAGGAGGCACAAACAGCAATTACAGACCTCTCTCTCTCTCTATCTGTGTGTGTGTGTGTGTGTGTGTGTGTGTTTATCCACGGTCGTGAGCGCACGGGGCACGCGCAGCTCGTCGTCGGTGTCCTACCAGCATCTGCTCCTCTCTCTCTCTCTCTCTCTCTCTCTCTCTCTCTGGATCAGACTTATGTTTCGGCTACATCACTTCCCGTCGGGAATCATTTGTGCGCTACTTTCATTTTAATCACCGCGACCGCGAGAGCGCAAATGCGCATCGCTCTGCGCATCTTTGAGTCTGCAGAAGTAGGCTGTGGAAGATCTCCCCGCCGTCCGACCACCTCTCCTCCGCAATCCGACCGGGCTTGTGCACCGCCTATGGCCGCTCATCGGCATCCCTGAGCCGCTGGCCCGGACCTTTCACCCGCCGCTGTCCTCCAAAAAGCTCTCACCACCGGAGACCTCTGCACATTTTTTTCCCCATCCGAAAGCATCATCGGTTGACATTTTTTTTAAATGCAATGCAGGGCCCATCTCTCTAGATCTTGTGACTAATACACGATCTCTCTCCCCCCACATCCGTCCGACAGAGAGCCCGGTCCTTTCACCCCCCCTCCTCACCCCCTCCTCCTCCTCCTCCCCAGACGATGCATCCGAACGCGGTGATGCTGGCGGCGGTCCTGCTGGGGAGCCTGACGCCGCCTCCGGTCTCGGCTCAGAACGGTAAGGAAGCAGATGTGATTGTAAACATGGCATCGCAGGGAAAGTGACTGGACTCGTGTGAGGAGAAGGGGTTCTCAGAGAATGACTGCTGTAGTTTCACGACAACAAGGCCAAGGAGTTAGATTCTCACTCAGTGAACTGACCCCGTGATGCAAGTGTGAACCAAGAAATCTGACATTGTTGTGACATCTTTGCAAGGTTATTCACTGTCAGTGTAGTGTAGGTGTGTCTGTGAGGGGAATCCAGTTGCATGCTTTCACATTTCCTTTAACATGAATAAGAAGAGTTGTTTGTGAGGTTTGCTCCTTCATGGATTTGCCTCTGAATATCTGCACACAGAAGAAGCCTATGGGTGGCCTGAGGCTGCCAGTGTGCACTTTGTCAAAGGGGGTGTGGGGGTGGGTAGCAGAGTGGGTCAAGCAAGACTAACCTGCTCTGGATGCTGATGATAGTAACATATTGTCAACACCAAACACAGACTAAAGGCTCGCCCAGTGTGAACACTGTAAATACAAGGCCCATCTCTCTGTTACAGCTGCTGGCTCTGTGCATCTGTTTGACCAAACTACTTCACTACTGTACCACATCTCTGTGCACGCCAGGTCTCTGCGTGCTTCTCTTTCCTTTACCAGTTGTGCACTTATTGCTAAATGCATGCACATACATCTTTATTTAGTTTATCAGGTTTGAGTGCCAGATGTTTCTTCTTTCCAAATATTCAAAGAAAACATTAATGCTGCAAAGGATGTTTCGTTTGTGACTTTGGTCTCAAAAAGTTCACTCGGCATTAATCATAACAAACGTGACGTGACTTGCTTTAAGTAAATGTCAGCAACATGCTGTTGGGTGTTCCAGGCCATCCTCGGCTACAGCATGTCCTGACTTCAAATTCTGTTGAATCACATCAGCCAGAGGGCCGCACAAATCAGCAGCCATTCATAAACTGGAAGTGGAATCTTTTGAGTCTTTATTTTTTTTCTGCTTTTAAAATAACCTCAATAGGTCCCTGGAGCCGCCCTGACATGATAGTGAAGATGCTGGTGCTTTAATATTGCAATCAGTCTGGTTAAGAATTTAATCACTGGCTGTATTTGTGTCACGTAAGAAGCTTCTATACCCACATGTGTTGGCAAGTCAATATCGCTGACATGATCTAATCACCTATCAGACAGAAATAAGGTAGAAATTTACTCCGCGTACTAAATTTTAATGCTTAATGTCCACCTCGTTTTTTCTGGGGATAATCGGAACACCCACGATGCAAGACTTAATAAGACATGTGTTGTGATGATAGGATGAGAAGGTTGTGTAAAACCTTCCTCCAGCGCTGTCCCACCGTTTCAGGATTTATTTTTGCAAATATTTGAAACGGAAACTCATCTAAACAACTGAAAAGGTGAAAAATCTTGGATCAGTTTGTACTATTTTTACGTAGAAATAAAAGACGCACAATAAGTAAAGTCTAGATCATTTTACAAGAAAGCACAGAAGCAGCCTACATCTTCAGCTTGTGAGGAGACAAAAAAACTAAAATACCACAGCAGTTATGTAACAAAATATTATCCCCTGAATTCCTTTCTTTCTTCTTTGTTAATTTCTCGAAGGTGCTTGAAGTGTGAACGTGCACAGTGAGGCGTTCTTTGATCTTTGCTATCTGGAAAATCAAATACCCAATAAGCCCTCCATTGTTTGATAAAGCTCAAGCAAAGGCATTCCAAACACTTTCTGTGGTCTTTGCCCGGTGCTGCTGCCCACTCACTGTGGCCTCGTTCACACCACACACACACACACACCAGCCAGGGGTCAGGGGGAGACAGACTGGTGCCACCCAGTCACTGGATGTGCCAATGCTTTATCTGTTTTATGTTGAAATCCTACATTCATAGCTGATCAAGAGACCCCCTATATTCATTAAAGGGATGGGTCTGGTTGTAATAAGCTACAGTTGGCGTTTAAGTCTGTTGGTAACATTCCCATGTTTGCTCACACCTCATGCACCCAAAAGCCATTTCATTTCTCCCTCACAGTTCAGATTAAGGGTAATCGGTGCAGGGCTTCTTATGCAATCCTAGATTTTCCTGTGATATTACAGAGTTCAGGCAGCGGCGTGGGGAGAATAATAATTATAAGTGCATGAGATGTAATCACTGCATCTGAGAAGCGGAGGGAATTCATGCCATTATTTCCTTGTTCGTGGAAAAGTAGGCCTACCATAGGTGGCCGGCTTCTGCGACAGATATTCAGAGGACTGTAAATAGCATCCGTCCATTCTGCCTCGTTTCTATTTTTACCACCGAGACACAGCACTGAGAACTGTGGCTTTAAGGTCCTTTTGTGAAAGTGAATTCATTAACTCTTAATGGACGGCCTCCTTGTGCACAGCTGCACAGGCTTCTAAAGACTCGCTAGGTGGCTGCGAACTATTTAAGCTGAGAGATGATGTGATCTTTATGCAAAAGAAAAGAAAAGGGCTGTTGAGAAGGTGGCAGGGGCTGACCCGAGGAAGTGTATTCCTGTCTTACATAATGTCCCCCCCGCGAAGCGTGTAGCCTGCTCCTGCTGCCGACTTTGTTGTTGTGCTATCACTGTAAGTGGAAAACATGCAGATCACGTCAAGACGACCTTTAGAATAATGAGCTGTTAAATTACCGCCATGTTTTCAAATGAACTATTTATGTTTGTTTGCTTTCATTTACCTGGCTGCAGCACTTAAAGGTGAGCAGTTGGTTGGTTCTTGTAAGGTTACGCAATCAAAGTATAAAGACGTGATGTAGAGGAAGACATGCATGTTTGTACTGCAATATGCACTGCAATTAAAATATGCAGTTTTTTTTGTCAGGATGTGGCATTTAATTCATTTTTCCATGTCACCTCTGCATCATCATCAACAGAGGCCATCATTTTACAGCTAGGTACAGTTCAATCAATAGACCTATATGATGCAGCAGCTTGTCCATTATCACAAGCTGTCCAGGCTGTGGACAAAGGTACGTTCGTGAGTCTGGAAAATATGCTGTAGGACTCCAGCCAGCTCTTACACTGACTCATGCTTGCCAACTGTGAAATCTGATATGGACTGCACTGATTAGGAGCAGCATCACACAGTCGAAAACACACTGCAGGTATATACAGATGCACAACTGTAAGGTGAGCAGTCATTCTTTTCTTAATAGTCATTTGTCCAGGAAGGGTTTTTTTTTTTTTTGCTGAGCGTGCATTCTGCGTTTTTATTTTTTTTGTATTTTTCAGCATGCACCTGCTTCACATTCATACAGTTACACACATTCACAGTTGGAAGTTCCCCAATTTAGCCTCAGCTCTGTTCTGCCGGAAAGACTCAGGTTAAGTGTGCTACACAAATGCAGCTCAGAGACAGAGAGACTCAAAGAGGTTGCTTTCATTTATACCTGGCCTGATTTTTCCCAGCGGCGTGGGTATTTTAACTGGTGACCTAGCAGACACAAGGTTGCTTTTTTTTTTTACCCAGAGGCTCGTGCCAGCTGATTTTTTTTTTAGAAATCAGCCAGAGTCATTTAAGTTTACAAATAATAATAATTTGAAGTATGTGGGAGTTGGTTGAGGAATAGGATTCGTCATTCCTGCAGAAAATTACTCGTTGAAGAGACTCTCCTGGAGGTGTCGTTCTTCTATTTTTAGAATTATTGTGTTATTTGGATGATGAGAATCGCTGTCCTGTGAGGCATCTGTCTCCGTGCCTCACTGGTTTTACATGGAATCATTTGAATTCCCTTGTTTTGACCTCTGAAAGAGAAATAGGAAGTGCTCTCTGGTTGTGATTAGAGGATGGGATTAGAGCATTTCTACCCAGCACAGGGGTTATTGGGATTTAAATCTCATTAAACTGTTGCCTCTCTTCTGTGATCTGAACCACAGACTCGACTATTAACAGTAATATGGAAATGGTCGCTGCAACGCATCCTTTTTTCTGGAAATTCAGCTTCGCAAATAATGGCGATATTCAGCTTTGTTGCAGTGACGTCAAATAAAGTATATTAATGATGTGATAAAGTCTATAAGGGCTTCAGTGTGTTCTGGGTTTTACGTCATCACAGCCTCTCTGACACAAATTCACCTGCATGCTATATATCACACCTACAAAGGGTATTCCAAGTGTAGTGGTAGTTTTGAATATAAACTGCATTGTAAACATTATATTACATGACGCCTATAACCTAGATACCCTTTTTCTTGTATGATATGTCTACGTTAATATAATTTGATTTGCATCGTTTGTAGGAACATAAAATGGTTTTCTAATTACTGCACTGGGTGTTTTGCGTATTAACCAAAACTATAACATGTACTTCGCATTACTGACCATTTTGCAACAACGTACTGTCCATGCATACATTGTTTTACAATCATTTACTCATAAATCATCATGGTGAACATAGAGAACAATTTATTTATAAATGCATTTCTTGGTAAAATTGTTTTAGTATTTCAATTGCAATCAGTAGATATTTCAGCTGCCTTCCCACTGTGGGAGGAATAAAGGTTTATCTTATCTTAGCCATTACTCAGACTGTACAGAAGTATTATCAGTAGCCACCTCTTAGACCTGTCCTGTCTGAGAATAAACAAGTAAAACTGTTTAAAGCCTGTAAAAACACATAGTATAACTGAGATTACACCCTATGTCAAACAGTTTACCAGGTTCAAGGGTGTTTTTTTCATACTGAAATGTACAAAAACCACTGGGCAGTAGGTAGGGAATTCTAAATATTTATAAAACCTGAAAATGGTAGAAATTAAAGAAACAGCAGGCAAAAATTTGAAGTACATGTGATTTTGTTAATGGTTATAATAAGATAAACTATCCAGAACATCTCTGGTACTCATTTACTGAGCATCAGTGGTATCGGTGAAATTCTTTGAGCCTGTATAAAACTCACCTGTTTTGTCTGCTAGATGTGGATGTGAACGACATAACTTTCAGCACATTTGCACTCATCATTCCATGTAGGCTACGGCAAATCTTGGAGCTTTTTCTTCTACCTGGGTTTGGTTTAACGCTAAAGTAACTGCTTGTGTTTTGGACATATCTTGGAGTAGGTTACTTCACTGAGTCAAATGTGTTGTAGAACTGTGTGTAGATAAGAAATGTCTATTGACGACCAATGAAAGCGTGGTACACAAAGACGTGGTTTGAAGCGACTGATGTTACACATATTTGATTTATGTGCTTACCTGTGCACCAGTTATATGCACCCCTGTCTATATTATATCACATACAATGTCAAGTTCATTTATTTATTTGTGAGGACAACACACATGAATCAACATCTCTGTAAATGTGCCAGTGTTAACCAGCTGACTCTTTTTTGACTGCAGTCCTGACAACATGTTTTCAAACCGATAAGTTGATAAAATGCCCACAACAATGATAACAATACCCAATAATTACAGCCACAAAACACACATTCTCAAGACAGAATGCAAAACATCAAAATGATAATACAACAACAATCACCGTTTATATGTTTAGCCATGCAGGTAGCATGAAGCGCAACAGTGAGTGAAGGATATTAAATTATAAACTATCATCACAGCGAGGATCTGCTGCGTCATACAAATGACCTGTAAAGGCACACATATGTCACAGCACCATGCAGATCAACAACAAGGATGCAACCACAAACACACACTGCGGAGCACATAACCAGTTCGGCGGCCCCGGGGGGGTTTCCTACTCGCTGATTTCTCTGTCTGTGTTGTGGGATGCGGATAGGCATCCAGGTTGTAGGAAGGCAGCTGACTCACTCTCAGGCTGCATGGTGGTGGTGTGTGGCTTGCTGTCAGTCCTCAGGGGAGCTCTCTTCTCTACCTACATCAGTGGAGTATGTAGGCCGTAATGACTTCAATGCAGCCTTAGACAGAGCTTGTCACAGAAAGCTGCGTGTTAATTTGTGATACTATTGTGCACGTGTCATACGGGAGTAAAGTGAGCCGCACCGTGTAAGCAAGACATGGCACTGTGAAGGACTGTATTATTTCTGTGCTGAATAATTTCTGTGAAAGCATCTACTCATATAAACGTTTGACCTCTGGTTCGATAAAATGCACGCCACCATAGCAACTACACCCCTGCACGCATTCGATTGTAGATGTTTAGCCTTATTGTGATTTCAAACAGAGAGAGATAGAGAGAGAGAGAGAGAGGCCGTGTCTCTTGATGGTGTGAAGCTCTCATTTGTTTCAACTATCCTATAATGTTCTCTTGAGAATACTGCATTTAGTGATCCAACACCCCCAATTTCCTGTGACATTGACCAGCAATAAACCCCCACCACTGCTAGGTCAGCTCAGCTAATATTTTGGTTTGGATGCAGTTGTTTTTGGTAGAAGCTTTATGTTGGTCTTACAGATGTGCAAAAACAATATAAGAATACAATGCACAAGAAGTAGAGCAGCCAGCAGGAAGGATTAGTTGCAACAGAACATCTCCATGTTAGCTCCATAATGGATGGCACTGCAACACCGGCCATTTAATGTTGAGAGTATAACCGTGAAGGACAAAGCAACCCGGTCTTCAGAGCTACCTTTACAGCCTATAGACAGCAAATGTTTGATTGTCTAATGTTAGAATTCAGGTGGAGTAAACAGTGAAAGGAGGCCTGATCTGCATTTCTACTCTGCTGAGCTTAAAGGTGATCACTTGCTGGAATGTAAGTGAAGCTGTTAGTCTACATGTCATTAGTCACCCAAATTAATTAATTAGTTAATTAGTTCATAAAATCCACCTGCAACTATTTTGATTGTGGATAAATGCAGGTCATTTACCAATGAAAAATGTGATGATCTGCTGCATTGCTGACTGATAGAAATATCGATTTGAAGACATCATCCTAGGCTCTGTGAAATACTGAAGGGCATTTTTTGAACTTTACTGACATTTTAGAAAAATATATTTTTAAAAAAATTATCATCAGATTAATCAATAGTTAAGACTTACTGTTTGCTGCAGCCCTAACAGCCCTTCGCTGACGTCTATGTGCAGTAAACGAGCAAGCTGTGCCCACTGTCCTTATAAATATACCACGATGCAACAGTGGACGTGTCATCATCGTAACACAAGATGATAACATGCGTACACAGATGAACTCTGCTCATTTTTCTTCTGTCACCAACTTTCTGAGATCTGCCCGCCATCCATCGCTCCTGTCTTTCTCGCTCCTCGTCTCCTGGCGTGCCTTTGAAATGAATGCGTACCGGCTGGCTGCTTTGTGTTTTGTTTTCACTGCCAGTATAAGCTCCTTGTTTAAACAACAGGAAAAATTGGTCTGCTCATTGGCTGTAGTTTGTTCTGTTGCGTGTTTCTCCACAGAGCCTCCCTTAGCCTGAATTTAAATTAAGTCATCTGTTCCCTTTTCTGATTTAATTTGCCGTCACCTTGGAGAACATTCATTGCTGTTTTTTTAAAGCAGATACTAGACTGTGATTATGAACGCTTATACGTGGCTGACAATAGTTATCGGTGCCGTGAGCTGAGCCAATTGACTGTCACTGCCATAGTAAAGAATACCATAGTAAGTGTTATGTCAAATTGAAATATTCCTTTAAGAGTGCAGGCGGTTAGGCTTAGATTCACCCTCTGGGATTATGTGGTGAGCTTGATGGGCCCAGATGTTTCCAGAGAAAAGAAACAAATGCTAATTACTCCGCATATCTCTAGGCATAGAAACACATAGAAACACAAGTTGTAAGCACCAGATATCCTCAGACATATCTCCTTGCAGGAAGACTGCAATTTTTATTTATTTATTTTTTTAGCTAAATTCTCTTCACAATTTCTCTTTCCTCATCATCTCATTTATTTTCACTTGACTGTGAGTCACAAACTGGTGTTGGGCAACAGACTTGTTGCCATGGCACTAACTACAATCCATGTATTGTTAAATATGTGAAATATTTTGGCTGTACTTCGACTTCCTGTTTGAGTCCAGTACAAAGAGAACAGTGTCCTGCAAGCTTTGCAAAACGCCATGCATTATAGCTCGCTGTTTGCAAAGCTTGCATTATATAGCAAAGGATGCCGTAAACCATAAACCTTGGCAATGGTATTTTATTTTCACCTGGCGGTTAAACTTTGAATACAGTTATTCAAATGAAACGTAGCGGGCTTCATTGTGGGGGTGAGCTGAATACTGTAGTTGTTTACACTTCTTCCTCAGGCTTCCACAGGCTTATCTGTTCATGTGCTTATGATACATTACTTTGAGCAGGGCAGACAGATCTGGGAGGGCCTGTAAGCTGTTGTATTTAGACACAACACACAGTCGAACACTCAAGAGACTACGGGCTCTTTGTTCCCATTTCCTCTACAATTCAGGGCAGAGTTAAGGCAGTGTGAGTTTTTTTTTTTTTGATTTATTTAAGCACATGTGGTTTACAGCTGCCGAGCTGCAGGGGCAGCAGAGAACAGTGTCTGTGGTCCAGGTGATTTGTCTTTAGATGGGCTTCATTAAGGCTGACAGTGTATTTTTGAGCTAACTACTGATGTGAAACAGGGTCATGAATCAGGTGCGTACACAGGGCGGTACACTCACTGTTGTGGTAATAATGCTTATGGATCCCATTTTAGTATCAATTCCACTGCATTTCAGTTTTGAAATGTGTTTCCTATTTCATATGGCAGCAAGGTAGTTATAAAAAATGGGTGTTGTTCGTCCAACTCCCTGAGATTAAATTCCAGCGGTGTGATGTATTGAGAATATAGAAGGATATTCAGGTACGTGTTCCTCAAATGAAATTTTCCTTTAAAAGCAACTGTATGTGATTCCAAGATGTGAGTCGCTTGGTGTTTATGGAGAAGCTGGTTGACCTATCTTATTCCACTGTGACCACATGTGAATTTTGAAAACCTGCTCTTAAAGTCCGGCTTATCCAAAATGAAAGCTGGCTGACCTAATTTCTGGCGTTACCCGCAAGAGCTGATATGGATGAAGAGATTAGGTTTATACTTAGTGTACATACATACATACATACATACAGTTACATGTATTTGTGAAGATTTCTGTGAATTGCTTTTAATAGACGTTTTAAACCATGAGAACTGGCATCAGTTTTTAAATGTATTAATTATTATGCAAGCAAACTATTTGTATAATGATAACATAGAACGAGGACTTTTAAAACTGATGTGAGCATTTTCAGTCCGAATGACGAAACAGGGTTATTTAGCATGCTATAACATCGACAATGCAAGAATTACAGGGAGGCGGTGATGCCAGAAGACTTTGTATCTGCATCTGTGTCTTCATGGGTTTCCTCCAGGACGTCCGCTTTCCTCCCACGGCCCAACAACATGCAGGTTATGTGAACCGGTGACTCTAAATTGCCCCTAGGTGTGAACGTGAGTGTGAATGTGTTTGTCCGTCCGTATGTGTTAGCCTTGTGACAGGCTGGTGACACGTCCTGGGCGTACCCTACCTCCTAACCCATGTGTGCTGGGACAGGCTCCAGCATCCAGTGATCCAGAGCAGGATAAGCGGGTTTAGAAAATGGATTGATGGATTATAGGAAACCGGTGCGCTATATCAAAAAAATCAATGGGAAACTCATACAGGCTTAGATACACTCCGATACTGACCAAATGTGACGAGGCAAGTTTGTAGGACTGGTGAAATATTATTTTAAAAATAGGCTGTATTACTTCACATATAGTCACATTATGGCATTTTCAGAACCAGAAACATTATGTATGTTTTTTCCCGCAGCCCAACCTTCTATTGATGAGAACTAAAAAAAGACTTTCTAACATTTTTTTTGAATAACCTGAACGTTTCGCGACTGATGACACAATATAACACACTATATGCAGGAGTACACACCTTTTAATTCAGTAGCTCTCGAGTGACATTCATTCAGCTGACAGCGCGGCGTCTGTGTGACTTAAGCTCAAGTGGAACAATATCAAGCCACTGATTTTGACGAATCGTACCATTTTCTATGTAGCTTTTGACAGAGGTATGGCACACTTGTCAAGGGGGTCAAGCATGAGTGGTGTCACTGATTGTTGCGACACAGTGAGCGTAGAAAGGACCTGCGTGATTGTTCATCTACTTGACAAAGCCCTCTGATAAACAAACCTTTAAGGAGACTGATTGAACTCAATGGGGGAAAAAATCTCACTTTTTCTATATATTTAGCGTATTTGGAAAATGTAAGGTAAGCTTTGCTTTACATGTACTGCATGCAATGAACTGTGACTAATATTTACCCTGTCTGCTCAAGCATAAGCACATGAAAGGTACACTGCAAAAATCCTGTTGAACTCATCTTTTTAAGGTTAAATGTGAGGGAGAGAAAAGGAAAAAAAACACACAAGCAGCACGACTTCCTGCCACGGACTCGGGACTGTTGACTCTGACTTTGTCTGACAGCTGTGGCCTTAGTGGGCCAGGGAACCCTGACGTTGAACAGAGCGGATTTAGACAATCATTAACTGTTTCTTTTTCCACCTATCAATGATTTGAGGCTTGCTTCTTTTTCATTTGGCTTTAATCATCCTCTAGTTTGTTTGTTTGTTCTCTGATTCTGTTTGATTTCCTTTTCCATCCCTTGGCCTTTCCACACTTTTCTACTGCTCTAACCCTCTTCTACCCTTTCCTTCCCTGCCATCCCTGATACACTTCTCCTCTCCAGCTGGGTTTGTGAAGTCGCCAATGTCTGAGACTAAGCTTACGGGGGACACCTTTGAGCTGTACTGCGACGTGGTCGGTAACCCCACTCCGGAGATCCAGTGGTGGTATGCCGAGATCAACCGGGCCGACTCCTTCAAGCAGCTGTGGGACGGAGCCCGCAAGCGTCGGGTTTCCATCAACACGGCCTACGGCGCCAACGGGGTCAGCGTGCTCGGCATCACGCGCCTCACACTGGAGGACTCTGGGACCTATGAGTGCCGGGCCAGCAACGACCCGAGGCGCAATGACCTCCGACAAAACCCTGCCATCACCTGGATCCGTGCCCAGGCCACCATTTCAGTGCTACAGAGTGAGTGGTCTATGTCCTGTAGAACCTAGATGGTGAACGAACTCCTAATTCCTGGTCCCCCAAACCCTGTCCCAGACACTCCAACCCGTAAAAACCTCTCAAGAGCCCACACTCAGCACAGCGGCCACTGGCCAGGCAAAAATAACAACCTCCAAATATGTTATTTATCCATGTGCATTTTTTTAAGTTTAGTGGGGAAAAATAATCGAATTGTTCAATGCCAGTGGTTGCAGTTTGTTTTATTTCTTAATTTGGTTTGATAAGTATTGATGTGCTCTTCCACTGAACTGTCACTTCCAAAGCACCTTGTTGTAAATGACCACAAACCCAGGAACTTTTACCCAGTCTCTATCTATGTTTCCCTCTTTCCTCCCACACCAAACTTTTTTTGTTCTCACTGTCTCATGTGTCCTTTAACAATATTCCGATCATTAGCTCTTTCTCTGTATCCTAATTTCACCCATTTCCTATTCCTGGATTTATTTGTGATGCTTATTCCCTTAACATTATGTTGTGTCTCTTTGCCTTGCGTGGATTGTTTTTATTTACTTCAAAGCCCTGCCTGCTAAATGCAGCGGAAACCCAGTGGTGGCTTTGAAGTAATGGTGCTTTTGATTTGGCTTTCTCACTCTGGGCACAGTGTAAATGGGACTGTAAGAAGACACAAGGAGGGATCTGATAAGGTGTACAAGAGTGATTCCTGCTGTCAACTCTTTCCTGATAAAAGCAAACATTTTCTGCTTTCAAATTTGTGTGTGGTAATCCAATAAAGGATAAGACCACGTGAGGGCCTTGAGTGTCTCATTTCTCGTTCGGATGAGACGTAGATTTCGCTTCGGCAAAAACGGTCTCTCTGGACTTGCCCGTGCACTGCGTAACCTTGTGCCTTCTCAGCCATTCAGCGTGTGAGTGTGAATCAGTAATGACATTATATCCTTTAACCCTCTGCTCTGTGCACACAAACATTCAAACAAAGTGAATTTCGACTGGACCCTTCTAATCTGTACATGCTTCAGTGCTCTGCCCACTGGAGCACGGGGCAATGAGGAATGTTGTTAGTCATAGTGAAGCTCTCTGTGGAGTTTGATCCTTGCTGCCTCTTCTGATTGGACTGACAAATTTTGATTTCCGCGTGAGCGCTATTTGATTAGGTGCAGGGCTGATGCAATTTAAAAGATGATAATAAGTGCAAAGGACAGCAGCTGTTGCTCGTTTCCTACTTTCTTACCACAATGTCATTTCTCCAAGTCAAATGCTAACTAAATATATTCTGTCATTACTGAGGAGTAAATGTTCACATATACATGTAATAAAGGTTATTACATGTATATAACAGGCTATACATAATAGCCCATTGATATGAATGTATAGTTTGTAGCTGGGGAAACATGCTGAAATGATTGTCCTGTTTTGGCCTTTTGCTTAAATTAGTTTGTGAATTTGAATCCCTACTCATTAGCATAATTATATTTATGTAGTAATTCATTCCCAGTGGGATTTGGATATTTAAGTCAATGCAGTTTTAATGATGAGTCCCCACCCCACCTGCCCACCCTTATGCATGCATAGTAAACTACTATTGTATTATGTTCTCTCTTCTTGTGTTTAAAGTGATACTCTGCCCAAATCTTTTGAGTATGAAAAACTCCACGACATTTTTGTTTTTTTTATTAAAGGTATAGTTGTGAAATGCACTTATTTTTAAGACGTGGACATCAATATCACTTTCACGTCTGATTGTGAAACAGCCAGCAGCAAATTAACTTAGCTTAGCATAATGACTAGAAACAGACAGAGACAGCTAGCCTAGCTCTGTCCAAGGGTAAAAACACGTTATATCTTGTTTGTTAAATAAATTCAAATTAAAGTATAAAAAGTCCACTGGTCCAATGCATTATGTGTCGGGCTATTTCTCGACAAGGAGCAGTTTTTTCCTGCAGCTAGGCTAGCTATTATCCTATGTTTTCAATCTTTATGCTAAGCTAGGCTGTTTTCTGTAGCACAGAAAATGAGAGTGGTTTTCATCTCTTCATCTAACTCCCAGCTATAAAGCAAACAAGTGTGCTTCCCAAAATGTTGCACTATTGATTTAACAAAGAACAGCAGCTGTGGTCAGCTTAATTCATCTCAATTACTATTTATTCCAGTGGTGGTGAAATGTTTGCGGAAACTAACCACTCCTGCTTCATTGTCGACTGTTTCACAAAATATGCCTAAATACAGAGCTTCTTTATTGCACTTTCTTTCCATCACCCTTTTTGAGTTTACATGAAAGCAGTTTATTTAAAATGCAGTGTAATGTAATTGAAGAAGTCGATCATGTTGCAGGAGCAGTTTGCAAGTTTTCTGTGGATGATTTACAATTTTTTTTTCCAGCCTGAAAAAATGTTCACCTTTGGAATTCCTTGTGGCCCACATGAGTTCAAGCTGAACACAGCTGGGTTCTCTGTGGAAAAAAACATAAACCTCAAATTTTTTTCAGCCACTTTCCAAGTCGACAGGGTTTGAGTGCTTCATACTCAAATACATGCATAGAGATTTTGAATGTAGTATCACTTGAATTAATTCTATGGATCTCGATGGCTTTTTGAGTGCAGACACGCTGTACACTTAAAGTGAGCACGTTTGTGAGACTTTGCTTTTTGAAACAGTTGTAAATGGTATGTGAAGCTCCACTGTTTGCATTGCAAAGTAACATAAATGTGTGCTGTTTTAAAGGAGACACAAGGATGTATTGATAATTGCATCTGCTTATAATGAATGAGTGGTTCAGACCATTTAGCTCAACCACATGCTCAGGAGGCCCACTGTTCTCTCTGTGCCAGCACAGTCACTGGGACATCTCTCTGACAGTGCACTTTTTCTACTCTAATGTGCTCCAGTCTCATAATTTGAGGCCTGCCCTGCCTTTTACAAGGATATAATGCTCCCCTTAATATAGACCTTTGCCAAGGCAGTGACTATATCTCTGCTATTTAGTTGAATTGGTTTAATACATCTCTGCAAAATGTAGAGGAATGTAGCTCAGCTTTACTCAAACTGGCACTTTAATATATACCAGATGATGTAAGGCATATAAAACACATTTGTGCTGATACTGCAGTAACATTAAAAAGAAAAAAACCCTCACGTAGATTCTGTCACTTAATCAGATGTAATATCAGTCTAAATGCAACTGTATTAGAGGACATGAGGGATCATGTTTCACTACATCTTGACTCATTTAGAGCAATGTTTTATATTTGGTTACATTCTGATATGATGCTACAGTATCTGGCAGTTTTTAGATTCTCAGTTGTGACAAGGTGTCCTACAAACAACCTTCTGGTTAAATTGCCTGTGGACCACTGTGCTGTGTTTGCTAAATGTTAATTTATGTACCTCATGTTGTGTGTGTGTGTGTGTGTGTATGCATGTCACAAAGATACTATTAATAGTACATGTGGTTCTGCTTGGTGGGGGAGAGAGATATGTCACGGGGGGGGGGGGGAGATATCCTGTTACGTAGCTATTGAGTATACGGAATTGCGAGAGGAAGGTGCCACAAATGCTAATAGATGTCACTTGACAGTATTAGTCGCCCTCTTTGCCCCTCTCCTCCCTTTTGCTTTCCTAGTGGCTTTGCAACAGCAGCCAGTAGTACGATTATGATGCTTCTCCTCTGTGCTCCTCCCCTCGGGGGCTCCATCGTTGCCATGGTTGGCCCGCCCTGGAGGAGGAGGTAGAGGAGGAGGAGGGGTAGGAGGAGGAGGAGGAGGAGGGGTGGCGAGGCAGAGGAGGCTTCACTACTCAAGGCAGAGCAAAGGGCGCCTCGCTCTCAGATGACACCCCCTGCTTCCCTGAGTGTCCCTGAGAAATGGACCCTGCTATTGTTTAGTAAGAGGATGTGAAGTAATTTAGGTAGTCATTCAGAACTAATGTAAAATGTCAAAAGACTGTTCAGTATAAATCTTCAGCCCACATCTCCAAGTACACAGCTTTTTTTTTCCTCTTCTTTTTTTCCCACTTCTATATTCTGATGACATTTACATGTAAGCTTGCAAAGGGTAGGCTATTATTGGGAGACCTTCCAGTTTCCTTTGTTGCAGTGAAATATAAAATTACTGCACTTATCAGCTACAGTATTTTTTCTATTTGTCAAATCCTCTTGGAGACTGTGACTGTACAGAGTATTCAGAAAATCAGTCATAAATGCATTGCTATTATTGGCTTAATTTTATTAATATGTTTAAATATGAGAGACATTTTGTGAGCAGCTCTTTTTTGTCCTCTTAATATTAATGTAGCATTTAAGGGCATTACTCCATCCAAAAATTACTACTGTTTTACCTTTAAGATAAATGGTTGATACAGGGGAATCCAGCTGTTTCATGTACTTATTATGTCTATTGTTTATTTGTCGTGTGCACTTTTCTCTTCACTTCATAGACACCCTCCCACACAGATCGTATAAAAACAGCACACAGCCTACAGCAACTGCAGCATGGGAGAAAGCATTAAAACAGCAATGAGCCCCAGGTCTGTGATAAGGTTTGACTGTCTCTGTCTTCCAGAACCAAAGATCAATGCCTCTGATCAGACCATCCTGTCAGCGGACAGCACTAGCAAACCAGTAACCCTGCAATGTAACCTCACCACTGCTCATACGACCCACAAGGAAAGCTTCTGGATGAAGAATGGACAGGAGATCCCCAACACACGGACAGAGCAGAGGAACACAGCATACAGGTGACAAACAGCTTCCCCTCTATGTAGTTAAGTAGGACACATTTTGGGAAAGAGGACAATGCGGACAACGCGTGCTCCCAGCAGTGGGAAGTGAACGAGGCTTCATCTGCAATGTATCTTAATGTTGCATGTAAAATGGAAGTGACTGTGTGAGCAATGAATGCTGAGGTAATGTTGCGCGTTGAAGAGCAGGACCTTATTGGGACAAAGGCAGTATATTGTGAACAGGTCAGAGAAGAGACCAACTGTTGCAGATATATTTGATATAATAAGTAGTCAGTGTGCATTTCTGTACATTTTCCATCGACATGGTAAAGACGACAGCTCATCAAAGTTTGATTAGATGTAATCATCTTCACATTGTGACTGAGGCAATCAGTATACAAGGCAGTATAATTTAGAAGTAAAAGAACACTGTGTAATTTGGTAGAAATGAGAACGAAAAAACAATGCATTAATTATGCCTTGATCCAAATGTTGTGCTATACCTTTGCATCTAACAAGCAAGAAACCCCATCATAGCCTAAAGTACCAACTAGTTGTTAGTTCCTGCTGTCACACAGTATAACCATTGGAGCACAAAGCTACTGTCGCCCCCGTAGACATACCACAGACTCTCCCTAGCCACAAGATAAGACCAATTGGTCACTTCCTTGTCACATTACATCAGCGATACTCTGAAGATTACAGCTAAAATGCCTGTGGTGCCCTCCCCTGCAGAATCCAGAGCTGCTGTTCCGTAATATAACAGCATAATGCCAGCATTTTGTCTCCCGTGGCCTTATGGGCCCCTCAAGCTTTCACTCTTGTAGTCCAAACTAATTACTAGAGTGAAACTGAAATTAGTTGACTTTATTTACTTGACTACCTACACTGTAAGCGGCTGGTAAATTAAGGATGTGGAATAAGTGTGTGTTGTATTTTGTTGTAGAATTGCTAAACCACGGGCCGATGACTCTGGGGAATACATGTGTGTTTACACATTTGAGCTGGCACCGAATGCAAATGCCACAATTGAAGTAAAAGGTAAGATCCCTCTGTGACTGAACTGAAGCCTTGTTACATGAATGACACGAATCACTGTTCAAAAAATATATCTGACAATTGATATCCTCCGTGATGTATCAAATTCTGAATATGCCCTGCCTTAAACCCGAGCTTTTACCAGGTCATCATCTGCGGTTTCCTACAGAGAGATGAAGAGATAAGGGTGTCCTAGAAAAGTTAGCCACCCCAAGCTGTGTGAAGAGAGTCCTTGTTGACAAAGATGTTTGAATTCATCTAGTGCAGCGGTGATGACGGAGGAAATCCGGAGGCTGCTGTCACTCTTGGCTTTCACTGAGACAACAGTCTAGCAAAATGGACAGGCACTGCACATGCTCACGAAAACGTGCAAACACAGAGCCCACTAGGAGGCATCCCTAAGAGCAGTAATACACCCTTAAAAACTGAATTAAACTGGTGATTTAAGGTGTGTCAAATACTTCTATATATCATAGCACTAGTAACGATTTGAGTAGAGAACAGTCTATGTAATAGCCCGAAAACCTAACCAAAGAACTGCTGTGTTGGTTTCATTCAAGCTGACAGCGAAGCCATCAACTTGAATAAGGAATCTTCTCTGAAAAAGGGCAAGTGAAACCCTGTTCAAGAGAAGCTTGCCTGTGTGTAGTGCTTAAGCCAATTTGCTGTGGCATGGCTATGGTGCATACTGAGCATGCCCTGCCTCTTCTTCCGCGGCTGTCTTAAAGCGCTGTCTGATTGCGTAACATGGGTGATGACCGTGTGTGTTCTGCTTTCACTGGATTGCGAGATGATGGGACTCATCGCCATTCAAACTGAAGTGTCCTCGCCATCACTAGACTGCGGGCCTGTGACTGTTGAGGCTTGCTATCTGTCCCCCTGGAGAAAGAGTCAGTCTTTTAACCAAACTGATGATGCAAGATTTTGTCCTTTAAATAGGCCTACACTCCCCGTCTGACAAACATTGAAGTAAATGGATGTTCTGACGTCAAGAGTAGGTACAATTGTTGGATCTAAACAAAACATTATCGTCAGTTCTTAAATGCTCTTGTGATTTTCTAGAGGTGTTTGAGATCTTTTGTGACCCAGGTAGCAAGCCCACTGTTATGCTAGCCAGCTTTGCACTGCGCTTCTGGCAGCAGTTCACTGAGATCCCTCGCCTACAGTGTCCTTGGCACACTCATCCTTGCAGGACTCGGCTCAGAGGCAACAGATGGAGGGTTCTGTGATGTTGTAGGATTAAGGCTCTGAATCCGGTCCCAGCCATCTCTGTGGCAGGAGTGGAGTTTATTGTCTGTGATACTAAGCTTACCATAGATACATATTTGGTGCCTCATATTTATGAAATTTTACTAAATTTTGTTTTATGAAAATATTTGAACACACAGGCTCATAATTTCACATTGTCCTCAAGAAAAATAAATTGATTGTCCGAGTCTGTATAATTTTACAGATTCTCAAAATCATGTTCGCTACTTAAACATCAAATGGAAACCAGCTAATGAAGGATTTGATTTAATAGCTCTTTAAAATCTGATGTCATCTCAATCAGCTTTTTTTCTGTTCTTCTCTGACAGCATTGACCTTGCTCCTCCTCGCACGTCCCCCACACACTCATGTGTCACCTCTGCCTAGCGCTCGCAGATTAATAGTCACAGTAAACGTAGTCGGGAGTGTGAAATGAAGGTTTCTGCCCGTTTTGGCGCCACTCTGAGGGCTGTCTCTGTGCTGTCACTCACTGACATAATACAGTCAGGATAAGGCACAAACGAGCTTGGCCACTCCCCCGCTCAGGGAGCACGTGTGCACCATAATTAGAGTGGGGTGATGTCACCAAAGAGCTCAGACCCCTCCTGCTCCATTATCCATGCGCAGCTGAAAAATGCTCACTCCAGGCCTCTCCCTTATCCTGCTTAATTGCATGGAAGGAATTATTGTAATTTTGAGGATTAGTGGAAAAGCAGGAACAGTTATCTTTCCAACGCTGTGCAGAGTTACATGAAGAGTCTGTGTCTCACCTTTGGGAAAGACTCTGTTCTATTGATCAGTTTGACTTGGCATCTGTTGCAGTGCTTTATGACATATGCCTGAATTGATTAAATTCATAGCCTTTGTGTTGCATTTTTATAATCACTTTTTACATTAATCAGGGCCAATTCACACTGTTTTCCTTTGGCTCTATATCTCTTTTGTGGAATTCACTGTGGAATTATTTTGAATGGGAACATCTGGCTCTCATATCATACTGATCCCCGTCTTACATGACCTCATTATGAATTGTATTGAAATGCTTTTATCTCTTCCAGAGTGATATTCCCCATTGCTGGGCCTGGATGGTGGGGGTGTACGTGCTCACAAAATAACTGCACACCACCCTTATTCCTGGACTCAGTCCTACTAGACTCTGTTACACAGTGCAGCTTTACATATACAGATCTTTCTGATATGAAAAGTTACACTGGGTTATTTAGTTTTATTTTGTTTGGCTAAACAGGTATCTACTGTTAAAAAAGACTGAAAGAGAAAACCTTGTTATTTTAACCAAATCATGACAAAGTTATTTTGCAAGCAAGTACAGCCCCCATAAGGTTTTGATAGCACAACTATGTCAAAAACCCATTTGTAAAAGCTCATAAAATAATTAGTGATATGTGTTAAAATGTTTGGGTGTTAAAACTAAACTAGTGAGTACAGGTTAAAGATGAATGCCCCTGTATCATGTTTTAGCTTTTTTATTATTTTTATTATTATTATTTTTTATTATTATCAAAAAAAACCCAAGGTTTTGAAGTCAACGAAGAAATGTTGGCAACATGATACAACACAAATCCAGTAACATCTGTGTGAGATAGTGAATGCATTTATGTAATGACATGACGTGATCATATGCATGATGCATATGATTTTAGAGTCTACTATGCTTCTTCTTGACTGCAATAGCTTGAAATTATGAACCGCTTCAGTGAATCAACCCCGCTGTAAAGACTCTTAATGACGCTCCTCTCTCTTCCACAGACATCTGAATAACACATATTATTACCATAGCCAGAACAGCCAATCATGCTTTCCTTATTCATGCCATCTGGTAGGAGTTAAAACGTTCCTTTGAAAGTCTTACCTCTGCCAACACAGCTAATGATCAGCTTTATTTATTTATTTTACCTTTCCAGCAAAACCTGATATCACTGGCCACAAGCGAAGTGAAAATAAAAACGAGGGGGAAAATGCAATGCTTTATTGCAAGTCTGTTGGTTACCCACATCCCACCTGGACATGGCGTAAGGTGGACGGAACATCCTACACGGTATTTATGCATACGTATATACAATGTACATATATATGAATATAAAAAATGAGAGACAGTATAGACACGATAGGCATGATATCTACTCCAAATGAAGCCTTCTTAACTTGTTTTCAATGTAATTAACTGAGAAATACTCATTGTTTTCCAGGAGATTGACAACTCCACCGGGCGCTTCTTCATCACTAACAGAGACAACTACACAGAGCTCAACATACTGAATCTGGATATAAACACGGATCCTGGAAGATACGAATGCAATGCCACTAATGCCATTGGAAACACTGCTGAGACCACTATACTACGGGTGCGCAGCCACCTCGCGCCGCTTTGGCCTTTCCTGGGTGTGCTCGCAGAAATAATAATCCTAGTAGTCATCATCGTTGTGTACGAGAAACGCAAGACGCCAGACGACATTATCGATGGTAAGAAAACCTTTTCACCGTAGCTGGCAGGAGGCACGGATACTGTGAATAATAAACTGTGAAAGAAGATATGACATTATATATGGTCAAAGTACAATTTGAAAGGTTTTTTATTTACATTTGTTTTAAAGGTATAGCAACATTTTAAAGATACACCTACATACTAGTGGTTGACTGATTAATGGGTATGGCTGATTAATCTGGGCAAAGAGGACATATCACAAACTGTATGTTACTTGGCTAAGATAGTGGCCGATGGGTCACGGAGGGGCGTACATCACCGACCCTCATACACGAAGTTAAGGTCATTGTGTACGTCAGGTGAATCTCAGGTTTTGAGGGAAAATAATAACTCCTGCTTAGATTTTTACAGTTAGTTTGAACATCATTGCCAGTTTTAATTATTAATAACCTAGAATTTAATGTTCACTTCACAGATTTATTTATGTATTTATTTTATTATTAGTTATCCAGTTTCTAATAAAGTTAAAGATTGTCCATTTCTGACTGTGTTGGGGGGGATATTGGCCGGCTATTGACCTATTGGCCTTTATAAATCCACTATCGGCCGATCCCTACTATGTCCTGTATGTACTGCCCTGAAACTAAGACTGAAAGATCCAATTTTAATTACAGTAAATCAGTAAAAATCAGATGAGAAATTTCGGTAAGTACAGAAACAACAAAGTAAGTCCGTTTTCCAAAAGCACAGTGGCTGAAAGGTCAAAGGTCATCAACAGAGGAGCATATCAGAGCCTAAGATACAGAGAGGTCTATAGATGTTAGTAAAGCACTGAACCACAAGGCTGCATCTGCACTCAGAGGAAATCTAGAGTGGCCAACAGACTATCAAACGTCTTGCATCTTTACTTCTCAACTGATGTGGCGAAAGGAGGAAGGAAGGACGTTGTCTCATATAAAATACATGCAAATATGACTTTCATACATACACATTGGGTAAACAACAGCTAACCTTTCCGAGAGTTGGTTATTTGTGTGCTGTGCTAATGGCAATAGTAACAGAACATTTGTTTCCCATGCTAACTGCAGAAAAACAGTGGGCAGCCTGTAGTTATAAAACCTACCAGTCCAACTATATAACTTAATTGGTTACTATTGTTTTCCTTCCCCCTTCTTTCCTAATGGCAACATAATCTTAATGGGTGGTAAGTGAAAGATCCTGCATGGTTTCAGAGATTTTTATTCTTTCTGTCAGCTTGTATGTTTTGTTTTTTTGAGCCTACAGTCCATCCACAAACATTATGATCTTTGCTGAAATATTAACACAGTTAATGAAGTTTATTTTGTTTTATTTAAAGAATACTTGTCTCCATTCATTCCCTTTCCATAACGTCCAATATGTTTCCACAGGTGATGGTTAAAGTTTTTGTTAATGGATTAATTAGAATCAGAATAGGTTTATTGCTAAGTAGGTTTTCAAATACAAGGGATTTGCCTTGGTTATTGGTGCATAACAATAAACACAGTAAGTAGAAAAATAAAAATGTACTGCACAGTACTGCAAGCAAAGGTGGTAGGAACACTGGGAGTAGGACCCAAATGCAAATAAAAGCAGGAAGACAGAATCAGTCCAGTGATTTAATGAGGAAGTGGCTTCATAAAGTCATGAAGCAGACAAAGGTCAAAACCGGAGAAGGCAGTCCAAAGAGGCAAACAAATCTGACAGGGAGCAGGCAAGAATCAAAATCCAAATAACAAGATCCAAAAACACTAGGGGAACACAAGAAAGAGCACTAGTGGGGTTATTGACCCGAAAGCTGTCAGTTTTGATGATACATGGTGCAAAGACGGACTGGCAGAGAGTGAAGGGAACAGACATACTAAACACACCAGGAGACAGTCTGGGGGCTGGACGAGGACCGACCAGGAGAGCTTGGGTGGACGGCCTGGTGGCTGGATAGGAAACCTCAGGTGGATGGCAGGAACGTCAGGGCAAATGGGTGGAGTGGATCTAGAGGGCAACCAAGAAGACAACCAGTTGGACAGGTCAGCTCTGGAGGAGAGCCAGGAGAGCAGTGGCAAAGGTGAAACCCCTCTAGAGGTCGGGCTGGAGGCCAGTGGCGTGGTTGAAGGTGTGGAGTTTCTGGGGACAACTGCTGCTCAGGCTCTGTGGATTGCTGCAGCTCAGCAGAAACAGGAGATGGCTGCAGCTCGGCGAACTGATGACAGCCGCCGCTCAGGCTCAGTGAATCGCTGCAGCACAGGAACAGGTGCATGATGCATTACAGATGTCGGCCGGCCCGCCAAATGGAAACCAGGAGTGGACTCAGGATCCCATGAGGCATTGGCCCGAGCCAGGAACTGGAGAGATGACGGATCAAGCAACAGACTCAGGAACAGGATCCCCGGGGGTTTCTGGTGATATTGACAGGGGAGCAGGATAATGGTGGAGGACTTGAAGCAGACCGGTACGTGAGATGTCTGCAGTGAGGTGTTAAACATGATTGTGAACACCTCCACATCTCCTTGATGTAGACAGCGCTGGGGTCACAAGGGATGGTGTCAGAACCCCGGTCCAGGCAGAAGAAGTTGTTGGCTACGACTTGGTGTTTCTCAGGATAAATTCATTTAGCTTTTCTCTGCACAACACGCACTGTTGATTGCAGTGTAGCAGTGACCCCAAATATTCCCCTCCAAGGTCAGGGATTTCCTAAACCTTCTGTATTTGTGATGCTCATGGCTGACATTGCCTATGTTAAAGTGTCAGAGGATAGTTAAAAGTCTGGGTTTGTCCTCCCCAGTGAGCATGCTGTGCCTCCTGCACGTTGGCCTGCAGTGGAATGTAAACACCGACCAGTATGAATGAGATGAACTCACAGGGGGAGTAGAAAGTTTTACAGTTCATGAAAAATGATTCCAGGTCAGGAGAACAGTGCTGCAGCATCACTGTCACACTGTTACACCAGCAGCTCTTAGTGTAAAATCAGATTCGTCCACCTTTTGTTTTGTCAGAAAGATCTGTGTCGTGATCCTCTCTGAAGAGTTGAAAGCCTGCCAGCTGCAATGCAGAGTCCAGTATCGATCCATACCTCCACGTCTATGTGAAGCATAAATGGAAGATGAAGAAAAGTCTCTGCTTTTACCCAACGGAGGCTGAAGTTTGTTGCATAATAGTGGAAAGAAATATTCCTGGTAGCTGTGTGCAGAGTCTTCCCTCTCCTCTAGTGTTTCACTGTATGAACAAAAGGTGAGGGCACCTTTGACCAGAAGTGACTGTGACTAGTTCCACAGGCGACAGAAGAAAAGTGGGAAATGAATCTGCTGGACTTGTTCCCTGATGTTCATGAGTCTAGAGAAGAGCTGAATTCCCGGCACAATCTCGAGCTTTCCTTATGTCTCCGAAGAGCCATAATCCTTAGTCACATTAAAAGCCCAGTCAGGAGTTTTCATGAACATTTTTTGTGTTTCTCAACTGATCGTAATTAAAAATGAAGACCAATACCAGCACGATAGCAGTGTTAATGTCACAGACTAACCTAATCACATGAGTGAAAGAAGTGAAGAACAATTAAAGCCTAAACTAGATCAAACCTCCAGGCTGAGGAGTAGTAGATTCATTTAACTACTATGTTAGCAAATAATTAGCAAATCCATTTTTTAAGTAACTGACATATAATTTAAAACTAAAATGTTAATACCTATAAATTATATGTGATATTCTAATTTCTAAAATATTATTAAAAAATGAACAAAACAATCATATTAATCACCATATGAAATCTTTCTCCCTCAGTCACTGAAACATTGTTGTTTGCTCACACTCTAATGGTCCTAAATGTGATTATGTTGAAGAATATTCTCTGGCCACTCATGTGTGCAATGCTTTAACATGCCATGACACTGTGGAACAAGTGGGTTACTGTGCCGCCCGCACTGGCCAGAATACTCTAATGAACAAGATAAGACTCTGTTTGTGTACTCAGCATTGCTCATTTTTAGGACTCCCTTAGCAGATACAGCTGGTACAATAAACATTTTCAAGCATTCGCCGTCACCGCCTCAAACAAACTGTGCTTACGGGACACTTTTTGGACTGAGACAATCAAGCAGATGGGCGGGCAGACCCATCTATCCCGTAATATTAAGGCTGTAAACTACCCATAACACTTCTTCTATTATTAGGAGCACTCTAAAACACACTGATACTTGCTCCGTGCAATAAGAGCATCACACACTACTCTATTTGACTATGTGTCTACTTGACTGTTAAGAGTACAGAAAAACATCAATGGCCTCAACTGGGAGTGTATTGAGGTTGCACCTTAGCACCTGCAGTCTGGGTCTGAATCTTATATGGACCAAGAAATGCACAGTAAACACAGGAATAAAGAATTATGGAACCAGGAAACAAATAAACAAACTATTCATTTCTTTACTTCTGAATGTCAACTTACTCTAACCACTTTATTTCAGCTTACTTATATTTAGTTTTTTCTCTTATTTTCTACATGAGGATCAGCTTTTTTATTTAACAAAAAGAAATGGCCGGAGCTTTCAGAGGCCGTCAAAATCACACGATAAGAATGCGACAAGATCAAAATATCAACCAAGCCCAAAAGCATTTCCAGTCACCATAGGTTCTGTCTGACCTCTACTCGCGTGTCTTCTTTTCATTTTGGAATGAAACACAAAACCACAACACTCGCCCCCCACTTATGTGAATCACTCCAAGTGGGCAACAGTTGTACGCCACACTCTATTACAGACTCAACAAATAGAGCTTCAGGGTGCATCCTGCTTTTCGTTTACTCACAAACAAAATTAGATTGACTCAGTCAAATGTGTGAGGAATATTAAGTAGATAAACCTGTTTTAGGTTTCTGTGTCTCAAGGTGTTCGCCAGAAGTGGTGCTGTTGAACTTTTCCATTTTCTTCCTCTGCACTTCTGGCAATCACACAGTAAGGGTTAGGGTGATAGCTTAAATATGTATTAATTATTTAACACTGTCTAAAATAGTGTTTACTGATGCTCTGCAATCCACTTATTGAAATATAAACAATTATCGCTTTTAGTTCATCATAGCTCTTTAAATTTTAAAATGTATTATGAATTTCTTGATAATTACAAAAAACAGACCCTTTACTACAATACTTGTTTTAAATACAAGCACACACAGGGACAAACCACACAGCCCAAGTAAGCTCTCTGCATGGCCCCTAGTTTGGTTTCATCTACCGGAAAAATGAAGCGATTAAGGTGGATTATATTTGCCGTGTTTATGCCATTCAAATCAGGAGCGAGGACTCCCTGCTCACGATGCACAGCCTCTCTAAAATCTCCTTTTAGCATCCCGTATTCCCAGAGGTTTTGGCCCCTGTCTGCGTGCATTATGAATTCTGGTCTCTTGATGGCTTAGCTGTGTTTGAACACTTTTATACTTCACAGACAGGGGCTCTGAGGCAGAGGCTGACATTTTCTATCCTGTGTTTCAAAAACCAGTTGCTAAAATTACAGATTTTTGCTGTGTGATGATTTGCAAAATAACAGCTCACTTTATGTAATAAGACGAATTTTTAAGCTTTAAAAATAAAAAAATAAAAATGCACACCCACGTACTGTATTTTTTGATGTTACATAAAAAGCTACCAAAAAAAGATACAATCAGACTTGATCCGCTGCAATGATTTTTTTTTTTTTATCAATGTGCAACTATCAATCCCACACAGTAAAAATCTGTTATTTGTTCTGCGCTTGCAAAGCCATTATAGTAAACATAGCTTTTGTGGTGTACACATTCGAGGTGTGAAAACGGTGGGATATGCCGACAGATGTTCCTCCTCCAAGCGATCACAGAACCATGTTTTTTGTCTAACATTATAACTGTCATATTCTGCTCCATATTAATGCCATTGGAATGCTGCTAATGCTGCTTATCTCTGACTTATAGCTGCATGGAATATATCTCACTGTGACTGGTTACTTACCTGTTGACACATTTTCATCTGTATGCCAAACACCAGCCACCATGTCGACCCCAAGGCTGCGGGTTTCTGAACTAACTTGTCACTCAGGGCAACAATATCCACTATTATTCGCCCGTGTCTCTTCCAGCAATGTTTCTGACTGAATGTTATTTATTGCACTGCTGTGTGTTTAGAAAGAATAACAATTTTATAACGTTGAGAAAATGTATTTAAAAATGTCTATTTCTACGAACCTTAAGTCGATCTGAATGGAATTAGCATTGAATAGAATGAACCAGTGTGCACTATGTTTTTGTGCCAAGTCAGTCACAATATCTCACTTATGTACAAGGCTCTTTCAAACTCACTATGAATTTGCTGAGTGTAATTAAAAGATGGCTTTAAGTGAGCCATCTGCATCCCTCCTACACATATGCTCGAGTCTGAAATGAACAGGAACCCCATGAGATTCAGATGGCAAGTGAGGTTAAGTTTATAATCTTTGGCGTTAAAGATGCGGTTGTGAAAGAGACCATAGCAGTTTTTTTTTTTTTCACATTTCAGCCCTTCTACTACAAATATGTTACTACAGACCATTTTCCAAAAACATACACTTGTTTTGTTGTGAATGGATTTTCACGACCTTCCAATGAACCTTTAGCAGCCTTCAGTGTCCAGAAGCCTTCATTGATACAAGAAGCTACTGAATTGACGCATTGCATTTGCTCCGTGTTTGCCTCCTAAGTCTGTTTATCAGACACAAAGCACACAAAGCTGTTCAGCAGCTCACTCCCATGTCTGTGATGTCAGAGCTTCCCACCAGTGCACGACTCTGCCACACCAGTATTCACGGCAATCTGTGCTTTCAGCTGCATCTTCACACAGTATTCATGTTCACTGAAGGACTTGGTTACCTATCTGTCTCATAGGCAATTCATGACTGGAAAATTTGTCAGAACTGTCAGCAAAGTAAAGTACATTTGCAATAAATGTGCTGAAACATGCAACATAGGTTCTTTTTTCTTGATCTCATGTTTGACTTCTGTGTTCTGTTTTTGTCCCGTGCTCTCCTTGTGCCAAAGATGATGAACCAGTTGGACCAATGTAAGTATATAAATATTCTTTTTGCCACACGTATAATTCACACAGAAATGCTGGGTACTTTGATTTGAATAGCAATTACCTTTAGGTCACTAAATCATAACTGCTTCTTTCCCAGGAAAACAAATTCAACAAACAACCACAAGGACAAAAACATTCGCCAGAGGAATACAAAATAAGCAATTTACTCAAGTAAGACTCTGTTGTAGGGGATGGGGGCTAAATATAGAAGTCACTGTGAGGATTATCCATAGTCACGCCTTCTCTTGATTTTTTTTTCTTCACAGATGAGATGGCTAAACTGCATTTTTTTGACTCCATGAAGCTGTCAGAAGTGGATAGAGCTCCGGGGCAGTTTTGAAAAAAGCATATCTTGTCTCATTTTATGAGAAACAATATCAGCATAACACTGGCAACAAAAAGAACATAATGGCTGTCTTAAGCATGCCTTATTCAGTCTTACGTGGAGATTTCAGGATGACGAATAATGACTAAAACCACCACAAAGGTGTCCACATTTTTAATGTGCTGTTGATGTCTCCGTTATTAATTTTACCATATCCTCAGATGAGGTGATCCCTTTTGTATTACATATCATGTACAATGCATGCAAGATAATTACGCAATAGGATACTCAGAATAGACATTTTCTGTTGTTATCCCTCGTGTGGCTTTTTTTGCATCTAAAATGACCTATGTTTTTTATGGAGTCATCCTAATATATATTAATATATATATAAATATATATATATATGTAAAATTATATATATATCCTTATATATATATATAGTTTTATTCTTGAAAATTTGTACAGCATATCATGGTCATCTATGTTTGATTTTGTGACAAGAAGTCCACTTTTAACAAAACTTGTGAAGCAAGGGCTTCAATGACTGGCAGTATTTAAATTGAATTGAGAGTGATTACAGAAAATGACTACTGTGTTTAACTATCTAAACAAAAATGATATGTGTATTATTTTGATTTTCTTTCCAGAGTAACTTAGGTGTCTTGTATATGTTGAAGTATGAGTGTTCAAATGATAGGAAATCTGTAAAAAATATTTTTTTTATATTTCCCAATTTCATTTATTGATTTTTATTTTTTATTTTTCTCTCTCTTTAACTGTATAGCATGGCTATAATCCTATGCAATATGTATTCTTAAATAGATATATGGAGGGCAGTTTGTTTTACTCAGTGAAGCTTTAATATTGTGGGATCACTTGGAAGCTGGCATAGCAAAATTCACTGCTGTAGCTGCATGACTCCTGTTTCAATACAATGTATCCATGTGTGTTGCGGTGGAAATGGACCTGCATTAAGGTGGGAACAGAGGGACCAGAGTATATAGCCACGATCAAAAATATGAGTGAGACCAATATTTTTTTTCTGAATAAAAAATTGAAAATGAATCCAGATTTTTTTTTTTTTGGTTTCGCAAGTTCTTCCTCTTACCATTTAATTCAGTACAATTCAAAGCATCCTCTTCAGGCCATGTACCATAACAGCTAATGTGTAACAACATTTCAAACACCATCAAGAGCACAACAAGAAAACACTGCACCACCACCAGGCACTGCCTACACAAACTAGAAGAAAAAACACATTGCACTGGCTTGACCCTTCTGCCTTCAGCTCTTGTTGAGATTCTTCACTCTTCAAGCAGTCTTCTCGGCTCCTCATCCACCTTCTCCACAAATGCATGATAGCTGGGATCCAGCGGACAATTACACAGGATGGGCTTCAAGTCACCTTGTGCCAAAGAACCGCAGCGAAATACTTGAAGCAGAGTCACAGCCGTCTCTCCCAAGAGGTGCTGTGGAAGGCCCGACAAATATTGTTTTCATGTTGAAATTCAAAATGAGACAGTTAATGGAGTAGCCTGTAAGCCGTCATGATTTAAGGAAGTTCATTAACTGATGAAAATCAATGAAAACATTGTGCTCCTTAGTTAAATTGAATACAAAATTACAATAAATGTGTTGCACAGGGGATGTTGAATTTTGTTAGTTGTTAGCTCTCACTACTGAAGATTTATACCTGGGTGAGACACTTGATGGACAGCGGTCCTTGGACAACCTCAGGCTCAGCTCTCACAGCCTTTCCCTGCTGAAACGGGGTTACACACAAAGAAGAAAAAAGATTTGACAAACACAGCATGACTCCACAGGGTTAAGAGGGCAATCAATGGCTTCATTACTAATTGAACAACATCCACCCCTCAAAGCCCTTTCATCTTCACTGTGAACTCCTTCAGTGTGTCTGTTGGCTAAAGGTCACATTCAAACCGGTGGCAGAGTCCATTCCTCTCTCAGTCCTTCAGTGTTGTGAGCCAGACGGCTGGATCTAAGTTTGACTCAGAATCCAATTTCTAATGAACCATATGCTATGAGTGTTTCCAAAGTGTCTGAAAGTAAATAAAGGGTCACTACTGAAATGAAGCAGAATTGAATGATAGTGCACCAACATCCCATCCCTAGTGTGTGTCAGTCGTAGAGTGTGAATTTCAACTGATTAAATGTTTTGACGGCATGTCATATAGTTCTATTGTTGGTTTTTATGTTTGTTTGCATAATCAACAATTTGACTGTTAAAGGCAATATTAAGAAGTTGTTTCTTTAATGGTTTATTCTGCTTTGATGATTATATTTATAAATGAATTCCATTATTGTTCTACTTTCCTCAATGTGAGCGTTTGGAATGGGACATACTGTATTCTACACCATATATTGTATTGTGAATTATTCATGTGCAGTATATAGTCCATCTCAGTCCATCTACTGGAGGTGCAGTGTCACCTCTAAGAATAAGACGGCATTGTAAATAGCACCATCTAGTGAGTACAATGAAACTGACCAGGGCATTGTAACAGTACTGTTATGAAGCGATGAGTAATGACTATATGACACCAACAATTATGGCAATTTACATGATGCTGATATACTTTTTAAATGTGCAAAAACACTGTGCAATAAATGGTGACATGGAGATTAGTGTCTCATTTCTACCAAAGACTTGCCAGGATGAAAAAAGAAGCAGTTCTTCGATAATATACAGCCACAAACCAGACTTTCAGCTTCAACTCACCACTAATGTCAGTGGGGTATTTAGGGGATTTCTGTGGCCAGCACATTTTCAACACACAAACATCTGATCTGTGTGTTGTGATTACAATACAAGAAAGAGAATTTTGATTTACTGAATTGTAAAGTGGCTAACCTGTATCAGTGGTGCACAGACCTCAGCGGGGGACTGATTAGGGGGTGGCCCGGCGTCGTCGTGTGTGGTGATAGGCAGATACTCTAGCAGCACTCGAACACTCATTTATAGCCCCTGCCCTGCTGCTTCCATCAAACTGCAGCCTTATCATCAACCCTTTTCCTGAAGAAATCCACAAATACAATTAATCTGGATCTGTCAATCGAAACTGTGCCAGTGAAAACAAACTGTGGTTTGTATGTTGCTTTTCCTGAAATCAGCATCTCATTAAGTTAAAAAATAGGTTTAAGATAAAAGGAGACTGTTAGATTTGATGTTCAGTGCAAATTATCTAGACAGTAATTTCAGTATGAGGAAGCCATCATCACAGTATCTGCATAAACAGGATAGAGTAAGAAAGAATAATAATCCAAACCATGATTAATATAATAGTGTAAGATGGTATAAATTGATCTTACAAGGGAATCAACATATTAGAACAGACCCTGAGAAAATACTACCCATTGTAGGATTCCAATGCATCTCATGACTCACCTTCACAGTAAATCAAAATATCATGTTATTAGAAAACGGATTGTAGCCTGAGAAAAGGCAAGAAAAGCAGCCAGAACAGGAAACCATTTATCCATAGGCTACATTAACTCATCGATAACAGAAACTAAAAACATTTTTTTGTACTACAAATTTATTTTTTACTACACCAGGGAGAAGGCTTGATTTCCTGTCATTCAGTCATCAAAGTTACTGGATGAAATTCATGTATAAGAGAGTATTATAGTTTTCTCAGCTGACTAGGAAAAAGTTACCTCAAACAGTCTGCAGGGGTCTCTGTTTACTCAGTAACCTCAGCTTTGAGGCTTGTGATAAGCTTTGTTACACATGCGATCAAACAAGCATATGTATACAACAATAGCATTCATACTGTGATCAGCTGATTTAATTAAATGTGCTTTACATACATTTGTTTTGACTTTGAAAATGACAGTGGAGGTATATCAACAGGGTTTCCCTTGGAACAATGGCACTGCACCAGGGAGTCGGTGCTCTGCTGTACCATAGCATCATTATTCTACATACATTGTCAATAACATACATTTTTGAAAGTGAGGTTTAATACCTGCAGTAGTGTTCCAAAAGCTCGGAGAATATATACCACGGGCATGTTTTTTTAAGGACAGCAGTGACGCTCCTCAAAAACGCCTTGATTTTCTCAGATACAGAAAATTTCAGTTTGGTTCAAAAACAATTCCAAAAGTTTCCCTCTGACCTTATCATGTAGCCTATAGGCCGAAGCTCTCTGTATTGAAAGTTCCTGAGCATTCACTGCACCAATCTATAATAGACCAGTCTATCATCCTCGGTGAAAGCTCTCTGCAGCCTGACCTGAATATCTGTCTGGCTCGGCACCCTGGCACAGCAAGATAGCCCTGTCACCTGCCAGAACTCCATTAATGAGACACTGAGTAGTCCCTCAAATTTCTGTTTTCTGCAGGGCAGAAAATTCACTTTTTTATGTCTAAAGGCCACAATAACTGTTTTAAAGCCCCAAATTCAACTTCTACTTTTACTATTTGACATGCTTATCAAGACTTCTGCAGCATAACACACTTTCAGATAAGGATTACCTGCTGGAAAAGTGGCTTTAACATACTATTGGCCTAGGATGACAATAGACCAGCTTGCCAACAACACAATAAATGTCAGGTCCATGTGCTATAAGGCATATAAAATTGAAATAGAATAGATATAAAAAAGAAAATCATGTAAATTCAACTCCTGACTACCACATCAAATATTTCTATCAAAATCTGAAATAAGCCTGAAGTGAGTTGAAGCTTTATGTGAGCCTTAACCCTTTATCGGACAAGTGACTATTTTTGGTAATTCATGCACAACTTACAAAAGTGAAAAATTGTGAAGAATTTTGCAACAGAAATAAAGTTGTGCTATGTCCTCCAATAACACTCTATGGTTGAATTTTTGAATTTCGAAGTATTTCAGTGAGTGCCCTATAAAGGGTTAACCTTAAATGTTTCCCAGTAATATTCTTTAACTGATTTTCAACCTGTACCCTAGAAATTCTGACGGACATTGTCTTGACCCAACCAAAACAATTCAGTGAAATCCCATCAGATTGGAGCAGAAATGTCAGGCACTTGAGCAGAATATTTCATGTGGCGTCCATTCAAGCCTTTTATCCAGAAAGTGCATTTCTGGAACGAATTTATGTGCCAGAAAACCTGCGAGAGAATGGTAAACTTTTTCTTCAGCCATTTTATCATGTCATTGAAAAGTTCTGCTACATACTACTCATATAGTCTTTACATGAAAATATAGATTATTGTTAATTTCCTTTGATTCACAGAGAATCATCGATAAAAACAAAGCACAAAAACAAACACAAAGCTACAATGTAGTGGCACATGACACACATGCTCTGTATGGCAGAGCAGTCAGGCCCCATCCAGGAACGGCATTTTGGAGCCGCACTAGCTGCAACAGCATCACTAATAATGAATCAAACTCACATTCTGTGTTCCCTCCACATGAGAGAGGACAATCAGTGATAACAGCTGTGGTGTAACTACAGATTGGCAGCATCAGGCTTTTCCCCCTGTAGCCACAATTAATTTTTTGAATGACAGAGCTTCAAGCACAGGTGCACTGCAACACCTATGCAACACAGTGTTTCTTGCAATGACACCTGCTATGGTCTAGAGTCCAAATGTCTAATGTAAGGTGTTATGAGCTATAAATCTGTATGTGAATGTCAAAATAAGGAGATGGACAGCACAGAACTGCTCCACCAACTTGAAGCTGATGATTTCTCTGTATTCATGAGAATAAAGTCTTCTTGAAGGAGACTGTGTTTTCATTTTTGTCAACATTGGAGGAGTGTTTGTTCATGATATTTTGAACAACAAGCTTCATATATTTCAATCTATAATTATTAATCTTTCAGAGTTCAGATCATTTGGAAATCTACATTTTCTGTGGTTGTTTCTTTTGTCCTGAAGGGAAGGAGTCACAATAAAAACAGTTCATTTGAAAGATAGTGAATGTGGAGAATTGGAATCGGCAGTGACGTCAATTACATTAACAGTATTAAATCACATCAGATTCAGAAAGCTGTAAAGAAACAAGTGGCCTAAAATAATTCACCTTCTCACCACCAAAAAGCACACCAATGAGGCTGGATGGAAACACACACTTTACCAAGGTGTGGAAAATAAGGCTTCATGTTCAGCTGTGGTGTGCATGTCATGAGGGACAGTACAGGGAAAACTAAACAACAGAAAACAAAAACTGCCAAACTTACCAAACTTAACAATAACTTTAGTAGATTTATCTATACATTATAGTTTGTTTAGTGTTTAAAACGTACTTTTTTTGTTTTCAAATGAAGGTAAATGAGGTCCAGTCCCTGAGGAGCAGGATATAGTTCTGTCTGTTTTATGTGACTTTGAGCAAATGATTTGGTAGATACTTTACTAGACTTCTATTCAGTTCAATTCAATTTTATTTGTATAGCGCCAAATCACAACTAAAGTTATATCAAGGCACTTTACATACAGAGCAGGTCAAGACCATGCTCTTTTTGATATTACATATGGAGACCCAACAGTTCCCATCATGAGCAAGCATTTGATGCGACAGTGGCAAGGAAAAACATCCTTTTAACAGGCAGAAACCTCGGACAGATCCAGGCTCAGTGATGGACAGCCATCTGCCGCAACCGGTTGGGTTGAGACAGAGATAGAGAGAGAGAGAGAGTGACAGAGAGAGAAGGGTGGTGGGATGGGGGATTTGATATCATTTTTTTCAATCACTTATGTGTATTTCCCAAACAGTTGCACTACCCAATGTAGATCCTGAGTGAGGCTCACAAGTCCTATGTGTGGAGGGTAACTGAAATCAGTCAGTTGGAATTGAGGTCTGTTACTATAACTCTGCTCTCAGAGTTGTCACACAGTATCCTGTATAATGGAGGGAGATTGTGGTTTCACAGCCATTCACCCCTGCCTTCACACTAAACCTACAGCTCCAGCTCGCCATCTACAGTCTGATGTAGTTCATGAAAGACAGAACCACAATTCTTAAAGCAGCACTTCTTTCATTGATTCCAGCACAGAACAGTCTCCCAAGTCTCAGCCTTCAAAGCTCACCACTGATATTTTGAAACTCAATCCAGCTAGATGACAAGTTGAACATGAATAACAAAGTGGGGGGAAATGACAACTGCCAAAATTATGACATGTGATTATGTGACATTTTTCTCCACAAATCTTCTACACAGTAGTTGTCACAACATTGTTCTGTCCATCAAATAAACTACAAGTCATTAGTAACTCAGGCTGTGCTCAGTGATTTAGAATGAAGTTGTTTACTGTGATATCTTGTTCATTTATTTGTTCAGTCACAAATTATTTGTCTTGAAACATGAAACTTTCCATGTGTTCATATGACCAAGAGCAGCAGCTAAAACAAACTGTAAATTATGAGCAAAAACTGATTCTATTGTATAAAATATCATAAGCAATGACCATCATAACTTACCAAAGTCACATCTTGAAATTGCTCACTTTGCCTGACCAACAGCCAGAAGATCCAGTATCAAAATATAAAAACTGACATTTCATTTTCCACCACAACCTATTTATACAAGTTTTAGTTCTCTCCATTTCATGCTCAAGGATTCACAAAGCATGAAAAGTGATATAAAAGCTCTTGAATCCCTTTTCTTACCTGTCTGATATTTGACCTACAGTATGTTGAGCTTTCCTGCTGCCACTAATTTCACATACTCATCTCTTTCACGTTATTTTAAATAATCTGCTGTTCAATTCTCACTCTATTTCTGGACATCTGTTTTTGTGTCTTGAGCTGCATGTGATTATTCTGTTTTCATATCAAGCACCATGTGAGGACTCAAATTGAATTTGGATGTGGGCTTGGAATCACCACACAACTGTTTTACTGAAAACAAAAGTCTTGTCATTCAACATTAAATCTTCCCAACATGAAGTGGAAAGGCTCCAAATTCTTTTTTTAAGCTTCCCAATGAAACCTGTATACACAAAAATGTCTTTTTCTTCTTCTTCATACCATAGTTAAAGAAATCTCTCAAAGTTTTCTGACTGTTTCTCAGACTAAATATAAGTCTTTTCAGATCATCAACTTGAACATGATGGTGTCTCCTATTTTTGGCATTTCAGGCACTTCATTATATTGGATTGCTCAAGAACACAAAGATAGAGTCAACAATATAAGAAACCATTAGAAAAATAGATGATAAATACTAATAAAGTAAATGGATTCATTTCTATTCATCAAATGTATTTCTCAACAGACTTTAGTTGACTTTATCTTGCTTTGTTGAAACAGGAAAACAGATGACCGGAATTTACCAGGAGCTCTTATGTCCTTCTTATCCCGACCTGTGCTGATTTACACCATCACTGCAGGGATCATTGTATTCATGAGAGTAGAAACAGATTCACACATATCAACACAACTTGTATTTTTTAATGCACTAAATAGGAATATGTGTCACTTCCGGCCACAATCACTTCAATACAGCAGACATTTATTTACATTTATTTATTAGCTAACAGCAGACAGAATATTTTGGAGGAGCCATGAAGGATTATATATTATTAACATTAAAGTTGTGAAACATTCTTTTGGGTTTTTTTTTTGTTATTATTTGTTATTTTGTTATTGTTCAGAAAAAAAGAAGAAAAAACAACAACAGCGCCACACACAGTGGCATGCTCTCTCTCAGTCCTCAGTGCAAAGGTCATCCAGATTTTTTTAAAAATACAATTATAACCAAATAATAAAATCATAATAATACATTACACTGATACATTATAAATAACTTTTTAACATCTTCACGCACCTACAAAGAGTAGCATGGGGCACAGTCAACGTCACACACAGTGGCACGCTCTCCCTCAGTCCTCTGCAGCAATACAGTCTATGGCAGCAAGTCAGAAAATATGCAAATAAGGAAAAAACTCCGAAATACGTTTTTCAACATGCAAAACCAACGAAAGAAACTCAGGAACACATTAACAATTATTTATCATAACATTTTCATGCAGTTTAAACCGGTAAAATTACTTTTACACATGCTAGCTTAAGCAAAGGAGGGAGAGGATCACACACATCTTACCAGTGCAAAACCATAGTGCAAAACTAACATCCACGTTTTGCCTGGAATTTCCCGCTACGCTGCCAACATAGACTGTATATGCCAATGCTGCCAATAAGTGTCAGTAATTGGAGCCCCCCCACCCCTACAACAGGTAACATGGAACTATAAAGACATCTAAATTATTAATTCGATATGAAAGTAATACAACATTAAAATTAAGATTACAAAACATACTTTAACTGTTTTTTTTTAATGGCAGAGGATATTACACAGAGGTTTTCAGAATGTTCACAAAAATATATAAAATAACATGTTGACTCAGCTACACAGTAAGGACACCGTGAGCGACAGCAGCTAGCTGCACTGACGGTACCGGCCACAATGTCAGACGAAGCCATGTTAACTAACATTAACTAGCAAGTTAGTTGGCTGTTAGCTAGCTAGCAGAGTGCAGTTCAATATGAAGTGAAAATGGTTAGTTACCTTCTTCCTTCCGTTTCCTGAGAAATGTGGCGCCGCTCGGAGACCTATTAGCGCTTATTCTACCAGGCATTTTTTCACCCATTGGAGCCATCTTCCGCGTTGGCCGAGCGGTCAGCGCGTGTGCGAATAAGATAAATTCAAATGCGCATGCGCTAGTCGCTTGGGAGCCAGAGGCAGGCAGTTCGATTCCCGACAGACAGAGACTCAGACTCTTCATCGTGGCGCTGCAGGATACGCAACAACTGCAGTCCCCAGCTCCACCGCTGATAAAACATGAACATCGGAGTAATTAATGGCTATCATTAAGTTGACAGGGACACTGAAGTTTTCTTTGCTAAACACAGAGAAGCAAAGTACTGTTTTGTGCAAGTATTTATGAAAATACTGCAGATATAAAGTTATATATTGCAAAAGTGTTTAACAGTGCAACAATGCAGAAATACATATTGTATAGATAATACAGTAAGTAGCCCTATGACTTTGTAAACAGAAATACTGTAATGCGAGATAGAAGTTTTCAATACATTTGACAGTACAAACATATCACATACACACCCCTGCAAAATGTAATTTATTTATTTATCTTTAATTTTATTATTTTTTCAATTTTATTGTGACCTGAAGCCTCTGAATAGATGTTCAAGTGTTGCTTGTTATAATGCTTGCTTTATAATGGCTACATTTCAGGTGTACCAGTTCGTCTCTGGTATTGTGAATGCTGGCTCCCTGGCATGACTCACTTTGACACATCTCATGGCTAGAATTATGCTGGTCTGGACTGCACGCAGGGGAACGTGCATGGGGGATGTACAGGTATGTTAGTTTGGTTGTTTGGTGAATCCTTGTACGTTGTATGTTTATGTATTTTCATCTCTGTTTCGATGTGGGCCTCAGGGTTTTTTCAGAGTTTAGTTTGTATTTATTTTGGCGAACCACACATTTGCTGCTCTCTAATGCACTCATCAATGTGCAAATATCATTCCATGTAGTTAGAAGCACATAACATGAACAAACAATCCTGATACTCATATTTGTTGATTTATTTTAATTGTGAACCAGCAATATAGTGAATGGGACATTTTACAGTTCAAAGATGAACTTGTCTGTGCTGCCTGGTGGACCAACTATCTAAAGTTGACACTGTTAAAAGTGTGAAAATGACTTCAAAGCCAGTTTGGCCAGTTTCAACTTTTCTTGTTTGTCATTGTCCGACATATGGATACCAGTACATCTGCAATAAGCTGATATCAGCTGTGATATTAGTATTTCAAATGTATTCATCCAGCTCTATTAGACGTCTGCCATGTGTAGCTCAAAGCAGTTTGCTGGTCAACATCCAGCCTATCTCACCACTGTATTTTTTGTTAGTTAGTAGTAAGTTGGTGTGTGACAGAGACACAGCGCAGGATGGCAAGAGAAGGGATGACAGACAGTGCAAAACTGAAGAAATTCAATTTGATTAAATGTCTAATCCAATAATTTGTATGTTGTAAACTGATTTTTTTTTTTTTACTGTTTTATGAAAAATAAATGCTCATTTTAAATTTGATCTCAGCAACACATTTTAGAAAAGTTGAAATGATTTGCAAACCATCAAAATCAGTTTTTATCAACATTTTACACATCGTCTTTTTCTGGAATTGGGGTTCTGTCTTTGGCATTTCTGCACATCAATTTCTTGTTACATACTGGAGTATATCTGCAATAATCTAATATCATCCAAAATATTGCTCGGTGCCTTATTGATTTTTCTCTTTGCTATCAAGGTACTGGAACAAAGTACTTTAAAGGAATCCCTCAAATTTTTTTGTTTACATCTCTCTCTCCTGTAGGTTTGCAACTATCTAATAGTTGGGTGCATTGTTAAAACTCTGGAAAGGGAAGACTATTTTTACATGTGCAAATGCCCTCCGAATTATGTTTGACTTCAATACCTCAGACATCATATTGTATTTAATGTGAAATTGTCCACTGTAATGGAATATATAATGTAAAATTTAATATAATGTATAATGCACCACAATGAAACATATTCAACAAATTTGGACCTACTGTACCTGTCAGAGTCTGCTATTGAAAATATTTCACCCATTGATGTCAGTCTTATGTACCTGTAAATGTTCTAATAGTGTCACATATCATTTTTGAGTGAATTTTCATCATTTTAATATGAAGCAAAGATACCATAAATCACTAGTGGAATTAGATTAGTTGAGTTTAAGATAAGATATTCCTTTATTAGTCCCACAACTGGGAAATTTGAGATCATGCATCATACCTGTTATCCCTTTAACTCTAACTTGTGAAATCTTGCAGGATTTATCAGTGACATCTTGTCAACAACCCTACTGTGAAGATCACTGATAAAATGAGCTTTTACTCATTGTTATGTGAAAATTTTGGGTTTGTTCAGGAACTCATTTAAAGCTGTGGACGACTTTTTGTCATGACCATACTGAAATGTATTCCAGAAAGAAAAGGGTCAGCACACACTCTGCCATGTCCCTACTTTGGGCATTCTGCTTCCTGTCACTGACACAGGTACTTCCTTTTTTACATATATGTGGTCGGTGATTAATTTTTTGTTTGTTTGTTTGTATGTTTTTTTTTTTTTGGGGGGGGGGTTGCTCATCATTCGGACCATAGGATCAGATAGGGTGTAGGAAGGACAGGGACACATAGCAAACAAGCCATTTACAGTAGGCGTTTAATCATAAAATCTTACGCCTTCATTGCTTTATTCTCATGACAATATTCCTTGTTTTTGTTTATTATCAGCCTGGACAGGAAGGAAATGTTTCAAAATATATTTGTTTATTCATTCAGTCCGGCCAATGTTTTGTGGCACCACATTGTGAATTGTAAATACGTAATTTAGCAAATAATATAAAATGACAATGAAAGCATGTATTTTGTTTGTCGCGTGCCATCGATTCCACATGGGTGTGTGTTTGGCACATTGTGGACGAGTCAGTTCCAGCTTCAACTGTGTTCGTGTGCGCAAATTACGCATTGGATCAGGCTGACAATGGACATGGCAAACATGTTCCTGGGTTCGTCCAAGTGAAGCCCAGTATCGGGCTGAACAATGGGCTTGCATCGCCTACCTGTAGCCTTAACTTAGGAGAGCAGGGAGAGCGTTTTAAGAATGGGAAGAGCGTTCCCCTTTAAACAAGGTGGGCTGAGCTTATTTGCAGTTCTCGCCCCTATGGCAACCCAATAGATCAGCATCATGAATATTCACAATTCACCAAAACGCACCATGACTATGGATCAGTGATGTCAGCGCACCCCGGGACGCTCTACCGGATCCGTGCACGATCGTTGTTTTGACGGCATCTGGCAAAGACATCTGGCGAAAAAGCGCATCCTCCCGTCGTGCATGACCTTTTCCCTCCGTCTCCACATCGGCACGTCCCTCACATGTCACGCAAAGGTGACTTTCAAGCAGTTGTTTCCACTTTTGCGCACAATGTCGGAGCGGCGCAAAGATGCACATCGGGCACGCGGCAGCCGAGCGCAGCGCGTGAGGACATATGCACCCTGTCAGGTAGTGTCATCATGAGGAAGAGCGTGTCTCATCTGTTCCAGCAGAGCCACGGCGGTCCATGTCATGTGCAGCAGGCTTTCAGGGATTCAGATTAGCTCCAGACTGATCGCTCTCACACACAGATAGGGAGCGGAGCTGGTGGCAATAATCAGCATACTGCCTAATAATCTGGATTGATTGCATTTTCCTTCGCTGTGTGTCAATGTCATAATGGACAGGTTGCACTCCTCCATGCGTAAAAGGCTCTACAGTTTGCCACAGCACATTGGACAGAAAGCATCCATAATGGGCGAAGGAGAAGACGCAGACAAGGACACCCGGAGGAAGAGCATCAGGATGAAGCCTCTGCCGTCACCGTCGCCGACCTCTGGGGGAAGCTGCAAAGGCATCGGGGAGACCAAAAGTGGGGAGTCTGTGATCATGGAGACGGACATAGGGAGACCAATGAAGACCAGCTCCAACGGGGACTGTCGGAGATTTCGGGGCAGCCTTTCGTCTATCACAAGCCGGCATGTGCACGACTCTGACTCGGCGGAGGAGAGGCGCCTCATCACCGAGGGAGATGTCACCCCGAGCGAGGAGAGCCCTCCCGGAGCCATCGGTGACGGGCCGCCGGACCAGGGCGCGCAAGGGGCCAGCGGCGGCGGCGGCGGAGGAGGAGGAGGAGGAGGAGGGAGCCAGAAAGATTCCCCAGAGCAGCAGTCAGGTTTTATAAAGTTGGACGGCATTGATCAAATTCTGCCGGACGACGAGAGATTATACCAGGCTGGCTTCATGCACAGACAGTTTGGAGCGATGCTTCAACCGGGGGTCAACAAGTTCTCCCTGAGGATGTTTGGAAGTGAGAAGGCGGTGGAGCGGGAGCAGGAGCGGGTAAAATCCGCCGGATTTTGGATAATTCACCCCTACAGTGATTTCAGGTAAATGTAGACACCTTCCAACCAACACACGCTCTGCAGAGCAGAGGGTCAGGAGCAAGCGTCGAAGCCTTGCACAGGCCCAGATGTTGTTCTCTGTGTGTTCATCATCTATCAGTTCAAGACCAGCTCATTCATTCTTTCATTCAGCCTTATTGTACCAGTACCTCTGCTTTCAAAGACGACATTTAACCCAAGCCACAATTATAATCAATTTCTTTTACAGATGTACAAAAATCTGAGAATTGACCAATTAGTTTATAGATTACCAGGGATTTTTCAGGGCCACCACAGCAGAGGAATTGTATTCATTATTTTCAGGGTATGCACATATTACTCAGGAGGCCCATAGATAAGCTGTTGTGTTGTGGAACAACCCACAGGTAACACCACCTTTGCTAATTAGGCCCATTTACCTATCTTAGGCAGATGCTATCCATATGGATACATAATTGAAGGCCTTTAGTGGTTTGTTCTCCTGTATTTGAGGAAACCTGTGAACAGGGGACATGATTTATCATTGATTAGGGTTAGTGATCAGGCCTTCACTTCACACCGTCCTTTAAGGCTTACATATTGATCTCCCTCATTCTCCTTGTATATGTGGTGTTTTGAAAAGTAACAGTGTTATGTCATTTATATCAATAGTTACAGTTCTAGACAATTTTGAAATGATCATTACACTGATGTCTGCATTTAATAGTGTTGTCTCCTCTAGTGACAAACAACAGCTGTAAAATTGAACAGAGAAAGTGCAGGAGCACTCTTTTGTTGGCCTACACATTTCTCTCCTCTGTTAGTGCCCTTGAGTTTGTTATTGGCCATATGCATCTGATTCACAGCCACATGGAGGCTCTTAACTGCTAAGCAATGCTAGATTTAAAGTCCTTCGTCCTTGCTTTTAGTATTTTAGATTTGTGGTTGTTATATACTTTTAAACAATTGTTGAAATTAAAAGGTTGAACTCAAATGCACACGTATACATACAGACATATTTAGAATCTCAGGTGACCAATTTCTAAGAAGTGCCAATTTGCCTACAATTTGCATACGTTGTTAGTTATCGTCAGACAGTAATAATGTGCCTCCAACTATGTACTGCTCACACTAAACACGCTACAGCACACGCAAAAGTGTATATGCTCTTGATATTATTCGATTGCCCTCATGCAATGATATGGTCTTGATTGTAAACATGCTCACATAAGTTGCTTCCTGCTACCAATTCAGTTAAAACAAATACATAAAAACACACACCTGTTTCGATTATTTCACAGCTGGCATTGTAAGTTAGTAATGGATAATAAGCTGCATCAGCCTTGGCAGTTGGTTCACACATGCATCTACAACCTTTGATTTATATGATGTGGAGAGATTTGTGTCGCTGTGACAGGATCCATAGCAATATCCTCCTTGTTCCACATATTTCTCCGTCTCTGTGACATTGAATGCAGTTTAGCCTGCCTGCTGTTTGAATGGCTATGATGGTGTAATGACATGTGATATAGAAATTCACTTACCACAAAAATGTGTTTTTCTACCTCAGTAACAAGATGTCTGACTTGACTGAGAGACATGTGAGTTGTAGTGCGAGTTGCTCACAGGCCCGGGGTGTCAATGAAAAAGGCTAAAAGAGACTCTTCCTAGAATAGAAGAATAGAAAGCAGACATATTTATCTCCCTGTTTATCCTGAGAAAAGCGACAAATGCACTGTGGTGGCTAACATCACTGGATGTTGTCTGTTAAATGTTTTTATGTTTTTTTTTTTTTTTAGATCGACTCATACGTCAGCTGTCTTCAACTGGCATGAAAACGTTTTTTTTTTTTTTTTTTTTTTTAAATTCTGTAATGTGCGGGTGAAGCAGACAGGAAGAGAGAGGAGAAATATATGTACAACAGTTCAGGAACAACCAGATCTGATTTCCAATCTTTGACTGGTTTGCTGTGCATCAACAATCTGTCTGTCTCCATGTAGTATTTAGCCAGTATCTGCTCAGTTAAAACCTGTAAACAAGTGCAAGCCTGTCCCCGACATCTCAAGTATATTGATGTTGGGGAATTGTTTGCAGATACACTAAAACACTGGAGTGCTTCCTTTTTTCCAGACACACACACACAGTGTAGACAGGTTATCATCAGTAAGTGAGACATGTATTAGACAGTTTGCCATTTTTGTTCTGCTCCTCCCAGCTGGTTGTGTTTCCTCTGACCCCCTCTGCTCTCTTAATCACTGTGTTAAATGTCATGAGGAAAGGTGATTTGGGGCTTGGGGAGACTGTCCTGATACTCAAAGGTCAGAGACTTGGCACCAGCCATCAGTTTTGAAGTGTCTTTGAGCAAGACACTAAAACAGGGGCTCCGTACTGCACTCTGTGAAATAGATGCATGCTTGACTCTCTCACTGAGATGTACCAAAATAAATAGATAAATGAAAATGCAGTGAGAGAGAAGTGCTCTAAAAATTGAGGTTAGCCACCCACTTGTTCAGGGTCTGAGGAGAGATACTGTAAATTACCATAATTAAACATTTTGGCGATCTGAGAGCAGTTTGCTTGTGGTTCAGTCATTCAGCGCTATGATTACGTAATCACTCAACACTACAATTTAAACTACAGATGTGGCCCTTAATCAGGAGTGTAAAAATGGGCCTGTGCTTTGTCTAACTCTGTAGTAGAAAAGAATTGTCTTACATGTTGCTGGGACCAACGTGAAAAAGACAAAGCACAAAGCAACTCCATAATTCACAAGTATGTTAAAGGATAATGGCTCGTTACTGCAGGGCGTCAACGTCTGTGACATCCTCATCAGCATTTAAATGCTTCCAATACTATTTGAAACCCATCATCATGTGAGATGGAGAAAAATATTACATTATGTCAGTGAGTTAACACAGCATGCTGAGATGAGTTACAGCTACTATTTAATTTTTTAATGAACTGAAGAAGAAACATGATACTTCCTCTAAAATCAGGATCAGAGACAGGACAAGATGACTGTAATTAAAGTACACAAGGAGATGAGTGGGACCTTTTAATGGGCCCAGAGAGGAGAACAGTCTCTGTGACTAAAAGTTTCATTCCCATGTCTGCATCAAAGCTTCGGCACTATAAACTCAAATTAGAGTGTCACAAGAAATCACATAGTCATCACTGTGCCGGAATTTAGCAAAATCTCCTCTTGTCAAGTATTGTATAATGCTAAGAAGCAAGGGCGGAGCAATATCTTGCAAGGGGAAAAGACGGATTAAAAATGGCATCATAATCCAATCTACAGCCTCATTTCCAGATCCAAAGCTTGAACTGCCTCCTTCGATTCTGAGCAAACGTGTCCCAGTGAGCAGATGTGGTCAGTTAACCAGACAGCGACATCTAAGACCCAAAAAAAAGGAGACAAGCTTTGCTACAAAATGACTGATTCGTATGGAGTCTTTGAAATGAGGATGATTATTACTGTCCTTGACTATAAAATATCTGTGGGGGTTTGATAGGATGGCTGAACAAAATAATTGATGCTGAGATTACTCCTCACTGGATGCTTGGTATCGGCTCTGCTCTGCTAGCTTACTTGTCTCTGTCCTGAAAACGTGACTTCACGTTTCCTGTTTAAAGCTTCTGAACTGTGCGCTGTGCTGAGACCCTTCAACAGCGCATGTCTTCGGTCGTGATAGAGTTTATATAAAAGTCATATAATGCTTATTGCCCCTTTTAAAAGATAATCGAATATTCCAGTGCTTGATTGACAAAATGATACCACTCTCACAGAATGGATCCTCTATCTTGGCATGATGAAAACCAGGTGAAGATTTTTTTTTCTCACCTGTTTGCATAGAGCCCTTTGAGGGGATTCTATCAATGCAACAGCATTGTGCAGAGGCTAGACAAATAATGCTGCGCAATATTAGAATGCAGCCCTCTGATCGTCAAGTGCCTTTTAATTATCTTGTGATTCAGAGCCCAGAGGACACATCTGTTGGAAAGTCTTCCACATTTCCCTGGAGAGATAGAAAAGAAGATGTCGCACATTAGAACTTTTTTTTTTTTTTGACTGAAGGCTCGATTAATCCCCCCTTTTTCCTTTAGAACCGTGTTCCCTACACTATCAGAGAGGGGGGTCGGCTGTCCTGCAGTTTCTGTCAATCAGTTAAATCCCTTTGCAACAGTCAGGCGAATCCTTCCATCCCCTCTGCAAAGTCCACTTTTTAAAACAGCCTTTTCTTCCTCCCGCACATCCAGTTCTGTTTCCCAGAAGACACTTACCTAGACAGTGGCAAAAATAAATCCTATGAAAAGACATCTTACAATTTTGCTTCTGTTATTTTTTTCTGCAGAGAATACATTAAAGAAAAGTAGAGCAGATGTAGTCACCGATGTGCGCATTAAGGCTGTGATATATAGTTAAAGGGAAGTAACTTTTAGGCAAAGTGTTGACTAAATGAAAATGTGCACTGTGTTCCTGAAGGCGTTTATGTTACGCATTAGTTTAAGCAATTTCTGATTTGATATTTGCATTCAGTTGCTAAAGTGAGTCATAGCATTTTTCATGTCCTCCATTAGTCCAAATAGAAAAAATATTTTTTGGAAAGCTTCTCACACTATTAGCATAACTATGTTGACTTTTGCATATCTGCATATCTCCTAGTCTTGAAAAGACTAAAATGGTCAGGACAAACTGTCAAAGTGTAGTGGATGAGATCCGGAGAGAATGGTAGCTGTGCTCCCTGGACTTGGACCTGGAAATCATGGTGAAATAAATCCCATGGTTGTTATCCCCTTGATGAATTTTGAGATATTTTAAATACTGCATAAATTCTTTACCTTATCAAGCATTCACAGTCACTGCAAGCTACAGATACAGTACCCTTACTGTATGAGGGTGTGTGCGTGTGTATCTGTGCGTCAGCGTGTATTGTGTCTGCGAGCGCATGGGATCAGATTAAATAACAGCGTTCTCTATTTCAGCCAGGTTGATTACGCTTGATTTGAGAGTACGTTTTGCTATTGATTTGTTTGGGTCTCGTGGGGTCTCCGGCTTGCCATGCCGTGGAGTTATTGAAAAATGAGATGGAGAAACATACACACTTGCAGTGAGGGTGATTCCCCTTCTTGTGGCGGTGGCAGGTGTCATAGTCTGGGCGAGAGGTGCACAAAGGTCAAGGTGAGGTGCTGGAGATGCAATAGAGGAATGTGGAGCCTCCACATTAAGAGCCCCATTTAAAAGGGTTTGACAGTTTTTCAGTGCAATAAGTCTTAATGAAGATGATTGCGAGATCCAAATGAGATCAAAATCTTTTAAATAAAAGATGCATGAATTGAGCCCAGACTGTAGAGTGTTAGCCTGTGCCCTCATGGACCATGTCTTCTTGTCTTATAATCTGTATGGGAAGCTTGGAGTGAGAAGCATTTTGACACTGCATAGGATGAATGACACTCAGTTCCTCTTGGTCTCCATTAAATAATTCCTCCTTTAATTTAGTGAGGGTAAAACATGGGGATTACAGATTGTTCTGGCTGGACCTGAAAGTGGGGTAATCAAAATAGACTGCTGTGCTCATCCACGAATATTAGGAGCCAAGAGATTATTACAGCACAATTTATTTAATGGAGAGAGCCCAGGGAGCATGTGCGTGGCTGGTGGGTGGAAGGTTGCCTGTCATAGTGGCAGAATGATTGAACGGTACCGTGTGACCTCGCCAGGCACACTTATGTGGGAGTGTGAAATCACACACGTGATCACAACTGTAAAACAATGTCCTTTTTTTTTTTTTTTGAGTGTGCCCCCCCCCCCCCTTCCCCCCCTCCTCCTGCTATGTCATTTAATTCAGCTTTATGTATTAGGCAGAGAGCTGAGTTTAACCTTGGTGGAGTGATAGTAATCTTGAGGTCAGATTATATTGATTGATTGGACATCATATACATTTTGAAAATGGGAAAGCCTGCTGGGAGCATTTTCAGTTAAGTGCCACATGTCACCCAGCTGGAAATGCTTGATGTATTTTGGTCACCTGACAAATGTAATGTTGTCCTTCCCGCTCCACCATCCTCTGCCCTGCAACATCAATTTATAATCTCTTCAGGTGGATACACAACACTAGTCAGCCAAGAATCATTCTTGAGTTTCTCACATTTTAACACATTTTGGTGTCAAAATAATTTCTCTTGCCGCTGGACAGATGTGATTATTGTCCCACTGACCAGAGGTAAATATTTCAGTTTCACTATATCTGAACATTGCAGGGTATTTGATGGAGAGAATGTGTATCTGTTAACATATTATCAGCCTATATAGTCACGTCACTATTGAAGTGCCTTGTGCGTGACATCAGAGTGACCAAGGCCTCTGTAGACCTTTCTGTATTCCTGTTGACACATTCTGCTTCTGGCTGTGTTACATTTTAGCACTGCTTCCTGTTTTGTAGAAGAGAGGATAGCAAAAAAAAAGGTTAAAGAGTACCTTCTCTCTCCGTACAATGAGCTGGCACATATCCCTTTTTGACTTCACCTGTCAACCTGGCTTGTGCAGGGGAGAAGTTCAGAAGGGGAGGAAATAGGTTCCAGCAGCATTTGAGAGCCTTGTGGACACTTAACATATGAATTGTGCAAAAGGGGCTGCATCTGATTTTAACTATATGCAGATCAACACTGAATTAGAGAATGATGCCAGACTGTATGCTTCTTTTTTTGGACAGTTATCTTCCATGCAAATAGTGGCACTGGTTATAAATCTCATCTTACACATTTATAGTTTTAATTTCAATCTGACATTTGACATGTAATCAGTGCTGGTTGAAAAAGCAATCAGCATCAACACAGATTATGTAGGTGTAATCTTCCAATGATACCCAAAAGGGCATTCTTTACTCTGATTACGGGCACTGCAGTGATTCAGCCTTCTGTATCATCACCTCATTGATAACCAGACTGAAGAATATTCTCTTTGGTATTATTTCTTTTACTAACCCATGTGTGACGACTGAAGAATTTGTTGCACATAAAAAGTGATAATTTTGAAAACAAGAAATCACTTGGCTGCCAGCAATCAAGAAAGCACAGCACGCTGTATTTTATAGGAATTGTCAGCATGGTGGGAATGAATAATTAAGATTGCCTTGGTTAAAATACCTCCTGTATGCTATTGATTCTCTCTGATGTCTTTCATTCAGTGTCCAGGCACGCTGTTCATACACAGACCTATGTGAAACACTACTTTTCTTCTTTTCGTTCTTGCCTAGTTAGGAGCCAGATGGTGGATTTACTATTTTTAACAATACTGTGAGGGTCCAAAACACAAACACTCCCATTATAAGGCGTCTCAGTACACAACTGTTTTTGATATGAAAGCTGTTCTTTTGCACCCTATGCTGCTTAAAAAAGACTCAAGTATTAACTTCAAACATATTTTTGACCCTGGTTTGTCCTTCAGCTGGAGAAAAGTGGCATACTGAGAGACTGTGTAGTGTTCTGTTTTCCCCCCAAAATGACCCAATGCTTCATGCATAGTTTGTATAGTGCAGTAACCAAATCAGATCATCCCTTGTGTTGACCTCTGCACGCACGCTGCAGCCCCAGCCTGTTCATTCCTCCTCACACAGATTCTGCTATATCGAGTACAGGTTGACCTTTTCAGCCCTGCCCGTGTCCCAGGTGGATTCTCACACCCCCTGTCTCTCTGAAATTGGATTGCTTTTTTCCTATCAGCCCAGATAGGAAATGGCCAAGATGTCAAACTGGCACTGATACGCTGCTCCAGGGGATGGACACAATATGAGAAACACCATATTAAAAAGCGCTTTGAATTTAATGTAGAGACTCACCATTATAAAGACAGCTTCATAGGCAAGTTATATTAAGTTCGGAGCCAATTAGTGGAATGTGCCAGAAACAATAATCAGTTCCACCTGCAGGTGACTCAGGTGGACAACCTTGCGTCATGTAACAGTGACACTTTGTGCCACGACTGCCATTACGTTTCTACATTTCTGCTTTCTATCTTTCTTACCTTTTGACCACCAATCACTGTGCACAATCCTAGAAATGTGAAAAACAAACATGAAACCTCGCCTCATTTAATTTTTTGTCATTGTTGATTTGCTTGTGGGAGGTTTATCGAAATAGTGTGTATGGCTTTTGCGAGGCATTGCCATGTGCTGGAGCTGATCATTATTCACTATTAACATTTATGGACATTTAGTGGAAGCATCCTGATAAGATGATATTGTGTTTTACATGGCATTTCCTTAGAGGACCTCTCCTCAGTTTACTCTGTAAGAATGTATAGAAGGCTGAAGCGCTTTTGAAACAGTGGGGTTTCCACTCAGAGAGGACCACAGTCCAGTGTGCTGAATAAAGAACTCTGTGTGTGGCTGGCGTGATTCACAGGAAATACTTCCCTGGATCAATGTGTTTGGCCTGGCCCTGCCACACGCTGGGTGTCTAGAAGACTCAGACAAATGGCTGGATTATGAGACACGGAGTGGTGAGAGACATATTGTTCCCTCTCCTCTGGTATGGTGGAGCAGAGGATTCCTGATTTATCCTCACCGTCTTTATGGTCGATAGCATGTCCTCTTTTTACCCACAGCACTTGTGGTCATACAAAGGTACCTGGTGTTTGATTGAATAGGGAGGCAGCAGCAAAGTTGTTGTGTATCAATCCAATCCCTTACCCTGTTTAGCATGTACAATCGAGAAATTATAGAGCCGACAAATAAACATGATAAATCCTGCCCTGTTTGGTTTAACAGTCGGATAAGCCTCCCCTTTTGCTTACTCACGCAGACCTGCAAAAATCAAATAGACTGCATCTCCACTCCGATTTCATTTCATTTCATGCTCTGAGTGTCTTCTTAGTGAGGGTTTTCCATCCGCTTTTAAGCTGTATTAATTTTGCTTTTTTTTTGCCTCTACTTTTGTCTAACGTTACGCAGTGTGGAAAGAAAAGCGATGTCCAGAAGACCGCACTGACATGGCCATCTCCTCACACACTCCCTCCTTTGGTCGCCCCTGCGCTTTAGTCTTAATGTGTTGTACAGAAACTCATTTTCTCTCACTGCTTCCACATTGTCTCTCCCCTCATTTTCTCTTTTTTTTTGCGCCCCTTCTCTCCTTGTCGCCCTTTGAACTCAGATCACCGTTTTCGGAGATGGATAGAAAATGCTTTCATTGTGGCTGCTCCATTTGCTGATTGCAGCACCTGAAGTGGTGAAGATAATGGCCCAGTACTGGTGCAGCCCAGAGCAAGGGCGTGAGGTGATGGTGTACAGTGTGACCAGCTCCTGGTATTATAGACAGTACATTATCTTAGCACTTCATCTACGTTAAGAGAAAGCTCCATCTCTCTCTCTCTCTCTCTCTCTCTGGCTCCCTCCTGTCCAGAAGAGCAGTGGGCTGCTGGGTTGGGGGGAGGGGGTTTTGTTTTCTGTTGGAAGACACTGGTCAATGTTCCCTCTGCCACACTCTGTGGCTGGATGACAGGGGGCTCCTCTGACATGACCCTAAGGACCTTGTGGGAGATAACAAGGCATCATGATAAAACACAGATGCAATTAGTGACAGGATGACAGTCCACAACGCTGGAGTGCGGATACTGGCATATGCTCGTAGGATAAGAGCTGGTGTGGTGTCTTCTCCTGTACAGCCCTGACACTCATCGCATCTCTATTTTTTTTCCCCACAGAGGGCAGATTTATTTGCTGACTGCAGCCTACCTGTGTACTGGTGTTGTTCTTCTGAGCAGATAGGTAGCAGGTTGCACTCTGGGAAGCTGTGAAGGACTCTACAGGGCTGCAGAGACAAGGACGGGGATACTGAGTAGCCACCAGTGGCGCCAGACAGAGCCTCTCCAGAAACGACAACTTAAAAAAAAATCTCCCAGTGGTATGAGAGAGACAGGAAACACAGACTGCGCTACTTTAGAGCATTCTTCTCAGTGGGCTCCCTGATTACATCTGGTCAGTTTGTAAAGTGGCTCTGGTGATTTCATGATTTAGCCAGAGCTCTTAAGTGGACACTTCTGAGCTATTCAAACATCAGAGCAAGTTTAGGCTGGACTTATTTCAGTGAGTGTATCTGGGGCATATTCTTGAGTGCCTGGGACTGACGCTGCAGCATTTAGAGGGTTTCAGCGAGACGTTTAGCCTGATTCCAGACCTCTGAAAAGCTGCCCACACCTCTGCTTCTGAATGAAGATAATGAAGTGAAATTAAATAGCAATTCAGTGATTATTAGATTCCCTTTAAACCAATAATAGAGAATCATCATTAATGGAATGTGTTGAGTTGCTTTGTAAATACAGCATTGGACTTGTAGGTTGACTGTATCTGTATGTTTTAATCAAGGGCCAACTGTACAGTGACCATACTGTACACATTTTGGCATTATATAAGATAAGATAAACCTTTATTTGTCCCTTATTACGAACAATATAATGCTCCTAACACTAAATGATCCACTAAAATGACAGACAAAAGAGGTGAGGAGTACACATTTTTTCAAATGGAAATATTTTTGACCCCGACATGACAGAGTTGGAGCTACAAATGAAAAAACAATTCAGTTGGTATGAATGCATCCGTGTGAGACCTGTCGATCCATTTCAAAGTGACAACAGGCCTCAGTCTTGTGTCTTGAGTTTTGATGGTTGTGTATCTTCTTTTATATTTGTCAGTGCTTACCTTTGAGCGGTCAGACCTCTATCTGTTAGAAAGTGTTCCACTGCAGCACATTTGACATTGTCTTCAGCATTGTCTTTCTCTTGGCTGTGTTGAATAATAGTCCCAGACAGAGCTTTAGAGGTGAATGAAAAATCATACCCTGCACCCTTACCTTGATGTCCTACCATAGAACTACTTGTAATCTTATTTATGGATCTCTTTTAGCAGTGTTAGGTAAGGTTGACTCCTTTCAGTTGATTTTTGCTTCTCCTCTCCCCTCTGTAGGTATTTAGTAAATCCCTCTGTTTTCTCGTAGCCTAAGGTTGGGGAGATTTGCCTCTCCCTCTGATGAAATCTTCTTAGCCTAGGTTTGATAAAGCAGCATGCCTCACCTAAATATAGCCACCTGCGACTGCACAGCCCCAGTGTCAGTGATGTGCTTGCAGTGTGCCTGCTGGCTGTGCTCTGCAAAGACAGTGACGTTATGATAGTTCATTGGAGCGAGTGACAACAAAAATAGGATTAACCCTTTTAACCTGATTTCTTAAATTCACTTAAATTTTGTTGTGTTTGTTAACTGGCTTGTTTAAAACCAGTGAGCTGCTCCTTAATGGTCTGGCTTAAATGTATCATATGTAAAATGAACTGGTGACATGGATAATTGTGAAATCAGAAAATGTTTGATTTTAATATTTTTTGCATTTTTTATTCTCATAAATAGTGATTAATAGCATGAACAGTAAAATAATATGGTAATAAATTACCCACATTCTGGCCTTAAAAGTTATGGACATACTTTAAATGAGATCATAAAATATTACGTTGGCCTAGAGTAGCCTTTTAAATCCCAGACATGGCCAAATAATATTAAAATATTACAATATTGAAATGACCTCAGCTGTTGGCACTTCAATCACAATGTGTGCATCAGGTTGAACTTAATATAAGACAACAACATCTAATGGCAGTTTCTACAATGAAGCAGTCATGCCATGGACTGTTTTAAGAGACAACAGGTCTTCAGACAGACTGGATACCTGTCTTCTTCTCCATACTGAGTGCTTGCCACTGCCATCTACTGTAGATAATACACTGACAATGTACAAGTACCTCATGCAACCCCACTTCAAAAATTTCAAACAGTCCTTTTAAATATTGTTTCTTAGTCATGGCCATTGCTGTTGTTGGTCAGTCGACATCTCTACTACAAGACCCTCAGGTTACCTCACTCACTCAGCCCCGATCGGTTCCACACAGTCGGCTACACAAACAGAAATAAATAGAAAAAGAAGAAAGAGCACTGGTAGTGGGTCGGTACTTTGATCAGCCGAAATCTGAAGTTTAGGCATAGAAATCGGTTTTAGGAGAGAAAAAGTTGGAACTATGTACAGGCAGTCCGAAATGAAACAGGGGGTTTGTGCTATTGATATTTTACTTAACATGAGCCAGAATTCTCAGGCACATAGTGAGTCAGTATTTCTGAGCAGGACCCCTTATAACACAGCCAAATCTTAAGAGAGAAATGGGAGCAAACACACACTCAAATGAATTATTCAAAAGAAAAACTGCTTTTCATGCAAAAACAGATAAATTTCAATCATTTAATCGGCCCAAATCACATTTACAGTGCACACAGAGTTGGCTGGTGTCCTCGTGGAAGTGTAGTCTTGGAGCTCCCACTGTTCTTTTGCTGTTCCCATTCAGTCAGTGCGGCGCAGAATAAAGGGAGGTGCTGTTAAATGCTGTCTGCCACTTGTACCTGACATGACAGATGATCTGCTTGCATGCTATGCCATACTCTCCCAGCATGGTAGCCAACAGATAGACATCTCTACAAGGGAAATTCACACACACACATGCACACACAAACAAAAACATACACTCCCTGTATATGCAGGACTATATATTCCCCATTCTGAAACTCCCCTGTGCCTCCTCAATTTAAATATAGGCTACTCTGAAAGGTAAGTGTGTGTCCATCACAGGCTGGTTGTGGTGGCTCTTACAGTCCCTTTCAGGTAGGCCGGCTGGCAGGGTGAGGAGAATGAGAGAGGTTTATCGTGTAGTCAGATGCACTCTGAGGGTGACAACATGTTCCTGCTGTCCCTGGTCACCCCACTGGAGAGCAGAGTGGGCTGTGGCTCCGTCCCCACAGTGAGACAAATGTCAGGGCTCCCTTCATCAGGACATTGTACTCAACACCATAACAACTTAGGTGTGAGCTATTCTGCTGCTTCTTTTCCTCAGTGTTTCCAGTGTTAGATAGATGTGCTTTATTTGTCTTTAGCTGGAATATTTGTTTGTGTGCTTTGCCAAGGCTCAGTTTTAAAAATTTTGTTTCACCTGTCACGGGAACCTACCGCCATGTTGGCCTTTACATTCACATCAGCTCAGTTCAGTTGTTTTGGTCTACCTTCTGCCATTTACTTCCTTGTCATGCGGACAGCTCTGACGTTCCCCAGTCATCACATAATTATATGAACACTTCAATCTCTGACCGTGTTTTTTTGGAGTTTGTGATTATATCTTTTTATCATAACATTTTTGTGTGTGTGATGTATGCATTGAAGCACTTTGTCACATGGTAATTTTGTGCTTGTGTGCTTAAATTGAATCCAAATCAAAAGATTGATTCATGTAGAAAAAAAATGTTACAAAAAAAATTCTTTTTTCCCCCTGATTATCTGTCATATATAAAAAGACTAGAAACTGTCGTAGCTTAAATAAAGTGAACTTTTCACTATCTATTTTCTAATTTTTGTTCACTGGAGTTGTGACTAGAATAGCCCATCACTAGGGCAGCTGATAACAACTCTCATAAAATAGAATGGAACTTAAAAAATAAAAGGGATAAATCCTTGTATTTGTCTCAAATAAGATGTTTCTCTCTCACCTGGGAATATCACCTTCATTTCACCGCTGCTAGGTCGCTGCATTTTGCTTTCATTTTATTTCCAGACAGGTGGTATACCACCACACAGTGTGAGTCTGTGATTTGGGAGGCGCACAGAGAAATGGGATTGTTTAATGCCTTTGAAATGTCCGCCTAACATCCCGCACTCGGCCAACTGTATTTATAGAACAATGTTCTTCTATGTCAGGGTCCCAGTGCATAATAAAACACAGTAAATGGATCCCTGCTATGTTTAGGTGGCCTGACCTCCATTAAGAGGCAACCACAAGAGTGAAAGGGGGAAATCATGAGAAATCACACACACACACACACATAAACAAGTGCATGTAAAACCACAGTCTACACAGCTCTATACAGGGAATCCTACACAGCTCTGTGAAATTCTGCATGCTGACTTATGTTTTTATCCCAGGAAGCCAACCAGTAGTAGATTGATTTATTAAAAAAGAATCCAGTAGTGTCTTGAAAAAGTACCATGATCTGATTTGTTTTCCTCTTTCTTTGTGTTGTAGCATGTGTTGCATTTCCCTTCATACTTTTTCACAATGAGCATAGAGCAGCTGCTGTTAATCTTACTGATCCCCACACTCCTGTGACAAGTGAGGCTTACTCAAACAGGTGGCAGCAGTAGCTGTGTTCTGCCAGAGTGACGTCCAGAGGCCTTAAACAGCATTCTGTCTTGTTATTCTTTCTGCAAAGATGTTGAGGAGCTCTCCTCTGGCGCTGCCTTTCTATTTCTTTCACTCTGTTTCCTCTCGGTGTCGTTTGTACAGCATCATCTTTCTGCCGGCTGAGATTTTTCTGTAAGGACATCTTTGTCTGGCCTCGATGTCTCGTTTGTTTTCCTGGTGCTGAAAGACATCCAGCTGTTAAGCTCAGAGCGCATGTCAATGTCAGTTTGTCTGCATTATCAGGTCTGAGTCTATTTGTCCAGTTCTTTAATTTGTTTTACTTTGTTTTGTAATTAGGAAATGTAACCAAGCTAAGATGGTGAACATGGTAAACTTGCTTAACTTGAGCTTTGTCATGGTAGGCATGGTAAACATTGCTGACATTGTCATTTAGCTTAAACCACAGAACTAATAGCATCACAATATTTTCTTAGTCTTAAGTTCAACTTGTTTGTCCATGTGCCAACTATGGAATAGCACTTTTTGTTTTATGAATAGGGCATCTCAAAGGACAATACCAGTCTCTTTTTTTTATATTTAGCCCCTTACCATAAATCATACTGCATATATACTTTACATTACCATTAACCAAGGTATGTCGCATAATCTTTTAGAAGCATTATGTGTGCCTTAATTTGTCAAAGCTAGAGTGTGGTTTTGTATGGCAATGCAGTGATAATTTACACTTGTATTACCACACAATGATATTGTGACATTTACACATCTTACTCTCGAATTCAGCTTTAAACTGATTTTCACTATAGAGAACTGATTGAGAACCAGTGGTTGTCTAGAAGAATGAGGGAAAAAACACATCTTAAATGTTATAGCTTGCTTTGGGAAATTAGTATTGGTTGGTTCCAGTGGAATAAATAATCGAATAATATTTTGTACTTTGTAGTAAAGAAATGGCAGAAAAACAAAAATAAATACATTTTCCTTTAAATGTGAAAAGAAGTATAATGTGTTATGTTGATACAAAGGCAAAGACGCTTACAGTTACTTAAACGAACAAATAATCTTTTTTCTTTTCTAGTCAGCCCTGGTAAGTGCTGGGGGCACACTTACATCCTGACAGTAAGCCATACAGCTCATACAAATGCACAGGCTATCAAGCATTTGTAACATTAGGGAACATGGCAGTGTGAAGAACAAATGTCATTACCTATGTTTGCGTTTCCTCCTTTGAAGTTTTTCTTGTCCTCTTGGGCTTTCAGTCTTAACATGAGCAAACACAGTGGTGGCAAGGTCTGTCTAAATATAACTCCACTTGACAACAAGCTGGAACAGTAGATACCCTTTTACTTTGAAGAATTCCAATTACTGTCACTGTTTCCTCACTCTGTGTGTGTGTGTGCGCGTGCACACACGGGCAACAGACATGAAACTGAGACGCATGTCTGTGTATACTGTATATTTATGTATGCATGTGTAAGTGTGAGCTGCTCTTGTAAACTGTAAACTTGTAATCTGAGCACATTACAACTCAAGCATCTGCTACATTGCTTTGCCATATTTTGCAATCATTTTTTTATTCAAAGTGATGTAAGGTGCATATGTAAATGTAGGTGTTAGAGGCAATGAGACCTCTTTTCTCTGAGGGCAACCGTGGCAAAGAGTAACAAGGAGAAGCCAGTGCTGGCCATCACTGATGTCCCTTGTTCTGCCTCCATAATGCATCAGTAATGGAGATTTAGTCATGCTCACAGAATGAAAGAGAATATAGAACATTGCAAGGAAAGTAAAATAAAATGATTAGCTCAGACCAAGTCTGCAGCCTTTAAAGGATAAGGTTTCTTTCATAGCGATGTTGAACATCAGTGGTTGTAGTAGCATCAATGGGGATATCAAGGTACAAGGGAAAAACTAGTTTAAGTGAAAGCTTTTTTAGTGCTTCATCACAAGCATGTCTCAAGGGGCTTTAAAGAACAAAGGCCATTTTAGATCTAACGTATCATCAGTGAAATGATAAACTGTACATCATCCAAAGAAGCAAAAAATAAAATGAAATAAAATAACAAGACGCCCAGGAAAATCCTGGAGGAAAAAAATGGAAGACACCTGGTATGTGCTATTTTTATCTGTATGTTTTTGCTCTGAGGCACCAAACTGTGGATTTTTACTCAGCTTGACATGACTTGGACCAGGGGTCTTTATTTACTTAGTTATTTACTTCAGCACACTGTAAATCAACCATGAAATCTATAGATGTCAGTTGCAACAAGGAAGTGAAGGAGCAGTAACTACTTGCTGTAGTCTAACTAGCTTGCAATAAAATCATCTCCTACCAGTGGTTATGTTGGCAGAATCCTTTCTTCCTTATTTGTTATGGTTCTGCTCTTGAAATTGGTTTTGCCCAGATACACATCTCTGTGGCCCAGTTAAAGGTGGGTGGGTAAATCATCCAAGCTCACTGGGCAAGTGCACAATGCAGAACCCCTTTATGGTGCAGTCTATGGAGTATCCAGGATATATGACCCTTAACACAAAAGAGCCAATCTGGATTCAATTACCAAGCCAGCAGAGAGTGCAATTTATATCCAAACTCTCAGGCTTGGAAGATGGACGAGGTCACAGTACAGTTTGTAATTAACAGTTAACCCTCATTGACCTTTGCGTTGTGATTTACAGTCCACACACAAATAGCTTTCATGTCAAGCTGCCTTCTGGCATGGTGGGGAGGTTACATATGTATAGGTTATTACTATCATTACACCCTGTGTGGATGAGCTCGCTTTCACCGCACATGCACAACACCCAAAGGTATCTAAGGTTAAACCAGGCTTGTGATGAGACACAGAGTGAGTCACATAGCTGGCTACTCATACAGAAAAACAACACATCAGTGCATTAATCCCTGGCTAGATACATTATTTATATTTATATACTTCTGCAATGTTTAGCAGCAAGTTGAAGTGTACGTGTGAGTGGCCGTTTTGTGGTGAAGTCATTTCTAAAAGCGTCACTTTCAAAAGAAGAAATGGAAAATATAATCTAAAGTAATATAAGGACTAAAAAAATCAAACATATGTATGATATCAGTAAGTGATACATAACAGTATGAATTATAGGTGCCTGATTATAAGAGATGAAGATTTGCGAAAAGTACAGGTGTTATTAAAAACATTAACAATGATTCTGTTCTACTCAGGTGTCCCAGTAAGCCATGAGTGTGACAGAGTTAACATGAACAGCACCAGCACCCTGAGAATTAATTTTATTATTTACACTTTTCCTATGCGTCTGTCTTTTATATGATGAGCTCAAGATTTTGAGTGATTGGAAATAGATTATATTATTTTCAGTGTAACTATATAGCTATAACAGACATACAACAGATATTATATGCTTTAGGCAATATAACTACTATATACTTTTTGGTACATTTTATTTTTAAAGCCTTGAAAAGCTGGCAGCTCTGACACTGAAGAATAATGTTTTCATCTAACTGGGCAGGATGTTGCTAAAAGTGAGTCAGAGAATTTGATGTTCTGACTTAAGCATTCCCTCTTTCACCGTGCCATCCCTGCCTTTCTCTGTTTCTCTCTCCAACAAGGTTTTACTGGGACTTGACCATGCTGCTGCTGATGGTGGGCAACCTCATCATCATCCCTGTGGGCATCACGTTCTTCAAGGACGAGCACACGCCCCCCTGGATCGTGTTCAACGTGGTCTCCGACACCTTTTTTCTCATGGACCTGGTCCTCAACTTCAGGACGGGCATCGTCAAGGAGGACAACACGGAGATCATCCTGGACCCGCAACAAATCAAGATCAAGTACTTGCGTAGTTGGTTTGTGGTGGACTTCATCTCCTCCATCCCTGTGGACTACATCTTCCTCATCGTGGAGACGCGCATTGACTCAGATTTCTACAAAACGGCGCGCGCCTTGCGGATTGTCCGCTTCACAAAGATCCTCAGCTTGCTGCGACTCCTGCGCCTCTCTAGACTCATTCGCTACATCCACCAATGGGAAGAGGTAAGAGAGTGCACCTCAGTGTGTTTACTGTAAGTGCATACCCATGGTGAAATCTGCCCTCTTTCCTGTATGATGTGTATGATGGGTGCTATTTTGAGTCGTCCTTGGCAAACTGGATTCCCAGGATTCACACAGAGAAAAAGGCTGAGATGTAGAGCTAGAGAAAATACCAAGGAAATCACAATGATTGACAATTACACAAGAATACTATTTGATGGCTGTAGTCAAACACAGAGTCATCAGCTTTACTGCGTAAATCCAATTATAATCCACATGGTATTCCCATGCTGGGGGGCTACTGCAAGTATGTTTGCAGAGCTCTGTACCTTCCCTTTTCCCCTGGGAGGGAAATATAGATAGATGCTGCTTCTGATTACATCCGCCCTTGAAATGAGTGAAGAGGCTCTTTTGCTGTACCCCAGTCACCAATAAGCTGATGAAGGCGGGATGTTGATTAGCATGTTCTCTCTGTGTGCCCATCCAACTAGCAATGGGACCACAGAGCCCAGAGAGGCATTGCTGCAATACAAGCATGATTATAATTGCGGCAATAATTAGAAAAGTTTCCATCGCTCTCACTGGATGGATCTTGTCGTTCAGTCTCAGAGGTAAAAGGTGCAAAGTGAAGCATCAGAGTCTCAGCGTGGAGTCAACAAGAAGACACTCCACTGGAGGATAATATCGGACAGTCAGGGCTGCTGCGTTGGTCGGTCACAAAGTGAGAGAAAACACTGGATAATTTAATAAATGCAACCCACGACTAGGACTATTTCTTAGAGGCTCAGTGCTTTATAATAAACTGCTGTTTGTCATTCCACATATCCTCCCTAAAAATAACCAAAGCCCCTTACAAGCTTGTATTTCTTTGAGGCGATGGCAGTGCAGAGGGGGAGGCTTTAGCTCAGGCTTCAGTGTCTCGATGAAGAGTACTTGGACACACAATCACTGTGCATGGTCATAATACAGATGCTGTATTGCATATAGCTGCTGTTCACACTGCTGCTGATGTCTGGGATCAAAGCAGTATTTTCAGTTAATAGTCAGCTTGTGCACCTCAAGGCCCACAAGCCATTTTACAGATAAATCTTGCCCTTCATGTAAACAGTCCATACATCTCATGGCACATGGAAATGTAGCTGGTCCCCGCAGTATTGAATTCTAACTGTGTTGTGCACAGATACATTTCCCCCAAATCACCAAATTAATACTTAATACTTAATTAATACTTACATTCTTTTTACTTAAATTTTCTAATTCACACTCAGTCCTGATAGTTATAGTAATTAAAAGGAATGTATACATAATTACTATAGAAAATCTGAATTGAAAAGTTATATTTTACTATGCATAGAAACTATAAAAGCACATCAAGTAGACCTGCTCCAGAGTGTTTAACAGGAAAATGTTTTAATCGTGTTTTGCTGCAGCATTATCCCAAAGTGCTCGATACAGTTTCAGCACTACTGAAGGAAAAGTGCTGTTTGTCTTCATCAAAACAATTACAGTCGACAAAATAGCAATTTCAGTGTCAGTCTCTGATTTTGTGGCGCCGCTGCTTGAAGTCTTTTAACATTACTTATGTGAGGCACATGAGTCCACATAATTTTGGTTCTTGCCAGCAAACTAAAATGATCAAAGAATAACGAACATTTTCAGAAATGAGATCCTTGGCTCAGCTGTGTTGTGCTTTGAATTAGACTATTTTATGAAATGCACAGTGGACTGCTCAAGGTTACATGAACAATACATGGTCATTTTCTTCGAGTGTGAACTTTAGCCCTAATTTCACGCTCACAAACCAACAACACTGTATTGATATCCGTTAATTATCCTGTTTGGACACAGCGCCACTCAGTTAGTTGGTGGGTGTGTTCACCTGAGTGCATGGCATTATGTGGACAATTGGAAAGGTTGAATAGCGAGCTGATTGCCAATCAAACATCCCCAGACCTGCCCACAGGCATTCTGAAAAGTTCCTGGTTTTCAAACATTCAGCTGGCGCTCGGGTTAGAACAGTGTATATAAGTGGTGGTGACATTAATCATGCAGGGCCTCTGTAATGCCATTTCAAAGAGAAGAAAAGTTCAAATGAATCACTGGGGGAGACTCCCTTTGCCGCCCTCAGCCTCCACGCATGCCTGCTGCTGTACTTCTGAGCCCAAAATGAAGGCAGGGATACATGCAGTCGAGGCCAGCTTTCATTTGAATAGAGTGGACACGCTGACAGTGAGCTGCCACATGTTCAGGCTGTGCAATAAGCCGAAAAAAGGAAGCAGAGAGGAGAAAATGACAGAGGGAAATAAAAGGAAAGAAAAAGGAGAATGAAGGAAAGAAAAGCAGAATCACCTGCTGAACCAGCTTTAGGATCTAAAGCCCCCCGAAACAATAAGACAAAGACAGGGGACAATACACTCACAGAGCCAGCTGCCATTTACATGTTTTATGCCTGTGTGTGTGTGTGTGTAAGAGAGAGGTTTGCTGATGAATGCTAGCTAGGCAGACAGAGTGAAAGGCCAGCTTTGCCTCAGCGCCAGAGTACTCCAGATGCAACCTCACAGAAATGTCATCTGTCACTGCAGAATAACTTGTCGCCGAGATCTCACCACCTGACTGACTTTTTGACTTTTCCTATTGACAGCTACACTTCAGACAACGTGCATGTATCTCATCGCCATTTGAATATTTTGGTAACACTTCACACTGACCTTACTTTGGTCCGTTCACCTGCATATTGAGAGAAATTGGAGCCGCGAATTAATTCTGCAGTGGCACTTGATGTTTGTATTGCATTCTTATTTTTCCAGAGATACACACACAATGATACACTGAACAATAAAACAGCTATGAAAAGTTAACTTTCCCTGATTTTCACAGCACGTTCAGGCAGGATCCTTGTGATCCATGACACTGTGCAATTTTTAGCCCCTGTAACACCCTGAATGCCAGCATTGCTTGCCGCTCTAAATATGGCGCCCGTGACGAGGTGCACATCTCTGACACGGCAGAAGCTGCAGACCTGTGATGTCCCGATGTCCTCCAAAAGGCGAAGCTGATTTATTTTACTCGTATTTCACAAGTATCTGCAAGCTATAAATAGTCCTGCACAAATTCATTTGGTTTGTTATTGTTTGAGTTTCATTTCCTCCCCAGTAAGAAGTCACGCAGAGGACACTTCTTCCGGGAAGTGTTGAATACAGCTCAGTGAACTGTACTGCATGGTTTAATGCCTTGTAGAGTGATACTGCTGGGAACAAATTTTAAAATTAGAATCTTTTCTCATGCGCTCGCTGCAGTGACTAAAGCTTTTTAGGAATTCAGGAAGAGACAAAGGAATATAACATGTGTTCTGAAGAGATGGAGAAGTAGTTCGTGCCAGAAGCGGGGACAAAACAGAGTCCAGATGTAGTTTATTACAGGTGAAGATTTCAGGGATGGGCACAGAAGATTTTGGAGGAAAAAAAGATTCATAAAATCATAATGGTGTCCTTACCATAGACACCATATAGAAGCCTTTCAAATGGTGACTAAGTCAATCATTTGCTGCCTCACATCATCACTCAGAAAATTGCACCCGTGTGACCTGCACTTTCACAGCTATAGGCCAGTCCAATACGTCATAAATCTGTTTCATAATCCTTTAGGGACAGTCAGCCAACTCTCACGCATAGCATCGTCGTCAGTTATTGCGTCAGTATTTTATATGTAAAATCACAACAAGCCCTAGAGACATAGAGGTGCTGAATCTGCTGGTGCCTACTTAGAGATAAGAGATAGAAAAATATCTTTAGAATTCCCTTAGCTTTGGTTTCAGGGAAGTACTTGACAAGTCAAGAAAGTCGGCCGTAATCTGACATGCACGTATAGTACAAATTTACTGACAAATAGTTCATAATCATAGAGTTCATTGCATCAATGTTAATGTCCATTCATGATATATGTACATGTATGTACTGTATGTATGTCACTTGTGTTTTCCTGCGTGTGACAGCATGAACGCCGTCGCTGGCTTTGTTGACATATGATCGCCTGTCTCTAGCAGAGCTTACTATGCTGCAGTTGTAGCTTGAAGCTCAGACATGTTGCCAGCCACATAACCACAAATTGTTGAAGTGTCCTTGAGCGCGATGCTTGACCCCCAAACCGCTCCAGAGGGGCTTCCCAGAAGGCAACCGAGGGGATTGCGGGTCAAAGCCGGATCAAACATACTGCAGCTCAATGACACGGTTCTTTGAGTATCAATATAGCTTTAAATTAGGCCATTTAAGTACATTTATTTAAAAGCTTTAGTCATTAGTTGCTTTGCAGATTCTGATTTTTAATACATAATATAATCAACAATAAACTATGATGTATTGTTATGCATTAAAACTACCTAGCAGTATATGAAGTAGTTAAAAACAGCTCCACCTTACCATCTGCAATGTTAAATTAATCTGTATATTAATGCATCAATAATTCTGAAATGAGCCTCTATAATGAGAACTCTTACTTTTGGTACTTGAAGTATATTATGATGCTGAAACTTTTCCATTCTAATACTTTCATTAAATTTAAAATAGAAATGCAGATATTTTACTTGTAACAGTATAACGGAGTATTTCTACACTTAAGTAAAAGATCTGAGTATAAATTGCACTGTGAATATATATTGACTTTGAATACATTGTTCATAAACTACGACTGGAAAAAAATATATTTTACAAAATTCCTCCTGACTTACTCTGAAGTTTGGGATGTAACATTTACATATACATTACATCTTAAACAGTTAAAGGCTAGTTAATGAAATAATGTCAAAACTCTTGCCCCAGTTTACCTTCACAACTGATTAACATCCTAAATTTGTGTGCGGGAAAAAAAGAAGCATTAAAATACAAATTGCAAAAGGCTCATAGGCCACTTCAGCCCGAAGCTGCAATCATACAATCTTCACCTCCTCAAAGACTCTAATCCAAACACCACTAACACCATTAGTATCCCTTTGCATAACTACAGCGATGGCCCGATCTTCCATCAGCTCATGAATCTCCTTCTATGTCCTTTTTTATCACAGCTGTCATAAATTAGCTCTGATTGCTTCCATTTCCTCTCCAGACACTCTAGATTTGAGTGTGTGTGTGTGTGTGTGTTTTTTTTTTTTTTACAACCACCATGTTGACAGAATGTTGTTTACAAACAAGGAGGTTTTGGAGGTGGTGGCTATATGCCAGTGATAACACTGTCATGCATAATGACGTTCAACATGGTGTGCAGATATCCATCACACACACACACACTGAGTAGACTGCTGTTATGGCGCCTCCCCTGTCTCCCTCTTGTCAGCTTCCTCTTGTCACTTTTCATCTGGATAAAAATAAGACTGTGACCGGATATTCTCCTCATTGGAGTTGTCTCCTGTTGACGAACCAGTGACTTGGATGAGATTAGTCATCCTGTTAAATCAGATTCAAGGCAGTGCACTAATGACTAAGCTCTGAGGGCTTCCTCCCATCGTGCCTGGTGCCTACAACATAACCGTCTCGACTGGCCGACCCAGTAAACGTTGCTTTTAGCCGAAGTAAAGGCCTCAGCTGGAGTTTGAAAGAGAAATAGGGGGACATTTTATGGTGACGTGGGCAGTCAAATGACTTAAGGTGTACAGGCTATGCCACGCCACCCTTTGTTTATTTGGTATAAGGTGGCAAAACTTCTATCTGTATTAATATTGGCATCTTGGATTGTTAAGATTTATGGCTCTGTCCGCCCTAGTGGCTGCATGCTGCACTTCGGAAAAACAAAACAATCCATCAGTTAACTGCTCAGGTGCTGTGATAGAAGTGGGTGCCCCGTGGGTCCTGAGAAGGAGTGAGACGTCTTTCATTTCCACCCAGTAAATCTATACAAAAATATTTAAATAAGGTAAATCAGCTAATCAGCCCCCCACTCACTGACCCATTACCTTGGCCAAGGACTGGGCTTTCACAGATAAGAAAAGCCGGAAGAATAGATTTAATGGGCTATTATTGAGTGCACAATGAGGCTTGCCAGCAACAGTGACAGGTCCTCAACACTCTGAATAAGCCTTGTGTGATATCAATACCCACAGTGGATTTGCTTAAAAAACTATTACACAGAAATGTGTAATCCTGCACAAACCCAATGGCGCATCTCGGTACGGAGCAGAGTTAGAGTGGTTTTTGTGATCCGAGCCCTCCAGGCCTGTTCAGACAGATGATGGAAGGGTGTTCCCAGTGGTCCACTCCCAGGCCTACTTCTCATTCTCCACGTGTGCCTCGTCCACCATGACAGCATGCATGAGCATGACATTTTGGTCGGAGGCATTTATAGTGAGAAATCTAACCCCTGCTCCCAGAATCTGCCATCATCGTGGATGATTCAAAATAGCACTGAGACACGTGAATTGATTTGGTTGATAAACTTCATTACCAATCACAGGGAAATCATGTCCTGACACAGGGGGATGCAGCTGTGGTAAATAACACGCTAAGTCTAGTAAGCATAATATAGTGATTTTACAACATTAGCATTATTTCTAGAGAATAGACAGATGACACTAAAATAACCAGTATATGCATCAAACCTTTTGTTATTTGCATATTTATTGAATGACAAGTTGAAATTTTCCTTTTTTTACGTATAGGCCGAACTCAGCAACAGTTGTTAAAATCAATTGTTTTTCATTTTGCATTTGTGTTTGATCAATAAGACTTAGCTCATGCTTTCATACATTTAAAATCGTATCTTTGCAGCACAAACAAATGATAATGAATCAACACACTGAGCTCCACTGGGTGTGGGTGCTGAATCCTTGCTCATTATTAAATAAACTGCTGCAGAAATGTAGCTGCAATTAAACTTAAACATGACGTGAATTTTGCAAAACCAAAGTAAATCAAACAACTTTTTTCCATTTCCATTCCATTTTTTCCATTCCATTTTTCCATAAAGCATATCACTTGGTGTTTAGCAGTGAAACTCTAAAGCAAATGGCAGAGATTTGAGGCAAACAGGACATGTGTTGAGGTTCAGTCAGCAAAATGGCATCTGAAAAACAGCATGAGGAATGTATTTTGTTTTCTCTTATGTGTCGAGACGCCATCATGCCAAACATTCATCATCATTAGCAGCACGAGCAGCAAACACCAGATGCCTCGGTATAGTGCTACGTCGGCTGTGTCTGGGCAGCTACCATCAGCACCATGGGACATATGCATCGATTCTCTCACCTGGATCATGCTCTTCTCACTCCATCTGCTTGAGATGACTCGGCAGCTGCCTTCATCCACTCTGTGCCTGTCTGGGCCTGACCGCCGGCTCACAAGGAGACAGATTAGTTGATGACTTTAGCATGTAACCCTGTTTTTGACCCCTGTCATGTTTATTGGTCTTTATTTACTAGTTTTGTTTGAAATGCTGTGAATATCTTTGGTCTTTCTCTTGCATTGGAAGTAGGATAGAAAAAGCCAGTTTGTTTTAAAATGTAATGTCTTACTTTGTCTTATTTATATATAAGACTGTCATGGACCAAGCAGTCAAGCACAGTAAAACACAGGCTTAAAGTTCTAACAAAACAATAGGTTTATTTTCCAAAAAAAACAAAGCATCTTTCATCAAATTAACAAAAGTTTTAGAACCCTTAAAAGAGGTCAACCAAAATATAATCCTACAAAAAATAAGGCCAACAAAAGGTAGAACCTAACTCAATTAACAGACTTGCCCAAATGAGCTGCTGGGGAAACATATATTATAGCGGAACGGCCCACTTTGACCCCACAGGGGGAAACCCATACACACAATACCTAAATCAAATACAATGCACTCTGATTCCCCCCCCCCATGATGCAGTAGCTCTTGGTCCAGTCCATAGGAGGGACATCAGTATAAAGACATGCTCCGCCCTCAGCCCCATCTTTTGTCCCATGAGCCGGAGGTGCCACACAGCAACCAGGTAACTCAAAGAAAGAAAACAGAAATTAACACAAACAAATAACAAAATGACATACAATGTAAACTAAATGTAAGTGCTCTATCAAAGTGCTAATAAATCAATTTTAAACAAAACAAACTATGTGGAGTGTATGTAAGTGACTGCAACTCAAAGTAACCGAACATGTGACAATGAATTCTAAGATGGCATCCAGAGTACAACCTTTTGTGTGGCTGTGGACACGGCCATCACAAAGACAGTATATTACCATGATTGTAGTAATATAGCTTTGACAGCAATGGTAGTCAGCAGATTATTTTAATCATAACATTTCTGGTTGTAATTTAGTAATAGTAGTAGTTTTATTATCATTATTTCATTTTCTTTTCAGCCTTAATATCAAAGCGCTTCTCACCACGTCATTTCTTTAGTTGCATTTACCAAACCACTACATTGACACTGACTTATAGGTAGCATGATCCAACCCATGTTTTTCATGAAAAAAAAGACATGTAGATATCAGTATGGCTTCTCATATGGAGAGGACTAATGAGGGCAGAGAGAGGTACAACAAGCCCCCCGTAAGAAACTGTTGTGTTGTGTCTCTGTGCCCTCATCAATCAAAGCTCTTGTGTTTATGCTGATGCTAATACTGCCAGGCTCACTCTGTGTCCCTATCAATTAAAAGAAAGTGGTCAGCAATCCATCATCCTCCATGTAACATGCCATGTTGTGGAGCGCCATGTGTGCAAACAGCGTGGGTATTCACGTGTTGGTGTTAAATGCTTAATGTGTGAGTGTGTATAGCACAGTACATGTTTTTTTGTTAAACATGCACAGACGTTCTGTATGTGGCAATTTTCTCATTTACAACAGGCGACAGAAATGAAAGGAGGGAGAGATACAGAGACCTCATTCCTTTGCCTCAGTATAATGATCCTTTAATAATGATCCAAGCTTCTAACAGAACCAATCTTGGGAACAATTTTTCGTAACTGGAAAGTCTGTTCCTGCCTGGCACGGGTGTATTTGAATTGATTGCAGCTGTGAAGAGAGATAGGGGAATCACCTTCCTGCAGTGACAGTAGAGTTTGGGTTACAAACCGGAGATTTGCATGGCATTACCCGTGACAGTTCTCACAGGCTTTATTCTCCACACAGTAGTTAAGTGCCAGAGGTCTTTTGAGGGCACATCTACAGTAGGAACATAGCAGGAGTTATTGTTGAACAGTAATGAGTCATTCAGGCTGCGCCACAAGATACTGAAAGGAATTTATCTTGCTTCCGAAATATACTGACACTGTAGAGAGTGTGATAGTATTCACCATGTTGGCAGGTTCAAGGACGATCCACACAATGTGTATGACACACTGAATATTCGAGATCATTTCATGTTCCATAAGAAGAGTTGTGTCCCTAAATGAGCCGGTGTCATGCACTATTTCAGATGTCAGTGGGAGCACCAGTTTATTAAACTCAACAGTAATGATGGTGCGTTCACATGTAGTTGTTAAAGGGGGTACTTCACCAATTTAGTATTGTATTTCCATTAGGGTGCAGGACCCACAAGAGTGGTTAAAATCAACGCAGCAGAGGCAGAGAAATCCTGACTTTTTACACAAAATGATGAATCCTACACTGATCATGATGCAGCTCAGTATTCTTTCATAAAAGCTTCTCTGTCTGGTAAATGCAATGTCTATCAGAATCTCCAGTTTTAAAGCAGGCTTTCTGTTAAAGATGTGTCCAAGCGCAGATTGAATAACCATGATGATGTCACAATGACATCATTTTCTCAGACTTTGAAAAAAATCCCCTGGAGCTTTGTCATGCAGATAGCCTGAGGTCAAATGCAATATTGGATTAGTAATTAAATCTGAATCTCAAATGGCTCATTTAAAAATTACAATTTAAAATGTAAACAATGCACTGTCCCCTTGTATGCTTTGTGTATTTGTCAGGGTCCCAGGAATCGGTGTATTTGAATTCACATTCTATTTAGCGTGTTTCTCTAGATTTAAAAGCAGCCTCTGTTTTATAAAGCTTCCCCCTCCTGTCTGGAAATACGATTTCACAAATGAAAAATATATCAAGCTCAACGTGGGAGATGGAAAGGGGCACTTCATGATTTATTCATTCGCCACAGAGCGAATTTAACACTTTAATGCTATGGAATGCCATTACGGCTCCAGCAGGAAATTTGACATCACACAACACTGCATATTAGATAACATAACTTATTTATCACTGTGTTTAAAGAAAAGACCGGCTGCTGTGAAAACAAACAATGGCTCACATTTGACATGCAGCTGTGAGCAGACGTGGAGAAAATTAGGGGATTTGGTGGGTTGAGCGAGAAAAGGTGCAGCTGGGCGAATGATTCAGCCTAGGTGATGTGAAAGTGCCCAAGGCTAAACATTTTGAACAAGAGCCCAAAGAAAGAAGGAAACGGGACAGAGTGGGAGAGAGAGAGAGACACACACACACGTCGAGTTTCAGTGTGTAATGTTTGCGTAAACAGACAGAGTGCGTGAGTGGGGACGTCTCCATCCACATCCTCCCTGAGAGAGAGAGAGAGCCTGGCTCCGCTCCTCGCCTGTGCACATTTTCCTGGGCATACCTCTGGCTTCATGCTACCCTGTTGACGGAGCTAAATTGATGTGATTTGATGGTGCAGCAGCACCCACACTGTCCGAGACAAACACCGCACTGGTCCCTGCCAAGCTGCCTTCTTAACACGCACACAGAAAACATACACAGATGCACACTCACACTTGTATCCGTTCAGATGGAAAGAGAAAAACAATCAAACCCAGTGCTTTCGGAACAAGCACTGAGCTGAAACTTTGGGTGACAAATATGTCTTCATCTTCCTCCTCATCGTCACCTACTGCTCGACAACAAAGTGAAGATGGAATATCCCCTCTCAGTCACAGGCCCTTAAAAGGCACTGAGTGGATTTTAATAAGGAGTGGAGTGGTTAGCAGTGCACACCGTGGTCTTCAATGGGATTAAGAGGCTTTGAATGGTTGAGGCCATTAAAATCTACACCAGCCCAGAAGTCCTGGAGCGCCTTATGAGTATATTTATCATTAGGATTAACAAACCAAGCCTGCGAACGCTCTCACCCCAGGAGCGCAGCCACCTCTACCCTTGTACCATTATTGTGTTTGGCTGAGTGGCTGATGATAAGAGCGATTCAGCGGCAGGAGAGGTAAAGCTCTGGTCCCAGTCTGCTGACCGTCCCCAGTGGACCGTTGTCAGAACAGCAACATCTGCATCCACCAGCTCGTCTGTGAGCACTGTAAAAAGCTCAGGTTTATACAGGCTAAGTACATTGTCATCTGATTTCTTAACCACAAACCCTGTGCATGGCGTGATCGCAGAACAAGCCCAGAAGTTGTTGAACTGCTGGTGGAGAAGGAAAAAAAAAAATCCCCCCCCTGAGGCTGTGTGTGTGTGTGTGTGTGTGTGTGTGTGTGTGTGTGTGTGTGTGTNGTGTGTGTGTGTGTGTGTGTGTGTGTGTGTGTGTGTGTGTGTGTGTGTGTGTGTGTGCTCGCGGAGTCCAAAGAGATTTTAGGGATTTGACCATCAGCGTGTTGAGTCATCCTACCCTGACCCGTTTCCTGATTCCTTCCTCTCCCCTCCCTCAGATCTTCCACATGACCTATGACCTCGCCAGCGCCATGGTGAGGATAGTCAACCTGATCGGCATGATGCTGCTGTTGTGTCACTGGGACGGCTGCCTGCAGTTCCTGGTGCCCATGCTGCAGGACTTCCCCGCCGACTGCTGGGTGTCCAAAAATAAGATGGTGGTAAGTGCTTCTCCTGCGCAGGGTCCTCCTGCCTGTTGGAATCAGATTATGCCTTATCTCCTCCATCAGCTTCAGTAATTACTGTGCAAAAACCCTTTAGCGTCCTGGAGAAATTACCTCGCATATCTGTCATTTTAAGTCCTAAATCACATACATTTATCTGCTACCTTTGCCCACATTTATTCAATTTACTTATTGTTTTTATTTATTTGGACCCACGACATCTTCCCATATTGTGAAAGGAGAGAGACACTGAGGCTGTGCAGGGAATGTTGATTTTCTGATATTCGATATTGGTTGAATGTTAACAGTTTCCAGAGAGCGTTCATGCTGGGCTTAATTTTGATGTGTTGTTAAAACAGTGGCTGGAGCACAGTCTCCCTTAAAGCCAGGCTCATAATAGAGTTCTCTTTTATTTGCTTATGGAAGCGGACGGTGTCACACCTGATGTGCGCCTGTGAAGCACCCGCAGCTGATGGCCTCATGTTAACTTAGCATGTCATCAAAAGAATAGGGCTCTTAAGGAAACTGAGTTATTGTCAGGTTTTGTTGTGGGACCCTCAATAGGGATTGATCTGACATCAGTGAATGCTTCTCTCTTAAGTACAGCATATCGATAAATCAACATATATTTAACCCTTATATAAGGCAGCTGAGGAGAGTGGCTCCCTAACTGATAGCTTGTCAATATACATGTCAATGTAAGTGCCAATAGGGCAATGCGTGGACTTTCATGTGGTCTGAAACTCATCTCAGTGAAAAACTGAAATATGTCCACCAAAGATGGTGGAATAAAAGCCTGGATTGAATAGATTTATTGGTGACATTTTGACCAAGCAGGTTGTCCTTTGTCAACTCATTGCATTCAGCTGTTCATCATACAGATATAATGATCACAACCATTCTCTTACACATCATTTTCATTAGCATTAATTCTTAGAATACAGGCTAAATTCGTTTTTTTTTAAAAGTCATTTAATGATTCAAATCACAGACAGAATACTACACCTATTAACAGAAAGATGGCCGATTAAAAGCCAAGAATGAACATATTTTCCAACTGTGACAAACAACAAAACAACAAATTCAAGGAAGCCAACTTTGAGCTTTACATAAACCAGCTTCTAGTCAGCTGTATGTTCAGCTCTCCGTGCCAGAGCAGATGTCACATGAGTAGCTACATCGCTCAAGGTATGATGTATTTGGTTCATCATGCCTCACTGCCTCCCTGACATGCTCACTTGTTATATTTAATCATAAGAAACGACAGATGTTGCAAACCACTGTCCCTTGAGATGTTTCACACTTAAGTTAATTTTAGCTTGTTTTCCATACCTGTCTGTGCAGAGAGACACAGTCAGGTGAGGTGGTCCTGCTCTGTCGGTACTGGGGATCAAACCAGCAACAAAGCAATCTTCCAGTTTAATCAGCCTCTGTGTCTTTTAATTATCTAGATTATGACAAAAGTTAAAAAATATACATTCAGACTTCTAGGCTGCAAATGGTGGCATCCAAACCACCACCATTTCCTCTTCCATTTTTAAATTTCTATTCCCCTTTGGCCATGAAAGATGCATTTTTACCGCTAGTTCAATATGCATAGAGTCAAGTTGCCTTAAATTACATAAGGCTGAGCTGTCAGGCAACATAATGTAAACTGGGACTCATCATTAAGGTTCAGCACAGTATGCATGGATTAAGATTCAATATGATGTCTTAGTCTGCAGCAGAGAAACAAAAAACATGATTGCTACACTAATCTTTTTGCTTTTTGTTCTGTAAAATATACTGTATTTGAATCTTGTGTACATTGCAAATACAAAAATAATTCTACATGATCCACAAAGCCACAACAGAGAAAGGCAGATTTAAATAGTCCTGCAAAGCACCATGAGACATTTGCCATCCTGTTTTTTTTTTTTTAAATCGAAAGGGGAAAAAAATCCTGTTATATGTTTACATTTTAAAAACACTATTGCCTTTGCTCTATTCTTAATATCGAGCTCTACTTTTAACCTTTACTACCACTGAATCCTAAAAATCCAGTCTTCCATTTCTTAAATGTTTTAATACCTCCATCTCAGTGACTCTGGAATATGGGCTCACATGCCAAATGCCTTGTCACAAGATGATTTCACGCAGTTCTGACTAGATTATATTTAGGCATTTTCTACTTCTCATGTTGTTACAGCTCAGAGTCGTGCTTCGGAAACTTCCACAGAGGTTGCGCCGGCTGCCTCCTCAGATTTCTGCACCCAAAAAAAAACATCGCTTTGCATCTCAGAGTGCAGAGGCCCTGAGATGTGAGGAAGAGCACTCGTAATGTACTTAGTTTAAAATCCCGTGTGAGGGATGTAGCCTCTCATTAACATCAAAATGGAGTTTGTTGTGTTTCGCACAGTAAACACTGTCTAATTAATTGCATTACGGAGAAGAATGGCTCTCAGTGTGACAGAATAACAAATATATCTTTCTGAATTAATTCAAGCCTTGGGGGCAGGCACCTCTCTGATGGAAAGCTCCTCATGTTTTACCTGGTAGACAAAAGAGTTTGTTAGTATTGACTCAGTCACGGTTGGTTTGGTTCTGATTAGAATCATTTGGAGACATTTTTTTTGGTCTCCTTTTTACAGTAGGTGTCCCATTATCTTGCTGGGTCATCACTCCTTACCTTTTCAGGAGGGCGCTAATAAAATTGCTATCTCTCTCGGCTTTTCCGCTGTGGAAATGAGTTTGAAAGCAATTTGGACATGTCACCCCCAGGAGAGAGTTGATATTGATTTGCCATGAACTACCACCGGGATCTAAAGGAAAGGGGGGCAATTTATCTACAAATGAGAAAACTCTCAGAGAAATCACATTTTTCTAAATAGCTGACCTACTTACTGTCATGCAAGCCTCCAGTGTCTCACGCTCCATCCGCCCATTCTCAGGGCTCTGTTTTAGGCTCTCACCCAAATGTCTGCTTGCTCCAAATGTTTGCATATTGAAAAGTATGTTTTGCTCTGCCAGCTGCTCTGCATTGAACTAAGACAGTTGGAAGTGGACATCTGCCGTTAGTTTTGTCTTAAGTAATTGGGTGTGTGCGTGCATGTGTGCAGAGCTGTCAGGCTGCTCATTGACCTTTAATGTGCCATCAACACCCTTATGAGAGAGAGAGAGAGAGAGTGAGCAAGATAGAGAGTGTTCCAGTGTACTCACCCTAACTCACCCCATCTCCTCTGTTTCATCCAGAATGACACATGGGGACAGCAGTACTCCTACGCACTTTTCAAAGCTATGAGCCACATGCTGTGTATTGGGTATGGCATGTACCCCCCGGTGGGCATGACAGACGTGTGGCTGACCATCCTCAGCATGATTGTGGGCGCTACCTGCTACGCCATGTTTGTGGGCCACGCCACCGCGCTAATCCAATCCCTGGACTCATCTCGACGGCAGTACCAGGAGAAGGTGAGTCAAGATGACGTGCTGCTGACAGCAGTGTTGTCTCGATTTGTTTTGAAGAGAGAGGACAGTGGTGGTACGGTAGGATCCTGGCTCATCCTCAGCTTAAAGCTTTATTTTTTTATTTAACGCATCACTTCAAAATTGAATTTGTTTGATTATTCTACAGCCACTAAAAACACACTGACTTCTGTGTATTGCACTTCCAACATAACTCATCCTAAAAGGGAAAACAAGCACTGTCAGGGTCCTCTAAATCAGGGGCTTTGCAGAGTCTGACACTCAAATAGTAGATGAAAAAGTTAATATTACAAATTATTATTATTATCGTTTTTGTCATCATTATTATTATCATCTATCATATTATTATTATTATTATTATTATTATTATTATTACTTCATTTATGTAGCTCAAAAACAAAGTGCTTTACAATAAAAACAGGAAGGAAGGATCACATTTCAAATTTGACACTATTATTGTTTATCTGGGATAGGCAATGGATTCAGTGAGTTATGCCGGCTACAACCTGAGCCCCATTCTTTCCAGCCTATATTTGTTTACATTTTTGCAGACTGGCAGCGTTAAAAGTATACTGAATTAACTATTCGGTTCAGTTCATGTTTGCAATATACTGATGGATGCAGAGGCATATAGAATTGGAGTTCTGTGTTATTGATGGAAGTTTATAAACACAATCATTCCTGGAGTGAAAAGCAATATCTTTTTTCAATGATTTCTAAGCATATTTATGGATATTCTTTTCTATCCAGTTAGTTAGGAAGTGGAGTGGCACATCAGTGTTCTGTAAAAACATGTATCTCCAGAACCTCAACTTTTGATGAACTAAGAAAAACAGCCTTGTTTTCGAGTGTGCATTATTCACCTTAGCCAATGGATTTTTAAGTGGTTTATCTATAATAGCTTAAGAAGCAGGTACATTTTCTCAAAGAAGGAACACTTTAATTGCTAATGGTTGTTTTTGGACGACAAACACAGAAAGCACTTTAAAAAAAAAACAAGGGCATATTGAGCTGGGCGGCCGCGTCTATTTATCCCCTGCAAGCCGACTTTTTATCTACGGCTGACTGGCTTTTTGCTTGTGGAGCCGTCCATATAGAGACAGGAACCCCAGCGTCCCCAGTTCAGTGAAAGGAAAGCCCTGACAGCTGGCTGTGAAGGCCGAGCCGTGTTCCACAGTGCCATGCCCTCTGTGGGCCCAGCGTGGGCGATAATGAGCTGAGCTGCCAGGCTGCCACATTGCCTACAGTCTGTGGCAAGTAGGAGACGGGAGAGGATGACCTCCAGGGAATGGAAGCAAAGGCTTGAGAGACCCCCACCGGATGAAAGAGCGAGAGAGTGGGAATGAAAGAGGGCAGCGAGAAAGGCCCAGGCAGAAGAGCAGAGGAAGAGATTAGATGACTTAATGGGCGTGTGCTAATTCTTCTAAAGGAGAAAGGGTGCACTGGATAAATTAACATCTCACATAACTATTAGTGAATAGCACAGAGACTACTTTTCCACCAAATTCTTGCCATCTAAAAACTCCAAAAAGTTAAACTTGGACTTAGCTACATGGCTAATGCTTCTGATCTGAGTAGCTGCTTAATGAAAGGAGAGCAAGTCATCTCCCAGCTCAGCACTCCCCACTAGTCTGCTGCTCAGCTTTAGAGATGCCTTGCTGCCAAGTAGACTGAACAGCTGGCCTGTCTCAGCACCAGTCAGCATGTGCTACCAAAGCCATTTGCTGCCGTTTCTGGGATCACCCCCTAAGGCGCCTTAAGAATCCCCCAGCCAGCTAAAAAGGCTCCCCTGTGCTCCCACAGCTTCCCACGGTGCCTGCCTCCAGAAAGGTTATTACTGCAGACTGCAATTAATTTTAAAGAGTGCGGATTCTCTCATTTATCTTTCCACATGCCTCAGTGATAAGGCACTCTCTGGGTGTACTGTCACTATGTGCTCATCTGGCTGTGGGAGCCAGATAGTAGTCATTTCTACCACACTGTACTATACCCACTCCTCCTTTCTGCTTATCAGGGTTAGTTCCTTCAAAGACATAAACCTTTTTGTCATTGGCCCTCGCATCAGTTGTGTGACAATGGGATCTGCTTCCTGGAGATTTCACTCTGCTTTTCCGTGTTAGACTAATACCATAATCCACACACTCACCACCGACGGACAATCCATTGGTCAATCCCCGGAGTTTTGAGAGGACAGGTGGCTGTTTTCAGATGGCCACTGCGCCGCCATGACAGGGACAGCTGTTCCTCTCGGCTGGGACTCAGCCTGGGGAGAAATCTGCTAACTGAGACAGCACCAACACAGCAGCCAGTGTCCAACGTGCCAGCACACACCAAGTTACTATACACGCCTGTCTGCTAGAATGAGTGATCCTACGCTGTCTCTTTAGTTAAAGAGTCTCTTAAAGCAGCAAGGCTAAGAAGTAACATTAGTATTGCACGGGTAGGCTTACTGTCAATAAACCTTTAATAAACTATGCACAAATGAGGATATGACAAATGAGGTAAAATACTAGATGATTACAAACATTGTTGCAAATCCACAGCAGCGTATGAGTGGTTCTTTATTTTCTAACCCAAAAACGAATATGACACAAATTAGGAAAAAATTAATGGTGCATCAATACACTCTGCATAAAGAAAATATTAAGTCTGCTGCTTTGAAATATCAAATAGAAACCCTGTTCAAAGAAAGAAATGCCCCTCTTTATATATACTGCATATTTGCATAGAATGTGGGGGATACTTTAAATAATAGGTTATGTGTTAATATTATCTCCACTCCTCTTTCAGGGCACATTTATAAGTGTTGTTGAACTCACTAACTCAGTCTCAGAGTGGGTACTCGAAGTACAAGGACATTGAGAAGCATTACTCCAACAAATTATATCAAACAGGATTACATAAATGAATGACAATTAAGAGGAAAAAAATAACTTTATCTTTCAACTCTCAATATGTTTACCCACGGCTCTGCCATAAAATGTATTTTTCATCCTGGTCTCAATGTCTTTGTTGGTTTCCAGACAACATCACAGTATTCAGAAGCTCTTTTAATACTTCATTTGGCGTGCTGACTCAACACATGCATAGCTGATGTTGCATATTACAGACCGTGAAATATGAGGAATTATACATTTTGACTCATTAGTAAATGCTGGAAATGCCACCAGTCTCTTCTCTCTTGGCTCTTGGTAAGCTGAAATGGATCTCTGCAGTTTGCAGTTTGGAGTTTTTGTGTTCAGAAGCCAAGCCCAATGTTGATATTCCAAAGATGCTGTCAGCAGGACTACAAAACTGCAGCAGTTGCATACACCAAAAGTCTGTGAAGAAGAATGATTTTTGACATACTTATCTGCATTGTAGATGCTGTGCAGCCTCATAAATCTCTGGTATGGTAAATAAGAATGACCATTAGCCAGCACAGAGCTATGTTACACTTGCTTTGCATATGGCACCTGAGTCAGTTTGTAGGTAAAACATCTACGGTCATGATCATCTAAAGATTCTGATTATGGTTCCGTTTGTAATAGAAGTCAAAAAGCCAATCACAGCAACACTGTCGCCACATTATACCATCTCATGCTGGTTATGATGTGTCACAGACTCTGTATTTGTCCAGTGTAAATGAGCTGTAAAAGTAGAGCATGGAGCTGACATGGCTGTATGGTCAAGACGAGAGGCCATCTGTTCAGTTGGCATGCAGAGGTGACGTCCAGGTAACAGTTAAATTTAAATGGGAAACAAATCAGTGAAACCCCTCTGGGGGACTATGATGAAGAAAATCAGTCTATAAAGGAATCTTAGAAGTGCACAGACGGGAAATGGGAAAGGAGGGGGGAAAAAAGCTCTGCCGTCAAAGATGGTGAAAATTATCATCAGAAAGCCTGAGTATAATCTTTTCTGAATAGAATTCTATTACAATGTGGCACCATGTGATAAATGCCTGGGCTGTCAGAAGCTCGCAAGCAGACTTAAATGAGCTCTTAAATAGGAATCAGGCAGCCTGTTAACTGTTACACAAAGTAGAGAGCCCCACAATCACACTAAATACTAGGGGTTGAAGTGTGGCCCCTACTGGGATGAAAAATAGCTTTATTAGATTCATTTTCACTGTGGTAAAAATATATGCCTGCTGCCAATCTTCTGCTGTGTGTAAACAAAGCCTGTGGGTACAAATACATGAATAAAATGTGTGCATCTTCTACCTGTTTGCAACTCAATTTGTTGCAGATGTACCTGACAGCATGAATTAGGTTGGGTCCATGTCAGATGTGAATGGAAAAGAGACAGGTTGAAGGTGGACATGGTGTAAGCTTTTTCTAAGCTCTTCCTTTTTTCCTCAGAGGTTCCCTTGTGCTGGAGCTGCAGAGTGCTCTTTTACTGAGCTCTAGTCATTTTAGTTACAATTTCAAGTACTATTATTAATGATCACATGGCTTGTTTTGTCCAAAGACCAAATATATTCAATTAACAGTGATAATTCACAGAAATAGGAGCAGCTACCCTCATTTGAAAACCTGAAACAATTTATTGTTTGGCATTGGTTGTTTGATAAATGACTTAAACGATTACATGATGATGATGAACTAATTGAGTCAGCACTGGATATTGATTAGTAAAATATGACAAGAGACTTGAGCTGTTAGGTACAGCTGTTCATCAGACTGTGCAATAATTATGTGCAACATTTTCTCCTACACTGTGCAATATTGTTTTGTCTTGGGTTTTGTTTTATCTCATTCTGGTTCGATTTCCTCTAGGGGACATAGTGTAAATAGTTTTCTAATTAGTATGATTTTTGTTAAAGTTATTATTTATATTGCCATATTTTGCCACCTGTAATCTTTGCCTTTTATTATTACTTGAGGATTTAGTTTAATTTGCCTGTTTTGCAGGGGAAAAAACATCCATAAATCAGCTTAGAAATCATAGAAAAAAGATATTCCAGGACTTGTCAGAGAATGATCACATTTATAAACTGTCTTCAATATCAAAGTAATCCAATTCTATATGCCTGCACATTCATCAGTATATTGCAAACATGAACTGACTGTTGCAGAACTACACTGTAGTACAAATTAGTGCAATAGTGTAGTTTTAGTATTTTACTGTATTATAGACTCCATTTGTAGGATTCAGTAATCTGTTGAGGTCTTTCATCCTCACGCTGAATCCCTGTATTACCCGGCGAGCAGTTCTGCCACACGACAGACTCAAACACTGTGAGCTTGAATGGGTTAAGCATCTGCCAAATTCCCCCAAGGATTCCTCCCTCTTGTCTCAGGCATGTTGAGAACCATTATCACACAAAGAGAATTACATCTCTCCAGATTGGGGGCACAAGATGGCTGCACATGTGACTGTGCATACAGGGTATGCCTGCCACTCCAGCTCTCTGTAAGCCGCTGCTTATCTGCCACTATGGCCCTCTGCAGTGGAAATGCACACAGCACAGAGAGAAGCGGATGGGCATGCCAAACAAAAGACATAATCTCTTTCATTTGGAGGTAACTTGTGATCCATATTGTCTTACTTACTTTATAGAAGCTCCCTGATCCTTTTGCGCATTTCTCCTCTCAGGTTTTCCACAGTATAGTATTAATATTATTGAGCGTGAGTGATGTTCTGTTTGTTGTTAGTAGTTAGTGGTGAAATCAGGGATGCCCAGGAGGGACATGTATATGAGTAGCGTGTTGTGGCATGCCAGTCCCAAATGGCTTTAGAAGGAAATGGCAGTGGGGTACTGCAGCCCCTCCCCTTTAAATCTCTAATTAACACTTGGCAATTAAACATGGCTCTTTGGGGAATAGTTAATAAGAGGCCCAAAGCTGATTATTTGAGGGTGAAGAGGCTCTGGAGATCTTTTGTGCCCACACTTCAGTCCCCCAATCAAGACCTTTGGAAATACAGTAAATAGTCATCAGAGGGAGACTTTATTTGCACTTACAGAGTAGTGACTTTCTTCCCAAGAGACAGAAAAAAATATTAATTCTGTCAGGAAACTAGTTAAGCACGCAGTTTTAGTGTTATACCTTATTTAGACTTAATATTCTGCCTTTTCTGCGTTGATTGATTATGAAGAAAACAATGGAGTTTTGGCAAAGATGTAGGTTTCTTCCAACAATAGCAGTAACTTTGTGTTGCCCTGTAGAGGTTAAGTCATGATTCCCACATACAATCAACCCAAGGCCACAGCTGTCAACAAGTTGAGGAGCTTAAGTCTGATTCTGCCTTACAGTAAGAGCCGTTCTCATTAGCCGGGACCTGACTGATGGCATTAATCTAAACCCTGTTACGTTCCCTTTTCCTCTCTGTCAGCCATACAACTTTCACTGTTGAGTCAATGACTGTTGACATGCTCCAGAGGTGCTCCATGAAATACCCGCTTTTTTAAAAATGTATAACCAAAACACAAAGTCACAACCATTGTCAGTGTATTTCATGTTTAATGTCATGACAAAAGCAGCAGAAGAGAAAGCATGGTGTCTGTGGAGAACAAGGGAATTTCCTTGCTTGAGTAGGCCAGGATGCACAATAGTGACCATTAACCAATCAAGCCCTCTTGACCAACTGTGGCCTGGCTACACCACTAAATAATTCATCCCTAAATTGTCAATGAATGAGACATACTAAGTCTCCATAGCAACTGAGAAGGTGTCTTTGTAGTCTTTACAGATCAATTGTTGATGTTGATTTCCTCCTCACGATTATTCTAGTTATTTTCAGCTGTAAATTAAAATGTGTTAGTGTGTCCCTAGAAGAGCATGTATGCCATAATGAAAATACTTGTATTGCAGACTTTATACAATGAAAAAGGAGTCTACAGTAACACAAGGAGATCTGTGATGCTGTACCTATGCCCACAATGACAGTGCCAACATGCTGATGTTTACCATGTTTGCTGTCTTAGTTTTGGATCTTGGCATGTTAAGATTTGCTAATTAGCACTAACCACAAAATTATGATGAATGGAATACCATTATAGTTTAGCAGGTATTTAATCATAAAGCAATGTTTAGCACAAAAATTTCAATTTTGACCTGATGACAGCACTGGATGAAAAGTCAGGATCACCAGTATTATTAGAATTCAGTGGATTCCTCCTCAATAACATAGTTGCCCATTTTTCTTGCTTATATACGTGGATGCAGATACATAAGAGTTCAGTTAGCCTAATGATATGACCCATATCCTTTGACCATGCAACACAAGGTTATGTGCAAGGAGACAGTGGAGAAAAATAAATGTTTAGAAAGTATAATTAAGTGGCTGACATTTCTTTTGGGAAATGAATTATTCATGCTTTATTTGGTAAAAAAATTTGCATCTGCTTGGAGAGCTGCATGAGAGAGAAGGGAATTGGACAAAAATGAAAAGTATGATAAAAGAGTAGAGAGACAGAAGAAAAAGAAAAGTATGAATGGGACACAGACCAAAGAATGGCCATGTGGAGAGCAGATCAAATCTGAGGAAGAGAGAAAGGATTTGTGAAATGAAATATCATGAAGATGCAGTTCTGTATAGCTCAGTGGGCAGAGTATGTTGCTCCTGTTATTATTGCCAAGGCTGGAAGCTGATAGGCTCTCTCTCTCTCTCTCTCTCTCTCTCTCTCTCTCTCTCTCTCTCTCTCTCTCTCTCT
>JBBMOC010000001.1:15272588-15673508 GCA_037975185.1 Centropyge bicolor | reverse complement strand
TGAGAATTTGACTTGAACTTTGACTTGTTTGCCGTCTTGCCAAGCATTAAGATAAGAAAAGATAACATATTCATTTATTTGTCCCACATGAGAAGACCGATACCACTCTCATGTCTGTCTGTTAAGTGTGAAGCTTCATTACCTTAGTGTAGCAGAAAGACTGGAAAGAGGGTGGAACAGCCTGACTCTGTCCAAAGGTGACAAAATCCACCTACTAGCATCTCTAAAGCTCACTAATTAACACATTATATCTTGTTTGCTTATTCTGTAGACAACACAAAGTGTAAAAATGACTTGGTTATGTAACCGTTTCTTGCCTGGGCACAGTAGCATCCTGGAGTCTTGTCATCAGCGGGACGATGCCAGACTTCGCCTGACAAGTGGAGTCTCTGTCGCCTGAACTTCAGTGGTGCTGGTAGACTATTTTTACCAAATCCAAATTCCCCCTGTGCTAAGCCCAGCCAAATGTCTGCTCCTGGTTACCATACAGATATGAAAGTGGTATTAAAATTTTCAATTAAATTTTTCAAAATGTCTATGAACTAAAGAACGAAAGACTCGATCCTACGGTTCTCATCAGCCGCTCTTACATGTGGAACGGCCACCCTGCAGCCTGAACCCCCTGGTTTTCAGAGCGCAGCGAGGGAGGCTGATGGTGGGATGATTACCTCCTTAGTGCTGACTATGATTTGATTTAGCCAAGTAGAGCAGGGATCTTCCTGGTGGCGGTGCGATGGCGGCTGTGCGGCAATAAGATAATTTCCTGTCACAGGGGGTGTTATCAGCCCATCACAGCGTCAGGAGAGCGCCGTCCCCCCCATGGTCGGTGTCTTTACATCCCTGTCAGCTCCTCCTCTGTGACTCAGCAGTGATTAGTAAATATGAAACGCCTTCGAGTGAGGCGCTGAGCTACTGTATGAAGTGCAGTTGTACTCATCACAATATAAAAGCAAAAGGATATTATCTTGCATTTGTTCACTTGACTAATGCCCTTTCATGCTGGGAGAATCAATCTGAAACATACTGAAAAGCTGAGGATAAATAGTTGTATTACATGTTGACAGTGGCTTTTTCTTTTTTCTTTTTTATGATTAAAAAAATGGGGGTCGGGAGACTTTCTGAAGGAGATGATAAGCTCCATGCTGTGGCATGTCTAATGTGGGAGACATAAAGACATTAGACAAGATGCAGAATGTGGGTTACACCTGTCATCTTCACCCTGGCATCACACGCAGACAAGCCCTCTTCGCTGCAATACCCAGCAACCAATGGGACTACAGCTGGAGACGTCTGCCATTGTTTTCTAGAGCTTTCCGTCTCTTGAAGCAGAGAAGCAAAAGTTCTTCTTTCTGCAAGGATTCTATTTCATCATCAGATCAGTAAATGCTCAATTTTATGCCAAAGGGATTGTGGGGATAAAGACTCAAACTCTTACCCCATGACAGAGCTCATCCGTCTCCCCACAGATGCAGAGAGACCGGATATCTAAAAGCTTCTTTCCACATCTTATTCTTGCTCATGCAAGCATTTAATTTTCCAGGTCACTTTACACAGAGAAGCTGACAAATATTTCACTTGATGTTCGTAAGAGGTGAAATGAAGTATATAAGATGAGCAGTTTCTTAGTGTTGGGCATCTGATGTGAAATTCAAATAATCTGTGTCTCTTGTCGCAAACACTGCGCACATGTTTTCATGCGAACACAATACACACTTGCATTTGCAGATATACAGATTGCATGATCACAAGGTGGGGCATGCAGCAGTGTGTAGCTACCTGCTCACAGTCAAGGGAGCTGTGTCATTGATATGCACAGACTGACTCCAAACTTCTTTTTTTTTTTGGTCCGTGAGGGACTCGAAAGGCTCCCGTCAAACACACACTAAATTCCTCTAAATTTGGCAAAGAAGGGAGCAACAGAAGCGAGCTTTGCAGAACTGAGCATTATAGAGAGTGATAGAGGGAGCTGGGTAAAGGAGGATTACAATAACGACAGGGTGTCAGAGGGTCAGTGCAAGGGTAAGAGATGTTACCTGTAGAAGCTTGTTGGCATCTAATCACACTCATTCCAAAGTGGTTATACAGTCTTTTAATCTGCCTTGGTGTTTTAAAGCACTAGATTCTAACCCTTGTATGTGTTTCTTTCCAAATCTACTCACATCTCCTGATTTTCAGGAAGCCTGACAGCTTTCCTGCTTTCACAAAAAACAATCTGACTTGCATGAGACAGCTGTCCTTATTTACTGTGCTATATTTCCAAAAGATTGGCCTTTTGATGATCTCCTCCAAGATTAGTGGTGACTAGGGTATTAGAGCTGGGGAGACATCTGAGGTCAGCCATGTCGTTGAGTGGTAAGGCTGTTGGCAGCAAAAAAAATGGTGATCAAAGAGCACCTCCAGCATTGCCCTATGAATGGTTAATTTCTTCTTTTTTTCCTTCTTAATTTTTGCTTTCACTGTGGGTCAGGGATTCTACCTGTTATTATTCCCAGGGTGCTCACAGCCTGCTTTGATCTGCATCGCTGCTTCCAAGACCGTCGAATCAATGAGAGGCCGTCTAACATATTTTAATGCTTTTATTTTGAACAAACAACAAGAAGGCTGGAGGATACAGACACACACGGTCTTCACTGTCAGACATACATTAAACACAGTGTTTTGTGTTGTCTTTTGATGTACATACATGGTGTGTAAGGAGCCACAGGGCTTTGTTACTAATTGCAACATAGCAGAACGCATCAATGGGATCTCTGCATGCATATTATGAAGATGTAGGCTTTTCATTAGTTTTTATTCTGATTTCACTTTGTTGTGATGTTTTCTTTTCATCTCTAGTTCTTTTTTTTTATTATTATTAGTTAATGTTTAGTAGTTCAAATGTATTGTAGATTTGTAATACCAATTGTGTATTATTCATGTCCTTCATTCTTATATTTGGTATGTAAACAAAAATATTACATTGGTTCTGTTTTAAGTATCATTTTGTATTAATTTATTTGCAATTTATGATGTTCAACTCAAGCACCTGTAACTCTGTTGTTGCGCCTATACTTGCCTCGTTTCCCCTGCTGTGTTTTTCCTCTCTTGTCACTGGTTTAAAGGCATGATTTGAATTTGTAATCGCATCACACCTTTCTCTCGAACACTCTCACCTCATCACATTCCTCCTTTCTCACACTTTCTTCAGCGCACTTTAACCTCCACATACACACTAAATTCAAGCCATTATCATATCCTGCAAGCAGGTATGCGATTCATGTATTATTAACTACTGTAGGTGGATGCAAATTATTTATTAGAGTGCCATGAATTAATCTTAATATAGTGTCAACTCCTCTTATATTCTGGTGTAGAAATACTTGTAATACCAGTTGTTACTAAATGCAATTTGACAAAGAGACTCAGGCTCCCAGTGGATATTGAATTGGTACATTTACTTTACTCTGAGAATGTTTCGGTGGCGAACCACGTTCAGTTTGTTCACAATAGTGAATCCATCACAAGCCACGGTGAAAAAAACACTTCTCGACAATGACTGCACCTCTCTCAATTTTCCTTTATCTTTAGATATGCAATATGCTTGTTGAAATAATATTTAATGTGCTTGCAACAATTATGGGGTCAATACATTATCTTGGATTGTTTTCTGTCTTTTGAGACACACTGTAGGAGACATGATCAAAGACTGAAAAAGTGCTATCCTGTTGGGCAGAACCTGTGAGAGCCCGGACGGCCTGTATGCATCCGTCACCATTTCCTTGTGTGTCTGACCTCAATGCCAGCTGTTCCCTGTGGCTGTGTATCTGTGCTGCAGCACTATGGCCTCTGAGTAACCTGTTTGTTGTGTGTCTTTGTGTCCCCACAGTACAAACAGGTAGAGCAGTACATGTCCTTCCACAAGCTGCCGGCAGATATGAGGCAGAGAATCCACGACTACTATGAGCACCGTTACCAGGGCAAGATGTTTGACGAGGAGAGCATCCTGGGAGAGTTGAACGAGCCGCTCCGAGAGGTGGGATCAGTGTTCCTGTCAGTCCATAAATCTCCTGCACATGATGCATTCAAACCCTTGTGTACTGCTTGACATTTTGTCCCGGTCCATTTTTTTTTCTTTAGTCCAAATCCAAACAAGAGTACAACTGAGAGGAGCTCAGAGAGAGAGAGAGAAACAAATGTGTGCACAGCCGACATTTTTCCTGTTGTAACTCTAATATCCTGCATGTCTGAAATTGTGACAGGTCAATGCATTTTTGTAAAGAATCAGCTCTTTCCTGCTGTTCTTGCTAACTGCTTTCTGTTTGTGCTCACACAGGAAATCATCAACTTTAACTGTCGAAAGCTGGTGGCATCCATGCCTCTGTTTGCCAACGCTGACCCCAACTTTGTCACGTCCATGCTCACCAAGCTGAGGTTTGAGGTGTTCCAGCCTGGAGATTATATCATCAGGGAGGGCACCATTGGCAAAAAGATGTACTTCATACAGCACGGGGTAGTCAGCGTGCTAACCAAAGGCAATAAAGAGACTAAGCTTTCAGATGGCTCCTACTTTGGAGGTAAGACGAGCTGGTGCTGCACCAGATTCACAAAACTCAAAGGTCACATACACACACATCTTTCTGTGGAGCTTTAATCTGCTCTGTTTTAATATTAATAATGCTTAGCACCTTAAGAGTTTGGCCTGGGTCTGAATTTTGATTTTGTGAGGCAACAGCATTTCGATAATGCTGTTCTGGCTCTGATATTAGCTCATCCTGAGCATGATGTGGTATGTTGTGCAGTTGTCACCTCACTTAAAATTCTGCTTCATGGTTTATGCAGGACTTTCCCATAATTCACATCATGAGCTGTCTCTTAAATGTGGGGCAAACCCAAATTATAGCAAACAGTACTCGCTGTAGTGCAAATTAAGAAACATGCATTCAAAGGTCAGACAGGTCAGAAAGCTGTGAAATTACATACTATACGCATGCTTAAGACTTGTGCGATAACCCAGAGTTGTTATGTACTTAATTCGTGTTATGTTCTTAATCAGGGTCAGATAATGCGCAGCCCGCTCATGGTCCCTCAGAGCCTATGACACATGTAGGAGACAATGCTGCCATACTGCCCTCACCAAATACCAATTAATTTGCCCAGTGACAGCGTATCATTTAGACTACACTGTTAAGTAATGAGAAATGGTAGCAAAGCGTTTAACAGCACATGACCTGCCTGTGGAAGTTTAATTACGCCTTGCCTGCTCAAGTCCATCTCCATGCCCTCTCTCCGGGGGGCTCCAGAGAAATAATGAAAAGATGGCAGGCAATCTATCTCTACACATGCCAAAACTAATCAACATTTGAGACAACATGGCCCCAGCTCTCTCGAGGGCCGTGTTGTCTCAAATGTTGTCCAAAAATGTTCCCTCTTTCAGTCCCTCCTCAGCGAGGCAGGATTCAGATTCAAAGAGAGGTTCACTGAGTTTATGGGCTTGTTTATAGAACATGCATCATGATAATGGCACAGTTGTGACATTCTGCCACTCAAAGATGCTGAACTGGATGTACTCTTGCTGACAATGTCATCTAAATGCATCTACATTTGACTTTTTTCTCCTTTAAGTAAACATGAGTAGCGAATACCCACAAAAGTGCAAATGCACTGGTTCTGGAACACAAACTGACTCGCTCGCTTTAATCTTAAGCCTTGGATCTGAAATTATTTTTCCCCTTTTGCACATTATATGCACAAGGCTTTTGACTCCATTATACTGTGACTATTCCTGGCAGTACCACTCCTCTCGGGGGGTAAGGGTGGGGGCTAGTGAGGTAAGCCTAGAGCCACTGGGAGTTTGTTACCAAACACGAGTTAGTCATTCATGAAATTAATTGGTGCAGGATCAGCACAGGGAGTATGTGGCACATGTTGATCTCAGTGTGCCTGTCATTATCAGCAAGAAGGAAGTCAAAAGCAATAATTGTTTTTTTTTAAATATTATGTTCAGAACACGGAGCCTTGATTCACGTGGACTACTAGTATATGCCTCTGCGCCATGGCTGTGTGAGCATGTGAATGAAGAGCCGCAGCAGCAGTCCAGTTGTCGAAGGGCTTTGTGTTTTTTGTCAAACACGCTCGGTGTCTGCAGTTCTCCAGCTTACAGTACAGCAAATGGCATGCGTATATGCTCATCACCATCTCAGCAAACCCGTGTACCATAACTCTTTCATTCATAGACGACCTGAATTATTTACACAATTATATGCTCAGCAGTCTGCTCCAGTTTGTTAGCTGTTGGATTAGCTCGAGCCAGAGAGCCTAAAGTCTAAACTGGACACGACATGTCCTGGATGGGAGCGTCGGATGGGCACACAGCGATCCAGTGGAGAGGGGAAATGTAATGTGACTGCAGTACTAACGCCAAGGGACACATGGATTGCTGCCAAGCCCGCTCTCTGGACACTGCTCTGGGCTCAGAAAGAAAACATGCACCCTCCACCCCCCGCCTCCACTTCCCTCTTTCTCTCCTTATAGTTTAGTATTGAGACACTTATCTGAACAGCATCTCCGCTGCCCTCGCAGTGCCCAGACAGAGCAGGTTATTGTGTTTTTATAGTTCATCCTTTGTTGCCTGCAGTAATTGATGTGTTGCCAGTGCAGGCTGCGCCTCTCTCTTGGTTGGAGTAGAGCTCAGTGACCTTGTGGTGGCCCTGCATGCCAGTCAGAGGTGCTTATCAAAAGCTGCCTTTGATTGCACCCCTAAGATGGCTCACTTTGCCTCTGAGTGAGTGGCCTGTAGCAGCTCTGTGAGTGGGGATGAAAAAAAAAAAGAAAGTGATACGGAGTCAGAGAATGGAAGAGGGTTGAGGAGGGGAGTAAGTTGAATGCGCAGTTTGCAATCTCCTGTGTCATCTTTTTGGCTTTACTCAGTCCCTGACTGGTTTTCTGTGAATGGTGCTCTCTTAATCCGTAGTCTTGTGAAGTCCTGGGTTAGAGAACTAACACTCCTCCCATCGCCCCTCTCTTTGACTCCCCCTCTTTTTCCCCTCTCTTAGCTCAGACTGGCTGTGCTATAGAGCTGCCAAATGGCCACCCTGACTGAGCGAGTCAGTGAGAGAGCCTGGCAGCAGGAGAGGTCCAGGTAATCCTCCTGGTCCTTAACCCAGTTAACACCCCTGCACCTCTTATTCTGGAGCAGCATCAGCTGCAGATTGAGGCACTGCCGCGGTTAACTGAGTGACAGAATGGGGGATATGATGACATATAGAGTTGTCTTATAATATGACAGGCTGGATAGGATAGGATGATATACAATACAATGCGGTACTTTGATACAAGATATGATGTGATACGACACAATATATTGTGAGACATTGTTGGGCTGTGTCATCCAAACACTGAGGGTACAACACAGTCGGCTGGATAGATAATGTGATGTTAGGCCCCATACCATAATACACAACAGTATACATATACATACAAGTTTATACGGTGTTATTGGATAGGGTAAGAATGTGATACAATAAAATGAAACATGTACAGTAGGAGCATGTTCAAAATGAATTATTAATTGGTAGAAGCAATATCTAACGGCTTCAGTGCTTTGAGCTAAATGCTAATGTCATTGTCCTAATGTGCTCAAAATGACAATACTGACATGCTGATGCTAAACAGGTATAATGTTGAGCATGTTCATTTTAGTTTTGTGTTTTAAAGCCCAACAAAAAGTTCAACTGAGACTGATGGCAAGTCATTAGTTTTGCAGGTATTTAGTCGGACACCAAAGTATTGCATAAAATTAAATTTTGACCTGATGGTGACACTAGATGGGAAGATAAGAGATCGGGATGCCAATGTATTCAATAGTTCAGACATTTCACTAAAAAAACACAAATATGAACCTCATGATGGTGCTATAGATAAAAATGGGGTTCAGGGGGCCATCAAAGATTTTATTCTCTGGGGACTATACATCCAATAGTAGTGGTAAAACAATGGTAATGGCAGCAATGACTATGTTTTTGTAATGTTTGTTATATTTAGATTGTTTATATTTTGAAAAGTACAGTATGTCATTGCAACTTTAGACTTAATAAGCCAAAAAAGAGTTGATTTGTGGCTTTGCATTTATACACAAACATCTCCTGGTTCTTGTTTTTTTATTGCGTCATTTGTCCCTTACCAACATAAGCATCCTCTGTTTTGGGGGGGTTGAAAAAGAGACAATGAGATGTGACGGGACCCCAGCATCAGCCACCATGCTGAAAAACACCAGATATCCCCTACCTGTCTGTGCATGCTAGCCAAATGCAAGGTGTTTGCACAGCTATGCTAATGCTGTGAGGGAGTGAGCATGGCATGTCATAGGGAATCAGGCAGCCCACTGTGGATGTTTCAAAGGTTAGAGAATGTCCGCTCCATGGGCTGGGGGCAGTGTCGGGGAGGGAGATGGGAGCTGACAGCAGGACTCAGAGTCCAGGTGAGCTTTGCCAGACCAGGCTGCAGGACACAGATACTTTATCACAGACCAAGCAGTCCTGCTCACACTCATTAATTCACATCCATGCACACTTGTAAGCGGTGAGGAAGGCAGGTACACACACAGAATCGCATGCAGATGTATGCACACTGAGACTTAAAACTTCTTTAAAAGCACATTCAAAGGCCAAAATTTGCATTCACTCAGATTCATGCACAGTGATTTGCAGGTACAGCTATTTACACACATACAATACAATATATGTTGCATCTGCTGCATCTGCTTTGACGTACATTTGAAAATTTTAATGTAGATCTGGAAACACAGATGTTAGAAATATGTTATAAGACAAACATAATGCGCCAATTTCTTTCACTCACTTGTTTTATACCCATGTTTAAGATCTTTATGATTATGGTTTGGGTCTGTTCTGTGTGCTTAACAAACCCTATTTTAGTTGCAGTCTGTTTTCTCTACTTTAATGAGTGTAACACTGAAGTCATGTCACTTCTATTAATACAACATGAGATGAAAGTGAGTTTTAAGAAGAGATTAAAAAGAGGTGTCCTATCTTCATCATGCTCACAACCAGCTGCTACGTTTTAGTTATGCAGAGCAGTACAAACAGGGCTTGAGCAGAATTTAATATTTATACAGAAGTTTGTATAACTTATATATTGTAGCCATGTACCTGATGATAGTTTCTTCCATTTACCAGTGTGTTCACTGACTAAATGAACTCATTACCTCCCTGATGCTTTGTCTTTCTTAGAGAATTACCCCTCGGGTTTTAATGATTTTTAGAAAAATTAAAATTTCATAAATGTTACTGCCTCTCTTGTCCCAGTCTTGCCTCATAGAGTTGCTGTTTTTTTGGCTGTATTTTGGCTCTAGATAAAGCAATGAAAACTCACAGAGAGCATAGTTTGTGACCCTGTGCTAAAATGCACAGCATGCAGGCGTGTCATTACACTGCAAGTATGCAGTATTCAAAAATGTCTCTTAATTGAGAAAAAGAAATGGTCTCTTATTCAGCTTTTCTCCCTTTCTTATTGTTCTCACACACACTGACATCCTGGCTTGTGGCGTGCTCTCCACTTTGAGAGCTGGTGCAGGGACTCTGGGGAAGCGTCTTTCCAGTAAGAGCTCAGGACACGTGGGTTGCACCATCCAACAAAAGACCAGTCATGTGTGTTCTCACCAAGGTCACAGAACATGACGTGTTAGTCCTCCTTTCCCTGAGCAGCATCCAATTTTAATTGGTGTCATTCAATTTTGATGAATGCATTGTCACTTAAGTGCGAAAATGAAACACATCATGGTCATGGCGAAGTAACATCCTCTAGTGCGCACATGTATGTTTCCTTTTGGAAATGGAGGCATCTTTGTGTCTGTAGCACTAACTTGCCAAAAACAGTTTTGGAAACAAACACTGCTGGGCCAAATTAACTGAAAGTAGAACAGGACAGCAAAGGAACAGGACAAAAGGATTTGTCAAGTTGTCCTTCGGAGTTTGTTCTCAGGGTTGTATCTCTGTTCTTTTTTTAATCATTTGCTTTTTGGAATGAAAAATACTGAGTACAATGACATGTTCACAGCAGTCACCCTGTATCCTGTATGACGATATTATAGCTTTCCTAATTAGCAAACGAAGCCCAACATTTCTGGCTGATTATTTAATCACATATGAGGACCACACAGGTATGGATAACTCTGGAAGCAGCAGTCAGTTTGAAGAGAAAACACATGCCCCCATACAGAGTACAGGCTACACTAGCTACACCAACTGAGCCTGCTCTATGATTTCATGCAGGATTTTGGAGGGAGCATTGCGATGAGTCACAGGAGATGTGAGTAAGCAATGGGAGTAGAGCATTCATTAATAAAATGAATGTAACTCACGAACCATCCACAAAAGCTGTCTAGAGTTGGACAGTGCAGTGCAGAAGTTCACTTTGTGCTCAGCAGTATAGCATATTATATGCTTTACACCTTAGATTCAACTGCACCAATTGTCACACATGTCACTTTTAATGTCATCCCCAGTCACTGCCCCTTTCAGCCAGGCATTCACCTGCTCCAGCTGCAGATTTGTGCAGAACCATTTCTGAACATTTCCTGGGGACCCACAAACCTCATCCTCCACCACCCTCTGGCTGGGGTCTCAAGGCTCCAGTTATGTTATTGATCCTGACTTGGCATACTTTACTTTTCATACTTTTCACAATATGAAAACAATAATTGACAATTTACAAGGAAGTGTTTAAGAAAATGCATTTGCACTAGTATAAGTAAAAGAGAGTAGCAAGATTATTTTCAGTGTAAATTATAACATTAATCTAATGCAATATAAAAACATTGACTATCTTTAAACTAATACAAGTACTGAGACAGTGAAATGCAAAATGCATGCAAAAAGTATAAGTAAGCAGTAAAAATGAATATAAAAAATGACTAAAATGTAAACTTAAAACTGGACTAAAGTTGAGCTTTTCTCTTATTTAGGAAATGCCCCTAAAAAATAGGGCCCCCTGGTGTTTAAAGGGTTATTTGCAGTCACTCATTTAAAAAAAAAAAAAAAACAGCTCTAGAAATAATGAAACTGTAAAAATAGAAATGATGAAGTAACATTTAATAATTATTCAGTAAAATTGTTAAACAATTTATTGGTTCAATTATTTGCATAATGTATATGTATATTGAATATTTTGGGCCTCTATATTATTTGAAATAGAAAATACATATGTTGGGTCAGAAAAACAGAAACAGACAAACTGAGAGAGATCAAAACCTGAATTGTTCAGTGGTAGATAAACAGTAGATGTGGTTTATAGCTCCAAAGACATTTTTTACTTTTTAATAGCTACAATTTGGTGGGTCGGTGCGATGACATTTTGTCAGACGGGTGCCGTCTCGGGACCCCAGCACTAAAAAAAATTCACTAGGTTTAGGTTTTGAGTTGTTTTTTTTTGTTTTTTTTCTTCACCATGTTGTGTGAAACCCTTTATATATATTCCCTGCTTTAAGCAAATCTACATTTAGTGAGCTACTTTATATTGATGCTGCATTTAACACTTAATTTCAGTCTCTGATTTTCAGGACTGTTTTGAGCTTCAGGGCAGGAGTCGCCTGCTTTTAGCTGCTCAGCTCTCAGAGATGTCCAATAATCTCTTATTGTTTAGCTGGGGGCGGGCTGCGCCAGACCTTAACCATACCATGGATTTTTCCCCCCATACTTGTAGTTCAGATGGCACAGCTAAGTGTCTGGGCTTCACTTGCTTTCTGTAAAGACAGTTAGATGAGGCCAGAGGGCTCACTGCAGCTCACCGCCTCATCTTGGCAGTATTGGCTTCATCCAGAAAGCCACGGGACAAGAGGATTTAATACAGAGCCGCGATGCTCCTCTCCAGAGGGGATTACTGGAGCAATGCTGTGGGAAATGGACCCCCAGCACAGCTACAGCCAGGGCTGCCCTGCGAGCACACACTTACAGTACACACACACACAAACACAGAGAGAAGAGCATGGTATTTTTACTCTGTGTTTCACACTCACACAGCTCTCCGGCTAAGTTGGCCATTGTCCATTCACCCATGATCCCTCTCACACAGATGCACGCACAAACAGTAAGGCACTACAAATGAGGTTATTCTTCTGCCTCATATAGAGTACATATTCCTCTTTCACTGTCCTGTCAAATCATGCATTCTCCCTTTATCTGTTCCCCTATCTCATTTTTCAAACCATCACACACAATCATAGCCACTTTACACTCAGTGACCAGAAAAATATAAAGTCCTGTGCAGTCAAATGCAATCCAATGCAATCACTGTGTAGTGAGGGCTACATATAACATTCACTCGGTTCCATGGCAGTTTTGAGGTCATGTTTATTGGTGGATGTTTTTGAAGTCCCTCTATATATGTAAATTGGGTGGACTAAGTGTATATGCATAGCAAAGGTATTTCTGGTGCACAGAGGATATATTCTGCCATAGACTTCACTAACCCAGATGTACAGTAGCTCTAACTTCAGGTCCAGTTTCTGTGTTTATGAGTTACCAGATAAATAAAGAAAAGCAGAATTTACAAACTGAATCAGCTATAGTTGAGCTCAAACCCATATGGCTGACAGTTTGTGGTCCGTGTGTGAGTGTAGAGGAGGCATTTTCCTGAGTTTTTTCCCTTGCTATGGAGCATATTTTGGTGCCATGCCAGTGGGAGGAGAGGTGCAGTAGAGGGAGTGTCATTGGCAATGGAGCAGCACACTGCAATTTTGGAGTCAACACTGAAAGCATTTTGTGCCATCTGCCTGCTCAGAGTCTAGAACTATTCACTGCACAGCACATGGCACCTACTTAAAGATCCCTCCAAAACCTTTTCTTAACACTTTTTTTAAAATTCACATGTTGCTTGTTTTGTCTTCATTATACATTCGACCTGTACTTATCCAGTTGCAAAGACAAACATTTTTTAATTTCAATTATTTCATTGATTCCAGGAGGGCAGAGTGAAGATTAGATATCAGATGCTTACCAGCATCCATCATTGACAGCAGGGCTTGGAGTTAATCAACTCCTCATGCAGCTTCCACATACAAAATTTTCCATCTGCAGATTTTAATGTGAGCAGTGTGCCTTGTCAAATTGCAGTTGGCTACTTTGACTAAATCTCGTGCAGTAACCTCACCAACTTCTGCTCGTCATCACTGTTTCACGCAGCTTCCTTATTTATTCAGTAAACGTCAACAAAACTGTGACAACCTTGAGACGTGATAGAGGTCAAACTATGACTGATGAACAAAACTATGGTGTTTGTATCCCATCTTGCATTTCATTGTCAAGATTTCAATATTTAACCAAGACTATGATGATCACTAACCTTTGCCAAGTTATTTTATCGTAAGTCTCTTAAGTTATTTTTTCATTAAGTTATTTTTTGTCTAAACGTAGCCATAAATACCTTATGGTAGCTTGAATTGCCTTGAGATTGTATGTAAAATTTAAAAAAAAAAAATGTTGTTGGTGAACATTTTCAGAATGAATATTTTCCACATAGGTTGAGTGTGAATATATAATCAAACAACAGTGAACAGATAGTGAACATGGCACAAATTAATATGCAGGTTCTGTTAATAAGATAAGATGAGATAAGATATACGTTTAGTCATCCCACAGTGGAGAAAATTACAATATGTTATATAATAATATGTTAATATACTCACTGCTTAAATGACCTATAGGAGATGAGAGGAGCCATGGTGATTGGCCATGATTGTTACTGGCCCCTAACACACCCATGCACAGTGACAGCATCGTTTTTTATCATGCAACCACACACAGCTCACCGTCATCACCATACGCACACACAAAAAACAAACAAGGCTACACATGTTTTTGATTAAAGCTGACATTGCCCCATACTGTGCAGGGAAGTTCTCATTGTGTATGTGGCTGCAGGTTAGGGAAATGTAAATTCAAAACCCACAAAACATTTTTTTAGATGTGCAGTGTCTAAGAGAGTAAAACAGAAACAAAGGAGAATGAAGAGGATGACAGTTATGGCGGACAGTTGAACTATGCATGAGATTTCTTGAGATAAGTTGGATTCTTTAAAATTTTGATTTGATGTAGCATCAAAGTAGGAAAGTGCATTAAGTGGGAGAATTGAGAGCATGTGTGTGGTGGATGAGCTGGAAATGGATTTCTGAGAAAGAGGGAGTGTGATAGCCAAAATAGGAAGGGAGGGCAGAAGATGAGATGAAAGCTAAAGAGAAAAGACATCAAAGAATGTGTACAAACACATGGCACACAAACAAATATGTACATCAAATTCACCTAAGCCCTGTCATACAAATACACACATACAAGCTGTATATTGCATTTTGCAGACATATTGCATTTTATAGATACAAGTGTATTGATTTATATGTGTGTATGTAATTATATATAGACTATAAAGCCTTTATTTTCACCATACTTGATTCTCCCATACTGCCTTGTTCTCATGAATAAATCACTGGCATGCATACACACAAATATAGTACACTCACATACATGTGTGCAGACACGGGCTCTCACAAACGCATCCCACTTGAACGGTGCATGCAGACACATGCGACATCTGCACAGAGTACAGACACATTTGCACCCACACACACCGTGTCTGTGCCAGAGCTCGACAGCAGTGCAGCTGTTTAAATGGAGCATTATTTTCCTGAGCGGGCATGGCAGATGAGGGCTGGCAGACCTCTAAGCTCTGAAAATGGCATTAAGTGCTGCACCGATGGATTACAGGAAAGTTGTAGTTTTTAATGCTGAAAAATAAGACAAAACAACTCTAGAGTTCACATGTTGCCTCGGAAGTGTGTTGTGTTCTACTATGTCATTTAGCATGAAGTATCTGCTATCTGAAAATAATCCTTAACGTCCTACACTTTAGGTCATATTGAAAGAGGTACAGGTAAATTACAGAGGTGTTGCAGGTAGTGGAGAAATGGTTGATCTTATCATGTGTTACTCTCTGTTATCATTGAAAGAATCAGGGGTAAGGATAGTTTCCCAAGAGCGTTAGCTTTGGCTCCATATACATGGATGGGAAATGTGGGATACTATTTATTTATTTGTTTGTTTGTTTGTATTTATTTTATGTGTAGGAAGGTTTATGTGTGTTTGTGAAAAATTATAAAAATCAGACAATAATACCTGTTAATGTCAATGTTTGTGACAGAGGGGTCGTCTAATACAGATGGGAAAATCTATAGCACTAACACTGGTATAACAGTTTCAAATATTAGCTGCACTTAAAAGCTCCTGGGTTTAACTCCACTACATTACCGTCTCTTTTGTGCTGTTTTTTTGTTGCAGAGATTTGTTTGCTGACGCGGGGCAGAAGGACAGCCAGTGTCCGAGCGGACACGTACTGCCGCCTGTATTCGCTATCTGTGGACAACTTCAATGAGGTGCTGGAAGAATATCCGATGATGAGACGGGCCTTTGAGACTGTTGCCCTGGACAGGCTGGACCGTATTGGTAAGAAAATAAAACAACAATTTCAAGGGGAAATCTGGAATATTTTTGATTAGTTAATAAGATGCCACCATTTTGCAAACTTTTATTAGTAGATGATAGCCTCAGCTGGTCTTGGAAATGAGCTATAATGCAAACCTTACAACGTACCCAGACTTCAATGTGCATTTTTTAATATCTGCAAAAATGGCTTATTTTTTGTATCACATTTTACCCAGCCAGCACATCAATGAGTAGACTGGCTTAGGAGAGGATCCGTGTATCTCTGTTTTACTCTCTGCTTTTATTTACTCATGAGCGATCATGCACTGACACTGACAGGAAAAACACAAATATTTCAAACCAGAGCCAAAGCTCTGAGACAAAACTTCAGAGCTGTAAAAAAAATCTTCACACTGATACTCAATGACTGAAATTACTTTCAAAGTCATCTGCATATAAACATGCAGATAGAGCTCTGGTTTTGAAATCCCTGCGTGACTTCCCTTACGCATACAATTGATATTCTCTCCATATCCATCACAGTTCCCAGGCTCAGCCCAAGCAGATGAAAAATTCACAATGAAAGGCACGCCTGTATCATCACTCAGCCATCGCTGCATGCTCTGTTTTATCCTCAGCTATGTTTAGAATGGAAGATAGAGGAATTGCTTTAGGGGGTCTCTTTGTAGAAAATGACTGCTTTGAAAAGATGTGGTGGGCTGATAGTGATGTTTCTGTGAGATGGTCTCCCGTGTATGTCCTTTCTCCCAGGCTTAATGCTCATGTACACCCTTCTTCTCTAATAAAGTCACTCACACAGCAGTGATCCACAAATTAATTACTGTCTTGATGGACTTTGCACAATCTGATTGGAGGTGTGCAGGTGATAAAGGGTCAGGTGGTGCCAGGGTCAAGCTGGATGTAAATACAATACCTCAATGCAACACCGCTACTAATCTGCCACCAGTCATAACAGAAAATGGAGAGATTGATCTGGGCCTAATTGCATTTACAATATCTTCGGATTTCACAGCCTTTTGTTCGCACCAAATTGAAAATGGCACTCATGTGAATTAACCCTGTCACTGCTAGTGCGACCATTCAACAACGACTAATGGACTTTGCGGTCAGAGTTGCACACATTTCTCAAGGAGGTTGGGTCAGCAGTTAGTATGCCTGTCATAGTGACGCAACTCCAGCTTGTCTCTCTGACCTTGGGCACAGCTCACAGGGACTGTGGTGGAAAGTGAAGGAGCTCAAACAACAAGCAAGCATTTGTAAAAAAAAAAAAAAAAAAAAAAAAAAGAAAAGAAAGAAAACTGTGAAAATGCCTGTATTTTGTTATTTTTTTCTTCTGTGTCAAGAGATGTCTTATTCCACAGACCTTGCAGCATTTTCGAACACTATGTTTACAAGTTAGTTTTAAGATGTTTCCCTTGATATCAACAGTCAGTAACAGAAGAGAAAATATGACGCAAAAGAGATAGTGGTGTGCCCATTAACCCTTTATCTCTGTGCAGCTCACACTAAAAAATCCCAGGCTGAACCTGCATCTTGTGGTACAATGTTTGCTTTATGTTTTGTCCCTGTTACCGAGGGAATCACAAAAAGAGCTAGTCAAACATACACCACCTACACCTTAGGCTGTCATGCATCCCCAGCTTCTGTCTCTGGGTAGTTATCTCCCACCTATCTTTTGCTGTTTCTCTTATTCTCTGCTCTTTTATGCTTTCTCTTTTTCTTTCTGCTCCATCTCCCTGTCTCATTCTCAAATCTCTTTTCCCACTGGTGATTTTCAGGTACACATTTTTTTTCTTTATTTGCTCTCTTCATAGCTGTTCCTTTGCCAGCGTCTTCTATTGGAAAAGGTTGTTGGAAAATGGGGTGGTTACTCGAGAACACCCAAATGTCAACCTGATTCTAACTGCCTACAAGATTTATGCTCATTCTCCTTTTATCTCTTTTTTTTTCTCTCACCTGTCACTCTCTACTTGTCTCTTCATTTTTTTGTGTGTGTGCGTGTGCTTTTACAGGAAAGAAAAACTCGATCCTGCAACACAAGGTACAGCACGACCTCAGCTCTGGTGTACTCAACTACCAGGAGAATGAGATCATCCAGCAGATTGTGCAGCACGACAGGGACATGGCCCACTGTGCCCACCTCTTGCAGAACGTCCCACCACAGACGCCTCCCTCGCCTACCCCTGTCATCTGGGCCCCCCTCATCCAGGCCCCTCTCCAAGCAGCAGCTGCCACCACCTCAGTAGCCATTGCCCTGACACACCATCCCCACCTTCCACCAACTCTCTTCAGGCCTCCAGTTTCTGTTCTAGGGTCCCTAAAAGACCCTTCCAGCCGGCTTAAGAAGTTCCACACATTTGTTCCCCCGTCCACAGCACCGGGCTCTGCTGGGGACTCTCCCTCTAGCACACCCTCTAAACTGCGTACAGGGGTGGACATGCCATTGCTGGCCTCATTTCGGGCCCAGCACATGACGTCAGGTACAGGGGCAACCGGCTCTAGCAAACAGGCCTCAGGTAGCGACGGTCAGCGTGGACCTAGTGGGGGTGGGTCTGGGTCCAGTGGAGGAGGGGCCTCTGCCTTCCCCTTCGGACCATTCTCTTCCTCTGGTTCACCCTCATCTAGTATGGCCCAGCTACACCCACAACCACAGCACCAACAGCCATTTCGCTCCAGCACCCCACCTCTCTCGAACCTCTTCCACCAAGGATCTGCAGGTGGAAGCACAGGGTCTGGAATAAGTGGAGGGGCAGTTGGAGCCTGTGGTGGTGCTACAGGGTGGTCTTCGGGTGGAGCAGTTGGAGGGTCTGTGGAAGGAGCAACTGGAGGAGACAGTGCTTGGGCTGGAGAGGACTTTACAACTGGAACAACAGAAGTGACACCAGGGGTGCACTTTGGATTGGGAGGAGCTACCGGTGGATCAGTAGGCGAGATCTCAGGGGAATCAATGGGAGGGATATCTGACATATCAATGGGTGCTGCTTGTGGCAGGTTAGCAGGTGGGGCATCAGGTGTGTCAGTAGGGGGCATTACCTGTGGTCCAATAGGAGAGTTGTCCAGGAGATCAATAAGAGGGACTTCAAGGGGATCAATCGGAGGAGCTTCTGGGGGATCAGTGGGAGGGGCTTCTGGAGAATCACAGGCAGTGACGACCACTGGAGGCTCATTAGGGCGGGTGTCTGGTGGATCAATGGGTGTGGTTTCTGCAGGAATTACACTAGGGGCCTCTGGGGGACCACTTGGAGGGGTTTCTGGTGATTCCATGATACTGAATCCTGGAGGATCATTGGGAAGGGCTTCTGTTGGATCAACAACCAGCCATATAGGAGGCGGTTCGAGTGGGCCAGGGGGAGGGGTTATTGGAGGACATATTGGCAGAACAGGAGGTGGGGCAGTAGGGAGCCATATAGGAGGGTCTACAGCCTGCCCTGTGGGAGGGACTTCTGGTGGAATTACAGCTGGACTTATTAGTTCCTCCCGTTGTCAGAGTCCTGTATCTACTGGCTCATCCAGTCCTATGCCTGCTCAGCTTCTCCATAGCCAGCCACCTCCCAAGCCTCCTCAAGTGGGTCCTTTGCAACAGTTTGCTGGGGGAGGCAGGACTACCAGTGGCTTAAACCTCTTCCCTTCCCCTCCACAAGGCTCCCCTTCCTCTAGCAGAGGACAGCACAGCCAGCAGCCTGCTGAGGGCTCCCCATCTTCCCTCAGCCATTTTAGCCTGGCAGGCCTCCAGTCTGGCTTCATGCCTCACCAGATGTCCCTGGAGAGGTCTGCCCTGGCCTCCCTGGCCCAGTATGGTTCTGCAAATGCCTCCCCCTGCCTTACCCCTGTGGCACCCAGCCCTACTATTCAAAGCCCAGTGGCAGGCAGGACTTTCCACTACAGCGACCCTTCTAGTGCCACAGGATCCCACAGTTCTCTGCTCATGCCCCAGTCTTCTCTCCCTTCACAGCTTCCCAGCCAGCCACACTCAACAGGGAGAGATTCTCCACTAGGCCGCTTTTCAGAGGACCTAAAGCTTTTATCCAGCTCGCACCCATCTCTGCCCCAAGCCTCGGGCCACCATACTCCTCGCTCCTCTGTGGAAACTGGATATTATCCCTCACCATTTTCCTCACCCACTCTTGTGCCCAAACCATGTAGCTCAGTGCCAGGGCGCATGACTCCTCCAATCCAGATGTCTCCGGGGCACTCTCACCAGACTCAGTCCCCTGGGGTCTCCCCGGCCTCGCCTCTACGGAGGGGCTCTGCTGCCTACTCATCAGATCTAGAACCTCAAACTGTCCGCTCTAAACTCCCTTCCAATTTGTGAGGATTGATCACACCCTCCTCTGCTCCTCCAAACTGAGACACACACAAACTATCTCCATGTGTGGCGTTCTTTTCTTTCTGTCAGACTTCACTGTGTTCCACCTCTCATTTTACCAAGATCTTAAATTTACTGTGATTTAAAAGACACTTCACCGGGTAACTCGGAGCTCTAGAATACTCTATATTTGTTTTATGCTTTGTCTTTATTTTTTATTTATACATACTGTATATAGATAGAGATATATTTAAATGATAAGTTAATCAAGGGACTAGGAGGGTGTGAAAAATGATCTCCATTTAAAGGACAGTCATTTTCTTTATAACTATGCCAAATTCATCTGGTGATGTTTGGGAAGACAATTCAATGGACTACACAATAATACTCTTTTTCAGCAGGAACCTATGCACTAATACCTGCATGTATAAAGGCTTTTTGTGTGTTTCAAAAAAAAAATCTACATTTTTAGCTAAAACAACATGCTTCGAGACAGGCTGACTCTTGTACCATCTCATACAGGATCACATATTGTTGATCCTTAAATGTATCTATTAGATTGTACTTATTTATCCTCTGTATAAACTTTCAAAACCTTATGAGAGATGGAGAAGCGATTTTAGGAAACCAAAAAGACTTTTCCTGTGGGGTAATAATTCACCTCCTCTTGGCCCGTCAATCCTTTTTTTGTACCACTTTATCCTAATAATACTGTTTTTTGAAGCAGGGGGAGAGGGGTTCAGCGAGCTACCCTCCATCTCAATATTGAAACCTAACAGTATGTGAGCGACTGGCTTTCTGCAGAGTCCTCAACCATGTCCTAACAAGCTCACTTTGTCTTCCAAGCTCATGCCGCTATTGTGTAGAAAGCATGTGTTGTTTTTCTTCCTGACTGTGTGCAACTGTTAATGTGTGAGTGTTAGTGAGAATAAGCGTGTGATTCAGTGGAACGGTCAGATGCAAGGCAAGACTTTTCCCTGGACTGATCAAAAGGAGGTTTGCCTTTTTTTTCACACAAAAACTAGGACTTCCATTAACCACAGCTCGTGTGTTGCATTGTGTAGCACTCAGACCATTAAAATAAAAACAAAAATAATCAACTATATAATAGCCCCAAAACTAGACTTTCAGTCACTGAGCAAATACAGTGCGTACAGTACACATGCTGAAATATCCAAAAAATGCTGGAAATGGAAATATGCCACTTGATTTGTGCATTTCTTCCTCTGCTGTAGCTGCTATATGGTCAGTGTAAACATGTTTCCTCATTGAAGGCCAGTGCTGAGTTTGAGATGTTGAATGTATGTACATTTGTTGTTGCTAAAAAGTAAGTACTGTAGCTGTGGTAGATGCACTGAAGGCATCGGGCCCCAGGGGGTTAAGAGACTGTTCTATAACTAAAAAGGTCATTGGTTCAATATCTTTGACAGACATTTTCATCAGCAGCCATTTTTTCCTGCCAAAGTGTCCTTTAGCAAGACACAGAACCAATACAGACTAAACTGTTGTTAGGAAATCGGGATATATGACTTGGTAAGTTGCCTGAAACAGCCCACTCTTTAATTCATATTCTCCATGAAGTATTTCTGTACTTACTGCTGCACTGCTTCTGTAACAGAAATTGCTTTCTTTTAGCACATGAAGGGAAGATTTCACAATGACAGGATGAACATTTTAAAATGTACCGCACATTATTTAAGATACTCCTGGGATATGTGAATTATATCCTACGCTCACAGAGTCAATCTAGATGTAGCTGTTTGCCGTCAAGATCAAAGATATATACATATACAGTACGTGTATCAATTTAGAATCTGGCGGCCTTACAGTAGTCAGGAAAACTGAATACACAGTAGAGGAAGGTATCACTAAACTCCCAAAGGAGAGGGGCTGCGATATGCTTCCACGTGTTTGTCCATAGCTCATCACCAAGACAGACCCGGGTTCCACTCAGACAGCTGAGTCCCTCACTCAGTCACAGCACTCAGCCACAGCAGCCTAATTTAACAAGACATGTCTGTAATCCCTTGACCCTCACAGGCTATCATGGACTCACACACAGAGGTGCACGGTGACCATGCTCTCCCCTCATTACAGCTCCCAGAAGTCCCTATAATAAGGTATAGCAATACACATGACATGACACACAGCTGCACGAATGCACATTTACAGACATGCACACAACCACCAGAGCACACAGTGGCTGCTCCTGGCGACAGCAAGAAATATTCACCAATCCTATTTTTTTTTATCTAATTTTCTGTAAGCACATCTACATCTATGACCAATTGATTTTCCACTGCCGCATGTAGATCAGCAAGGCCAGTGTATAACCCGTAGTTCTTACCACCTCAACGATTACAGATATAATGTATGATTATTATGATTTTAAAAGATAATTTTTCATCCATTTTTAAATAAACATCCAGTCTTTGATCACAAGTAACTTGCTCTAAGTGAAAGTGGTTACACATTTACATCATCGCATTCCTTGATAGCCCTGTAAGATATTGGGTCATCGTTAAATAACAATATCGTCAACACAAAAGGATTATCTATTCTGGCGTTGTTGATGATGTGTTAGGGTGCGTTGCGTTGCTTGATGATGCTTTTTCTTATTTTACTTTTGGACAACTGAAATAAAATGTAGGACTCATTATGTGATGGCAAAGAAGAAAAAAAATACAATTCTACAATAGATTGAATACAATGTAAAATATCAGCTCTAAGTCTAGTGTCACATAACAAATGAGCATTATTGCATTTGCAAGTGTACGCAAAACCAACAGCTGAATGCAATGTGTCCAGCCACAATCTGTGTTACTGTCAATATATGTACAATATTAATGACTGATGCAGAGAGAGAGAGAGGAAGTGAACACAACAAGAACAAGTGATTATTTGGCTTATCATTGCACAGTCACTTATGAATTAGATTACACGGGCGAAATCAATAATGGATCATAGCTTTTATCTTAATACACATGACCTTTCGTGGTCCTCTTCGCAGGCATTACTAATAGATAGAGCACTGTTTTGTTCACCTCTCCCACATTCAACACCATGTCTACGTCTGTGGTAAACAGCTATCTGAAAGGCTCTGAAACATTTACATGGTAGGAAGCCCGGGACTCCTTGGACTAGCATTCAGAGGGGCAGAGGGGTGGGAGGGACAGAGCTCTGCTACAGAAAGCAAACACATAGAACTGTTTCACCTCTGGAATACTGATTGTCTGCGCACAGTGTAGGCATTTAAACCTCGGTCTTCCTTTACCTGCTAGCCTTGCACTGCACGAAAGCAGGCAGACTGCTGCACCTCGCACATCAGGAGAAAGTCCCCTTTTTTTCCCTCACGATATGACCTTATTAAGACATGGAGTTGCAGAACAGTGTGAAGCCAGGTTGGCGAGACGAAGGTGTAGATGTGAGGAAACATTGATGTACTGAGGGAATGATGTAGTCGGACTTTCGGCCACAGGGGAAGACAGGTAGACAGGCACCCCACGGGGTACTCATGCTGACGGGGTGCTTGTTTCTCGGGGACTTGCAGCATGTCACCCCCTTCCTTATGATTGTTCCTGAGTGCTAGTGGATGTTTGTCAGTGTGGTATTGATTGGAAGGATATGAGGGAAAGCTTTGTGTGTAGTGATGTAGCTAGCAGCCAGTGTTTGGGTGTGTGTGTGTGTGACTGCGTTTCCCACGCTGCTTGGCGAGGTCGATGGCTGGGGCCGGACGCTGTCGGAGGAGGGCGGGACAGGGAGGCGCAGGTCATAGCTTACGGAGAGATAGACATTGGACGGGGATTGATTAGTTGGCCTGAACTTAGTCTGGTCCGTCATCACAGATAAGTGGTTTAGAGGAGGGTAGAGTGTATCAGCTGAATCTGTCAGTGTCAGAGAGCAGACACAATCTGCATCATGTCCTGTCTTTTTAATCTTGGACAACGTCTTTGCAAAATCTCCTAACTTTTTGAATTTTTGTTTTTGTAATGAAATTAAGAAAAAACTGTTTTTGATTGATGACCATGCAGCTTTGAAATTACGTAATAGAAATTAAAAGGGGTTTCATAATAATTCTCTCAACTCAAAGAAGACCATGTAATCCTTCATTCCAGGTAAAGACAGGAAAATAACCAAAATTGGAGTAACAAGATTTTCACCTGACAGCAATGTTTATTCTTCAAGGGGATTTGCTATTTCAATCCTGCCAGACTATTTGCTGCAACCTCATCTGTGGCATAATATAGTATGTTAGTGTTTTTTAGAGGAATCAGCTGGGAGTTAGATAAGGAGGCTTTGAAACTTTGCATCTTTTGAGAAAAGCGAATAAAGAAAAACAACTGTGAGTCACTGCTCATGCAGGGAACTATTTTCATTATGTCTCCCTGTGTCACCCATTTGAACATGGGAGGAAAATGGCGGTATGCAACAGATCGTAAACAGCAATGAAGGGCAGTCAGAGATTCAGCTGCCAGCGTTGTGTCCAAACAGCTACTGTTGTTTAGAAAGTCAATCAGAGGAAATAGTGGAAAAACAGGTGACATGTCTGTGTTGTGATCCTGTTGTTGAGTCATTTCGACATCTTCCATTGGTATGCTCTATTTTAGCTGAATCTAATCTAGGTCAGCGCTACCTAGTCTTGAGAATGCAGCCTGTATGGCCTGAGGTCATGTGTCGTTCTGGCCCTGCTGTTGGCCCCTGTGTGGATGTGTTGTGAAGCAGCCAGCAGGTTGTTTCAGTGCAGTCCCCCTCACAGAGCTTTGGTGGAGCTCCACATGGCAAATCTGTAACATTTCCAATTCATGGTGGTTTCTATAACGCAGCATTCTCAGATTCTGTTTGGTGCACTTCCAATTTCGTCGCCTAATCTTAGCCTCCTTCCCCCTTTGTGCTCCCCTGCTCGCCCATGAATATGGGTTGGTGAATCAGCGATGCACGCTAATGAAATCATTTGCTGTGATTGAGGATTAGATGTAGCGGCGGCAGAATCGAACCTGCAATTTCTCGGGGGAGAAAAGGCACGTGTGTTTTTCCGGGGCCCTTGTTACTCATTCATGACCACAAATTCCTCCTACCCTTCCACAAACGCTCAATTTATTTCGTACACAAGCAGCAGAATCAGGTGTTCCCTGTGACAATGTACCTCAGAGTGATTGGATATGATATGAAGATTGCAATATGTGGGGAAAAAGTTCTGTTTATTGTAGCGTCTAATACAACTGACCTCTTTCGCTGCAGCTCCAGTGAGATGGAATAACATGACAGTAATGTTATTTTGACCACAAAGTGGGCTGTTGGGCAATGTAACCTGGATATGACTCAGTTTAAAGACACCGTGCAACAGTAGAGAGCGTACAAATTCAAAGTCAAAGTCTGTATCACCTAAAGGTTCTTCAGGGTAACAGCACTGTACAGCTAACTGGCAGGAGTCTCTCTTTTAGCTGTCATTATAGTCATCAATTCATCCAACTTTACAGCTTGCTCATATTCAAAATTTGACTCTGGTTCTGTAATGTGACAATATAAAATGCTTAGATTTGGTTCTGAAAATACACAGTTTGCTCATCTGGTTCTCTACTTGTTGCAGCTGATCAGAAAATCCTGTGTTGAAGCCAAAGGTGAGGCTGCTCTTCACTGGATTAGTGCACGTGGTGGGGGAGGGGGGGGCAGAAAGGTCACGTTCATACTACATTTGGAGAGATGAGGGTTTACATAAAAAATCCTGCTTCTCGAAGCCGTCTTTCATTTGCTGAAGTATGTACTATAATTCCACTTAATCTGATGTTGGGAACATAATGTCGACAAGGTACTTACTTATACAGATTTATATATTTCCATAGGACCTATTTATATTTCTGTATTTATTTTAGACTCTCTTAATAAGTGATGTCATCACCATAACAGATAATGATAAGCAATGTTCACTAAATTGGGCGCATGTACAGTTCATAACATGTCCATGATTTTTAAGGAGACATGTCATTCGCATTGTGTGCTCTCTCTACTTTGATGCGACGCAGGAGTTGGGACATTTTCGTTACACGATGCTACAGACCAAGACTTTCTACCTGGAGGCTCAACCTTTTTGTTTCACGAAGGCAGTGACTGGTTCAACACTTCTTAAGAGGACACACAACCTTTTGGGGAGGACAGTATTTTGACCGCTTTGCTATTGATCAATGGATATCTATTTTTTCTGCATTTAACACGGGAACTATGGGAAAAAGCAATAAGGGATCTGTACAGGTATGGTGTGACTGGATGTGTACCTGCGGGACATTGCGCTGACCCACGCGACAACCACACACACACACAGTAGCCGTGGCTCGTAGTTTGTGTGGCGGTGAAAGGAGTGAGGCAAAAAACTGCATTGTCGATAAGCACACATACTGGATGAAATAAAACGGTATAGAATAAAATATAAGGAACACCTGCCTGGAGTGTTTTTTCTCTCTCTGTTCACATGCTACATGCTCTTAATTGCACTTGACACAGTCGCTTAGACATAGCACACTGCGATATGCACACCTCTTTAGGGCATTTTGACACCACCTTTATTGCACTTCTTTTTTTTTTTTTTGACTGCCTGTGTGTGCAGCTGGGTGCCAGCGATGGCGAATTTGCAAGGCCACTCATTATTTTTTTCCATCCATCTTTGTGAGAGGTATCAATAAGCGCAAGTCTTTGGCGCACACACGCACACGTTGGCTCACAGATGCACACAAAGAGCGGTCAAGAGACAGGTGAAGCTCCTCAGAAAGCTGGAAATGTTGGCAGACTGTAAAAAGGAGGACAGTCAGCGTCTGCCCCTGCGAGCACTCAGCCATCTGCTTCATTAGAATTCCCCCTTGAGGTAACCTTCCCTTCTCCAAGAGGAACTCATTGAAAGTGAAGGGCTTTGTTTTAGATTGTCTATTGTAATTACACATTATTCTTCCTCCTCTGATGCCTGCCTGCTGAGAGGAGAGGAGCTTGCTCTCAGCCGCCCGCTCGGCATCCGAAGGCGACAATAAAGCACGAGCGTCGTGGTGTAAACGGCGCATGGCTTCCGCTGCCACGTGAGCCCCCTGTATACTGCCTCTGTATGCTTTTTTTTTTTTTTTTTTTTTTTTTTTGCAGCGGGCCAGATCAGCGAGGTCATGGTGACATCCTCGCCGTTTGAGGTGGCTTGTCTCTCTGCTGCCATAGAGGGACGACCAGCACTAATGCCTTCCTCCGCAGCATCTAGGATAATCTGCTCTAGTTCTCCTTGGGTCAAACTCAACAGTAATTAATCCTACCATTACCCTGCAGGCCTCAGGGTTAAATCACTGTATATGCGTGTGTCTCAAGTTTTTTTTTTTCTCTTTTCCCAGATAGCCCCCTTTCAACTCCACGGCAGGGAGAAAGCATGCCTCGACTTTTACAGAAATTAAAATGTTTTAATAGTGACATTTGAGAGGGACATGGGGATTTGGGTGGATTTTAGTCGGTCAGAGGGATGAACCTCGAGTGTCCTGAAAGTCTAAGATCTGTGCAAAGCAATGGTGGATCAAAAGTAGAGTTGTTATATAAATTCAGGACATAAAAACTGCCATTATCTTGTTTTCAACATCCTTTTTTTCCCATCTCATCTTAGCAAGCTGCCATATTTGTACGTTCGTTTTTAAGGAAAATGCTTTTACTTTTCCCATATCTTCTCACGCTCATAGCATGCAGGCCTGGCACTATATTTTTTGGCAGCCCAGGGCCCAGAGCACTCAAAAACACACAGTAACTACAGCACATCCGTATTAGTGCTTTTTTTTTTTCTCCCTCTAAAACCCTGCCGTCAAAGCCTTTTGACATCTGCCAGTTTGTTCGCAAATATTGTCCAAATGCCAACTTTGCAATGCTCCAGCTTTTGATGCGCATGGGGTGAAAGTTTTCTTTTTGTGTCAGTGTGTATGTGTGTGTCCGTGCACGTGGGTGACTCTGTAATTGTGTATGTGTGTCTATGTCTGTGTGTGTGTGTGTGTGTGTGTGTGTGTGTGTGTGTGTGTGTGTGCCTCCTGGGATTAAGTTCATGAAAGCATACGCATGGATAACATCAGAAAGATGGCCACAGGTTGCCAACCTGATGTCCCCACTCTGCCTCTTGCTCTGCCAACTCCACCGCTCCACCCCCTTCCAAAAAAGCCCTGGTCCTCTGCTCGCTCCTTCCCTCCCTTGCTGAAAAATCATGATGGTCAGAAATGGGCCATATGTGTCCTACTTAGAGGTAGAGCAAAGTGCTGACAAAACTGAGTGAGTTTGTATTAGAAATAAAAGTTGATGGCGTGAGCTCATGGACCAAGTTGATAGTTCCCGTCAATAGGAGACGACATGTGAAATGTTAGTAGCCCAGAGGTGAATGTGTGTCTGTCAAATTGGATTTCCTTGTGTGTTATTAACTGGTGGACTACGATGGCTCTATAGTCCAGTTTTGGAAACTAACCAAGTGCATTTATCCAGATACTGTATTTACAATTTTGAGGTAATTATACTTCACCTGGGTAACACTTTACTTAAAGTACTATTTGACATTAATAGCATTGCATAGCAGTAAGCAAACATTTAATAGATGGTTCATAAGATTTTATAATGTAGTTACACACAGCTGTAGTTTGAATTGTTTGTTTACTTGTTTACTTGGTTTCTTGATTTCTATTCCTACAACTATATTTTACTGTATCATCTGTTTATAAAGCCACTCTGACTTATGAGTATCCACAGGATGAGTTCATATAAATAATTACTTCACATTCTTTTCCTGCATTTAGCTGATAACACCTCCATTTTTTTTTTTTTTTACTTAAGTAGCATTTTAGGACTTTCAGTTATCCAGGAGTGTTCTGGCATTGTGGTACCTACTTAAGTAAAGGATCCAAGTACTCTTTCCACCACAGCTGTATCCATAGTGTTCCACTATAATGTCTATATATCACATAATATCCACTCCTTTTTTTTTTTTTTTAACCTTTTCTGGTCCATCCCGTGTTGTCGGGCGAGCGTTAATAGGAAGTCGGACAGACAGACTTTGATGTGATTATGTGCTGCCTTGAGCTGTGACCCCGCTGTGATATGTCAACACAAGAACTAGCAGCTCAAGTTGTCACCCTGCCATCTGCTAACAGTCCGTCCTAAATGTCCGTTTCTAAGCGCAGCCAATCTCCCCTCCAGAAAAACGCTCCGAGGCTGATACAGTTAGCCGCCTATTTCTGACTAGGGAGGCTTAAATCCATCTTGCAATGCTCATGAAATGTTTAAATGCTGTTTATTGAATCGGCCCTTCAGATTGAATTGCAGAGATTAATTGCAAAATGTGATATCCGCTATTTCCAAAATATGACCCCTACTCTGCTTAACTGATTGCTGATATGAGAGTAAAATATTCTAGTGGATATTTTGGGGGTATTTTAATTTAAAAGAGAGTGATGTTCAGCGATGGGTTTTCAAATGCTCAACAGTAAGCTGCTGTCGTTTTTTCTCTCCGCAAAACAAACACTCTGCAAAGAAACCAAATGCATTTCAATATATTAGCATGCTGTATAGTTCAGTGGATGATTCCTGCATATTTCATACAAAAAAAACACTCTCTCTTCTAAAAATAATAATACAAAAATGAACCCAGAGGAACTCATTTGAAAGAAAGGAAAATACCATTTTCTTATTTTTAGCAATTATAATCCTCCATGACTGGTGATCCCTGCAACACCATCCTCCTCCACTTCCTCCTCCTCCTCCTCCTTCCCTCCAGTGAGAGTTGATGGGGAAAAAGATCTCCCTTCCTCACATCTCTCTTTCCCCCCTTGGCTCTGGAGACGCTGCATCCCTCACCATACACCGCTGCTCGCTTTTCGCAGGGTGAGGGTAAACTGTAGCAAGCAGAAGGCCCAACCCCCCCCCTCCTCCCTCACCCCCAGCCTGCAGCCTCTGTTCCCTGTTTATCATATTAGCCCGTGCCCTTGAGCATTTTGCAGCCAGACTCATCCTTTGAACTAAGGAGAGAAAGCAGACCAGGGCGGCCATACCATAAATCATGTGGGTTTAAATTCTGACAGTAAGTGGCCTTGTGCTAAACCATCGCCAGGCTTCAGGATGGAGCATCTTGATTGGCTGTCTTCGTAGGCTTGTGTTTTCCTTGCCATGGCTCCTCGCCCAGCCTTTGGAGGGATCAGAGAAAACACAGTCCATTTTCTCCTTGGCTATGAAAACTAAATAAATATTAGCAGCACGGTATATTTAGCGATAAAATCATGTCGATGTGAGAGTCAGGCGTGAAGGGCCGGGGGGAGCCAGGATCAAATTATCATCCGCCATATGCATCGAGGAAGGCTTAATTACACCAGCGCAGGACTAGCCATTGTTCAGAATAATTAAGATCGTTTGAGTGTCATTACTGACTCCCATAGTTATAATTTTGCAGAGGAGCCAGTCTGTTGAGAAGAACAGGAGCAATTTTTGGAGTCAGCCAGCCAATGCATTGAATGTCACGCCGGCCCTGCTGACCTCTGCGCTTCACCTGCAAATGAATGTCATAGCTACTGGTGGGAGGAGGGAAAAAATGTGGCCCATTCACATAATGGATTCCCATAAAATATATGACTGGTATGCAATGCATGAATGGACTGGAGGCTTTATCATTTGAAAACAAACAAGCATACAGGCATTCCTGCAGCGGCCATCTTTAGTCTCTGATGCCCTAAATTCATAAACAAAATGTTCCTCATCATCCAGGTAGCAGATGGAACACACATGGCAAAATAGTCCAAGCCAACGCTCTGATCATCCTCCTTATGTCAAGTGGCCTGTAATGTTATGTCATATAGCCCAGGAGAGCTGTTACATATACCAGCGCTGAGTGAAATCAGAATCAGCTGTGATTGTTAGGCTTCTGTACAATGGAGGCATGAATGGCCTTTGACTGAATGGTTTTTCTTCTCGCTGCGGAACATCAAAATTCCAAGTCGCTCACGCACCTCTGCTGCGCTTAAGAGTCAGATATAGAGCTCACCATAAGGCTTAAAGGAGTGTTTGAACAATCAGCGGCATATTCACCAAGAGGGGGCTGGGTAAGAAAGGAGCGAGGCAGAAGAATGGGTGAAGAGGAAGACCTCGAGCAAAATTAATTGCCTTTAACTCAGCGGCTACATCGTCTAAATTATGAAACACCCGTGTATTGAGTGACATTCCTTATTGACCAGGTCCGGCCCTCTTTTGGCTGCAGAGGAAAAGGGCACTTTGAAATGATTTCTGCGCTTTTGCCAATATGACTTCAGAAAGAATCAAGTCACATCTCTGCTTTAGGTGATGTGCACAGCATTCAGGCATTTGGTGATGCTGCCATTCTCTCCTCCTGCCTGTCAGCACTGCACAGCTGTACTATTAATGGCAGTCTCTTGTCAACAGGGCAAAAAAAAAACTGACATGAGTGACTGAGGAGCATAAAAAAACTGGTTATATTAATTTAAAATTAAAAAGTGTGACAAATCTGCACCTTCAAAAATCACTAATAATAAAACCATTTTCTGATCTTATACAGCTACAGTTCAACGTTTGTTACGTTTATGGTTTAGGTTATGGAAAGATGATGTGTGTTGGTAATTGGCTTAAGTTAAACCTGTACACATTTCATGGCCACATGGGGGCAGCAAAAACAAGTTATGAACACAACATTGACATATCATCACCTCTTAAGTTCATATGGCAAACCAGTTCTCAGCAATGGAGAAACATTACATTCCTTCAATATTCACCAGCTAGTTGCTAATGCTTCTGTCTGCTTTGGGGGGTTTAGAGCTTTGAGAGGAGTGAGAGTGAACAAGAACAGTAAAGTTGCAGCCAGAGATTTGGCCAGACATGAATATAGCTCTGTAAAGCCAAGAAAAGATTCAGATGATAATTCTCTGCAGGGAAATGCAGCCGTTCTGTTAAAATTAGTGCATTGTAAATTTAGGGAATGACCCTAACCTTAAAGTGGTTCAAAGACACCATTGTTGACTGTCAGAAGGATATGGGAAAATGAACAGCTGAACAGCCCATTCATCCACCCTGACCTCCTTCCTCTGTGGACTTTATGGCTTTATAACAATATCACACAACTTCCTCCTTTTCTCCCAACAGACAAGAGTAGTAATTCCTCTTGAAGGTTTCGTCACTTGAAGATGAGCATATGCTGTTTTGGAGTATTCCCCCCTTTTTTTTCTAAGAAGAGACATCTCCATAACCCATTTATATTTTTTGGTAATTTCTGCCCAATTTACAAAAGTGAAAAATTGCGAAAAATTGTACAACAGAAATTAAATTTTCTTACATCCTCTAGTAACACTCCTAGGTTAAATTTTTTCAAAGTATTTCAATGAGTGCCCTATGAAGGGTTAAAACTCACTCTACCTGTGTGCCATCTGTGAGGCTGGTTTCACCGAGGCTATAGGAACTTTACGTAACATGAAGGAAGCTGATGCTAATTTGTGTAAAGGGTGATTCACTTTCATTAGCAGAAGTGGATCCTTCCGAGCTATTGTACCTTTGATGTTTCCTCCTTAGGTGTTTCACTGGGAATCATTTCTATTTGCAAAATGTACAAGATTTATATTGCGTGTAATTGTCTGCCTATGTGTGTGTGTGTGTGTGTGTGTGTGTGTGTGTGTGTGTGTGTATTGGGAATGTGTAACCACACAGCTCACAGCCATGGATACAATAGACAGTTACAGTATGGTGCCAACTTCCCCTGAGCAAAACAGAAAAAACAAGGGAGGAGTAAGGAAAATTGTATTCTGTGCATGTGTGTGTGTGTGTGTGTGTGTGCCTCTTTGGCAGTGTCTACGAGTTGTGTATATGTGTGTTTCTGCCAGGACACAGAAGCTGTAAGTATGTCAGTATGTGCAAATGCGTGTGTTTTGTGTGTGATAAGACTGATGGAGGAGGGGGTGAGGCAGAGAACCCAGAGCAGAGATAGTGTAGGAAGGAGGAGGAGGAGGATGTGAGAGCGCTTGTGCAGGAGTGAGGAAAGGACCTGTGAGGTGATGGGTGAGCGATGGAGTGTGTCTATGGCCGGGCTGAGTGTTCTGTAGGTGTGTGTTTCTGGAGAGTGTGAGGAAGAGGTGGACAGGCACGGAGAGGAAGAGGCGGTGTTTTTGAACATCCAGCTCTGCTTCCTTTCTAATCCTGGTGCAGCCGTTTGGATTAAAGGAGGCAATTAAACTCTGAATATTTCACGATTTTTATGTGTCAACCATGAAGAAATATAGATTAATAACATGCTCCGTTCTGCTGTGATGGTTTGAAGAGTTTCTTGTTGACCTATAGTTGCCCTCCTGTTTCCTGTTCGCTAAGCCCCTCCCTCAAACAATTATTGTCCAATTGTAGCTTAGAAGAGCAATTAGACACAGATAGTTGAAGTCCTGTGCATAGAGCAACGCTTTATGCTGCATTCAAATGCAATTCAAATTCAGGTAGACTGTAGATGACAAAATGGATATGATTTTAGTTACATTAGGTATCATTTCAGCCTGAAGTTAAAATATTTTAACTTTTCATTGTCCTCTGTGACAGAATGTCCAACCAGATGTTATGTAGATCCCACACACAAGGAGAAAACATGAGCACTCTGGAAAATGAAAAGCTAATATTTACTAATGATTAATAAATGATACATCTTATAATTAATTATTTGTAACAATATGACCCGACCAAAGCAACATATTGTCATGCATGTTTCATTTCATCAGCTAACATAAATGATATATAGATATATATAATGAATGTGTCCCAACACACTATAATATTTAATTAAACTTTGAATTGGTTGTTCATTTATTCCCACAACTATTTCAGTAACATAATTTACACATGGTGACATCAGAAATGTACATTTATTACATTTATTACTGTTAAATAGTCTTTACATTTGCATGTTATTTTTTAGTTTTAGTGAAACAAACTGCTGTTCCATGAATTCAGTCGTATTATACTAAATACTGCCAAGAATAAATGAAGCCTTTATTGTTGTTTACGGGAGGTCTTCCTCACCTTTGCAGCTATGCCAGCTACCAATAATCATCACTTTTTTTTGCATGTAGTTCTCTTCAAATAGAGAGGCTATGAGGAAGCTAGTGTTTCACCCTGACTCTTGTCATGTTCTGTTGGTGCAATATGACATATATATATTTTTAATTAATGCTCTGACACACATTGTAGCAGAATTATAACCTGCATCATGTAGCTATCAAGTGTATTTTTTATCAGTGACCCTTTTTACAAGACTCTTGGTTAAAACATGTCCCCTAGAAACACCAGAGAGTCAGTCAACTTTATCAAAATATGATAAAGAAAAATCAAGACTGAACATGAAATATTGCTGCATATTTAACTTTAATTTTTTTATTCCAGAGTTCAGAGGTTTACACTTATACTGTTTTGGGAGAAACGGTGCTTGCTTTGTGAGATGGTGTGACTAACTGGCTGTGTCCAATCAGTGTGTGGAGTGACTGCACTGAAATGTCTTAAACTGCGTGGAGGGGAGTTGCTGAACGAATTCAATAATTCCCACATAAGACAGAGCTTGCACTCAAAGAGATCCCAGCGAGGTGAAATCCACTTCCTAATCCCCCGCCAAAAACTCAGCTGGAAAAAAAGAGAAAATTGGTTTTTCCCTGGTTTTATGTTGGTCTGCAGTTAGTAGGCTCTGGAGCTCCAATAAGGATCCTATGCTGACTCTCTCTCTCTCTCCCCCCTACTGACACTTTCCTTCACCTCCCTCCAAAGCCCTAAATCACTTTGACTGTGGACAAGCATCCAGTTAATAAAGCTAACAGCTGGCAGGGAAGTGCTCGTGTCGCCTATGTGTGCATGTGTGTGTGAGAGAGGTTCCAGAGTCACCTGTGTACTGTATTTGTATATGAAGTCTCAAAGGAGCAGAGAGCACCACATCTGATGCTGATAGCAGCTTGGTGGGATAAATCCATCCACCATATTTTCTAGACCCATCTTTAAACCTCACAGCCGACAGTATGGAAATGTCCTCCTATGGCCACACAGAGGGAAAACCATGTAATGTATGTGAGAAAATATTTCTCAGCGATTGTATTTAACAAAGCTCCAAAGGACTGAAGACATGATTCATTATCTGTGCCAAGGCCATGATGAGGCGTCGCAGCCAAAGCTGAATTTAGGTATGGACGTTCTGTGCTATGTCACGGCTGAGAGGCTGGGTCACACAGTTTGATATGCAGGTGCACAGAAGCGCAGGGTTTCCTGCAGCAAGCGGGCAGCTCTCTTGTCAGAGGTGTACCGAGGCATGACACGCAAAGACACACACACTCACGCACGCAAACCCACATCTCCCCTCTCGGCAGCCATCCGCCACAGGACGGCTGATAAAAATATCACAAGCCCTATCAGGCAATTAAACAGGGAGACGCAGCAGCGGAGTGTGTTGGCTGCTTAATGGCTTCAGCTTCCCCACAGAGGAGCCAGTGTGACTGGCCAACAGGGGGGATACAGACCACTGATGGAGTGGGAAATCAAAAGTTGGGTGAAGCGGCTACATTGGTCTCAGTGAACGGTTTTTCCGTCACGTGGTAAAAGGCGGGCGCTGGGTGAGGTCTCACCACATACTGAGCAAACGCTTCTGTGAAGAAAACTATGAATTTAGGTTGTAAATTATTCTAAGAAAGATTCATTGTCAATATGGATAAACACATATTTAATATTGGAAAAAAACATTGATAGAATTTTGGTACAACTTTTTAATGAGTCATCATTTGCAAAATATCAAATAGTGAGTTTATTAATGGTTAACTAATCATCTGGTAATGTCTTATTTATGAGCATTAAGTCATTGATGAGGATAACATCTGGGTTGCCAAATTTGTCTGGTGCTCATTGTTTTCATTTTTAGCTTCTTTGTGGCTCTTCACAAATGCTTTGTTGCAGCGACTCAGTTCATTCGTGATTAATAAGTAATTTATTAATGCCTTAAATATTTGTAATAATTGTGTGATAAGAACAACTTTGATTGTCTTTTCAGCTTCTCCATTGGATGATTTGACCATTTAACAACGTTCTTCAAAGCATACAGACAAAAATCCACTAATTGACAACTTAAGAGCAATTACAACTACACCAATTACAATTACTACTGATTATTGACCTATAAAGCATTAATAATTGATTTACTATTCATTAAAAAAGAAATTCATTATAGCTCATAAACTCCTTATGAAGACTCCTCTCTCTCCTCCTTGGAGCTATTATGTTTACATGTAATGTTCCTAGTTTCTTCTCTCCCTATAATGAATAGACCTGATTATGGGTATGTTGGAAAGGTAAATGAAGCCTCTTGCATAGAGTGGATGCCTAAATGTTAAACCTCTCAGTGATCTGTCCAATGCCCCTGAACGACCCCATGACAGTAACACTTTTATTATCGCATCAAGGGAAAACATTGTAATCTGAGATCACAGGGACTCACACCTCAGCTGCATTCCTTCTCCATGTAGACATCATACCCCTGATGCCACTTCGCCCCGGGGGCATGATGGATCTAGTCTCCATAATGGACATTCCTCAAAGCCAAATGGACATTATCAGCCGGGTGACAGAGGTCAGTATGTGCCCCGTGTCTTGGCTCCTGGCATGTCTACCACTCTCACCTCAGCACGGGGTTCTGTGACAGACTCCGCGCAAGTTCAGCCGGCCGATACAAGGTAGCATCAACAAGACTTGGATAGAGACGCTACTTCCATATGGCTTTGGTGTGTGTGTGTATGTGAGAGAGATACAGTAAGAAAAAAGAGAAAAGCAGTGACAGTGTGTGTCCCACGTTGCCTAGATCCAGGCTGCTGCTAATGGAGACAGATAGTACTTACTCCAGTGGAACAACAGCACTGATAGACTAGACTCCTTGTTCAGCACTCAAACAGAAATAAACATTCACCACGGGGGCAAAACCTCCTCTCAGGGCTTTATTTGTTGTTTGGAAAGCCTCTTTCAGCTCTATTAGATGTAAACATTACGGAAAAGAGGAGACATATTTTAAGACGTGGATAATCATGTAAACTCACCTTGGTAGATCTGCTCTGCTTGTATATCTGTCTTGATCCAGACTAATAATAACTGTGATTACTCATAACCCTGATTCCAAAAAGCTTGGGATTCTGTGTAAAACATACTTAAAGCAGATTAGGATAATTTGCTAATCTTGTTTTGACAAAGACAATATATTTAATGTTTGACCTCATCCGCTTCATTTATTTTTGTAATTATCTGCTTTTTCAGAATTTGATGGCAGCAACATGTTTCAAAGAAGTTGAGACAGGAGAAACTGTGAGACTGTGAAAGTTGTGGACTGATCCAAAAACACCTGTTTGGATCATTCCACAGGTAAACAGGTTCATTGGTAACAGGTGATCATGATTGGGTATGAAAGGTTCATCCTGGAAAGACTCAGTCGTCAAGCGAGGATGGAGAGAGGTTCAACAGTCTATTGGTCTCCTGAACACTTTGCAAAACTGTTGTCAGTGAACATAGTTACATAGATGCCTTCTGCTTTTGGAATTGTGTTTGCAAATATAACACAGGCATCAGAAGCATTAAAGTGCAACAGAAACATCTGTCAGTCAGAGTTTGATCTGCCTGCATGAGTCCTGATGATGCAGTATTAGAAATTGCCAAATCTGTCCACTCAGTGAGTTACCTGTCAGTCTGTATAACTTCCTGTTTACTCCTGGTTCATTTATAAAAAGTCAGAGTAAGCAAGACATGGACCAAAACTAAAATGTTAGTTAACATTTTTCCTGTTGGTCCGGACCAAATGAACTGAACTACAGGTGTGAAAACGCCCACATTTGCATTCTGTTTTTATTAACACAGCATCCCAACTTTTTTTTTTTCAGGGTGGCAATTTGTAGAAATATTCACCACAGTGAGAGGTTTGATGCGAGCGTTACATCAAAGTAAATTTAGCTTAAAATGTAGTTGCAGTATGATGGTTTGCAGATGTGATGATTAGGTCACATTGCTCAGAGGTATTTGGGAAGCAACGTGCACAGTTGGTACCATTAAAAGTGCAAACCTTCAACAGGCAGCCGAGCATCAGGCACCAATCGACAATAAAGTCTGGAATAAAACTGTCAACCATAGAAGCTGACATGTTGTCTAATGTCTCTCATTATGGGACTGTTTTCAGCCACATAGAAGCATATGGAGAGAAGACACCTCACCATGGCAAATGTGGATTTGTCTGGGGGGGGGGACATGAAAACACTCGGAGGGTGACTCAAAATGAAGAACCTGACGTAATAGCTCAATGTGTGGCTGTATTCACTCCCCATCCCGCTCCCCTCCCCATCAGCACCAACATCCAGATGAAGGGCTGCTAAGTCAGCTCTGATCCAGCCTGCTCTTGCTCCGCAGCTCAGCCTCCCAATGTGTGTGTGCTGCAGACAAAGATAGGACTCTCAAAGGGCCGGCACAATGCTGGGCGGCTCAAAGGCTCCCATTTCTGCTTGCTCCTCTCAGTCTCCCCTCTATCACACTTTTTCTAATGGAAAAAAAAATAACCCGGCCCACACATCAGAACATGCTGTAGCATTGACAAAATGACTTATTACTCCTCACCGCACACTTCCCCTCTCCCTCCCTGGATTCATCAAGCTCCCAACCTCCCCTCAAAATGGCTGGCACCTCCTGGCGCTTGTCTAGCCTGTCACCCTTCCTCTGCAGTGACCTTGAGACAGAGATGAAGGAGTGATGGTGCTCCCATAACTGCTGCAATACAGTCCCCCCCCCCCACACACACACACACACTCAAAAAATACACAGCAGCAAGATGGCTCTCACTTACACTGACAGATGGAGGAGGGGGGAAAAAGCCCTCTGCATATCCGCATCAATCAAAATAGGATTAGGATGCCTCTCTCTGGTCCTTTTTATTTCCCATTAACTTGAAGTTGCTGATGAAATATGGAGCTGTTAAATGGTAACTGGGGTCGCACAGCCACAAATTAGCTTTTACTATATTCAGTAATTACGTTAAATTCAAAAAGACAAACAACGACAGAAATGTTTTTTTCAAAATAACACATTAACTTTGTAAAAAAAAAAATCCTACTAGTTTGCAAGTTTTGGATGATTGGATGTTTGGGTTGTGACCCTCTTGTTGCCCTTCCAAAACATAGTTGTTATGAGTTTTGGCATGATCATTAACAGGATTTGAGTCTGGGGGCTTTATTGTAACACTGGTGTGTTGCCACCGTCAGTGGGGGGGCAGAGTCTTTCTGACAGCAAGCGACACAGATGAAATGACGTGACAATGTGTGAAACAAAACTGTCTACTGTGATCAACCACCTTCACAGGCAGAATTATCCACCCCCCTGAAGGATACTGTCGTGACCAGTCACGTGACCTATCGGATGCCATTCTTCCACGTCCTGGTGGAATTGGGACGCAGACGAGAGATGATGCATGAATTCTTAATCAAATAAAGACACAGTGAGAAGTGATAGGAGTGGAAGGCAATCGTCCTGGTCATGCTGAATTAATGAGGCGCTGGCTTCCTTCCGCATGCCAGCTTTCTGAATGACTCGGCTCATCACCGTTTCTGGAGCCTCCATTTCTGAGCCAGCCACAGAACCACCCCCCCCACCAAGCTCCACCCTGCTGATACCCACTCCTCAGCCACGACTGAAAGACAGATCAGTTTACATCCTCCCTGTGACCTTGAGCTCATGCAGCGGCAGTCAGCAGGACATTTTGAGTTTTCAAGTCTCCGCTGAAAAGTAGGCATACATGACTCAGCTGAGGGTGAGAGCGGTGGGGTCCCAGCGCTCTGGCTGTCAGGCGACCCCGTCCGAGTCCTGTCCAGAACACCCTTGTCTGACCACCTGAGCCTCTGCGCCGCATTGCCCGTCCGCTGGCTGTCGAGTCAGGAGGTGCAGACACCAATTCATTGCTTCACACCAATTCTAGAAAGCTAGTTGCACTTGCCCTATTGGGTTACACCTCCTCCCTCACACTTCTACCTCTTTTCTCTACACCTGTGCAGATGTCACCGTGCAGCCGTGCCAGAGAAGGGCTGAAAGGAAAGAAAAAAAAAGTCAAAATTAGAAGAGGAAGAGTTGGGCATTCCCATGGTAACCAGGTCCTGTGGTATAGACGGGGATATCAGGCCAAACCCAACGCCATTTGCATACAAATTGCCCAGCTGGCACCTTGTTGTTATGACAACGGCACACAGCTCCCAGAATTCATTTGGAAGTGAAACACAAAAGGAACGCAGGCAGAGAGGAGAGTCATTGATAAAATTCCTCTCCTTTTGTAATGAAGACATGGCTGACACCCACACTGTGTTCTCTCCAATCACCAGAGCAATAGAGGAGAAAGCAGAGGAACCCGAGCACCTGTAGGAAATGAGAACGAATCACATAATGACTCCAATGTAGGTCAAATTGATTGCAGTATTAAATAGCTCTGTTTCTGCAGAACATTTTACTGCCATAAAATATGTCTCACTTTTGAAACACTGAGTTATTACAGTGAGTTATTGCCAAAGTATGTGACTATCCAGACATGAAAATCTGTGTTTTTTCTTTACAAACTCATCAACATATTCTCCGTGACCTCTGGCAGACACTTTCCAAAGTGCCTCAGTCTTCTTCTTGGTTCACCTGATTTTTGCAAACCTTTATATAAATCCCCACAATGAGCCGTGGCAAATCCTCAGAGCTTGAGAGAGAAAGTAAACTCTGCTGACAACACAGTGTCCTCTGCTGGCAGCATGTGGCAGGAAGTTTACACAACCGCCCGTCTGGGTAAACGGATAATATTTAGCTCAAGGGCAACTGAGCTGATGCTTTTCCATAGTCATCCTGGCTCAGCTTACTGGCCGGTTACGTTGCCCTGCTGTGGACTCCAGAAGCATTATGTGAACCCAGCCCATCTATTTATCCCTGCAAACCCCCACAAGACTCTGGTTTAATCATTGGCTTCTGTGCGGCTGTCAAACCATCGCAGGGTAATCAGTGCCTCCCTCGATAGGAAACAAAGCATAGCCGGGGTCCAGTGCTTGACCTGCACTACTGTGGAAGAGTGCTGATCTACGGACCCTCGCCCCGTACACATTAAACTGTCCATTTCCCCCCTCATCGTGTTAATGATGAGAGCCCCACTCATCGTCCTGTTACAGATTGTTAGAGATGACCGGTACGAACCACTTCAGCCTGGATTGAAAGGCCCTGTGTCAGCAACAACACAAGCAGTGTGTTCGTATGTGTGTGTTTGTTTGCTGCACCCTCCACCTTAGGGTGGGAGCAGGAGGAAGGTGAAACATCCTGCCTCCCCAGCATATAAATGCAGGAACCTTCCCGCTAAAGTGCCGCCGGCTCCGAGGCATGACAGTTCAGTACGTTCCTTCCCCCTGAACGTGCAACCTTCCCCAAGGTCACAACTCGCCAGCAGCTCAGATCTTTCTGAAAGCACCGACCCCGCTCATTTGTCATTTACCATCCAATTTAACATGGCGACCCGATGGGGACTGTGTGGCGCGGGGAAGATCAGCCATGACTTCAGTGTGGCCATGAAGACGCTGCCTCCTGGAGATCACCAGGTACTCTATCCAAACACAGGATGTCTCCTTTGCAGCGAGCAGAGCTGCTGACAGAGCAGCACTGTGATGAATGTGTGTGTGTTTTTCTCTCCTTCAGATAGCAGTCATTGCATCGAGGAGCTTGGAGCGCGCCAAAGACTTTGCCAAGAGGCATAGTATTCCTAAGGCTTATGGCAGCTACGAGGAGCTGGCCAACGACCCAGACGTCGGTGAGTCGAGATCTATGAGCAGCCCGGCTGCACAGACAGAGATAATGGCGTGCTGTTGTCGCTCTTTGAAGCTGAGCCTGGAACATCTGCGTCCTCACAGACATCGTGTACCTGGGAGTGCTGCACACAGAGCACTGGCGGGTCGGTCTGCTGTTCCTCGAGGCTGGGAAGAATGTGCTGTGCGAGAAACCTTTCGCCATGAACTCCAGGCAGGTGAAAGACCTCGTCGCTGCAGCCAAGAAAAAAAATGTCTTCCTGATGGAGGTAAGGTTGAAGATATAAAAAGTGGAAGATCATCGTTTGAACACACGTTCATCCTCTTCTTTAGTGTCAAAATGAAAATGTATCGAATTCAGAAATATATTTCGTTTATGTTGCTGTTAAACAATTTGTTCAACAGTTTGGGAAATAACAAATGTTCTAGCTTTGTTTGGTTTCTTACTGATAATTAGTTAAGAGATACCATAGTCATGTCTGTCTGGTAATTATTAAGTGTCCAATTAGCTTAGCTCAGCACAAAGACTGCAAACAGGGGTAAACAATCAGCCTGGCTCTGTTCACAGGTAACAAAAGTCGACTACCAAGCCTCACTAATTAACCAGCTCTATCTTGTGTTCTATTATTATATCTCATACTCATGTCAGTGATGACTAGATCAGCCAAGAAATAGTCCAGTTAACCCCAGTAAAACCTGATGTTCTTACAGGTTTTTTTGCAGGAAGCAAACAAACAATTGAATATAACATGTTAACATGTTACTGGATGTTGTTACCCTCAGAAAGAACAGGGCTGTTTCTAGTCTTTATGCTAAGCCAAGCTATCCAGCTGCTGGTTGTATGGTTGCACTGAAATGATCTCGTCTAACTCTTGGCAGGTAATCAAAAAAGCATAGCAAAAAGCAAATTATTCCTTTGACCTGTCACAAACATTATTGCCGCAGGTGACTGCTAGTCACTGCAGGCTGTGCATGTTAAAGCCTGTAATTCATATTCCATTACATTATAGGTCAGTGCATTGCGATACCATGCGTGCAGACACTTTAAGCTCAGGAGATTCATTCATAACGCATAACCCTGAATATCTATGACTCATGATTCGGGAAACATCTGGTGCTGTCATGTTTGACCAGCACATCTGCTGCAGTGCTGATGCGAGGTGGAGAACCGTGGTAATAAACTGCTGCTGAGGTGAAACTCCACTGTAAACTGTTTACTGTTGCGGTGGTGCTAGGTTGTCTCCTCTGTCCCTCTCAGGCCATCTGGTCCCGCTGTTTCCCCGTGCACGCTGAGGTGCGCAGGCTGCTGGCGGAGGGGGCAGTAGGGGAGCTGAAGCTGGTGAAGGCCTACTTCGGCTCCCCTCAGCTCCACATCCCCCGCTCGGTGGAGAAGGAGCTGGGCGGCGGTGCACTGCTGGATATTGGCGTGTACTGCCTGCAGTTTGTGCTGATGGTGTTCAACGGAGAGAGACCAGAGTCCATCCAGGCCACGGGGGTGCTGCTTGACTCAGGTATCAGTCGGCACGCAGGTCATGCGGCAGAGGTGGGATGGAGATTAGTATCATTAACCACACAACATGCATCAGTGATCACAATATTGAAACAGGAGAAAATCTGAATCCCTGATGTGACACAGAGAAACTTTTTTTTTTTATGAACTGTCCAAAATGTAAACACCTCAGGGAAGAATTCTTCGCACAGAAAATCCCAGACTTATCTTTAAAATGTCAGACTAATCCAAATCCCCCTCAGAGAATACAGTAATACAGTTAAAGTAGCAGGGGAATATGTAACAGCATGTCCTCCAGCAAGATATCCTTCAATATAAGACCATCACATCACACTATACATGTAATGAGCGTTTTCTTATCTTACCTTTATGTTGCATATTTCACAATTTAATGAACATATGAGAAAAATCAGTGTATATTTGAGACACTCTCTCTTTTTTAAATCAAAAAGTCATGCCAATAAAAAGGAATCGAATTGAAGTGATTTTAGCTAATTGGAGTGTGCTGATAAAAAATGCATTGAAAATGACCTGGAGTGAACTCGGCTGAGTGGAACTTGAAAGGGAATTTAACTGATATCAAAAGCGGTATTGTTAGTATTCATTCATTCACTCGCTGCTCACCGGTTTTTATAATGATTTGCTGTTTTGAAAAATGTTTGGCAGGAGTGGACGAGTCTGTGGTTGTGGCAATGAAGTTCTCCAGGAACAGGATGGCCTTCTGTGCCTTTTCCATTGCTGCTCGACTTCCGAACGATGCTGTCATCAGCGGCACCAAGGGCTCCATTAAAGTATGCTATACTAGTCTTGTACAGGAACATTTTACTTAATTAAGAAATGATTGAGACATGCAAAAACTGAGCTGGCTGCTAATTACTTTTCGCATTTAATTACATTAAGTATTCGGACAAAGATCCATACCCGCTGCATTTGATGATTTACGAGTGGAGTGATTGGATTAACACAAGTGCATTTCCTCTCCACGCTCCAGGTTCTCGGCCCCATGCACTGCCCCACCACCCTGGTGGTGAACGACAAGGAGACGGAGTATCCTCTCCCTGAACCCTGCCTCCCTCTGAATTTCACCAACAGCACCGGGCTGCGCTATGAGGCAGAGGAAGTGAGGCAGTGCCTGCTTAAAGGTAGGTCGTGATAAAAGGAAAGGTGCGTGTTTGCCTTCAAAGAGATGAAATTGTTTGAACATCCCCAAACCATGGTTTCAAAGTTAAGGTGAGTTTGAAAGAAAAGCGCTGCAATTCGGTGAAATGGCTGCTTTTTCCGGAGCTTCTGGTGAGAATTTTGATGAACGCCCGAACACGGCTGTGCTCGTCAGATTGATTCAAAATCAATGCTGTTATCAGTCCTTGGAATGTCCTCTGGCTTATACAGTACTAGACTCCTATTGGTTTTTGCCTCCTATATTGATTTACATAATCTTTACATCCCTGCTTTGACATAATTTATGCTTCGTTGTGAATATGTGCATAATTTAAGTGTGGTTATAAATAGATGTGCCTCTCAGTCACTCTGATTTTCCTGTTAAACTCCTCTTCATCCTCAGGACTTAAGGAGAGCCCACGGATGCCTCTGGCAGACTCCGTCTTACTGACAGAGATCATGGATGAAATCAGGAAACAGGTGGGAGTTGCCTTCAGCCAGGACAGCCAGTGACATCACTCCAAAGCCAGGCCCATCTCACCTGACCTAAACCTACTCAGATGGAACGGTGGGAGCTGCTGGAGGCAGGCTTCAGATCTTTGGTATAAGCAGATCACTCATGGCACCGTGTGACAAAGCCTGAGCAGACGCAGCGTCACTGAGGCAACTCTGACTCTGGGTTGCTAAAGATACAATCAAAAAAAATTATTGAAACATGTCAAACTTGGGTACATTTAATATTGTTTGTTTTCCATATACTTTATTTTTGCGTCTTACACATCCATTAGAGCTCCAAACATTGTGATTCTGCATGAGTCACCATGTAAACATCTTGGTGGTCCTGATAATACAGTGCACAACAAACACTGTCATTAAGAGAAAAAAATGGTGGAAAAAGTTATTTTAAAGCAGATAAATCACAATGTAAACAAACAGAGCAACCATGTGTAACCATCAAGTGCTGGGCCTTTAAAGACAAACACAGCTGTCACTGTGAGGTGTGTGATTGATGAATCCAATAAAGGACTGATTGTGAAAGCCTTGTTTCATTCCAAATATCATCCGCTGGAGAGGACAAGAGACTTGGAGTGGCACATTTGAATCAAAGTGTTCTGTCATGTCTGACCCCTGCAGCCGCGTACAAAGAGATTCACGTTCTCCGTACAAAAATAGGTTGCGCTGTCTGCTTTTCAAGGTTAGGACAGAGAAAGGCCTTTGTGAGTCAGCAAAGAGCACGGCTCATTTAATACTTGTTCTCAACCTTTTGGGCTCATAGGGCTCTGAAAAACTGGAGGATGTCTCATTGAACCAGGCAGCAGTCCATGAATACAAAATAGCACATTTTAATGCAATGGCATTAATTTGTCCAGTGTTTTGCCTGATTAATGAATAATGCTGCAGATATTTAGTCCAGAAGAAAGAATTAACTTGTGAGGACGTTATAATCAATTACATACTTATTTCTCTCGAAAGAGTTTGTGCTGTTTCTGTGCCACAACTTTCATCTCTTACATTCACTTATTTAATAAAGAGCTTTAATAAATGGCCTTACGCAATAAAATAATAAATATCAGGCCTAATAAAAGGAAATGTCCCCGTATATGTCTGCTCTTGAGAAGGCTGACCTCTGACCATTCTTGGTGATTATATAGCTATTATTTTTACATAAACCTGGAAATAATCATAAAGGCTGAGTACTGAATGTTTGTTCTGACATTTAAATGTGGAAGAAATATTATAAATATGGAAGACAGATTTCAGATTATCTCTTAGTCGGCAATCAAAATTGATGCATCTGCTGGAAACTTAAATCACTCTGATGAGTCGATCAAAGTGTCATAAACACAGGCTTCAATTGAAGAGATGCAACTGAAGGAAATCTGTCCATTTATACAAAGGAGTTGGTCACTGCTATAAATTGAATAATTATCTGATTATTTTCAGGTTTACATAAATTTTTTTTTTGAGATTTTCAATGTGAGAGTGGAAAGTTAATGTAATAAATTACCATTATTATATAAGATCGACAACAAGTACTTTACCAAGCATAATACAGAACAATTCACATCATTAGTTCGGAATAAACATAAAATACAGAATAAGGTAAAACAAACAGTAGATTAAAAAATGATTAGTATTAAAAATAACAAACATACAAAACAAAAATTAAAAAAAAGTTTATTCTACTGTTATTTATCTTTTGATCACTATCTAGAGGTCACGTTTTGTTGTTCAGCATCATCATCATCGTCATGTTTGTTTTGGTGCAACGTCACACAGTTAAAAGTGGTGCTCTGTCTCCACCTTGTGGCGGAGACGCGCCACTGTTCATCTCGTCATTGTCAGTCCAACATGGCAACCAGGTGGGGTATCTGCAGCGCGGGGAAGATCAGCAATGACTTCACTGTGGCCCTGAAGACTCTGCCTCCTGAGCACCACCAGGTATCAGCTTCAGCACACGTAGACACAGACACACCTGCAGCTGGTCTCACGTGGACTGTGAGAGGCTCCACGTGTGGATCTACTGTCTCTGACACACTGGCCTGTTTCTGTTCACACTGTTAACATCAGGTTTCATCAAAGTCTGGAGATCTGTAACCTGCAGCTTTAATGCGATAATCTACCTCTAACACAACAGAGACTGAAAGTTCAAGTCTGACGAAGTTAAAAAACGTTGGTTTACCTTTGGTTTCTTTTTTACCATAAAGTAGGAAGAAATGGGCCTCTATAGTTTTAGCACTCTATTCTGAGAATTACGGTAATTCATTTGTTTATATTGTAGACATATTTCAATTGAGGCAAAGCATTTAAATGCAACTTCAGATAATACACTGTACTCATTCAGCAAGCTAGATGTAACTGAGAGACTAAGAAAAAAATATTTTGATATTCTGTTCTAGAAGCAGAAAGGAAAAAAAAAGTGTCAGCAGTCAACTTGTAACTTGTGCCCTTTCATTCAGGACATGTGTGATGACTATCAAACAAAAACTTAAATTTAGTCAGGTAATGGTGGCTTGAGGATGTCTTCATTCGATTCCAGAGTTAACAAAAATACTTTTCAAGGTTGTTTTCTTTTGGGTGATGTTCCCATTTATTGCAAAAAGACAAAAAGAATTATAAGAAAAAGAACTTTACCACAATGATGATGTTGAACTAAAAAGCAAGCTTACCTCTGGCTGCTGGTAAGAACTGTGTGTTCCCCACCACCATTCAACTCATGTACTAATCCTCACCTTATTTTGTACACCTGCTGCTGAGCAGGTGATGGGTGGCTACTCATTAGACAAAGAAAACTACAATGCACCCTTGTGGTCAAGAACTTGCACAACACAAATCAAAAAATGGCTCCTACATCATGCTTTTAAACTGTGTTCACAGGTTGTGGCTGTGGCTGCTCGCAAGCTCGAGGACGCGCAGGAATTTGCCAAGAAGCACAGCATCCCCCGAGCTTACAGCAGCTACGAGGAGCTGGCCAGAGATCCAGACATAGGTGAGTTCTTGTCAGAGCTTTTGAGGAGCAGGTGGAAGAGATGTTCAGTCAGAGGTCTGACTGACAGCAAACACCAACCATCTGTTGAATCACCACTCATTCTCACTTAAGTTTGAGCCACGGCTGTTTCCATTTGCTGTTGTATTTTACTGTCATGTGTGTTTTGACAGAATAACCTCTCTTATGCACTCTGGTTTGTGTGTTTGTGTGTGTGCAGATGTGGTGTATATTGGAGTCATCCACCCGTACCATCTGAAAACCTGTCTGCTCTTCACCAACGCCAAGAAGAACGTGCTGTGTGAGAAGCCACTGGCCATGAACAGCAGGGAGGTGCAGGAGATCCTGGCCTCTGCCAAGAGGAATGACGTCTTCCTCATGGAGGTACAGATGGAGCTGACCAGTAAAGAAAAAAAAAATCTCTTCATAGCTTTCATTTCTGCTTTTGCACAATCATGCCAAGCTTGAGATCTTAGAAGTTGATCTGCTCCATTCTTTATTGAACAGGAGTGACTGTAACATGAGCAGCATCATTATGTGATACTTCTATTAAAATCTTTTTTTTGTCTGTGAGAAACAGGAGTCTGTCACTCTGCACATTATCAACAGTGTTTATCATATTTTTGTATTTATGCTTAATTGAGAAAGCAATTTTTACAATTATACTAATTTTATTCCAATGTTTTAAAAATATAATATCCATATTAATCTTGTTTGCATGAATTCACCAGTGAGTGCTGTATCAACTGTGGTAACATATAGCAGCAAACATTGACATCATGAGTCAAAAATGAGACAAGAACTTGAAAGTCTTTGAAAATTACTTGATGTGATTTGCGTGCAAACCCTTGTTAATAATTTGAAGCTGTAAGTCACTGCATAATATAACACCAAGCACCTAAAATCCAACTGTATGATTTGCCTGATTTGCCCTTGCTCTAAGGCTCTCTGGACCAGGTTCTTCCCGGCCTCAGTGGAGATCAGACGTCTGCTGGCCCAGGGGGAGGTGGGCGAGGTGAAGTTGGTGAAGTCGGAGTTTGGCCTGCCATTGGCACACCTGCCAAGAACATCGCAGAAGGAGCTGGGCGGAGGGACAATGCTGGATCTCGGCATCTACTGCCTGCAGTTCACATCCATGGTGTTTAATGGAGAGAAACCGGAGTGCATTCAGGCCGTGGGGGTCTGCATGGAGACAGGTAATAAAGAGTCTCACAGATATGATTTCGGAAGCTCTGTCACTGAACATGTGGAGAAGTGGCTCATTCTGGATTTTTCTCACTGTGACGTGTTTGCCAAAAAAAGCAAACAAAAAACCCCAAATATGTTAAGAAACCTGTTGTAATGTTCAAGTGATCGTCCTCACTGCTGCCTCCCCTTTTCTTTAAACTTCTCACACACAGGTCGACAGTGGCAGGACTGTTACCCATTAACCTCTGTCATATATATAAGTTGGCAGCTTCTCATATGATAACAGATGGGAGTTTTTAAGTTGGAGCTTATAAATTCTCTGCTCCAGAGTCCTACTGTGTGTGAATTGAGAATGAACCCAGGGAATGTTCCCGTCTGATAAGACTTCACTTCTTATCTCTGCCACTTTTATGTGTTGGTGGCACAATAAAGGTTAAGGTCTGATAGTGTTGCCCTGCATTGTTACATACAGCGTTCTTCTTCCATATTAAACAAAGCAGAATGAACTGATGTGTTATTTGCAGAGGACATATAGAAGACAGCTATTCATGTTACATCAAACCATGTCACTAAATTCACATATTTAACTTCATTAATTCTTCGTCAAATGTGAATCATATATATGCATGTTGTTGCAGGAGTGGATGAGACTGTGGTTGTCACTCTGAAGTTCTCCAGGAACAGGATGGCAGTGTTTACTAGCTCTTCTGCCATGCAGCTGCCCAATAACGCAGTTATTGTGGGCACAAAGGGCACCATCACGGTAGGTCATCACGACAGGGCCGCATGATCAAATAAAACTTTAATACTGTACCCTTTTACACAATGTGCATTTGCACGCTGTGAAGTGAAGCCAGGTCAATTGTGAAGCAATGTAACAGGGAAGTTGTGTTGTGTAACAGGAAGCTGGAGAAGCATTTTCAGTGCACAAACTATGTATAATAGAAATGTGAAAATATCCTGTAGCATGTTTTTCTCTTTAGGTCCCTGACAACATGTGGTCTCCCACATCATTGGTGGTGAATGGGAAGGAGAGTCAGTACCCATTGCCAGAACCCGATCTGCCTTGCAACTTCTTCAACAGTACAGGGCTGCGTTATGAAGCAGAGGAGGTTCGGCAGTGTTTGCTCAGAGGTACCGAGACTTTTAGTATATTTTAATCTGTATCTATATTACTGCAGGAATGCATGAGTAAATGAATGAACATAATAATAATAAAAAAGCTAAAATAAGCACAATGAGGAGGTAATTAATCCTAAGTTATTTGAGAATATTGAAGCAAGTTAACTGTTATACACACAATCAACACAAGGTGGCATCAGAAACACTGAAATCATTGTGGCCATTCACTGTGATGATACATGCAGACTGAACAGGAAGTGTTCTTATAGTGTGATTTTCCCCATGTAGGGCTGAAGGAGAGTGCAGTCATGTCCCATGCAGACTCTCTTCAGCTGGCTGAGATGGAGGACGAGATTCGCAGGCAGACAGGGGTGACGTACAGCCAGGACTGCCAGTGAACATTAAACATGAAGCTTCATCATTCAGCTTTTACAGAACATGTTTAAGATGGAGAATAAATTGTTCATCATCATACTGAATCTTAATTGGTTGACTGTGATTAGCTAATATTGTCAATGTGTCCTGATAAAGGTGCTTTTTAGTTCATCATTAGCCTGGATGCTACACTGTAAAACATTTTTTTTTACCCCCATTCTTATTTAGTGTCCAGAATGTTTTACCTGAATCATTCACTTCATGAAAATGTACTGTAGTACTACCCATACAAATTCATGATAACTCCTTATCAAACAAAGCATTTAAAAGACAGCGTTAAGATAGGTGCTCATCTCTTTTATTGATGGAAATCCAGCCTTTTAGGGCAGCTCAGTACACCAGCTAAACATTAGAATACCCCTTTACATTTAGTTAGATCTTACACTCTAGCGTTACAATCCAAAGCATGTTAGACATGGAGACAGCTACAGTGGGTCACTAACAAAGAAGGACAATGACAAGCAAAGGAGTTCAACCCATCACCCTCTAGGGTTGAGAGGGACAGGGCTCCACCCCTTCATCTGGTCCCCTGTGGAAAAAAAAAAACCCTAAAAGTGCTCATTCATATCAGTCAACTTTAGTGAACCATACATGATTCATAAGTGCCAACTCAGATATGATCCCAATGCAAATGAATGTAAAGGTTTTAAGACACATCTAATAACATAAATACAGTAACTAGCACAAACACCTCTGACGCTGACATCCAAAACTAACATTTCTCTATAGTAAGACAAAATATAAGTAGTATTGGATGTCCCAAACAAAACTTTACCATTCACAAAAGTCAAGTATAATATAGAATGTAACATTGTGTGGAGTAGATTAGGAGTGCAACACTTACAGATACACTTAAATACAGTGAAAGCTGGCATTAAGAGAGGACACTTCAGACAGACAGCACTACAGAGTGACCTGTTTGGGTGGAGTGGTGGAGCCAAGGCTGCACTGTTGGAGGCGCCCTTTGATACAAGATGCCACAAAGTTTGTTCTACGTCGGCAGAGGAGTGTGATTAGAAAACTGTTCCAGTACTCAAAGTGCTCTGTGTTAAGGTCAGCCTGCTCCACCACCAACCCCACCTAAACAAGAGCCAGTATGCGCATGCACACAGACCAGGATGCGTTCACTCTCAGACTGGTTCACTTTTAATAACAAGTTTTGGAGTGAATAAATACAGCAGTTTCTGGTCGGGGTGTATTAATCTGAGGCCCTGAAGACTGGTTTGACTGAGAGAATAAATGTGAAAGGAATGGAGATGTAAAGTGGAATCTTACAGATCAGACCTCCACTCCCACCCAAAACAGCTCTTTAGCCATGAGGTTTATACTCTATTTATAATTTCTTTCCATTGAATTGTTCAGGGGATGACTGTCAGCCCAGGTGTTGCATGAGAAGGGCTGTGAGCTGCAGTGGATTGTGGAGTGGAGAGCTATGAAAGATAGATGAAGGTGGAGGGAGAAAGCAGAGCAGCCCTGTTGGCTTTTCAAGCCACCAGAACCACGCGCATGGTGTTGGTGTAACCGGAGCCTGGACGCCAGCCGGTCAAGATGATCACGACGTCTCCCTCTTTGAAGAAGCCTCTGGCCTTGCCTGGAAATAAAACATGACACATTTTACTGCTTATTAGAGGTCTTGCATTATGTTTAACACAGTGTATGGCTCAAAGCTTCACACCAGTAGGTGCAAATACTGTTTTTCTAGTTGTTCTCCACTGTTAAACAGCTGCACAAGATGCTAAAGGTGACACTTGTCATTTACCCATATCCATGGCAAAGTTGACACGCATGTCGACATCCTCTGCCCACACATCGTTTAAAGGCTTGGTGTAGAGCACAGGGAAGATGCCGCGGTACAGGTGGGCTTGGCGAGCTGTCTGGGCGTTACGGGTCACAGCGAGGATGGGGGCACGGGGCCTGTACCTGGAGATCAGGTGGGCGGACCTGCAGGTACACACAGTGACATCGTTCACAGTTGGATTTATTTAGTATTTTCCAACAGTGTGACTACATAATTATGAATAAATCATGCTTATTTCATAATGTGCATATTCTTTTTGTTTTATATGCCATAAGAGGCTCAGTTACCAAATGTATGTATGTTGAACTGTTTACATTAAGAGTGCAGACTATTCAAGTGAGTATTATATAACATTATACTGAATAACATTTTTAGCTCTGTAAAAGTCATTAACCTTAATACTAAATACATGTAAATTAACTCCAAGCAGATGGATTCATGGTAGAAGCAATTCAGTGTGATTAAAAACCCTGCACTCCACATCGTGTTGGTGTTTTCAGAACTTCTGGTTGATTTTGACTTCTTTGGCTCAACAGACTTCTGTAGGCTACGGATTTTCTAAACCCATAAACTCTATATACTTAATTTAAAGAACAACAGTTGTTACACCCAAACAGGTCCAACTAAACTAACAGGATAGTCAGGGAAGAGTCCTTAAACGCCAAAACCGTCCTGAGAAGTCTCATCAGCCAAAACAGTGACAACACCTATCACGGGTGTGCAGAGGCTTAAAATCACTATCAGTGGCCCAATCCAAATGTCCACTCCTGTTAACCCAGTGAGGGGTCAGGGCTGTCCCACTGTTTACCCAGAGAAGGCCAAAAAGTTTTTTTTTTGTTTAAGTTTATATATATATATTGTATATAGCAGCAAGCACATTGTTTGCACAAATAATCATTTCCAATTATGATATTGATTTTATATAATTTCATACACTATAATGAATCTATGCAATAGCCCTTTATTGAATATCACATAAGATTTAATGGATGGACATTGGGGCTGCGCTAATTACAATCCCCGCTCTCACTCTTACAATCTGTTGCTATCTCCACCCACCCTCTGTTACAGCTCACATCAAACACACACACACACACACATAAAATCAAAGGCGATGGGATATGTGAGAGCACATTAGGTGTTGGAGGAAGAATCTGTGTTGAGACAGGTTGTCATATATTTGGCAACAACTTACCTGCAAGCACCAGGATCATTTCCTTCTCTTTCTTACCTCCCAGTCTTGGTGAGAACAATGAAGGCACTAGCGCAGCATTTGAAGGATGCCTCGACAGCACCAACAGCTACAGCCTCTGAAGGGTCTCTGGTCAGGTGTGAGTGTCTCCTCAGCTCCTCAAACAACTGCCTGTGGAAGGTGGCCGCCTCGGCCTCTCGTGCTATCTGAGCCCAGAGGGACCGTGAGGGAAGGGTCGGGGGGTTACTCTCAATCGCACACACTACCGCTGCTGCACACCGAGTCAGTCACGCCACTGGGAGTGACCGGCAAATGCATAGCTGGACTACTGGTTTAACAAGGTTAGCTGCTGGTTTAATTGCTCCTTTAGATGCTGAAGCAAATTGAAAGAGGCCAAAAGATATCAGTCTAACTCTTGGGTTAAGGTGTAAATTTTTCTTTTTACTTTAGGGTTCTGAACTATTTGTTCACAAGGTTAAAATCAACCAGCAGTCTACCTAAGGTCTGCCAGCCTCTCCCAGTTTCTTTCTCAGTCAGTCCCTGTCTGGCCCTACTCTCCCTCTCTCTGACGGCTCAAGTAACGACATCTCTGTCCTCCTCGACCTGCCAGGACCGGGTAACCTGCCTACCTTCCAGAGCCAGTGAGCACAATGATCCCAGAGGCTAAGCTCTTAAAGGAGGCCTCAACAGCACCGATTGCAATAGCCTCAGCGGGGTCTTTGCAGTGCGGCGTGGAGCGGCGCAGGTCCTCAAACACCTGCCGGTGGAACATGGCTGCCTCGGCTTCACGGGCAATCTGGCACAAGTGAGGTTAAGATGCATCAAGCAAGTGCATTCCCACACCAGACACGGACATGTAAAATGAGGAAAGTGGGTGGAAAAGGAGAAAGGACCATGAATATAGGAAAAGTGAGTGACAATGTTAGATAGACACAGAAAATGAAAAGTGAACAGAGGAAGAGTTTAGTTGTGCAGGGGAAATGGGGAAACACCAAACATTAAACACAAACCATTGAAACACATCCGCCAGTGAAAATTTTAGAGGTTTCAGTAGTAACGTAATTACAACAAAATCCTGACTTAAGTCAACTGGGGATTAAAACTGGAGCTGAGAGTTAATATGCTAGGCATCGCACACAAGTGTGAAGACAGTCAAGAAAAGAAAAGTGCAAGTCCAAGAAAAGTATCAGAAAGACTGAAGTCAGTGATGAAAATGCCTGATAGCAAAAAGTGGCTTAGAGAGCAGATTTAATCCATGTGATTTTACAAAAATAGTTCAAAAAGCCTTCTCTATAAATGGTCTTAGGTCAGTGGAAGTTGTTGTTTACTTTGTATTGTAGCAGCCCATGCAACGTCAGCATAAGGGCAGCAAGCTCAGAGGCAGGAGCTGCAGCACTGCTGAGTCACTCCTGCATCTGCATAGCAGTGCAAAAACAGAGCAGCTGAGAACAGTGGATGTTATCCACTAAAGGCCTGAACAATCAAAGGCAGACAGGAGAGTATTACCTGCATTATCCATCCATGCGACTGACACTAATTGTGATACTGATGTAAGATTTCAAATAAGACCTAACTACTGTGTTAGGTCAAAGACTTTAAAAAAGTTTTACTTGTGTCTGTCCCTGTCTGACAAAACAAATGTAATATTACATTACTCCATCATCAGCATTGTTAGTGATCAATAATTGATTAATCATTAAAAGCTCATTAAGTACAGAAAAGCACATTTCCCCCCTCAATAATTAACTATTAGAAGTTTCTGAGTTTGGAATCACTCAAACTCGGAATCACTTGCTGTTCCTGCATGTTCAAAACAATTATCTGAAACTCATAAATGTTTAATGTTGATTGGTCATTCGTTGTTCATTAGCATACCTGAATGACAGTGAATATCTAAACTGAAAATGACTGGATGGATGAAAACAGGATAAGCACTTCCAGTTGGCCTAACAATCCTGCTGACACTTTCTTTAGCAGCTGTTAGGCCAAGGGGGGAGAAAAGAGATGCAACTGAACGAGAAATCAAAGATGTGTTCAGGAGAACACAAAAATTAGGAAACAAGAAAGAGAATATCTCCCAGTCTCCAATTAAAGCATGCCTCAAGTTAAAAATACAAGATCATGCAAGATCATCACATAATTAATGTCTCCAATCAATTTACTTTTTGTCTGTGCATGAATTTGAATAAATTCTTCTAATGTTTTCTGTTGTTATACTACTGTACATGAACTCACCATGTGCTGTGTGCGTACTGCCTCAAGAGGGTAATCCCCCTTCGCAGTCTCTCCGCTCAGCATGATGCAGTCAGCTCCGTCCAATACCGCGTTGGCTACATCACTGCCCTCAGCACGGGTGGGCCTGGGCTTCTTGATCATGCTCTCCAACATCTGCATGGCGTTGAGGGGAGGTGTTAGAAAGTGAATCTCATTCACACAGCGGAAAGAAAGCTGAAGAAATAAAGTATGTAATTTGCTTTTATCCAACCTGGGTGGCACATGTGATGGGTTTGCCAGCTTTGTTGCAGCGACCGATCATCATCTTCTGGGCTAGGAAGACCTTTTCTGTGGGGATCTCGATTCCCAGGTCACCACGAGCAACCATGATGCCATCGCTGGCCTCCATGATCTCATCAAACCTGCACAGAAGCCGGATATTTACTACTCAATCACAAAGTAAACCTGTAAATCATCACAGAAGGTTAAGAGTTTTAAGGCCTTGTAAAAAAAAAAAAAGTGGGCTCATAAAACACTGCTTTTCACACCTGGAACTTCATAACCACAAGAATTCACAAACGTACAATTTCAATCTGGCCGTGTTGTTCAGCCAAGCAAGGAAAAAATAAAGTAAGATTAACAAACAACTGTGATTACAGCACAAATAAAAGATCTGAATTACTTTACTCCCCACATAAAAAAAAAGTTGAAACAGCTTCATCCACACACACACCTGCGCACACCCTCGTGGTTCTCCAGCTTGCTAATGATCTTAATGTCTTTTCCTTTCTCTCCCAGCACTGCTCTGACAGCGTGTACGTCTGCAGCTTTGCGGATGAAGGAGGCAAAGACCATGTCAACTCCGTGCTGCACACCGAACTGCAGGTCCTTGATGTCCTTATCTGAAACAGCAGGCAGGTCGACAGCTGCGCCGGGGAGGTTCACTCCCTTCTTGCTTCCCAGGGTGCCACCGTTCTCAATCTCGCACATGAGGAAATCAGAACCTGGCGAGACAAGAAAATATTAATAGGCTGAGGCCTTTAAACAGGTATTAATATTAAGAAACATTCTAAAGGATCACAAGAGATTTTATTGGGCTGACCTTATCTAGGTCCCTATAATTTCCACGATCGTGGAATCGCGGACGGAATCGCAGAATTTGACAATAAAAACGGAATTTATTTTTAATGCGGAATATCGCGGAAATGTTGTTTACAAGAGGAACATCAACCTGGGCAATCGTTCCCGGGGGTTGCTAATCAATGTGACACAACCCCTGCCCCCGGCTCCTTTTCAAACCAGATGAAAACATGGCGGTCCCCCTGTCTGCTAAAAAGCTACGTAATACGACGCTAACGCCTAAATACGGAGCTGAGCAGTACCCGCCTATGTGTCGGGTGACGTGTTATTTTGTACATTTTGTCAACACTCTGTTGACTGGAAGCAGAAAAATAAATGTGATGACCACCTGTTGTCCAAAAGTCTTATTTTTTTTAAAGTCAAGTATATTTCCACTTGAAGAAAAGAGGCTAATTGAGCACTTTATTATTATTTTTTAATATGCCATTTGTTTTCACTGGAAACATATTTTATTTGAAATACTTGTGCAATGTTGTGTTGCATGAAGCAGCAATAAAGTATTGAGGATAAGTGCAATATTGTGTTGCCTCAATGAATGTAAGGTCATTTCTATAAATAATGTGCATTTTATTCATAAACATTATTAAAATACACTCTTTTGTGGTAAAATATGAGCAAAGGGTAAAAAATGGAATTCCAAAAAAATTAAATGGACAAAACGGAATTTGGGAAAAAATAAAATGAAATTTGGGAAAAAATAAAATGGAATTTATAGGGCCCTACTTATCTGTATTTGCCTCTCCTTCACTCACCAATCTCCTTGACCTGCAGGGATATGAGCCCATCGTCAATGTAGATCTTGCTGCCAACTTCCACCACTTTGGTAATGTTCTTGTAGTCGAGCCAGAGGAGCTCCTCGCTGCAGTTTTCCTGGTGAGCATCGTCCAAGGTTATCTTGATCATGTTGCCCTTCTTCAGCTCCACCTCAGCTGTGCCGCTCTGTCAAATCATTAACAGACAGAATTGACTTTCTTTTTGTGTCATTTTCATGCAAAACCTTCTTGATCGTCAAGTATCACTAAAGAAGACCAGTGTTTTGGCTTTGGGAAACAAGAAAGAGGCCATGTTAAACTCACCCCCTGGATGAGGCCAGTCCTGATCTCTGGGCCTTTGGTGTCCAGGGCAATGCCGATAGGCCTGTACTGGATACTGCCGGGTTCGAAGCTCTCACATGCCTCACGCACATTCTTGATAGTCTCTGCATGGTACTAAAACAAAAGGAAGAGGAAAGAAACAGGAAGAAAAGTGTAACATGTTAAACTATCACCAGAGACAACACTAAGCAAGAAGCAAATTTGGCAAAAGGCACTGGTATTAGAGTTATTACAAGATGCAGGTATTATAAGACCAGGGCAATTAAATGATAAGGTGAATCTGACAACTCACACAGTCATAAACACGAGTCATATAGTCAGCATCACTACAGGGTCATACAGTTCTTCCTACCACCCTTACTGACACGTTTTAATCAAAATAATAAATCTGGGTGCATCAAGTTGAGCCTTTAAGTTAAAATGAGTCATTAAGTAAGACTTAAGAGAATACATATCATAACATTGGGAGGAGCACTGATGATAAGTCCCTGCCGCTCCTTGCTATGGTGAAACCTCAAACACCACCTGCCTCAAAGTTATGAGAAAGTCAGATGAGGAAGTGCACTATTTCTCAAAGAGGAAATAACAGAGTGAAGCTTGTGTTGAACAAAAGAAACAATGAAACCAAAAAAAAAATCTAAATCATTTCACAATCAGAAAAGTAAACAGACTTCAAACAGACCTGTGTAAGATTATCATTCATGTGGCCTGACATTGTTTATGCCAGCAACAGACTGAAATTCAGTTGAAAAGATGAGAGAAACAATGAAGGTAGGTGAACTTTTGCCCAGGAAATGTTGCTCTCATAATGCTCGCAGTGCTTGCTAAGGTGGTCAGCAAACATTGGTGGCTATAAAATGCCTTGGAAGGGAACATCAGAGAAATCCAGCTGTCATATTACTGATCTTTGCCCGTTAGTGCAGGCTAATGAACACGTAGCGCAGTTTGTGGCTGACTGCTGCACATGGCTGCCTACCTGGGTGACCAGAGCTTTCAGTAATAACTTAAGTGGCAGGTAATCACATTGGCTACCTTTCACACTTGCAACACACTGAACAAGACTACGCTCACAGTGACTACAAGAGAACTGGATCTCAGCATCTGTAAAAGAAAAGAAAACCTCAATCCAAGATTTTAAAGCAAGGTGCTAAAACACTTATTGAGAGGATGTCCCACATTTGACTGGGTTAGAAATGCAATCTTTTGAAAAGTTAACTTCAGAAAATGAAAATATCATGATGTCAAGCTAGAAATAAATAAAGGGACATCTATACAGTTGTTAACCTAAGCACGCTGCACCATTTTAATAAGAGACAGAGGCAAGGTAGGTACAGTCAGATTTTATGACCAATGCTGCACAGTAAATTGACAGTAGATGACTGTTTACTCTATGTATGTATATTGGTCAGCGTCCATGAATTTATAATTAATTTTCCACACAGCGCAAAGTGAAACTCTAGTTAATGTTCAGTTAGTTCTCATTTCATTCAATATGATTATACTGATTTTAAGAAATGTGACTTTCTGGCTTTGCAACATAATCTACGTTCTACTTCCCACTTTAGTTAAAAGACGACTGACCTTGATGTTAGTCTGTGTACACACACAGACACACACACACAGACACTCAGAGTCTAGGCGTGTTGCCTGCTGAGGAGATAAAGGCAGGACAGGAAGCGACACATGACATATTTATAGTACTCAGAGCCAACAAAGCTCTGGTTTCTTTGCTGTGCAAATCTAGACTAACCTTCGACCTTGCTGAAACAACTAGACCCACACAAACCATAGACACCTTTCACTGAGGAAGGCTCTATTTGGATTGGATTAGTCTGTGCATAAATATGATGACAGAGCATTCTCCAACTTCCCTAAACTGCTTGCTGGAGCCCGCAGGGCAGAGTCAGATGCCAGCCAGATCTCACCTGGAATGACAGTTAATACTACATAAGCTGGTGGCAGTCAGCCAGTCTCACTCCCGTCATTTCCACATCTTATGTAAGGTTTTAAGCATGCAAACATGCTTTAAGTTTCCCTGCTCAATAAAGTCATTCATAGATTTCACTGTTTTTTAATTTGTATTTTCATTAGACAAACTAATAGATCAAACTCATAATCTACCTGGCTTTTGAATGAAAACTTGCACTTGACAGATGACTGAAGAATCATGAGCTAATTTTCTTGTTTGTCTGTAAGACAAAGCCTTTTTTTTTTAATCTGTCATATTTTCATTTTGCATTTTAGTGGTTTAAAATTCACTTTGGCTCATATCTTGTGCTTTCAGGTGACATCTGCAGCTGGTATGAGCCACTTTCTTCATCAGTCGTCCCAAAAAACTTCAAAGTATAAATACTTGACACACACATTTCATCAGGGTGCATCACTCATGAGTCGATGTTAAAACACTATTCTCAAAGCCAGGGAAGGTAATGTATTTAAGTAGCATTTTTTTATATTTTTTAAAATTCTCATTACATCCCGACAGCAATCAATAAATCAAATACTCTGACAAAAGAAAAGAAAATCTGGTATCTGGTTGTCACAGGCCTGTAATAAGCCCATGTAATCATTTCATTCCTTCCTGTCTACACAAGTACCTGCCTACCTGTGTGCAATCTGCCTCTGCACTCTTTGAGCATGACTGGAATCTTCCACAAGGCTAGGCAGATATATTGCTAAAGCTATAGCAAGCTAGACAAAGTGCAGCCAAAACTTCCCCAACTCTAACATCCAGTAAGTCAGCACTACTGTTCCCCCTTCCCATTCATTCTGGCTATGACCTAGTCTTGCTTAAAGAGCCAAGCTGATTGCAGTTCATAATGAATTACGTGCTTGTACACTGTGAGCACTGTTGACCATCTACTTTCACAACAGTAACTGTATCCTCAGTTACCAACGCTGCCTGAAAAGCTAAGAAAAGATAGACAAGAAAAAGCAAACATTGCCACAAAGACCTACAGACCAAACAAAACCATCCTGTGATAAAGCACAGAGCCATGTTTGATGGAAGTTATCAGCACAGTTTAAACGTGACTTTTAACAATGTGATTGGTTACCTGTACCTGACCGAGTCATTGAGTGGACAGAACTGTGGAAAGACCCACCTCGTGTGTGCCATGGGAGAAGTTCAAGCGAGCAATGTTCATTCCAGACTTGATCATCTCCTTCAGCATGTCCACAGAACGAGAGGCTGGTCCTGCAGGCGGTTATTGACAAGAAACCAATGAGACAAAGTTCCTTTTTTTAACATTTTCTAGTAATTAAGTGAACTACATTAAGTATTGTATGTTTCACTTTCTGTCTATGGATTCTCTTTATTATTTAGTTAAAGGTATGCCAAGGTTAGCTTTCATTCAAAAGACACACTATTTTAGCTATTTAGCAGTATTGGTGCTACCCAACCAGGTATCTAGCCAATAACAAGCATGTAAATGTTAACCAACAGTGTTGACCAACCAATGGTGCAGATGATGCCAGTGTTGCGAGCAGTGGTGGGCTCGGAGTCAATGTCCAGCAGGCACATGTGTTCCAGGAAGGTGTCAGCCATGGCAGCATTGAGCTGCTGTGTCTGGATGAAGGCAGATCCCATGTCTACACTCTTTGAATGAGGCATGGTGTTCGATGGTGCAACTGTAGTAGTCCTGCAGAGAAAAAAAAAACGAGAAAAAACATTGACACAGAGGACACAGCGACAGCAAATGACAGCTTTGTTCACTTGACTACTTTTGTCCAGGATTCCTCGATTCTTTTCAACAGTTACAGGCCACTTTAAAATGCAGAAACCAAATCTAATTCTCAAAATAGGACTTTTCAACAACTGCTGGTTATATTGTAAATATCAGATACATCAAGTCAAAAAACGTGATGGCATTTGGCTGGTAGTGAGAACCTATTTCATACTGTGGCTGTATTCATGTATAACTTGATGGGCTGAGAGATCCAGGGCTAGAGTTTGCCATTAATGGTACCGTATCCATCGAGCTAAGTGTCCTCAACATCATGCTGTGGCCAACCCTGCTGTGTAGCTAACCCTGTGGTGATCAAGTCAAAGGAAAGTGGAATGTCCAAATGGGAATAAATTAATTATATCGATTGCTTATGTTTAATGTTTAATTCACCTCCAGCACATCAATTTTTAACTAACCTTAGCCACCAAGACCGAGGACAATAAAGACCAAGATTAGGCCGATGCAATGTCACCACTGCAATTCTATTAAAATAATGGGTTATTGTGAAAAACTCACATCTCCCCATTGTGGGACTAATGGAAATCTTATCTTATCTTTCTTGAATTACTATTTGCTTTTCAGGTTGCACAATCAACAGCTTATACAGAGGATAAATTGTTTACAGTTTGATAACAGTAAAATGAACGTTTATCTTTCATGCTAAGAACCATGCACTGCACTGGCTCCGTGCTCTAATCTGAGAGTTGAGTTGTATAGCTTATTGAGCTGTGACACCATACTGTACATGCTGTCTCCCCCCCGCCCACCCACTTCTCCCACTGAGTCAACCATGGCAATGAAGCCATCACGAAGCTCGTTGAAAGGGCTGGAATTTCCAAGCTTTAATCACGACTTCCTTCTGGCCAGAAAAGGGAAAAAACACTTCATATGGTACACGGTTGCACAGACAATATATTAAATGAAATCCTGTGTACTTGTAAATTGCTCAATACTGTCAAGTGCACACAGACTGTGCCGTGCCTGAGACACCTCCTTTTCCCCCTTTGTTCCACGCATGACAGGATTATGAGAGACAGCTTGAAGACAGAGGCATGTTTCGACAAACAGCCAACAAGGTAGATGTATTTGAGCAGGGTGAAGCTTTACCGTACTACAATGACGAGGAATGTGGCTTCTACTACGGCTCTGGTTACATAACTGAAGCACAGCGGAAGGACGCTGAAATGGTCTCAATCTGGCAGCACAGTCAGTAGTAGAATTCATGCGATCAAGATCTGGTTTTGCAGGTTCTGCAGCTTTTCCAAATATCACTTAATTCATGAAGGTGAGGACCTTTCTGTTAAATGCTTGGAAGCTTGCGAATTCAGTGACCTGACGATGGACAATTTCTCAAGTGAAATACACCAACCCTGCACCTGTATCCACGTGGAGTTGGATGTGCACACTACTACTCCTTCTACTTTTCATTATCAATACTTCCCATCAACACAATGCATTAATGGATATGATCAGTTGTGAGTTGAGTTTTTAAGCTCATGTGCCACTTTGAGCAATAAAAACAGCAGCTTAAATTGGGAATAAAATGCATGGAAAATGAAGCAATATAATGATGATGAATGAAGCTAATGAAACTAAGACAACATTCATAAAATAAAGGTTACGTGCAAGAGATGCAAACATGTGTAGTTGACAGAAGATACCAAGAGCCCAGTGTAAACTTTAATCAATTACCTTAAAATAATAGTGACCATCTGTCAGGTGCCAACGCGGGTCAGACTCAAACCAACCAGTGGACAGATTAGGTTCCCACAGTTTAAATTATATATTACAGTGATTTCCAATGAAAGACACTCTCACTGGTTGCTTCTTCAGGAGAACAACAAGATTACAAATGGATATCTCTTTAAGGGAGCAACTCTCTGACCTGTCCTCAATTTTCAATCCTGAACACGTGATCCAAGTGGAAACATGGGACAACACATACATATAGAACCAGCTACACTGTGCTGTGTTGGACACTGATTATCTGTTACAACAGAAATAAAAGAACAATTTACCAAAAGTTTGTTCCTTGACAGCCACTGAAGGTATCAAGGATAGTTCTGTGTTACTAGTACAAAGTGGCTACTTGTTCCTACCTATAACAGAACAGGCAGGAAAGACTGATGTTGTACTCATAAGTGAGAGGTGGAAAATAGACAGAAGATGTCAAATTATAGATGTACATGTGAAAGAGAACGTGACAGTGATGCAGTTGCAACCAAAAAGACACATTCATGGCAGCCTCTAAGAGTCTCTCAAAGGAAAATCAGTTACATTAGCAGTCTGACCTCCTCTTACTTGTCACATTGTAATTACTAATGCATCATGGTGGGGAAATCCAGGCAGAGCCACTATAGCAACATGCTCCTTCAATAGGAGCTGCTGATTATGTAACACTTGAGTCAATGGGGCAGACCACTGCCAGACCAGAGCTGTACGTGAGCAGAGGCACATCCCACAACTGCAACACATGCAACCACATAGAGACCAGAGGCAGACATTTGACTGGACTGAACCACAGGGAAAGACTGCAGAGGGGAGAAAAGAGTCTGAAATCTTTCTGTCAAGTACTGTGAAAAGAAACCCTTAATGATGACAATGACCAATGAACTGTTTGAAGTATTTTAAAAGCATCAGATGTTTGCAGACACTTCACCTACAAAGAAATGACAAACCACAGCAGTGCAAAAGACTTCTCTCTTAAAAGTGGCTCCAAGTGCAAGATATGTTATTCACATCCATATCTAGCAGACAAAACAGATGTGTTTTATACAGGCTGAAAGAATTTCAATCATCCATTACTTGATAAATACAAAAAGAGTAAGAGGCACATGAATGTAGCTGAAAAATCCAGTTGCCCACTTACTAAATAGCGATACAAGTTAATTAAAGAACAAAAGCAAGCTATGAGTGTGATTTTCTAGAATTTCATAAGGCTAGACACGAATGACCTATGTCTTGCTGTACTGTGGATTTTTGCTTTCTTGAAGTGGCCAGGAGTGAAGGTCATAGGGCATAACTCATTCACATGAAGGGGACGGTAGACAATGCAGAGCATAGCACAAACTATCTGTGGGGGAGTTAAAAGCCAAGTTGAAGTTCACTGAATTTTGCACTAAATATATGTAATCCAGTTCAATTCTGACATCAACAATGTGGTTATATTGTCTCTTACACTGCCCTTAAGCAATGCAGCATGTGAATGGGGAACATAAAAAACAGCAGTTAAATAAAAAACAAAAGCATAGACAATGCAACACTGACAGTTGCAATTGCAAAACTGAAAGGAGATGCACATTCGTCTTGGACGGTAAGTTTGAGATTAAGTTTCAGGCAGCTCCCCTTTCGAACAAAACATTATGGTCAATAGCAGTAGTAGTAACAAAAGAAAGCTTATTCCTAATGGAACAGAACATAAGTGGCTACTAATGCCATTGCTACAGAACAGTGACATGCAGAAATACGTCTTGAAGCTCCCACGAATGCTTGTGCATTATGTGTGATATCATCCTCAACCCCTCTTTCCCCCCCTTTTTCATCCAAATCATAATTTCCCACATATTCCAGCAAGGCTTACTTAAGGGATTACAAGTGTCATGTGTTTTACGTTCATATTTTATGTTTCCCTCAGCACATTTGTTGTAAAGTGTTGTAACGTTTGTAAATTTCCCTGTTGTGGGATTAATAAAGGAATACCTTATCTTACATTTGCGATGCGCATCCACCACAAATTTGCTGAATGTATTTGCATTAATTTCACTGGGTCAAATTTCATTAGTGAATAAGCCATAGCCTCTTTCTTTGTCAGTTTAATGAAATGTCATCCTCAGGCCACTTATCCTGAAATACCCGTATCCTCAGGTGAGGTGATATTTTTGGAGCAGATCAGATAGCGACTATCCTTCATCAAGTTCAGTAGCGTCCTGACTTGTATGAGCAAGTTTGGAAGCTCTTGTTTGTTATGGAAAGACAACATTACACCACTGAGCGCAGCGGCTGGCTGACAGACATGGGTAGCGTGTCTGAGCCTAGGACAGCAGGTGAGCAGCCGCCACAGGCCAACAGCAGCCATAGTAACCCTGACACAGATGCAGGGCTAACTTTAGAGCTGGCTGCTAATAATCCTCTCCAATCCCTTCCCACCACTTCTACCTTCGCATCACACTCTCTCATTGTAACATACTCTCAGGCACTGATTTCTCCCATCTTTCCAAACAACTTCCTCATCACTTATCTGTGAAAGAAGCATGCGCAATCATTAGCAGTCATAGTATCACAGTTGTCAGGGTGCCATGACATTTAATATCATCTATTATGGACATGATGTAACACTGGACTAATACAAGTTGGATAACAGAGATAGTAAATGGTTTCTATCAGCCACACTCAACCAAGCACCATTTGCAGGTTGCACTACATACCCCCAGTAGATCTTCCTGTTCCTCCTGGGGACAAAGAGGCACGTTACTACCAATGACCTCTGCAACAACCCCAGCTCGTTGGGGCTTCTGATGCCAATGGCCGAACTTCTCCCTGCAACAGCAGTTAAAGCACAACTGACCGCTGCAGAGAGCGTGCAAACGTACGATACTTTCAGGAGCTCAAGAGTAAATCCCTTCAATGAGGATAAAGGACATGGAGAATGCCTGGTGTGAACAAGTAATTGCCACAACCAGACACGGTGGATATACATGACACTTCCGCTACTTCCACACCCATCAATGTTACTATCTGTCTAAATCAAACAACTCCCCAGGTCTAGATATGGAATACAGCATGTCTGTTTGCTGACATGTAATACTCTGAATGTATTGGTGTGTACGATGGTACTTACACTGTGTTTGCCTGTAAACTCACAAACCTTAGACGGGACACTACATGGGCTTAAGTGCATGAATGTTAGTGAATGCTGTGTGTATTCAATGCATTTCAAATACTCACATTTGAAACACAAGGACCTTTCATCAAATTGAGTGCATTGAGTTTTGTCAGAGCAGTCAAGTGTGTCTGCAGTGGCAAAGGAATACCCATAATAGGTAGAGTGTTCCACCCTATGGCTCTACGTAGCATTAGTCAGCAGATATGCAGATATGGAGAAAAGGGACTGCATGAGAGCACTGCCAGCTGCAAAGGCCTAGTGTACTGCACTGATCACAGCTCAGGTGCAACTGAGCAACCTTACCACAACAGCAGGTCAAGGAAAGGTTGATCCAGAACCAAAAAATAGATGGTTGCCATCCATTAACTGTAGTTGCTGGTGAACTCCACAATTCATCACCATCTTTGCAAATGGCTGTTTATCTGCCAAAGTGCAGCTTAAAGTAGAAAAGTATTGACAGCCGCTGCTAAAATTACAATTTAATAATATATACTTACATGCTTGTTTATTTCACCAGCTGTTCATATTTGTGTCCTGAGTCTGGACTTTCGGATAAACTTTATGGAGTCATCAGAGCAATGGAATTTATTAAAAGCGGTTTTAGTGAGAAGTACGGGATAATCTATGACAATGAAGATTTCAGACCACGTGGGAAAGTTCTCCAAAAAAGGTTGTCTGCTCCTAGTCAACAACCTAAATATTAATAATAGGCAGACACAGAGCACTTCCCTTTGCTGAGCACACCACATCAAAAATGACATTATGGCCTAAGTTGTCCCCTGGGAAACACTCCATTTTGTCAAGAGGGCCTTCAGCCAGGAAGAACATAGCAATGACAGTGTCTCCAGAATTCTGTTATACAAACAGTCACTTCTCACAACATAAAGCATATGCAGGCTATACCACAGGCCCTCGGCATGTCCTAAGCATGACACAGTACACACACTTCACAAAGGATATGACATTATGTTTAGAAAAAACTGTCTTGGTCAAATCATCTCCTTCCTGATCACAGTAAGCACATAATGGGGATGACACAGTTCAAGCTGTCAGACTGAGAGCTTAAAAACTAGAACTACTAACAACCCAGACAGGGAGGAGGAGACCTGCCATTCTGCCCATGTATGCAGTGTCAACAAGCCCTTTTATCTGTGACACCACTGCAGCAAGGTGCTGCAGTGAAGCTGCTGAGACAGAGGACACCTTTCAAACTACAGTTATCAGAGAATAGTCATAATAGCCTATAACATAACATACTGTACGAAGTATTTCCGAGGAAATAATGATGACTAAAAGGATGACTGGGATAAGTTTATCTTCTGACTTTAGGTGCTATGTAAAGGGAGACGACGATAACACACGACGTCAATATGAATGGGAGTTTTATCTATGGTGCATTTATGACACTAGTTGAAATGTGTCTGTCTGTTATTATAAAATACTCAAATGCAGTGCAGACGATGCTTTAGAGGTCACGTTCTCTTCCTGCGTCACATTTTCCTGATCTACAGACATCACGAAATCTCACCAATGGGAGGCCGAGGAGACGGTGGGGCCACACCCACAACAGGAAGCGATTCCTCAACGTTCAACACTTCACGCATCACATTTAACTTCTTAGTTTAAGACATAATGACCGTGTTTTGTGCCAAAACAAGACTAAATCGTGTTAGTAACAGAAAGATAGGTTCAAAGCCAGGACACATTCCCTCAGTGTATCCATCCATTAACCGCATTTTCAAAATAAACGTTGTTGAACAAATACCAAACATGCAGAGCAGGACTGAAATGCCTTAGCTAATCACACACGTCCAGGTGTGTCTCATTTTTAATCCTAATTTCGAAAGTAAAAGGCTCTACAGTAAAGAGTGAACCACTGGTGACTCATACATTCGCGGGCATAGCAGATGTAGCATGATGTAGCTGGAGATACCAAACGAAATGCATTAGAAGGCAGTAATGTGATAAGCTATCAGGTGCCTTCACAGGCTCGATCACCTGCAGTCCCTGTTGAGGAAACCCACCTGTACCCGCTGAGACCCTGCTGGACCGATGAAGCTGCTGCCGGTGTACTGAGACCAGCTCAAGGTGATCTGCCTACTCACTGACTCTGCGGAACTACTTTGCAGTGATGCTGAGACATATCCATCCGAGAGAGTATAGACAAATAAAAACGAAAAATAAAAACTCTCTTAACTGGTATAAACCAATCACTGAGTACTCACATGTCTGTTTTATCTCAGCATTAATCTGGTAGAATATCAGAAGGTAGAAAAAAACTAAAAATGACGCGGAAGGATACGCAGACATAATGGAGGTGCTTGGCACAGTTAAGAGCCAATCAGGTCGCTTGGATGCATCAGCAGCTACAGGAGTCTGACATGTGACCCGTGAATAGATTTTATAACATGTTCGAACTAACGACGTTATTGTCATTATCAAATGTCTTTAATAGCCTTAATGGAGATTCAGTTGACTAATCTGCCACAAAGTCCCTGTGTTTCGGCTCCATTATATTGTGCGGATGTGCAAACCATCGACTGCTGAAATGTTTAATGGGAAGCATCGAAAGCTACGGAAATAATGCTCGTAACCCTCTAATTCATTTCTGAAAACTGGCGCAATATTATGAACAAACTACTTTAAATGCATTTGCAGCGCACAGTCGGTCAATTGATGTTTGAGTGATGCATCAAGGACCCTCGTGGTGAGCTAGTTCCTGGCTACAGTGTACAGTGTTTGAGGCAATACCGCCATCTAGTGATGAAATATAAGAACAGTATTTGATGCATTTGGATACATTTTGGTTTACTTACTTCATATTGAAAAACACATTTTCATAAATAGGGAAGGCATAGTTCTTTAAGCCATTTACTCTATATTCAATGGATTTTACATTTTAACTACGCATTCCAAAATTACATATTTCAAGTAGCTACACAATTAATTTGCTATAGGCCTACTAGCACCATATCCACTAATAGATAAATCCACTATCAGCAGTACTATACTACACCTGCTACTACTACTGTGTTTTATGACACCATTCAAATTAATTGTTATTGCCATTTCATTTCCACTCAACATAAGTATGAGACACCTTGTTAGAGGTCCACAGTCATTATAAGTGTAATGTCATCACTGTACTAATTAACTGTGTTACTGTATATTAATAGTAGACAGTAACTATGGATATGTTTGTCCAGTGCAGACAGCTACAATCCAAATGTTCCCATGGATGATTCATTCTGTTGTTATGATACTCAGCTCTGCCAAAGAGATGTCAGACAGAAACTAAATCCTTGCAACAGACGCAACTGCCTCAACCATGAGGTTCAAATCTAAACATTCAAACTTCTGCTGCAGAGATTTAACACATCAATGTGGCAAAGATGCTCCTCACATTGGTTTTTACTTTGCAGATATATAATATATTCTTAACTTTTTTTTCCTGGACTCCCTATGTCATGCTGTAAAGGTGCACTCTTCACTGAGTCCATGTCTCCTCCCCCTGTGTCCCAGTTTGCTCTTACCTGTTCACAGCTGTGGTGGTGTTAGCACTGCTGCTTCCACTGCCCATGTTGCTGTCGCACTGGCTGCTGGCAGTCTCTGCCTAGGTCCTCTCCAATCCACCAGCTGAGGCCAATGGACACACCTGTGCAGGTGAGGGACAGATCTGCCATCCAGTCAGCCTGTCCACTGGCCAAGTCCCTGGCTGTCAGTTAGTATTAATTTCTGCTAACCCCTGGGCCACGAGGTACAACAAGACACTGTGCAAATACGCAGAGATAAATCCTAGAGATAAGTAGATAGGACAGCCTAATATTTCTGAACATATAATTACTGCATGAGTTCAGCAACTACTACTCATGAATATAAATAAAATGGGAAAACATACAAGTAGTAAAATAGCACAATGACATATTGATTACATTATGATCATAAAATAAAAACGACATACCAAATGTTGCTGCACAATAAAGGACAGTTGCACTATAAGTGAAAGACTGTTCTGGGTCTACTACTATAGTGAATCTTCATTCTGAACTTTTCATCTACAACAGGCACCAGTCAGTATAATTGTGGTCGATGAAGCAACTATGGAAAGCTGTCAAGCTGTTAAACCATGTTTATATTGCACAATCAGAGTCAAATGAAAGTTTGAAGATCTTAGTTTTCCTCTCCTGACAGCCAGCCACATATTGGGCAAACAGTTGGCCTAACACCTGTTCATTAATCTGTCCATTCTTCAGGTCAGTTCTTAAATAGATGCCTTGAGATAATTAGGGTAAAGACTGATTAGCTTAAAAGCCTAATGGCCATTGTCTCACACATGCATGCACAGAGTGACACAGAGTATCACACACTCACTTTTGAAGATGTTACTGAAATATAACTGTTATGTTGTTATAAAATGTGAATATTAGATCAATCAGATCCCAAATTTCCCCTATGGGGGATCAATAAAGAATGATCTTATCTTAATTAAGACTATGCATAGTTGCATCTATAAAGCATGCAGTGCACAAACTTAGCCCTTAAACATATTTGTGCTTTTTTTTTATCCTGCCTTAAATTTCTAAAAGACATGACAACTTAAATATCAACCAGAAGCTGCTTCCAAAGCATGACTGAACATCAGTAGACACTGATGCAACCTGGCACACACAACAAATAAACACACAGTCAAACACATACAGAGCCACTACAGATACACTATCAGAGCCATTTTCCCTCCATTTTTTCCTCTCAGTTTCATAGCAGCAGTGCAGTCAGCTGCAGGTCACATGACTGATTTACCTGGTCGCACTGAGCATGATCAGAGCCCTTGGCGTGATCAGGCAAACCAGAAGACAGCAACCGGAGCAGAGCTCTGCAATAGATAAACACACAGACTGACACACCACCATTACCGCTTGTGAATTTCCCCACTGTGGGACGAATAAAGGCTTATCTTATCTTACCGGTGAGCCAGATGCTGCAGAACTAGGGGACTGTGGTTCTGGTCTCCCTAATCTTTTCTTCTTTTAATGGTCTTATTATTATATATCATTTCAGTGGAAACAGGTGTGCTCTTTAAGAGGGGGAGCAGCTGATGCGAGGACAGCATCCTAGTCTCTATCCTCTATGGAGGTAAGAGGGGATGGATGGGGTAGGGGTACATTGCATGGGGGGATCTACCTGATTGCATCTGCATTTGTGTTGGATATTATGGGAAGACAGAATGTGTCCAACTGTCTGTGACTATTGGCATGTGACTTGGCAAAGGCTGTGGGAATGGGGAGGACTGTGGGGAGCAGGAGGGGTGCAGATGCCAGCAGGGTTGAGGACACAGCAGGGCATCAGGCACATAAAGGTGAGGAACTTACCAAATTAACAAAATGACCAAAGTAGCAATCGTTACACTCCATGTAAATGTATAGTGAAAATGTGCACCATGTGAGGGGGTAAAGGCTATCACATAGGCACAAAAGTATGAATTTTCCATTACACCTGGAGCCTGCTATCACTTTGAGATGGACTGATATTGTACCCATTGAAAGACTCCCCTGTCCACAGTTTTATTCAAGACCCCACTGATTAGTAGTAATAGTTGCACTTTCACCGGAGAGAGACAGGAAAACAAATATTTACTGAAGGGTGCAAAACACAGCTTCAGGCATTTTGAAAGATGAGATAAGATAAAATAATTCTTTATTGATCCCCCATAGGGGAAATTCGGGTATTACAGCAGCACAAGCATACAATTAGATAGAAAGTATAAAGTATTAAACTATAAAAAAAGGTATATACAAGGTATATACAGGTAATACAAGTACAAATGGAATATAAAGTGGCTTAGGGGATAAGGTGACAACTTCAAATTACAAAACAGCAGCAAATGTAAGTAGTGCAATATGAGAGAGCCGCATTTTATATATATAAGAAAAGGTATGTACAACTGAAGTTCAAAATGCAAATCCAAAGTGACAATACAGTTCCAGCAGCAAGTATTGCAGTATGAGTAGTGCAGCATAATGATGGAAACCCACATAGTTATTAGAGGAGAGTCCTGAGTGTGACAGTCAGTGTGTGTGCATATGTGAGAAAGTGGGCTTGTGTGTGTGTATGTGTGTGTGTGTGTGTGCGTGCCTGCCCATGTGTATGTGTTTGCTGATATATTTTAGTAAGCAACAACAAATTGAAGATATGTCAAAGGTCATTTAGAAACATCCATCCATCCACCAATTAGTTGTACTTGCTTACCTGTTGTGAGGAAGTGGAGCTGCAGCATTGAAATATTTAGAAAGAGTGAGGCCATTAAAGTTTGTCCATTAGAGAGCAGTAAAATGTCCGTTTCCCTACATATCTTGGTCACAATTATTAAAAAAGAAAAGAAAAAAAAAGGTACACTTGGTGATCAAATAATGAATTCTTTCTAGCTGTTCAAACCAAATATAATATCATTTACGTGGTTACATACTTCAGTATGTTCATCCAAAATCCTGACTTTTGAATTATCCAATAAGATTTTTAACCATCAGATCATACAGTACAATTGTGACAGAAATGTTCAGGAGCAATGTTGGTACGAGTTGTTAAGGGTGAGTATTCACCAATTTCTTCAGTTTTGTATTGTTTGTCATCCTATTTCTTGCCATCTTCTATCTTATGTCCTTCCTGTGTTGGGCTGTGTCTCTCTTGTTCACCAAGTTAGTAACAGAACCTGGGAAATAAAAAATACAGTGGGGAGATCAGATTGGATGTTGACCAGCAAACTGCTCTGAGTTACACATGGCAGACATGTAATAGAACTGGACTATTACAATGAAGAGGCTAATACAACAGCTGATATCAGCTTATTGTAGATTTACTGTAATCCATGTATGTCTGACAATGACACACAAGAAAAGGCAGAATTGAAATGCCAGACTGGCTTTAAGTCATTTTCACACTTTCAACAGTGTCAACTTTACATAGTTGGTCCACCAGTCAGCACAGACAAGTTCATCTTTGAACTGTAAAATGTCCCATTCACTATATTGCTGATTCACAATAAAATAAATCAACAAATACAATTATCAGGATTGTTTATTCATGTTATGTGCTTCTAACTACATGGAATGATATTTGCACATTGATGAGTGCATTCGAGTGAAAGAGCAGCAAATGTGTGGTTCGCCAAAACAAATACAAACTAAACTCTGAAAAAACCCTGGGGCCCACATCTAAACAGAGACGAAAATACTTTATACAACATTAAAATTAAGATTACAAAACATACTTTAACTGTTTTTTTAAATGGCAGAGGATATTACACAGAGGTTTTGAGAATGTTCACAAAAATATATAAAATAACATGTTGACTCAGCTACACAGTAAGGACACCGTGAGCGACAGCAGCTAGCTGCACTGACGGTACCGGCCACAATGTCAGACGAAACCATGTTAAATAACATTAACTAGCAAGTTAGTTGGCTGTTAGCTAGCTAGCAGAGTGCAGTTCAATATGAAGTGAAAATGGTTAGTTACCTTCTTCCGTCCGTTTCCTGAGAAATGTGGCGCCGCTCGGAGACCTATTAGCGCTTATTCTACCAGGCATTTTTTCACCCATCGGAGCCATCATCCGCGTTGGCCGAGCGGTCAGCGCGTGTGCGAATAAGATAAATTCAAATGCGCATGCGCTAGTCGCTTGGGAGCCAGAGGCAGGCAGTTCGATTCCCGACAGACAGAGACTCAGACTCTTCATCGTGGCGCTGCAGGATACGCAACAACTGCAGTCCCCAGCTCCACCGCTGATAAAACATGAACATCGGAGTAATTAATGGCTATCATTAAGTTGACAGGGACACTGAATATGTTTTCTTTGCTAAACAGAGAGAAGCAAACCACTATTTTGTGCAAGTATGTATGACAATACTTCAGATATAAAATTATATACTGCAAAAGTGTTTGACAGTGCAACAATGCAGCAATAAATATTGTATAGATAATACAGTAAGTAGCCCTATGACTTTGTAAACAGAAATACTGTAATGTGAGATAGATGTTTTTAATACATTTGACAGTACAAACACACCCCTGCAAAATGTCATTTATTTATTTATCTTTAATTTTATTATTTTTCAATTTTATTGTGACCTGAAGCCTCTGAATAGATGTTCAAGTGTTGTTCGTTATAATGTTTGGCTTAGAATGGTTACATTCCATGTAGGTGTACCAGTTCGTCTCTGGTATTGTGAATGCTGGCTCCCTGGCATGACTCACTTGGACACATCTCATGGCTAGAATTAGACTGGTCTGGACTGCAGGCAGGGGAACGTGCATGGGGGATGTACAGGTATGTTAGTTTGGTTGTTTGGTGAATCCTTGTACGTTGCATGTTTATGTATTTTCGTCTCTGTTTAGATGTGGGCCCCAGGGTTTTTTCAGAGTTTAGTTTGTATTTGTTTTGGCGAACCACACATTTGCTGCTCTTTCACTCGAATGCACTCATCAATGTGCAAATATCATTCCATGTAGTTAGAAGCACATAACATGAATAAACAATCCTGATAATTTCTATTATCAGGATTAATTGTAACACTTTTGCAGTATATAATTTTATATCTGAAGTATTGTCATACATACTTGCACAAAATAGTGGTTTGCTTCTCTCTGTTTAGCAAAGAAAACATATTCAGTGTCCCTGTCAACTTAATGATAGCCATTAATTACTCCGATGTTCATGTTTTATCAGCGGTGGAGCTGGGGACTGCAGTTGTTGCGTATCCTGCAGCGCCACGATGAAGAGTCTGAGTCTCTGTCTGTCGGGAATCGAACTGCCTGCCTCTGGCTCCCAAGCGACTAGCGCATGCGCATTTGAATTTATCTTATTCGCACACGCGCTGACCGCTCGGCCAACGCGGATGATGGCTCCGATGGGTGAAAAAATGCCTGGTAGAATAAGCGCTAATAGGTCTCCGAGCGGCGCTACATTTCTCAGGAAACGGACGGAAGAAGGTAACTAACCATTTTCACTTCATATTGAACTGCACTCTGCTAGCTAGCTAACAGCCAACTAACTTGCTAGTTAATGTTATTTAACATGGTTTCGTCTGACATTGTGGCCGGTACCGTCAGTGCAGCTAGCTGCTGTCGCTCACGGTGTCCTTACTGTGTAGCTGAGTCAACATGTTATTTTATATATTTTTGTGAACATTCTCAAAACCTCTGTGTAATATCCTCTGCCATTTAAAAAAACAGTTAAAGTATGTTTTGTAATCTTAATTTTAATGTTGTATNGCCAGTGGTGTTACCAGGATGCCAGGTGTGGGTGGGCATTAGTCTTACCTGGGGGGGCAAAAAAAAAGTGCTACAATACTCAAAGCTCAAAATCCAGGGTAGGGCTACTATATTCCCCCCCGTTAACGCCCCCGATGAAAGCTCACTTCATCTGCTGTCAATAATTGTCATCAATTTTTACCTGCTCAGACTCTTGACTGCAGACTCAAACGGCTCAAACGGTTTTTTGAGTTTATTTCTAACTGCTGCTAATATTGCTAATATCGGCTAATCTCTCTCTTTAACAAAAGTCAAAGTTTAAAAACAACAAAAAATAGCCCGCCTCACCGTCTTGCCCCACCCGGTCCGGTCCACGTCCAGCGTCCCTCGGCTAGGCTAGCGAGACCCGGGCGCTGAAGGCTTCAGCGACGAGGCACTGGTCTCTCCAGCGTTGCCGGCTGGCTAGCGCTAGGCACGTTATGGGGCCCTCAAAGCTCCGGCAGCAACGACTCTGCCACTGCGGGCAGAGGTGACACTAGATCGCCGGCACCCAGCGTTGCGGGCAGCGAGGTAGCCTGGCCTCCTCGGAGCTCCGCAAGCCTCTCCTGGCGATCCTTGTCCTAGCCAAGTGCCCCCGGTGTGCTCTCCTCCGAGGTGCCACTGGAGAGCTTCGGTGGCATGGGGTTCGACGTGTGTGGTAGGCATGTAGGCTCACGTAGCCTACAAACATCCTCAGGAACTCGCCTAGCTTTTATAGGCCTCTGTTGACATGAACATTAGACCCATGGTGTCAACTTTTGCATTGTGCTCATTCGCGTGTCTGACACATTGTCCCTTCGATGCTCAGTCACCAGAAACTGTTTTCACTTTACAACTTGCTTTAATTTTCAAATTATTGGTTTTAATTGTTGTTTTTGAGTCTGTCCCTCTGAATTCTGGGATACTTTGGGTGTTAAAGTATTTTGAAGAATTCTCCTGAGGTCTCCATGGAAATGAACTTGGACCACCGCTGTGCTGATCTGTCTGGTAGCTGTAAGCGCCATCACGTTGATTCTCGCCACAAGCTGGCGCTGTTGTTGTTTTTTCTTTTTTCCCCCCTGAACAATAGACCCCCCCCCCCGCCAAAGTTTAACAACTTTGACCAATGTTAATGATATATAATTCTCCATGGCTCCTCCAATATATATCTAATATATATAATATTCTGTCTGTTGTTAGTTGCACTAAATAAATGCCTTTGTATTGAGCAATTCAGCCAGTAGTGACACATATTCTTTTTAAATGCATAAAAAATACAAATTGTGTTAATATGTGTGCATCTGTTTCTACTCTCATGAATATAATGATCCAGTGATGGCGTAAATAGGCACAGATCTGGGAAAGCAGGTTATAAAAAGAGCTCCTGGTAAATTCCTGTCATCTACTTTCCTGTTTCAACAAAGCAAAGTCAACTAAAGTCTGTTGAGAAATACATTTGATTAATAGAAATGAGACATTTACTTTACTGGTATTTGTCATCTATTTTTTTGAATGATTATTTTTAATGGTGAATATCTTGTGTTCTTGAGTAATCACATTATAATGAAGTATCTGAAATGACCAAAATAAGAGAGACCATTATATTCCTTGAGCTCAAGTTGATGATCTGAAAAGGCTCATATTGTGTGAACAAGGGTCAGAAAACTTCAAGGGATTAAAAGTGCAGCAGAGAATAATTTTATAGCCCTGAGCTCCTCAGACAGGCCATTACAAAGAATTGCACTGGCCCCTGGTGGCCAATACCTGAAAGTGTGTTTTACATTTGTGCCATCATCCCCACCTTTACATTTCTCTGTAAAATGTTTTCTTTTAACATCCAGGTTTTGTAACAACTGAAGATCTCACAAATGTTTTGTTTTGTTTTTTGCTGTTTTTCTTTCCGTTCCATTTTTCTATCATTTTAACAACAATGCAGATATCATAAAGCAATGCAGACATCATAAAATACAAACATGAAGCACACCACCAATCTTGGCAGCTGCCATGTAAGCTTTTTACATTATCATAGGCTCTAATTATACATAACTTTTTTAAATTGCTAAATGAATTGATTCTAATCATCCATCTGGAGGAAAATAGCATCCTCCTGTATTTTAGAAGGTCCACTTCTCTAATCTACATGTTGATTTAATGCTCCCTTGTTTTAAGAGCTAATCCAATCTGCTGTTTTTTATGAAATCTGTCTAACACTGAAAGAATACTCAAAAAAAGAAGACAAAACAAAAAATCTGCTGCAAACATGGGCAAATTAAAACATTTATTTAATTTCATTTCACAGCATTTTTTAAATTTTTTTTATGAATCAATGTTGACAAAGAATTAAAAAAAACTTCTTTCTTCAGGAGGCTCAGAAATGAACACTTTTAATGTATGAAAGAAGAGTTTGTCCCTTAAAGTGACAGCTGACATTTATCAAAACATTAAGAAAGCTTTGTAAAGAAACTGTATGAAACCTTTCATGTTTTTTATGTGTTAATTTTACGACTTAATAATATCCTGATTGTGTATACGAGAGATATGAAAGTGAGAGTAATAACTTCATTTTTGGTGAATATAATTTGTTGTTTATCTGCAGCACTGAATGACACTGAAGCGTGTACTGCTCACTACTGAGAGACGTCATTCAGAATTTCTCACTGCTGGTGACCGGGCTGAAGGGTTTTGCAGAGTCAGCCATGAAAGCCTCAATCTCCTCCACGGTGCGTGGGACGCAAGTCAGCAGCTCTATACCATCAGCTGTCACTGCAATGTCATCTTCAATGCGAACCTGCAGAGTGTACATACACAGTAACACAGTAGTCAGGCAAACATGGAAATGGTAAAATCAAGGCAGGAAATGTTGAAACTCAGTCAATGCAAAAAATGTACATGCACATAAGAAATCATATGTTGAATGTGAGCTGGACCAATTGGTGAAAATGATATTCACATTGCAGAAGTTATCATAATTATCATTACTTTTAAAGCTAAATGATTTTCAAGATCAAAATGTAAGGTGTGAATGTACCACAACCATTAAAGGAATAGTTGTACAATTTCATTCGCTTCTTATAACTCATTAACATCATCATGTCCAACAGGACAACACACATATGCAAATGCATTTTAACTACAATACTTTTTTAAAAGTGTAAAAAAAAATGCACATTTACACAATTTTCATGCAGATTCCCCTGTAAAATGTCCATTGGAGCTTGCAGAGCTACTGTTCTAGGTTCATTGGAGCTTCTATGTTGACAGATTTTAGCAATTAAGTTGATGATTTCAGGAATTTTCATTTTCACCATCATCACATAAAAGTCAACAACTTTCACATGAATCAGTCACAGCATATCTGTGACCATACCTGATACTTTTTATTTTAGAAAGGTTATTATGAATACCTTTAAAATGGTCTGGTTCCATCACAACTTGCCTTGAGGATTTATCAAATTTCTGGATTTCCCATGTCAAAGCCATCATTATTTATACTGTAATACACTGTAGTCTTTACTTTGCATTACTTGACATTTTCACATTGCTTATAGCATTTAGAGTCGAAGTTGTACATTTAGCCAATTGCAAAACATGAAAGAATATCAATGTTGTCATTCTGTGGATTAAGTATCAAGTCAGTGTTGCCCTGTGAGCTCTCTGGTGAGTGCATTTCAGTAATGGCTTAGTAGCATTAATCCTATAGACAAGTTGATTAATGTCTTGTTCTCCTGAATCCATCCAACAAACACAAATCAGAATTTGCAGGCAGACTGACCCCTCCAAAGCCGCGGAAGCGAGCCAGCACTTGGTTGTTGATGAAGCAGTTCTGGGTAGGGTTGGCCAGGGCCTGGTCCAGCAGGTGGTTGATGAAATAAATACCAGGCTCCACGGTGAGGACCATCCTCTCCTGCACCAGGCGGCCCATCCGAAGACTCCTCAGTCCAGGTTCATTAATACGCTCCACCCCCTGGACAACAGTAAAGTGTGTTCAAACTACAGCTATGGCGTCACAGTTACATAAACTGACTATAGTAACATTTTTTATAATAGTATTGAAATAATATTTCTTTTTACCCTGATTGCAAAAAGTTGGGATGTTCAGTTGAATACAGTAAAAACATATTTAACAAGATTTAAACTTTTGTTTGTTTTGTTTTTTCTATGCAATATACACTCATTCTGCATTTGGAGGACATGAATTGCTGTAGTTTTGAAAGTAAAATCCTTCCCCATTCCGCCTTGATATTAGCTGCTCAAAAGTATTGGGTCTTTGTCTTTGCTGTGTTACGTGCTTCATCAAGCACCACACATTTTCAATAGGAGACAGGTTTCGGCTGCAGGCAGGCCTGTCTAGTACCCACACTCTTTATGTTTGTTGCATTTGCAGAATGTGGTTTGTCTTTGTCTTGCTGGAACAAGCATCATATAATTTCATTAATCCATTTCCTGTAGGCCTGAGTGTCTTACTGAAACCAGCTAAAAGTGTCATTTGTCATGTATCCGCAGACTGAGTGAGCTCTGTATCCATATTCATCGAGCCTTCCTTCACAGAGTACTTCCCATACTGACACCTTTTGCTGGTGAACACTCAGCAGTTCTGCTGGCATAATGGTTTTCTGTATTTAGTTGTCAAAAGTGCATAACTGTACAAAATCCTCCACCACAACCTGAAACCGTCTGTGTTCAGAGTTCAGACAACATTTCAGCTTCCTCTCTTGCCTGCCCTCATCCTGAACTTGTTCCTGCAGCTTGGCCTCTTTTTGTTGCGCTCTCACTTCTGCACTGAGGGTCTCTATAATTGATGACGCATCAATATTGGAGGCACAGGACTGTGTTTTCTTCCTCTACTGTCTGGAGTCTTTGACTGTTACAACCCTGAGTACCGGTCGGTTGTCATGTGGGCAATCCCAGAATTTAAGTCATCTGTTCTCACCTCAGGGTATCCTCCCACATCGTGCACGTCAATACCCAGCAGGTGTCCCAGCCCGTGAGGCATGAAGACAGAGCCCAGGTGTACATTCATCATGTCCTCTATGCTGCCATTCAGGATGCCGATCTTCACCAGCTCCTCCAGGTGAACCCGGTCAGCTAGGCGGTGCATGTCAGTCCACTTCACGCCTTCAACATAAACAACATAGAACAAAAAAAAACAAAAACAGCAGGTTATTTTGTATTGAACTTGAAATTTAAGGATACATGTTGTTATTAAGCCTGAAAGCTTCTTGTAATCTAGGTACGAATCTAAAAACAGGTTTACAAAGAAATAATATTTGTGTGACCCCAGTAGCTATAATTAAAAGTATAGAAAATATGTGTAACTGTACCTTAAAACCTTAAGCAAAATTAACCCCTTTAGGGACTCAAGTCATTACAGTGGTCACTACTATGGTTTGTACTTTTACTGCGCTGCTAGTACTTCTTTGAGGGTTCCACAGAGTAGCTTAAATTGTAAGTACTTTCCCTCAGTTTTTTGTGGGTCAGTAAAGTGTACTCAATATTTAAACTGACTAAAAGATGATAACCTGGTCTGATGGCAGCCATGACAGTTCGAGAGGATTTGAGGACAGCCTCATAGATGGCCCTCTGGTCTGGAGTGAATTTGCCATTGGCTGGGAAGGAGCAGGTGATGTCTGAGGAATAGCAGTAGTACTCGCCACCCATGTCAAACAGACTGCAGGGGTTAAAACATCACAACTACTTTAGGCAAATTTATTTCCACAGTGTCCAAAGTGTTTTCGAGCCCAAAGATAAAAAGATACTGAAGGCTACTCACCACATATCTCCATCTGTAATTGTCTTGTCATTTGGAGCACCAGCATGGCCATAGTGGAGGATGGAGGAGTTAGAGCCCCTGTTGTTAAGCAATAACAGAATATGTGAACTGAAAAGACATATGAACAGTTGAGCTATAACTAAATACTGCACTACATGGTGGTATTTGCATTGAATGTTACTTTATATATAGATACCATTAAAACAAATTGATGTATTTCAATAAACATCAAAGGGATTCCAATCTTTAGAAGTTTCATCTAGTTCCTTTTACCTACTTAATTAGAAAGCCCAGACACAGTGTATCGTTCAAGAAATCACAGAGATAATAAGGCCCACATTTTTCAAGCTCTTAATTTGAACAAGGAAATAGCTCAAATCGGCTGACCACTAATCACCAGGAAGTATTCATCTCACATGGCCTTTAACACAAAAGGGCAAAGCATGATTAGCAAAAATGTCTCGATATTCTTCTTCCTTAACGATGCTATAATAATCAACAAAGAGGAATTTGATGCAGGCATGCTTTGTTTCGAGCAGTGAGACAGTTGGGAAACTGCAGTCCAACATCCTGCCTATCCTACACTCTGCTTTAAGTGATTCTAATGTTTTTGTTTTCCAGCAATGGTCTGACATGTGAAGATAGCATTTTCCATGTGTGGTCTAAAGATTTGAACTGGTAACTTCTTTAACCTCAAAGCCACACTGTATTCATTTCTAACAACATCCTTGTTATACCCTGTGTATAATTAATCACTTAAGTAAGTTTAATGTTAAATAACTGAGTAAGGCTGCAATCATGTTTCTCCAGGCTGCACACAGGTGAATGTGCACGGGTGTTACTCATATACGTATGCATGCCTTTTGCTGTTATACTTATTTAGACTGTTTAGGTTGGGTTTTGTGCCTGTTTTGAACCATCACCCGACAGGAGTTGAATCAGCCAATCAGCTTGCTTGCCAAAGCCATAGACAAAAGACATAGTTTAGATTTGGAAGGTGAGCACAGTGAGTACTCAGCAGGCCTCTGCAACCTACAATGTTTACATGTTGCTAAAATGATGATTGGGGGAGATGCATGATATCAGTGTCAGAAATAAAACAGGAAAACATCAACTGACAAAGCCTTACGTTCCACAGATACAGGTGTACGAAGTGTGACGCATCCCTCCTTTGTTGTAGCAGTAGTGCTGGAACAGGCTGCAAAGGAAAAAAAAGCCCCCAGTTAGAAAAAAAGAAATCAACAATTCCAGCACAGCAGAGATGAGAGAACATACTAATTAACTGAAGGACTTTCACTGCCCTCTTTCTGACTCCATGCTTTTTAAGAATTCATTTAGCACTCAGTCTTTAATTATCAGACAATCAAGTTTATCAAACACTTGTATGGATCTCGACAACATTGCAACACTGTGAAAGATGAGTCCACGTTTCCCGTTTCTTTTTGCATACACAGCAAAGGCAAATGAGCATGACTGACTGCTGACAGAAACGTATTAAAAAAACCCAAAAAAACCACTGCAAATAGTCTCATTAGATGACCTTTTGGGTCAACCCTTTTAAGCTTGAATTTAAAAGCTACAAAGTTAGTTATGGGTTAGTTGGTGTCTGTACTGTATAATTATACTGACCACTGGAACTGATATTGTGCACATTCATGTTGCATTGACACTTGAAAATTGATTTTATGATGCTTTAATAGTCATTATTTTGATTTTATTCTTTATTTTTTGTACTTTCTATGCCAGTGTCATTACAGGGCAGTGAAGCATGTGACATAATGTAAGCAAACCATAACAAGCAAGAACCTTAGAGTACTAACTCCACTGTACCTATAATAAGAATACCTTCGCTAGAGTGTCGACATTCCCTGAGGCATGACATTTCTTTTTGTTCCGACTGAGCGATACAGTACTGTATCAGCATAATGTCTGTCTAAATGAAATGTGACGGGACCAGAGTTGGTCTCCATATGCCATAAAGTTTTATGTCATGAGACTATCTGAAAGTAAAGTCAAATGAAATATGATCTGCTTCAATCTCCACTGTACATATAGATATAAAAGCGTAGACAGACGTTTTATTTCTATGTCTTGTCACCAAACATGAGCAAATATATAAACATGACAAAAGAGGTTTCACTGACAAAATGCACCACTTACCTCTCCATTTCATATTCTTTCTGTCCAGGCTTTACATGCTTCATGACCTACAGACAAAAAATGGATCTCAATGTTTACCTTATGCACAAAGTACCCAACCGTCATAACTGTTTTCTGTGGAAACCTGATGGCTTTTTTTCCCTCCTATGTTTATGTGATGCTTTTGGGCACCCTCACATTTAACATAACACAATGAATAGTGGATTTGTCCCTTGACAATAGTCTGCAAGATTTAGGTAAAATATGGATTAAGAGTTCAAGTCAGTGAGAGTCCCCTCAAGCGCTTACTGATTTGGAAGAACATTTTCTGTACAGTCATAGGTAAGGTTATAAAAATCTACCAAAACGGGGAACACATGGGCAAAAACATACCTCATTAACCAAGTGTAATGATCACACTTGTAATAGGTGGGGAAACAACTGGAGGAAAACTATATTGAAGGCTCATGGGAAGTGATTTCAGAGAACAGATAACAACCCCAGAAGAGGCTTTTCATGGTGATAAAGTGAAATCCTGTGCACAAGTAAAATATTGCCTTAATGTTACAGCTTATTGGTCAAAGGCTATCTCTGTTAACTGCCAGCCTCAGAGCTACTGGACAAAGTTAAAATCGATAGCATTTAAACAGTTTATCGCCTAAGAGGATCCTGACATCTTGAATCCCTTGGTCGACTTTCAAACTCAATAAGCTGCTTGATACTTAGATACTTTGGGTGTATTTTTCTTTTCTTTCCAATGCTTTTCTTTTATTATTTGAAAACGAACAATTAATTGGAGCACCTTTGTAGATGCCCTGTCTAGCCACAAAGAATCTTACCATTTTGTGGGCTTCACTGGAAATCCTGTTGGTGTAGCGCAGGACCTCCAGCTCCATATCAGTCTTAATGAGACGGCTGCAGACACAGACAGAAACAAGAAGTGAGAGACCAGCTCTCTCATTATGATTTTTATGCTGGCATTTTGTGGATGCACATATGAAGCCTAACAGTACAGAGAATTCATAAATGTATCACATTGACATAAAGGAAAGCAGTATTTGTATTATGGTGGCTTTTTGAAATTCATCTTTCTAATACACACTGCTCATACAGTAACATACGCTGAACAGATGGACCTCAATCATTCCCAGGAACATTGTATAAATGAGACCAGCTGTTTGTTGAAATTTCAGTTGAAAACATTCTAATAATCGATGGCTGAAAATGTTTCAAACCACGATAAAATATAATTCAGTCTAAGTTGTGAGACCATATTCGAACTTGCCTGCTGATCTCACCATTTCTAATTCATTTTTGAGAGGAAAGTAGTAGCTGTGCCTTAGATGGTTAGTTACTGCAGAGTATTAAGAATGTCTGCAATAACAGAAACAAATAAAGAGCACAAGGTGTGGTAACCAATAGTAACATGAATAAAAAGTGAAAAAAAATAGCCCATTAAAAGAGTGCCATGCGAGCTCTGCAGAGAAGAGGGGGCAGGGGGTTCAATCAAGTCTTTCTCCCCAGGAGGTGTGACTGCAAAGCATTCCTCCTTATTTCACAAAATGTCAATTCATCTGGAGGGTGCAAACTCTAATGCCAAGGACAACCGAGCGAGCACGAAGCCCATTACATCCGTGCGGACTGGCTTCTGATTCTAAGAGAGGAAAAACACCAGCCAAAGAAAAGCTCCTGTTTCTGATTACAGACACACAACTACCTGACTGGGCAGCTGTAATTGACAAGGTTTGTGAGTTAAAAGTAGCACAATAACTGGAGAAACTTTAGGGGAATTAAGGGAGAGGCTACAGTACAGTCTTTATTTTCACCTTGAGTGGACTTTCTCAATGCTATTATAAAACATATTTTCATTACTTACCATTCCACAATGACTGGGTGTAAAAGAGTGTTGTTCACCTGGAAGCTGATAGAAAAACAGCAGCATTGTAAATATGAATAAAACTTTGTCAGAAGTTCAATAACGAAGATCTCATCCCTCACATTCTGCATTTGTTCCTTTGTCAGTAAATATCTGCTATTTTTCTGCTCTTGTATTTTCCCCCGTCACATCACCTCTCCCATGCTGTCACAATCCTGACGTCACCATACGTGACCAATGATCTTTCTGCCTGTGTTCACAAGTCAATCCGCCACTGGTTGCTGCTCTTTAAATATCATTGCAATTCTGTCATTCTGTCTTTTAGACCTGCTGTTGCACAACACACCACCTCCCCATCCCTCCCACGACCTCCTGGATGTTCCCGGAGACGCAACTGGGAGGTTCTGTTAACCACCTGCTGGCTTTCCTCCACCACTACCAGGGTCTTGACTCTGGAGGGATCCTGGCTGTCTCTCATCTTCATATGGATGTACATCAATGAACATCAATGGACACTAATCGCCAAAAATATTTTCTCTGTTGCCAACCTCAATAAATATTGTTACACACTTCTAATTAAACTTTCTTTTTTGAAATTTTACCCAAATAGATATATTAGCTTCTGCTTTTTCAAAGCAGTAAGAGTCAGAGTGTAGAATAGATGAAATGGTGTTATGTATGCGGCGAGAAAAGAACAAAGACGAGCTAAGAACAACAGTAACATTGCCATTCATTGATAACTAACAAGCAAAAGCAAGATTATTCGCTTAATTAAATCATATGCAGAATTAGGTTAATAAGCAACAATCCGTATGCATGAGAGTGTGTTGTATCCTTGGCTATAAAAGAAAAAAAAACACAACAATAACCTCCTCAAACAAAGTATAATTATGTTAATGTGAAGTGATGCCAATTAAACATACCCACTAATTCCTTCAAAGGAGGCTTCACGGCAGATGCTCCCGCTATCTGTGTTCTGTCCTCGCTGCATGGGGAGAAAAAAAAAAAGGATGTCAATAAAGTGCATTAAATTTGCATAATCTCCAGGCTGATAATCTATCCCATAATGACAGATGAGAACATTTTTTGACAAGTGAAGAATTAGTAAAAAGAAGTTAACATTTATTCTCAACTGCACTTTTTAGCTTTAGATTTAGATGTTTAAAAACAGATAGTATTGACAATATTTAACAACTTACATGCACAAAAAAAAACTTTTTATATTGGATATGATGAATGAGTTGGCAGCTAATATCAGGAAGGGTGAGGAAGATCTTCTTGGACCTTTTACAGATTACCATCCTTAAAGCTGGTTCAGTAAAATACTCCCAACACATAAAGAAATACTCCTCATAATACTCATAATAAACAAAACTATCGCTCGCTCTAGTCAGGTAGGAATGAGTGATGCACTGTTACAATACAGAGAATCCATGGGCATACCAGTGTTAGCAAAGTGGCTGGTCTCAGGTTGGTCAGGACATCGACAAGCTGCAAGGAAGCAGACAGGGAATAATTAGAAGACGCACAGTGGAGCAGCAGAGACAGCAAGCACCACTTTTTCTTCAGCTCTCTGTCTGCAGAATAAAGGTCACTCTGGCAGACGCCGTTGTGGCTACGTGGCCTCTCTGGTACGCAGCAGCACACCGGATGACAAACCTCAAGCGACTTTATTACTCCTCTGCCAACTACCTAAATGTCAGATAACAGATCCCTGACTCAGTGCCCGCAGACAATGTGGTGATATTTGAGCATTGTTATTATTAATACCACTAAAATTGACTTCCTACAACATTCAGCTTTGCCTCTGCGGAGCAGAAAAAGCCCACCATGACAACTAAAACTTCAATCTAAATTGCAGCTTCATTTTGGAAGATTGGATAAATGCTATTGTAATTAAAAGTATTAAATGCTGTTGTAGGGATGTTATTCAATGATTAGCTGCAACAATAACTTCAAGTGTTAAAAAAAAAGGTTTCCTCAACTATTTAATTAGTTGAAAATCATCAACATTTTTAGTAAAGTCAAGTAAAGCAGAATAAAAGAAGTTCAAAGAGATATGAAAAAATTTCTGAAATAAAAACCAAAATTTGAAGATTAATGGCAACAAGAATCATAGTGAATACTCCTGTGCTTTTCTTCTTCTTCTTTTTTAAATTATAATGGCTTACTTGCTGCCGTACAAGACAGGTTGCAGAAGGCAAATGTGATTTGTTGCGCATACTTTCAAATTTCTTAAAATATCAGCACAGATCCAGAAATGTGGATATCAAAAAAATACCTCACACAATAAATTGTGATGCTAAATAAAAGCCAAAACCTAGAAAGACTAAAAAACACATTGCTCACATTTTTCTCCGCATACTGCTGCATTTAACAATTCAAAGGTAACTTTTTGCATGCTAAGCAGGGCAATGCTGATAAAAGTGTGTGAGCAATAACACCTTCCATGTCTGTGTTTGAAAAATAGAAAACTGTTCAAATATTCATGACTTGGTTCTGATAAAAAAGACATATTGTTCTCTTTTAGGTTCTTTTGTAGGCAGCATTGCCAACTGAATAATAAACACCACCAACTGATTTTTGTTTTCTGACTACATGGCAGAATTGGTTAAACAAATGCAGAGAAAACTGTTCTATGATTTCATGTTTTCTAATATACTGTAGCATTGAGCTGCTATTGCTTTATGGAGGAAGTGGCTGAATTGAAGCGATAATTTGAAACTTAAAATGCAACTAATTAGGAAGCCTAACACCTCAGGCAGGTGAGGAGATGTAAAAATATCTGAAATATCATCAGCAGGATGAGTCATTAAAAGGTTACAGAGTAAATTTAGAGATCAATGTAAAACTGTATGAGATTGTTTCAAATGCACACCCCAGTGATTTGTTGGCCAGTGAAAGCCGTTATACTGTAGTCCGATTATAGTGTTTTGATTTGTCAACACGCACGCCTCCAAAATAGCTCTGGAGCTGTCAACCCTCCAATATAGCTCCCCTGGGAATCTGCTTTCAGCACTGATACACTGTTTTCCCAACCTCTCAAAATACACAATTACAGGCAGTCTGAACAGAAATGTATATTTAGACGAGGCTGTCAAATGACGAGAATGGAAATCCACAACAAAAGCCCAGGGAGAGAATTTTGCTGGTCGATCTCTGTCAGGGGTATGCACGCAGGTGAACTGCTCTACCAAATGGTTTATCAGTATGAAGCTCCACAAGCTTTGTGTGAACCTAACTACAGCCCACATTTTCTCAGACAATAGCCTCTGTTGTCATGGACAGCCCAGAGACCTTTTACATCCTGTAACACAAATGTGTGCACATGCCCTAAATATCCAAATAAATCCTACTTAAATGCTCCATGGTAACTTATATTTCAACACACAACATTGTTACAAATATGTTGGAGGCACAAAAAGGCTTCATAATTAATTTTTACTTGATATGTTTAGTTGAGCAGATGTAAATAATGCAGGTCTGTGCTCTGAACTAAAAATGTTTGCAATGACACCTTCTGCTGAAGGAGGTCCAAGTACAAACCCAAACTGGACAGTGGTCCTACTATCTGACGCCACTGATATCTTTGCCAGGAGGTTCAAGCAAAAGAGTGATGAGTTTCACCTTTAGAACAGTCTATGGAGGCACCCATGTCCTTCGCTGTAACTTCATCGCTGGGTGACTGAACATCAAGGTTCAGCTACTGCATGGAAAAAAGGTCACACACAGAGGCTATAAAGAGCAACGCCAATGCATGCGGACTTACATCACAGGTGTATTGAACCTCATCAACAGCATACTTCTGCTTGAAGTGCTCTTTGGGAAAGATCCTGTTAACATACACAAAACACGCAATGGATAAAGAAAAGAGCATTCAACAAACAGGACTATATATATATATATATATATATATATATATATATATATATATATATATATATATATATGACATACACATATACTCATTCTCTAAAAACATAACAGACAAGGCAGACATTAGAGGAAATGAACTATTCAGGTCAAAGGTCAGAGGGAGACAGAAAAACTAATGAAGAACACAGCACTTTCACTTGCTAATCCAGTAAGTCCTTATCTTACACACACTTTCTCCCCCTCTGTCTTCATAAAATGAGCCTTGCTGTCAGGTCTTCAAAGAAAGCAGGCAAATAATGCCGAAAATATTCTTGTTCATCTGAAAGTTCAGGTTACTTTTAAAGTTGTATTATCACGGTTGTATTTTTGAATTTGCAAGAGGAATATTTCCAAAACAAGCAATAAATAAAAAACAAATTAAAAAAATCTTACACATGAGCAGTGTGTGGACTGGAAATACTACAGCAGGCTTTGGTATCAGCATAATAAAAATATGCTTAAGGTGGTTTGAGTGACGACAAAACTATTAAATCTTAAATGGTTCATGGTGGTATTTACGATAAAAAAACTAAATACAAGCGCTCATTTAAAAAACAAATTTATACTGGGTGTAAAGGATCTAACTGTGTAGCTTTGTCAACCCTTTCTTCAAGTTAGGGCTCACAGCTATGGACCAGCTGGTGATAATTGTTGGCCATATACACAGCTCTTTGAAGATTAGTGTGACTCACTCTCCCATCCAAGTAGCATAGCTTTCAGGCAGTTTGGGAACAAAAAGGATGGATTTCCCAGAGTCCACATCAATGGCTCCATAACAGTCAGGCTCAGTTACTCCAAAAGCCCAGTGGAAGAAAGACTCCTACAGAATGGAGAGAATCAGCCAGAGCATTAGTGAGGGAGATTATGACAGTCAGCCAGAAGAGAGAGTTAGCTAATTCTGATCAGGTTATTACACCAGGGGAAATAAGGTCCTTGATTGGCTCAGTTAGGTTACGAGAGGTGAATATACAGAGCTCAAAAACAAACAAAAACTTTTAATGTGCCCACTGATTTTTGTAAGTCACATCCTAAGGAGGTCAGAGACTGAAGTGATTTCTCGGCAGGGTGACTGGCCTACATATTTTTGACAGAGTGAGGAGATAAACAGTGCCCAAGAAACTCAGTACTGGACTTGACTCTGGGAGAAGTTGGATGAGTTTTTTGTGGCACCTTGACAGAATGCCCTCTGGGTACTTTAGGGAACAGACAGAAACAACTGAGTGGAGTCTGACACAGAACATGCTGGAGGGACTTAAACTCAGTGTTGCCTTGGGGATCATGGATTGACAGATAAATACATGCAAGACCTTGCCCCCACCTCACACTCAGTTTTGCACAAATTCCAGAGTCGACTACAGGCTACCTACCTGCCTGAAGAGGAGGTCTGTGTCTGTGCAGTACCTCTGCTTCTGCTCTCCTCCCTGCAGCACCACCACTGACTGCTGCACCACTCCGTCTTTGGCTTTCAGCCCGCTGCACAGCCGTCGACGGTTCTCTGCAAACAGGGCAGCAGACACCCTCAGGGTGTCATTACCCAGCCAGTAGACGGGTCTGAAAGGACAGGGCGACAGAAGGTAAGTTAGAGTAGTGGTTGGAGAGAGTGATCTCTTAACAGAAGGACTCAGAGTCAAGATTAGGATTGCCCTGTCAAAAGGCACACAAGTCTAACATAACCATCATTCCACTACTCTCTGATATCCTAGTGCTTATTCACAAAAGGACATAGTGGCTGCAGTGGGACTTCACTTCTCACTCGTTGTGCTGGAGATGTTGGGGATTCAGCTCACACACACATGTTTACACAACAAGGAGAGAGGACCCATTATGTTTCTAGCCCTATCTGGAAGTAATCCTCAGGATTTGGTCGGTACATTTCAGCCTGAAGACGTGGGTGAACCACGGCACAGCCAGTCTTCAGACAGAGTTAAGAGGTAGATATAGACAGAGTGACATCCTTTTAAGTGATAGGTCTTGGCCATGAATCTCGGTCTCTAGCCATGGCTTTACTGATAAGATAACAAACACAACATATCTGATTTAGGCTGGACTGTACTAAAGGTTAATCTATAGTCTCATAGTATTTTATGGCTCAAGGATTTCTGTATCAGTCACTGTTGGCTGAGTGAGGGTGTAACAGTGCATCTACGAGGACAGATAATTCCCCATGAGATGGTAAATTTAGTAAATTTCCCCTAAGGGGGATCAATAAAAGTTATCTTATCTTATCTTAAATGATGTTATTAAAGAAGGCAGACACAATCATGTACTACACTGTAATCCAAATACCCTGCTGGTAGTAGCCTAGGAATGAAAAAAAAAAGCTTGTAAAAACATGTTCTTTTAAAGATTGTGTCAGTGAGATACTGATTAAACAATGTTAATTTTTGAGGGAAGAGTTTCTGGTGTTGTACTGGATTACATAATGTCACAAAGGTATGTCTGATGTTTGTTCCAGTCTCTGGCAGAGATCACCTTACGTCTGCAGATTGCTGACAACTTCATGATTACCACAGCAGATTCTCGCATGCTTTTATCTAATGATCAAAAGACGTCTGCCTAGCTTGTGTTGCGATTGCAAGAAACTGAAGCTTGTTCTATTGAGATCACTACCTAATTATTTCACTCATAAATACTGTATGATGCACCACATGTCACATCAGCACCGAGAAGAAGCCATTCTATGTTCACGAGAATATGAGACACATAATTGTGCTGGTGTACTAAACACATTTGCCACAGGTTTGACAAACATGCATGTAAACTGCTACTCGAGCATGCACCTGCAATACTGTAAAACATGCAGTTCTAATTATGTTTCTGCAGGATCCTAAGACAAAGCTGAGCTGTCAAAAAATGATTACAGTAATTTAAAAAAATGAACACAAAAATTAGTTTGCCCAGTTTTTGTATTATCTTGGGAAATACTGGATACTTTCATGTTTTAAGCCTATAACATACTTCAAATGAAACAGTAATGAGGGGTCACAAGTTGCTTCATTTTAAGGGGGCCCAAGCCAAAAGGTTGAGAATTAAGTGCATTTACTGTAGAAATTAAGGTTTTTTAAAAGAGTAAAGTACAAATATTTCTGAGCAGCAACTTTTTACCTCAAGCAGCTGCAAGTGAGATACTTCCAGTTTTTTAAGAAAGTGGAAGTAAGATTTATACTGTTTTAATTTATTAATTTATTTTTTTTTCTATACAGTTAATGACATATATAACATATCTACTCATATATCTGTAGTGTAGAGAGTTCACTTCATCCTCAAGAAACTAAACTTCAGGACATTTTGTGTAAATTTCACAGGTTGGCAGAGAGTGCAGGAAACTGTAAATCTGCCTGGCAACAGACGAGCAGAGCGAGAAATATCTTAATGTTAAAAGTTAAGGCTTGACTAAAACACGACTTCATTATTTATCTGAGTTAAAATAAATAAATATTCTGCTTAGTCTGAAAACAGAAAGCTCAACTCACTGTGGTGCTGCAGCCATGTTGACGTGCTGGTCCACACTGTCACGTGTTGACTGGAGTCACATGAGTCGTGCGCCAATCAGCTGACGTGGCGTTGTGCTGCGTTCATGGCTTTAGGAAATACCAACTTCAACAGTCATGTTGTGTTGAGAGGCTGATATCATGTTATTTATCGGTTTACAAAGTGCTGCAGTCAGTAAGAGAAAACATCAAGCATGTAAAATTAAAAGAAGAAGATATCAAAACAATGCAGGCCCATGAGCAACTACTGAAAACACTGCTGAAAAATCCAGTTTTTAATATTAAATAGCTACAATACACAGCTATACTACACAGACACACATGCAGACACCAGCTGCAATCTCTGTTTGTTTCATTATTATTCAATCTACATCTGCAGTTATACATCACATGTTTTTTAATTACAAGAGGAATAGCCCAATTAAGACACCTGACCTCACAGAGTCACAAGGGAGAGCTGCTTTCAGTTCTTTCTTTTTTTTCCTTTTTTTCTTGTCATGTGCTGAGGAAGTAAAACTATCCATGGTCATGAATATAAATGAGTCCAAACTATGATGATTAGTGCATGTTTTATAATCTACATACAATGCAGTGCATGCAGTCCCATGCAGACTGATGCTTAGCCAGTGAGTTTTTCCAAACAAGGCCTTGTCTATTTACCATTGCACCACATTGTATTGTTTACAAGTTAGTACTGGACTAAACAATGTGTCATATCTAATCTGTCGAATGTCCAGAGGTGAGGTAACAGCACTGAATATACACTCACTTTCGATTTGATCCTGCAGTGGTGCTTTTACAGTAAAAACAGTAGGGGGAGATGCAACTCTCTATTGTCACAATGCAGAGAGGGGTTGAGAAATAATTAATTATTATGAGCAACTGCAGATACATGATGCAGGTAACTGTAAACAATGTGTCATAAAAGACAGCATCAAGACATAGATGATGGGCTGTCAAGAGGGCTGGCACCCTGACAATGAAACATGAGCACCTTTCACTATAATGACAGGTCAAGGTACTGAATGTGATAGCAAGATATTTTGACACCTATCAGTTGTGCGGCAGAAATAAAGTATGTAGTTTCATAAAGACTTCCAACCTGGGTAGATGGAAGCATCAAAAATTCGAGGTGGATGGGGAATTTACAATAAACTGTTGGAACTGAACTAGCTGAGCAGTAAATGAGAATAAACGTATAAAGTATTGTCACAAATGTCATTTGTCCATGTCTAAATTCTTTGAAAGTGTGGACTTAATATTTTGTAGACTTTAGATTTCTGGTTATTAATAAGGCTCCTAACCTTTCCATTGCCTTTCTGCCGGTGTGGTCTCAGTTAAATGAGGCCATTGCTCTCGATATGTGGTGCCTAATTTGAAATAGAGGCAGTTTCACTCATTATATTCATGTGTATACACTGGCCACTTTTCAAAGACCGGAGCACAATCCAATTATAATCATCCTTGTTTTTCTTGCAAAACACATTGAACTTACAAAAAGTCAGATTAGTTCTTAGACAAATCAATGGCTTGAGTCACGCTCCTTCCTGATGTGCCACAAGAATATATTCTGACGTTACACACTCATAATTTTTTTGTTCCTCCTCAGTGGCCTCCTGGCACAGAGGAAATGTTTCTGCTGGAAGTACAAAGAAAGACTCTGGGACACCAGGCATCAAGCCACCACTGTCACTGTAGACTGGGTGCCAGTTGCCCTGCATGCTAAATTTTATCTCTTGTGCCAGCTGTAAGTTGTGCTGATACAGTTGAACTGCTCAGCTTTGAACCCTTGACTTTGCTCCTTGCAGGCGTTGGACATTCGCAATGGTAGGAGGAGCGTCTTCAAAGACACTAGGACTTTCAGGACAACAAGGGGGCAGAATAAATACAAGAAAGTAGGGTGGCTGGGAACACACACTACCATAACATATGTGGTGAATGATATTAAAAAGAGTCGTTTGAGGAAAATAAGTTCAACAGTGATGGCTTGTGACTAGAAAACTGCTGGTTTGTCTACTCAGTCTGGCTCAAAATTAAGCAAGGCTTCCCACTCTCTCTGTGACTTCTTTCCTTGAGCAAGGCACTTAACACTTCACCAGCCTGAGCTTGTTGAGGGCAGCTCCCAGATGTAAAAGTGTGAATACTGTATATCCGTAATCCTCTATGGAACTACTTCCAAGATCATTTCAAAATAATATGTTGTTCTTAGTTAACGTTTCCCATTTAAAAAAGCCTGACATTACATTCAGCATGTAATCTAGTGGATACACATGTCTAGTGATGGTCCTGCTTCCCTTTTGCTCACAGGAAGGAGAGTTATAATGGAACACAAAGCAGAAATTTTCACCACTTGTGTGAAGACTGAGACAAAAACAGTGCATTTAACTGTATTTTGTCAAAATATCGCCATCAGCATATGGACTGAGAACACCGTTAATATTACTTTTAATCCATTTCAAGTTCTTTGCTACTCCTAAAATCAGTTTCTTAACAATAATAATCATAAATCCAAGTTGACCAAGATTCAGACATCTAATGAAATGAGGGTTTCAAACATAAAAAAATTACATCAAATCACCATAAATTTCCTCCTGAAACTAACCCAAACCCTGTCCTGCAAAAATGCTTCAGTCAATTAGGCAGATAGTGGAGTGTGGCGAGACGCACTATTGACTCACATTATTTACTCTCTTCAGATGACCAGAAGAGGGTTTAATTAAAACACAGAAAGCTGCCTGCAGGCAGATGGACTCTGCTGAGTGGGTTCTTACTGTAGCACCTTCTGGTGAGCGTGTCACAGACACACGTGTCTGCGGCAAAGCTGGGTAAAGAACAATTTAATTAAAAAACTGAAATAAAAATGAATCAAATATTTTTAATTATTTCACAAGCAGATTGTTTTCATGTTACTGATGTCACTTTTATTATGCCTAAAGTACAAGTTCTACATCATCCGTCTAAAAACAAACAAAAAAATTCTTGTGGCCTTACACCCATGATATATCTCTCATATATATCATAGATATCATAGATCTATATTTTTAGACTGAGGATTAGTAAATTGAGAATAGGTGGAAATAGTAAACAACAAAGGTGTGTGTCTTACTCAAGATTTGGTCTCTCTTCTGTGTAACCAATGTGCCTTGAGTAAGTTTATTCATTCATAAACATAGTCACTCTCAATCTCTCAGCTTTAGTTAGTATATTACTATCAGCCAAATTGAAAATATCAATTGCAAGACAGATGGTCTTTTCCCAAGCTGCTGGATGATAGTTTAAAGCTTTGCTTGCATTGGAGAGCTCAGATGTGAAGGTAAGCAAGAATAAGAATAAGGGGAGCGCTGCAAAAGAGGCAGATACACAAAAATCTTTTTGAAGTTTAGAATAGCTTCTGGGCATAACTACACCACTCCACTGTTAAATACATAGAAAAAGGTTAATTAAATTAAACTATTACTTTATCAGATGCAGTATCATAAGATTTTTTTGAGCCCATAGGAGGTAAACTCTACAGAGGAATCAGCAGAAAAAGACTGTTTGACATTTCATGAAATTGGTCTGAGGTGAGAAACAGGACAGACTTTAAACTGTGTTTATGATGACAGCAGTCAAAACTAGAGAAAATGCTAATCACCTCATGGTGGTCTTATATGTCTTCATCATCTAACACACTTTCTTCCCTCTTTCCTTCTTCTTGCCTGGTCTGCAGCTTTAAGATGATAAAGTGTTCTCTAATCATCACACAAGCAAGCACATCAAACACGTCTGCCGAATCGAAATTACTGTCAGTATGTCTTTACAAGATGGGGATGAATGAGTGATGTTCTCTGTTCCTTTGCCCTGCTTGTCTGGTTTTTGCGTGACACTGGACTATTTTCCATAATCTTAGACCAAAACTGTATGTATCATAGCGTATTTGTCATATTATATTTGATTTTTTTTTCAACACACAGTAGAAACAAGAGTGCTGTTGATTTGAAAATTATGCTATATAATGCCTAGAAGTCTACCCGGATGGAGACAGAGATCATTACCTGAACAATAACACAACTGGCTGAGTTAACAGAAGAATGAGAATTGTAGCAAGGCTCCCTCAGTCGGAGGCCTGTTTGAGGTAGAGTTATACTGATTAGTAGCTCCTGAAGCAAATGAGTAATAGGCTAATTACAGCAACACCTCCATTCCAGTAAGAAGTGAAACCAAAGTTGTTTTGACAATCCCAGACGTATGAGAACAGTGAGGGGAAAATCACACTTTTCCTCACAGTGAAGTAGCTCAGTGATAAACTGGGTATGGTGCATAATTCATGCTTTCTGATCCACCGACTGTCTTGTTTTCTGTATTTCACTCTGTGGATGATACCATCGTTTTAGATCATCATGAGCTCTTTTTCTCTCAAAGGTATCGTTTCCCCACCTTGGTGAATGTGATGTCCCACAGAGGTCAGTGCTTGGACCACATTGGTTTAGTGAGAACATGTAGTACCGTGTCCTGGTCAGAAAATAAAGCATAATAAGTTGCACTGATAACACTCAAAATCTAGGTGTCATCTTCACCCCCGACCTTTTACATATATTTGACTGAAATGTATTGCATTGGATATTAATTGATCAGTCAAATTTGCTCTAATTTCATCCTCAAAATGCCCCAAATAGTGATGTTGATTCAGGGATTTAGTATTACAATTCAATACATTATGATATTTGTGGAACTTGAGGTTGCTTTTGCGACACTGGTGCATGGTGTCTGTAGGACAGGAAACATTATTTGTGTCCACATGAGTGACAGTCCAAATCAATCTTGCTTTGGCAGGTGAAATTGATCTATTGAGGCCACATGCTCCAGGGTCAGTGTAGTTTTATTTTAATGTACCTGTATTGGCTATTCATGTACGGTAGGTCCAGAAAAGGAAATCATCATCATTGACTGATTCCCTGCATGTTTTCAATATAAAGTAAGTTTAAATATTTCCATAAGGCTATGGGACATTATTTTTCTCAGCACAGAAAACACCATTCACCATTCACAAGAGATTTGCAATAATTTGTAACATGATGAGGTGATGTTGGGGAGTGTCAGCTGAAAAACATGCACACAGTCGAAAAAACACCAACACACACTCACACATCAAGTTTACTGAAATGTAAATATCAATACTTCTTGAGTCTTGAATTTGGCAAAACAGTGTACTGTCATCTTTAGTTTACTATAAGACTTCTATCCTCCACAGTTTGACAGTCACTACGTTTGCATTCCCATGGGTGCAATGCTGGTGGCACAAGTATGATGTGCCAATTCCTTTCAATCTGCCGAGATGCCAGAGCGAGAGATGAATGGTCCAGAAGAGTCGGCTCTGCTTGTTTCCATCTTGTTAATATGCCTCTGAGAGGCCCGCTGTAGTCAGGAGACTCACAAGAGGCTGATCTCCAGAGAGCTGAACAAGATAAACATGGCTATAGGAGGCAGTGGAGACCTTCAGAGCCGCGTAAATAACCTTGTACAGAGTAGAGGACAAGTTGTTCTGTTCTGTTCTTTATGCACAGTGAAAACTAGACAGCTGCATTAAGTTGCACGTCAACAAGGAGTCTAATAGAAACCCATAAAGTTCTTAGGGCTGTCTTGTTAGCAAACACTTGCCCTTAAGGATCCATCAGGAAAAGAGGCAGCCCAGTCTCACGCAAGTGTGTAATGGACCTGCTGATCCACAAGAGCTGCGTCATACTGTGCCAGTGTCATGTTCGCCTCTCCTGGGCGAGAAAAGTACACAAATACACGGGTGCAGCACCAGGCAGAGGGGTTAATGACAGAAATAGATGATGAGAAGGTCCATGTCAGGAGACATTGGGTTGAATCCTGTGTGAAACCAATAGTCATAGTTTTAAGGAAATTGTTATTTTAACCCAAACCATGATCTTTGAATATGTAACCAAACTCTGCCACCTGATTCTCAGCAAGCTTTATTTTGAAAATCTAACTGGACATTGCCTGTTTATCATTGATACCTGGACAGCAGAACAAGAACGTCTTCTTCTCACACTTAGATAAGACAAATGACGACACTGAAACGGTGGACCAGCAGTTCTATTACACACCCAGTTTAAAGAGCAACACTGTATGAGTCCTCTCTCTGGCCACCTGACCAAAAGCTGAATTGCTGTTTGAGCCTTGGTTTGATTTCGTACTGGTATGAACCAGCATGTTTGGTTTATAATGATCTGAGAGGTTAGTGTCTGAAACCTGTGTAGAGATTCACGCTGGATTTGTCCTTCTCAGCTGAATCAGCAGCTTCACATGTTGTTATTGTTTCACGTTATAAAAATAAAATATAAAAACATTCTTAAATGCAACTTTAACTTCAACTGATTTGGCTGTGTTAAAGAAGTTACAGAGTGTAAAATGTAGTATATGTTGGAAAATTAATTGCACTGGGAGGTAGGTTTCTCACCTGGAAGGTGGCCAGAACCAAAGCCTTGTGCAGCCAAATTGAGGTGATCATTCTCTGCTTTTGTCCCTGTGCTGTGGTACAGTCTGACCAAAGAGTTTAATATGCAGGCATAAATCACGAGCCTTTAACATATTCTCTTACACCCTGTTTTACAAACTTTCGTTTTACCTCTTAACACCTCTCATTAAACTATGTCATTTAATGCATTGCTGAAATAACAAAAAGGGCCAGGTTGTAATTGAATTCATCTGAATCTCAGCCCAATGTTAAAAATAATTTACTATTGTGTTCTTTTTTTAATTATATGTGAATATTTGGATTAGCAAACTCCTCATTATTAGTGTTCTCATCATTCACCTAAACACTTTTTCATCCTTGCATTCTTGGCAGTAATCTGATTCATTTCATTCACTATTCACTGCACTGCAGGTGGACATGTTTCCACTTCCTCAGGTGTGTATGTGCCTTCTTTCTCTGCAAATCACATAAGCATTTCTCTTAATTGTCTCCTTTAAGTGTGTTCAAACTGATCTAAATGTATTGAGAAAATCATCATCACAACTTTTAGAGATGAAATATAATAAACACAGTCACAGTGTGTTTGTTCAGTCTTAAAAATTGCAAAGTGATGGAATCCAACAGCTGTACTACCTTAGCTAAAAATGTCCACTTTAGGTTGAGATGGCTACTTTGTATGACTCAACACTATTGTACTGAAAAATAATGGAAACACTTCAGCTCACCTGACTGGTTCTCATTATAGAGGTAAAGAAGGTCTTATTTACTAGCTGTTGCTCTTTAGGCCTTTTGGCCTTGGACCCCCTGATAGAAGAGAGGAATTACAGTGAGACACAAGTGTCAGTGTTAATTGGAGTGTGGACGAAGGTATAAGAAAGCATTTGACTGAAATAAAATCAATATTTTTTTCAAGAATTAAAAAGAAAATCAATAATCAATTTACATCTGTAGGCTATTTATATCAATTGTTGGTCTTGTTACTGATCTTTTACAGTTCCCACCCTAGTTATTGTTAATAAATAGGCAGAAACCTACCTTACCTGAATACGGCATCTTATATTCATGAGCACTGTCAAAATGGCACAAGAGACAATATGAGAACACAAAACATAGTCCTTTAGGAATATTGCATAGCTCCAGTGAGAAGCTTTTAGTTTAATAGCAGGATTATTTGAGCTGAATGTAAAATAGGGGAAAGTGAAAGCAGAATGCATTATGAGACATTTCTTGCTTCCTAAGAAAGAAATAAATACAACAAGATAATGCTCACATTCTTTAAATTTCTCTGCATGTAAATTCTCACCAGAGGGTCCTTGTGGTAAATTACAGCCTTGACCTTCACTCATGTAAACACTATCAGACCAGTATAATTAGCTCAAACAGCAAAACTGTTCCCTTGCAGGTTGCAAGAGCTGGCATAAATTATACTATTCTGTAACAGACTTCAGGAGGTGATGACTGTGGTTCCACTCAGCAGCACCCAGATGCCAGCGGGGGTAAGCGAGAAAACAGTAGCAACAAGGACCCGTGTGTGCACGCTTAGTGAAGTCAGCTTAAAGCAAAGCTTGAAAAAAACAAAACAAATGACAGCTCATGAAGGGATACAACTTCTTTTTGGTGCTACTTGCCTTCCCCAAATGTACTTTAAAAAACAAGAGTAATGAAAGTCTAGCAGATGGTGGGGGAAGGGGACGAGGTTAACGTGGGCACAACCAAATCCAGATCAAAGGCTGCTCTCTCTGCAGGTTAAGCAACAGTCACATCCATAACCCGGGACAGCTGTTTATGATTGAAGAGGATTAGGGACAGCGCACATATTTCATCAGGATTTGTGCTCGTCAAATTCTAAAACTGGATTCCTCTAAAGCCTCTTTAGCTGCTAAATAATTTCAATTATTATGCAACTTCTTTGCAGTGGAGGTCAGCTGTGCCAGTGTCTCGGGCATTTGGCACATCAGTCATTATTACCCTCAAATGTCCTTCAGGTTTAACAGTGCAGGAGGATTAAAAAAAAAAGGGTGCCATCTGTTTTCATTTTCAAATGACACAAATGCTTCTCTTAGACATACAGTCAATCAAAATCAACACACAAGGACTTGGGGAGCTGTAGGAAAACTGTGGCCATGAGTCTGTTGAGGACCTACTACAGTGAAAAGACCCTGTCATTGCACATGGCTGTCTGCGTTTTCTGAGAGACATTTCATTATGAGACTTTCTGAAAATGCAAAATTGCAAACCGAAAGTGTAAAATGAGAAAGTTTAAAATAAAGATTGCATTTAAAAAATCTATTAGAATATTGAAACGAATGAGTCTTTTCAAGCCATTTTAAGTCTAATATGTTTATTTTTGTTTTGCTAGATCCACATAAATGCAGATATTGATTGATTGTATGCCACCGATGAAAGCTGACTTGACTTTACATTGCTTTCTTTTTTTTACTTTTACTCTTTATACACTGGAGCTGTTTTCGGATTTGCTCTCCTTTGCTATACTTTGTGAGAGCTGCAATAAAGTCATTCCTTATGCCTTTGCTTCTTTCAAACTCCAACACAATGCACAAGTAACATAAAGTACAAAAATGTAAAAAAAAATCACTTTTTATAGAACAACGCGTTAACTCGCCATAGCTGATTAACACATCAGTGTGACACCTGCTGCTGTTAAACAATAAAGGCACTATATCTAACACCTTCCTGCCTCACAAGTCCCGAGCTCCTTGTAATCCTATAATGCCGTCATTTGGGCTGTTTGCTTCCTGTGATTTATTCAATTGCTGTCACACTCTAGACAAACCACACCACAGTTTCTTTAGCTATATATAATAGTCTTTTTTTTAAGAAAAAAAAATTGGTGTTAAAAGAAAGTGTGAAAAGAGAAGATCAAGGGCAACTCCTGTGTTAGTTTCATCAGACTGAAAAGGCCAGGTGTTCTTTCTGAAAGAGCAACACAGGCAAACGGCTCTGTGAGACCTTGAGCAGCGCATGAGCAAACACATATTGTGCACACACAGAAAGCCTTTCTCTTCTGTTGTTGTGTCTGTCTCTCTCCTCCTGCCTCTCCCTGTGAATTGTAAAATTAGAAAGCTAGAGGCCATCCGGGGCTTAAATCTGTGCTACTTGCTCTACATACTGTGCACATGTATAAGCAGTGTGAAGGACGTTGATGTCTGTCATGATGTTAAAAGAGCAGTGGGGTAATCTAACACCCCAGTTGGTTTTGGTTGAGAAGTCAAACAGCTGCGAGAGTTTATAAGATCAGGGTTTTTGATACGATACACTGCAGAGCAAATTATACTAATTTAGATCAATTAACGCTACAGGCTGAACACAGTGTCAAAACGGAAACTTAAAAAACGAAGGGAGAAGGGAAAGGGAAAGGGAGGTCTCTTTGCCGCAGTTGTTAATTAGGTGGGATGTGGTTTTCAGACTGATAAAGCAGGTGAGACGCAGCTATGGTGTCAAAGCTACAAATGAATTGTGACAGGCTAATACATCATAATTTTGGACACCTATCGTGGGATAAGTTACATGTGCCCAGTGAGGTTTCACATTGTTTTTGCATTTGTATCACACTGTCAAAGAATTATAGCTTGCCAGACTTTCTTTCATGTCTAGGGATGAGAATCCAATTCCAAATTGTCTGATCCGTTGGAATCGTATGTCTCCGAGCTTATCAATTCCTTTTATTGATACATGTTTTTCTGTGAGTACATGGCAAAACAAGGATGTCAAACTCAAGCTTTCACGCTGCTGGAAACTTGGAACAACAAGGAGTCATGATGGAGAGGAAGAAACGGTCCAAAGTGTGGCTTCATTTCACAACGAAAGAAGGCAACAGTGCTGGTTGTCATACCTGTAAAATGACCAAGTGAGGGTGAAAGCACAGAGTGTATGATGAACACCTTTCTACATGGGCTTAAATTCCATGATGCCATGTGTCTGATACTTGATGCATACAGGTGCTACTGCTTCCCAACCGAACAGCATATCTCTTACCAAGTCCTATGTTATGATTACATTAGTGCCAGGTAATCAGGCTTAGCTTTGACTGAAGAAAAAACCTAAATGAAAACAAATGCTGTATAAATATTCTCTCATTTAAGGAGTGTTATGTGATGACAGATAGACTGTTGCTATACTCAGCTTAACAAAAAGTATCAATAAAATCAGTTCCCATCATCTCTCATTTCTCTGTACATGTGTTGTTTTGCCTCTCAAATACATTTATTTCTACACTATTTTCAACATCAGCATCAGGAAAAAAGCACCAAATACAAAATGCACTGTATGTCTCTTATATCACAGCGGATTGTCCCAGGTCATAAATACTCATTAGGTGAAGATAGTGAGTGTTGGGGGAGACTGGCAGATTAATGAGAATAAAGGAGCTAGTGTGTGTGCCATTGTAATGAGTTGATAATATACCTAGCCCTGTAGCGAAAGCTCAACTGATAGAAACTGTGGAACATAAATGTTATTTACGCTTTGGAGGGGGAGTGGAGGGTAGAAGTTAATTGCAGATATATTGGGCTTTATATTCACACAGCGATGCCCCCTGTCCTCAGAGGTGTGCTGTGACAACTGGTTATTCATTTAGCTGTGATACTCCATCACCACAAAATAATTGCCTCTCCTGCCAGAGATAGTATGAGATTAAAATATTAATATAATTTAGGTAGATAATTCATGCAAAAAAAAAAAAAAGTATCATGATGAAGTTTCCAAGGAAGTATATTTTTAGCTGTGCAACCTGTATTTAAATGTAGAGCTACCTCTACTAACCTATATATGGAAAATAAAGAAGTTAACCTGCTTTTGATTTGAAATTTTAGTAAATTCATTATGACCACCTTCTCTCAGTCGGACACCACGAATGGTGTCTCCTGCCACCTGATTAATGCAAACAGGGACCCTCAGTGGCAGAGTGTCAAAACGTGAGCAGCCTGAAATGTAAACTAGCAGATGAGGAGATGCTGAATGTGGAAAGCTTTAATTAAAATGTCATACGTTCAGGCTGCTCAGCACACATCAGCTTACTAAAACTATCTCTGTTTATGCAGATGAGTCCATGTGTCCAGCTGCAACAATTAGTGGATTTTTTATGTGACTGACATTGAATTTATCAGCAGCAATTTTAATGATTGATTATTGATTATGAAAATGCTGGAACCAGCATATGTTTTTCTTTGACTGTCCAAGTCCATCTGCTGATGCTGATATGATTTATACATGGTCTCAGGCTCTGGACATTATGAGGCATTTTTCTACAATTTTCTGTCATTTTGTTGATCGAACAATTATTACAGGTATTTTACATGTTCCTGACAATGAAAAAACTAATAGAAAAAAACTTATAGCCACATATACAATTTAAAATACAGTATATAAGATATATGCTCAATAAATTAAACATATCATTGAGCAAAAAACTCAGAAGACTTGTATGTAAACATGTCAACTAGACAGGATAAATCTTAACTCAAAGATTATGTTACCATAGACAACAACATATAAAAAGGGAGCAATCATTTATTTTGACTTGATAAATAATCTCAATCATGTACATTCTTGTGAATGATTGCAGCAGTGTTAAAAACAGCACGCACAAAAACATCAATCAAGTTGCTTATGGATGCATTTCAAATCACACATCTACTTTATGTGGGCCAAAAGTGTTGTTTAATGTAACCAAAGATTAAAACAGCTGAGAGAACTGAGAACCAAACGCAGTGTGCATGATCCTCAAAGAGTCTCGAATATTAAAAAAAAAGAAAGAATCATCAAGACGTGCTTTGAGGTGGCAGAAGAAAAAGAAAGCAAAGTGAGAAAGTCTACCTCATCTTCTCTCTCTTTGAACTTAATCATGTTGGATATAGCGTAATTCTATGTTTGAAAAAGTCGTATCTTTTTTCAACAGACTTTTTTTTTTGCCTTTCAAAGTTTCTAAAAACCCCAAGTGGTCTTTCTCTGGTGACAGGGACAATCTGGGGGACTAGAGAAGATAATGACAGTGTTACTGATCACCATGAAACAGAGAAAAAAAATCTTTTTTGTTCCTCATTTGAGATTAGGTTGCGCATTTGTAATCAGATTTAGAGATTTACAATTTGGAAAAAAAAAGATGCCTGATCTCTTAAATCCTTCCTCAAAATGCTTCAAAGTTTGTGTATACAAGTTTGCGGTATACACCCTATGGATACATCTTATGTAACAGTTCAAAAAGGGAATTATTAAACAGCTAAATGTAAGTTGGGGGCATCTCAAAGTGAAAAAGAAAGTATCTTATCAGCGGGATGAAGTCGGAGGAATATACGATAGTTAATATGAAATGAATGTGGGGGCGGAATCCCTTCAGCAATGCGGCTGAGGACATTATCTGCTTCATTAATCCTCACAGACCAGCACACAACACCATGCACTGTGTGATTAACATGGCACTTACTTACCTACCTTACAAGCAAACAGTATCAGGGTGAAGCCTGACAGCTGTCATTAATATTCATTCATAAATTACCAATGTCATTTGACTTTTGTTGAAGAACTGCAGAGTATTTTTTTTTTTTTTTAGTTTTGCAGCAGTCAAAGAGAGTTGAAAATAACTTTGAAACTCCTCCTCCTCCAAGCCTTTTTGGTTGATCACAACGCTCCTCCAGAGTTTGTTTCTGGAAGGCAGCATGCTCTAAAGTGGATGATAGGGAGGGATCCTGGTTGTTACTGACTGGGAATCAGCAGGGTGGGGGAAATTCACACAGCCCCTATCTTATCTTGCCTCCCTCTCTGCATCATTACTGGCCTCTATTGCTGATGATACTCATTGCCCAGTAGCGCAATGCCACACTGATCAACCATTTGCATGCCCTTGCTGGCTGCAAACCTATATAGTAAGTGCCCTGGCATGCCACAAATCAAAAGAAAGCCATGACTTGTTATCTCGTTGCAGCTTTTCCCCGGCCTTTGCCGAGGAGCCATATCTCCAGCTTTGAAGTCAGAGCCACTGGCAATGTCTCAAGCGCTGCTGCCATCAAGTGAGCGCCTCTTCATTAAATCCTTGAGCTGCTTCTAATTACGGGCTATATCAGGAGGCCCTCGGTGCCGGGCACTGGGGCAGAGAACAATGTGCATGACACAAATGCCAAAAATCACAGGGGAGGCCGGGCAGACGAGCCACGGCAGACAAGACGAAGCGTCCGTATCTCGCCGCCGCTCTCTTTCAAGCCTGAACTTTAAAACTGCAGTGTCACAGCAGCCATTAAGTTCTCGCAACAGATATCAGCCGGGAAAAGCAGCAACAGGAAGCACAAATAAAAACAGACAAGATGGTATTCAGGTGAGTTTTATATGCACACTTTAATGAATGCAGCAGAACTTTTTTTCTTTTTTCTCGGGCTGATGTTTTCCGAGTCTGCCTACGTGGATGCCTCCCTGTAAAGTTAGCAGATCCGCAGCAAGGGATTGTGGGGTGAATTTCATCTGCGTCTTTCATCCTGAAACTCTCTGTTCCCTTGTCACCTACACTCCTAGCTGCTCTATTTATAACTTGTAACCATAACAACTGGTCTTTTCTCTTTGCCAAACGAAAAGGATTCCTGTCACAAGGTGTCTTTGTGCTTCAGATAAAAAGGGTGTCGTCGCACGCCGAAAACTTTCATCAGTGTTTACAAGAGGCGACGTCGCTCTCACAACACGTTAATGGTGATAACTGCGCCTATTAACAGGGATTTACATTATTATCTTATAGAGGGAGTGCCCCATTGAAATCAATGCCTTTTGAATGCCGGGAACAAATGTGGAGCGCTTTGTGCCTGCATGATGAATAAATTGTCAGCGCTGAGGGGTTGACTGACAGAGACGAGAGAGACTTTGAAGAAGAGCGCAGGCATTGTTTTCTGAAAAGTTTCATCTACTTTGCATCAGTTTTTAAGACGGAGAAGAGCTGGCAAACAGTTTTAATGCTCAGATCTGACGTTTCTTGTTTTCGTGAAGGCTTTGATGGGAAGAAAAAAGGTAACAAACCTGATGCCTGTTTGAGAGTTTGATTAACAAACAGGCACCTCTTGGTTTATGGGTAAATGCATTTGAACACAATGCAATTGTTATCACGTTTACTTAAGAGGCTCGGTCAAGTGTGTGCATGGACACACATACACACACACACACACACAAATCCTCCCATCATAATAAGACACAGTGAAGCAGGTTATGTTGAACAGCGCCTGAAATCACTCTGAGCCACAGTGTGTGCAGCTGGGGAGTAGTCACGCAGAAACACAAAACACCGCCAGTTCACCCTCTCAGGAGCCGAGGCTAACAGGCGTTTAGCTGACGAGGGGTGAAGCCATTGTTTGACATCTCGCTGCTCCCACCATCCCAGATCCTTTAGTGAGAACTAATTGCTCCCGGAGGGACCAATCCTGTGGTCACACCTAAATGAACCTGACTCAAGTGCATTGCAGGGTAGGGGTGAGATTGTCTCCACCATCTAACGTGTGGCAATCTCGATGGGAGACCGATCCAGGATCAACTCAACAACACGGGCTTTGTGGGGGAGGTGGGGAGGGGGAGGGGGCGAAGCATTAATTCCCCCCGTACTGAGAGTGGAAACCAAAACTGTTTATTTGCAACAGCACTGATGGAAAATAAATAAACAACGCAATTTGTCTTGTGGTGTAACAGCGGGGGGGATTAAAAATGATTATCGAAATCTTATTATTTCAGAATGTGCTCTGACCTTGTTTGTAATGTAATTTGGAGCGCCTTAAGAGATTATGAGACGAGATGAGTCATATTCTAGTTCTCAAATTAAGGAACAGAGTGTTTTGTAGAGGGACTGGAGTGAATGTTAAGCTAAAAATAGTCATTTCAATGCCAGTACAAGGTCGAACAGTTAAAGGCCCGGTCTGTCCTTCTAAAACTTAATGGGCCATCAGAATTATTCAGATACCAAGCTAAATCCAGCCAGTTTCTTTATTCTACATGATGCAATTTTGTAACATCTCAAAAAGAAAAAAAAAGAAAAAAATGGTTGCAAAACTCTTAACAACAGTATATGAAAATAAAGGCACACAGTGAAGCACACAGAAAATGTGTGACGAAGACAGCACTGGTATTAAAGTAACCAGCTGATATAACTTCCCAAACTTCAAGTGCACGTAACATAAAAATGCATTAATTGTAAAATTTACTTTAAAAAATTCTGTCACAATTTAACACACAGCTGTTTCAACTTCACTGTTATATGTAACTTTGGCACAAATGTCACCACAGCCACTGAAACTGAAACCAAAGGTGAATGTTTTCTGACTCAAGTTATAGTCTGAACCTTTTACACTGGCCTCACAGCAAATTAGAAATGTTTTTCCCCGGCTGTCCTTCCAAGGAATTGACAGAGTTGTTTCAGCAAGTGCCTTGAAATGACGTGTGTTTATGCACAAAGCCCTAAAGCAGCATTTCTGACTCTCGTCCAAAGGAGGGAATGAAGTGAATGAAGTTATAGTGGTTATAGAACGACAAAGTCAAAACTTTGGACTAACACGGGAGACATTTCCTGTTTCTTACCGTCAGTAAATGCTGGTTTCTTTTAACCCCCACTATTGTTCCCTTACTGTAACAGCATGGTTATTATTATAATCACCCCCTGACCTTAACAAAATATTCATGTTAACCCAAACCACAATGTTCTGATTTGAACCACAAACATGATCTCTGTCTAACCCGAACCAAACCATGACCATAGCACTGTCAGATCACAAAAAAAGAATGTATTTATCAGTGGTGATTTCTAAAGGTTTTGAAAGCACTGAAATGCTGTCCTGCCGATGGGGGACATCAGATACACTGTGCAAAGTTACAAATGATGTATTTTTGCTTCAGTTTGAAAGACTTTTTTTTTTTTTTTTACATCCACAATGTAAGGTGAAAGACACACGTACTGTAAAATGACATTCTTTTTTCTCTCGTTCTTTTCAGACATGTAATAGGCATAGTGGAGATATCTGATGACAGATATTTAGCCTGTCATCAATGTGGGGAATAATAGCTCCAACAGTTTTACAGCATTGTATCCTACCGCAGGTGCGCACAATCAGACACTTCAATCACATCATCACCTCCGCATAAAGGCGACCATGTGACTATTCTCGAGCTGCTATTAAGAACAAAAAAGAGAGGGGAGCATGAAGTGAGTGCAGACCTCTCCATTCTTCTTGTTTGACACCGCTCGTCTGTACAAGATGTGTTAAGAGAGCCCGGTGTTAACGCCATTGTTTACATTTGTGGAGCAAAAATAGACATGTTCTTAGCAGGGGTAAGGTGATCTGTGAAAGAAATCGTTTTCCATTTAATTAAGCTTTTCAGAGACGTAATATGTATTTGTGGAGGAGCTGAACCAGGGGGAGTGTAGCTGTGTAGCTGAGGCATGTGCTCTCTCTCCTGTTATCTGAGAGCTCTTTGGTAGCTGCTCTTGGCTGCAGGTTAATAATCTCCACTTCAAATTGTATCATCTTGAAACGGAGCATGCCTCCCAAAAATCTCCCTTTTCCTTTTAGTTTCGTTCCATTCCTCTCTGTGCTCTGAGAATCACTGCAGCAATAAGCACAGGAGGATACACAGACAGGATTACTTAGTGCGGGTATGGTGAGAATCAATTCAGCACTGTTTCAGTTGTAGAAGCCAGCAAACATGGTTTTTGTTCTCTGAGAGCCGTGCACACTGGACGTAAACCTCCAAAAGGCATTTAGCCAGTTGTAAAGCTGAAACATCCTTCCATGTAACATAAGAGTATCAACTTAAGGTAAGGGCACGTAATCTGTGTACATTCACTTCATTCTAGTCACAGTTATGCATCGCCACCTTCAGGGTTCTGAACACTGAGCATGATTTGAATTCTCTGTTTGGGATAATATATATTTTGGATGTTCTGCCCATAAGTTGGTCCATGTCAACTGTTCACACCATGTGGGAAAAGCTCATAGCCTTGCTATGAGAAGCCGAAATAACACACCTGGGATCTGGCAATAATAGCTGGGTTACTGAGGCATGTACCACCTTCTGCCAAACAGGCAAAGTGCAGTTTCCATAGTAATACCCTCATCAAATCAATGCTGTTCATTCATTTTGTAGCTTTGCAAAGCAACACGAAACAGATAGAAGGTTGTGGGTTTTGTGGTTGTGTTTACATGTCATTATGAATAACCGGCTGTTGTGTTATGCGCACTGCCTGATCTGTAATGCCGCACAGTCTGTCAGAGCCCAGGACTTCTATAGGGATGAAAGAGCAACAAATGTCCAACACTTGAGTTCCTGAAATGTTCGATTTAACCCTCTTCCTGATATAGTCAGTACAATAAAGAACATTTACAATAAATGTTCTTCTCAATATGATTAAACTTCAGCTATGTTTATTGACTGAGTTTAAATCTAATGAAGGTCCTTTTGTTTATCATAGCCCATAGTTAGTAATGTATATGGATTTTAATATATCATGTTGCCCAAGACATAATTAGGTGGAAAACAGATCTACTATAATCAAGCATATATATATATTTTATTATTGTATTTTGCACCAGAAAAAAAAACAACTTTTCTGCCAAACTACTCTCACAGTTTGGGGCTACATACAGCACACACACAAAAAAATGACATCAGATGTGCAACGCCTGTGGTAGCAATCCAATGTATTTCCACACAAATAGCCAAACAGTAAGAAGTCTCACATAGGCTTCAATGTAAAATGCCTACTTCGCTTTGCAGCTCTGCAACTAGTCAATATTTAACCTAGAAACAACTTCCTTCAAACTTGGAACTATATTGGTGTAAAACAGCTTTCCGATATCTTGTGCAGCTTTTGAACCAAAAGCTTGTTTTAGTGTGATGCTCTGTCAGCATCCGCAACAAGACTTCTTCAGATTCTTGACATGTTAGATTGGAGACTCTGGCCAAAGTACAGAAAAAATCATTTCTACTGCATTGAGTCTTGTGCTCTTCCTCAACTATTTAAACACCAACTGTCCAGGAGTTTCTCTCCTATCACATACTTTAATATCAATGCAATGGAGACAAAAGAATATTGTGTCTGACCTCTGTGTATAGAAAGAAATGTACAGTCCTTTCTCACTGACTCTGCTCTTTCACGTCACTTTATTCTAACAATGAAACAATCTCTTGTTTTTAGAGAAAACGTGGGACACCTGTGCACTGTTCACAATTGTACCCACAGTCTTCAGTTTAATATTATGTTAGAATCATTTCAGTGTGAAAAATAATAAATTACCTGACTTTCATGTTTTCCATTGTTACATTGCTGAGTAGGTAATCCTATTATAATCAATATAAAAATGATTAATAAAAGAATACCTGAAGAGTAAATAAAATGTTAAATAGATTTTTTCATATTTTCTAGAAGTTTTACCAACTTGAGGGGATAAAAGGGATAGGTCGCCGTTGACAGGTGATCAAATGAAATGCACCTTTACCTAACTCAGCTGGCTAACTTTGATGATAACCTTTTAGGTGATGTTACAATTGTGAATTCAAGAGTGGTACCAGTGTGAGTCCTTCAGCTCACCTAAGCCTGAAAAAAGAGCTGACAAGTGTATTTGTGGAGACATTGAATTCGTTAGTGGATGCCCCACACCGATCCAGTTGTTGGCAGTAATGTGTCTTTAAGCTGGTTTCAGGGACAATATACACACTTATGGCTTATACTCTTTTATATGTAGAATAATAAATCCTTTTATGAGTAATTTTGAGAAATATATTCTTAAAGAATGTGATCAGACAAAAGGTATTTAAAATGATAGATATTGATGAAGTTGTCTTTGACAGTATACCCACATGTCCTTTATGTTTCTAAATGAAACCAGCATGTGAGCTCCACCATCTTGTTTACATGTATTTGAGAGAGCTGCAGGATATCCTCACTAAATTTGTGTATCGCAGTGAGCTCGATTACTGTAAATACGTCACCTCTCTATCTCACTCTGTTCCTCTCACTTTTCCTTTCTCTCACTCATGCATCCACATTTTAAAATACTCTGTCAGTTCGCTGCAGTCATCCCTATTCAAAATGACACTTGGCCGTATAATGCGTTTTTATCTAACTCACACACACACTGTGCTTCTCCTTTCCTCAGGTACTACATCGATGGAACAATGTAGTACAAGCTCCACCACGCAGACAGCTGCCGTCCATATCTCTGTCCCAGTCTCAGGAAGAGAAGCAGCCACATTTCTCCATCATACACAGCAGCCAGAAACCCAAGCACAGACATTCCTGAGGACTTGAAGAAGTGATAAAAAAAAAACGTGGATTCTGTGATGCACTGGAACATGAGTGACCCTCACCGCCTTCAACGTGACTGCCAAACACAAACACAATGCTGTCTTGTCCTTAAGATGTGTTCATGACATTTCTACTGACATTTATTAAGGACGCGCCAGAACACTATCACTGACCTTTGTGAAGTGGATCAGGTGAGGCAAGATGTGTCTGATCCTCAGTAAATACAGTTTCTTTGTCAGTGTCATTATAAAACTCAGGCTCTAACAAATTTCTGCTGTCTATTTTATTCATTTAGTCAAGCAGCTTTATCCCTTACCTAAGACAGATCCCTATGAGTTATATGCAGTTAGCTGAAATGTTGAAAAATAGATTGTTACCTCCTCCTGTCCAGTTTGCAAGATTTGCAAATTTTTAAAGTCATGGACAGTTTTTCTTTGAAGGTGATATGCTAGTCTGATGATACAAATAGGTAACTGGAAGATTTTACCTTGAATGTGTTTTCTGATGCTGAAAGTCTGAAAGAGTTTAGATGGGGATCATGGTCCTGGAGAGCCACAAAGATAAACATAATAAATGTACAATTATGTGCAAATTCAATCACATGTGGATAAAACAGAATACACTACATTCCTTCTTATGTTATAGTGGCACCTCAGAGTTAATATTAGGGCCAATTTATTTCTTACATATTCACATATAACATATACATCCACATACATTTGACCAGTAAAGTTAACTGTGGCTGTTCCATGTTTTGGCATTAGAGGGCACTCCCAACATTGTGCAGGTCTCCATCCATCCAAGTGTGGGAGTGAGTGTCCGGCCTACTTTGTCTTCCTACCTGAACAGATGAGCTTCACCAAACTTACACAGTGCCTGGGCAGCACAGCACAACACAACACACGTTCACACTGCAGGAAAGAAATCACAGAGCTGACTTTCAAAGGAGGATTCTAAATGTGACTGTGGATTAATAGAAGGCTTAACTGTGGACTACAGTCAGTCTTTGGGATTAAATAAGGACTAAAGAACTGAATATTACTGCGCTGAGGGGTTTATTGTTGTTTAGCCCTTCTTGGCTGAATGGTTTAAATTTTTGAATCTCTAAAAGTTTTAGAAAAATTAAAATAACTGGGAATTTAATACCATCATCAAATTATTATTTTGGCAGGATGATAACCCCCTGAAACCTCATTCAGATACTAAAATGTACAATGTGCAATGTTGGTGCACAATGTTACAACAATGATGAACATGTGGGCCAAAATGTGCGTACTCAAAGAAAGACTCCAACTCAAGGCAGGGGAAGATAAAAAGGTGTTTGCGTGGTTGAAAGACACGGCAGAGGTCAGTAACAGAGAGCTCATCAGCAGAAGCAAACAAACAGACAGGCAAAGCCAGGAAACATTTAGGAGTCATGGACAGAAAAGTAGATAACATGAGCAATAGCTGAAGTTTATACTGGACTGGTGATGAGAGAACAGGAGGCAGGTCTACAGGTAGGTCAGGTGACTTTAGATGTATAGCGATAAAGTGAGGACAGCTATACAGTATGATAACTGTGCAGGAAATGCGTGGTGGTGAGGGACCTAAGGCACCGTTATGCATTGTGCATATGGAAAAGGAAATTTAGAAATGATGCCTTCCCTAGTTGATTATTCTTGTACTCAAGTCATTCTCGTGTTAAGTACATTATACACTACTTGATAATAATGCTAATATCCTTACATTTCTTAGCAAATCTCAGTAGTAAATCAAGGTGAAGACAAGTAACTAATAGATCTTCACAGCAACATTTAATTCATTTAGACTGCAAAGTATAGTGCCGAAAGTTGAAAAAAAAATTAGCACATCAAACAACATCAAATAAAACAAGCGCCCAACAATAAAACCCCTCCAGGATCTTGCAAAGGTTCATCAGTGCAGGCTGAATGCTGGGATAATCAGTATTGCTGATGCATTTTTAACATCCAGTGTTAGAAATGATCTAAATAATAGCAAATAGCCAAATTCTTCTTTTACCAGTGTCAACATGTGAAGACAAAAAACAAACACACTGGGGATGAGTATGGCATCATCTCAGGCGTAAGAGCCTGAGGCGTCATAGATTACTGCAACACAACCATCATAGTCTCATATTCTCAGTGTAGCTCATGAGATATTACAAATTCATGCTGTGATGCCACAATGATTTTTCATGTCTATCCAGCAGAAGAGTCACGCAGAGAAGAAGGAGGATGAATTTTGGCATTGAGATGCTGGGATGAGGAGATGACAGGGACATTTAGTGCTGAATGTATGATGTTAAACAGACACCAACACAACAAGTAGCATGATGCATGGTGAAGAGGAAAGACAGACTGAGGACTTAAGCAGAGCTGACAAGCAGAGACTTGGTGCTCCCTCGCCATCCTGGAAGGAAACCACCAGCTGAGTACTCTGTGCAGTAGTAATGGCCAAAACACAGAATCTTTAGAAGCTCAATTTACTGTTAGTAAAATATGCTAAAATCAAAGAAAGAAAAAATATCTGGGACTGTTACAATAATCTAATTGCTAGGCTATTTAAAAATGGGATATAGTGTCAGTAGTCCAAGTCCAAAAACACAATGTTACTCCACTTGCCCAGGACTGAAGGTCTGCTGGCCCACAGGTCTCTTGCTTCCTCAGAGTCAGTTGACATCTTTACTCGTCAGCTGATGGCAGCCCTCTCTGAGCCACCACTATGATCTGGGCTGTAAACGCTCCTCAGTCCTCATGAAGCCCAACTGTGCCTGTAGACTGCAGCACCTGAAGCAGATCCTGATGTGCACACAGGGTAACACGAAAGAACGAGTGCCTTCATTTATCATCCTGACATTTACTTACACTTTCCATGCTCAAGATATCTTTGCACAGAGTAACACAGATGAGTGAGTCGCACCCAGACACATCTTCCTTCAATCACACCACTGAATCGCAGCCATTGGTTCACAGCAACCTGAAGCTTAGATGCTTTTCCCACAAATATGTCCAATAACAGGTATTGAGAAATCAAATTCCAGTTTAACTCTATTATTTACTTTTTCTGCAAAAAGTCCCATCAAGTCTTTACAAACATTTGATAATAAATCCATTTAAAAATGGGGAGCAGCTGTTTGCTCAGTGAGCCACACTAAACTGCACTTTTGCACCAGCCCCAAGAGGAAATTCTGTTAAAATCAATTTGTGCTTCTCTCACAGTCAGGAAGCAATAAACACTGCACACTGGAAACTGGGTGGTCAAAATGTCAGTTACAAAATTTAACTTACAAAACTTAAGAAAAAAAAAAGCTGTACTTGCTGCGCTAAAGGCAAAATAATGGCTGGTTAACTACGTCTGGGGTCGATCCCTTCCAGTATCAGCTGACACCAATGTCAAAACTTGACATGAGGGCATCAGCCACCATCCGGCAACCACCATTTTTTTTTTCAAAGTCATCCTTCAAGCAAAACTGGAATGAATAATTACTTTCTGAGTAATTACATTTTCCACCATTGTTGACTGTGGAGACCCTCTGACTGTGATCACTCAATGCAACAAAACTCATTAATGAAATCACCAAATGCTTTCTAATCTTGACAGATTGAATCCCCATGGATAATAAACATCCTACCCCTGTCCTTTCCCCATTCTCTCGTCAGAATCAAACGACATCTTGTACAGCTCAGTAGGTGCACTTCCAGATTTATTGCTTTGATTACCACTGAGCCCATCAGTACTCAAGATGCATTCAGTCGTGGAGCTTTAAAAAGAGGGTGTACTTTTTACTCCATACAGTGGTTAGTTTTCATTACTTTACCTATGAAGCTACGCTGGGAATGTGTTAATGTAAAAATAGTCCAGACTTAATAGGCTGAATCACAAATGAGGGCTGCAATACTGAAGTGCACCCCATCCCCACCAAGAGAAAGACTCTAATGTCACTCTAATGTTTGCTTCATCTGCGCTTCCCTGTATGAAAATGCTGAGTATGCTGGGTAATGAAGTTTCAAATCTTTATTCTTTTTTTGTAAGTTGTTTCTTACTGCAATTAAAAGAAACTGGTCATGTTGAAAAAAAGAATCAGTGTGCAGCTTTAACTAATGTTCCTGAATTGAAGCAGTCCTTCTTTTTGCTATTTGCTGAGATGAAAGCAGGTCAGAAAGCAGGTGTGTATCAAAGCTACACCAAGCAGAGCGTGGTGTGTCAGGACACTGTGATAGTGTTGGGTCACTGGCTCTGTCCTCGTGTCATATACTATCCTTCACAGTGGGCACACAGCTGCCTCGCATGACCTTTTCACAGAGCCCCACAGTCCCTCTGTGTCCACAGTACTTCTCCTTCACCTGTACCTGCTCTGCCACATCCTGTCTGCTTTCTAATTAGAATATACTCATTAGACCTCTCAAATGCCTGGTACATTATCTCAGCGACCGAATGGATCTGACAAGAGATTAAAAAAACCTCCACTGGCAATTTTCCTTTTTTTTTTTCTTCTAATCATCAGTCCTCAGGTCAAACGCTGCATCCACGTGAGAACATGAGTACAATCGGATAAACAGATAGGATCACAGGTACAATCCCATTTTATCATGCCCCAGTACACAAACAGGTCAAGCAGAGCATATACTGGAGTATTGGACAATGATATCAGAGGAAATCAGCGTGATCATGAGATGAGACAGCACAGTGCCATATCTGTGGCAGAAGATAACTCGAGATACCACACTGCTACAGATAGGCTAAAACAATTACCCAAGCATCCCTGCAGTGTATTGTTTGGAACCATTCATTCAATGGTGACAAAATCCAGCACAAAATCTTATCTGGGCTTGGTTTGAAGAGCAAAAGAAAGTCTGGGAAGCTGTGAGAGAGGCGCTGTCTTTTCTGTGTCAGTGATAAATATGCTGCAGAACACATGCTGACATTGATAAGGAACATAATGTTCCTTCGATGGAGAGAGAGGGGTACACACTTAACTACTAGACTGTAAGGAAATAACACTATAGCTACACACACATTTCTCTTTTTAATACTTTATATTCTGGTTTGTGGTAAAAAATCACGTCCAGAGCCAGCTACATGCATTTCAGACAGAAAGAATAAAATGTTATTCATTCAAAAATCTGAGTATTCATCCGGTTTCATTATTGTCAATTTAACACACTATTTCTTTAAAACAACATTTTTTTAATGGCTGTTTTTACAACATATATACATCTTTCGGCTAAGGCTTCACCTCTCAGCTTTAATAAAGGCATATTATGACTCCAACAGTGGGACAAAGGGAGGAAGGACAAAACCTTGAACCCTAACAAAAGATAACAAATGCTCTTATGTTCGTGCTAAAGTTGAGCCTAATATGACGTGAAAACAAAGGCAAGGATGAAAAGGCATACATAAAGAAAAAGACAGCCTCATTCTAATAATTGAACTTGAGAACAAGCTCTTTAACACGTGCACACATTTTTTGGTTCTTTAAGCCGTCTTTGTGAAATGGGAATAAAAAACAGCAAATGCACTTAATTTGTCCCTCAACTGTTCTCTGATCTAGTTGCAATAGCTGTGCACATGACTGACAGCTGGAATTGAAGCTGTCCTCAATTGGTCAGATACTGAAGTCAGAAAATGTACTTTGCAATATTGCAGAGACGACAAAACTTTTTTATCCGTTAGTCTTTAACCAGCAAAATGCCATTTCTTTTCTTATCACCTATCTCCACCAGTTTCAAGTAATGATGTGCACTTTAATTCACTTCCCACTTGTGAAAGTGACTGTAGGTCTGAGTTACACTTGAAGGTTGAAAATAAAAGGCAGAAAGTTGCCACAAATTACAAGGTTCTGACACCCCGTCCATCAAAAGCTGTGTCTTCTGTTCAATTGTCCTTTAGAAAGTTGCTCTAATAACAGCACCGACCAAATGTTCAAAATGGAAAATACGACTTGTTGCATTCCATCTCCAGTCTGGTCAAGGTCACCACGCCTGACAGCATTGTTGCCAAACAAAAGACAACACAAAGGAAGCGCTGAGTCATCACATCTACATCACATCTCATCAATTTATTCAATCGAGCGGTTGATATGTGTACACTGTTGTCAACAACTGTGAAAGGTCTGCTGGTCAAAAGCAAATTCAGGCTAATTTCATGACTACGCATTTCCAGAAGGAGAACTGTTTAATGTACAATGAACACAATACACAGAGGAATACTTCAACATTTTTGGAAATAAACCAATTAGAGTTAGAGGAGAATATTGACACCTCTCTCACATCTGTTCAGTATGAAGCAGGAGCCAGCAGCTGGTTAACTGAGCTTAGAGAATAAAAGAGAAACAGCTCTAGTATGTCAGTCAACTCCCTGTGAGATTTCAAGGTGCTGGAACACACATTTACTTACCTTTGGACAAAGCAAGGCTATTTCAGCAAAGACATTTTTATTATAGCACAATTCCCCAAAAAGGTGGAACTAATTATTTAACAAATGTGGTACAACGGGAGCTTGAAGGGTCAGAGAAACCAATGCAATGGCTTACTATGCTACATTCAACAATACTTGTGTGCTGTGCCTTTGAGCCACATGTATATTGGTGGCAGCCAAAGGTGGAAGTTAAGGCTTGTAATATATTGCTTTCCAGTTGTAACTTTGGGAAGTTGCTCAGCAGGAGATTAAAAACAAAATGGTGAGTTGTGGAGATTTGTGGTTTTTTCCCCCAAAACACTCACCTCCCGTGTAAATAGAACAGGTGCTTAAAAGTGCAGCTACTGTCCGGCTAAAAGTACATATTGTTTAATAGCTGTAATTTTTATTCAAATGAATGCCAGACGCTTGACCTTGACCATTAAAATGCACCAAGATTTTTTTTTTTTTTTTGCCTGTTTGTTTTCGACTCTTTGCTTGAGCAGACTACTTCATCCTGATGATTTTTAATGCAGCTGTTTTTAAGTGGCACAATCTAGGCCAAGCATTGTGTTTGAAAAGGTCGGCTCAGCTGGCCATCCAACACAGCCTGATGTCCATAGATGGCTGAATAAAAAGTGACCGGTCTTGGGAGAAACTTTATATTTTAAAAATTGAGCCAGGGCACGGAAAGAGGACATCACATTATAGCTCAGGGAGATAGGGAGGAACGTGATCAGATGCCTAAAAGAGGTTCAGGTGCTGGAAACAGAAATTTAATGATGTCCCAAGAGAAGACAAAGCCAAAGCAGGCTGACCCTGTCAAGTCAAAGCCAAGGATAGTTACCTTGCCAGGGCATGGGACATGTAAATGGGCTTGTCCCTCTTCACGCTCTGACATTTCAACGAACAAAAATAATATACCTCATTAAAGTGTTAGTGCAACCAGCAAAGTTGAGGGGTGTGTGCGATAGTTATGCGCCATTGTTTGGTGTCAAATGTGCAGAAAATCTGGGGTCAGAAAGAGAAGACTTCTCCTACAGCATCCCAGTAAAGTGAAATGGAGTAAAGGCAATGCAGACACACTGGTGACACGCAACAGTGTTACTGTCATTGAGCTGTACAAGCTTTTCCTACAGTGACAGATGGTGCGGTCAGCTTGAAAACAATGGTGAAGGACACAGCGGCTAAGATGTCACGGAACGTCCCCGCCTCCATCTATATTGACTTAGTGCGAGTGCAAGTGAGACGACCTCACATTGGGCTTCTCTTATAACACACTACATCAACTTTATACAGTCTGTGTCTCTATTCCCCAGACCGAACCCTGCACAGCACCCTCTCATCAAGCAGGTCCAAGGGTCAAACGGCTGCGCAGTCCGCCCCTTGTCAGATTTACAACATATGAGAGGCCTTGAGACACATTCTCACATTTTCACAACACAGTACGTGACGGAGTACGGCCTCTACTGGGAGATGTAATCTCGATCATCCCCGCTGGCCTTGAGGATGGTCCTTGCTTCACCGTGTCAATTTAGCTCCAGAAAAATTATGTCGCCCTTAAATTATGTGCAGCCCATCCCACTGCAGTCACCTTTAAGTGTGACTGTTGAGGCTAATCTGCATTGCAGTATATTTTAAATGCACCACCCTTTAACATGAGCTGTGGAGGTGAAAATTAGCAGCCTTTGACTGTCAAATGAAGGCTTTTTTTCTAATGAAGATCATTCACACGCCTCTCTCACTATCTCTCTCTTCTCCTTTTTCTTAATCAGCAGACTATGAACTCTGTCACTTGAACCAACCAGATCTTGCCACAGTCTCAATCAATCAGTCAATCATGTCGTTGATGTTCATACTTTAAATCTGTTCTCCTCTCTGCTGCTGTCAGCTGTCACTTCAGTGCGACCCTCCTCCACCCCATTCAGCTCTAGTTCATCATATCCAGATCTTCAGACATTTCACAATGGGGTCCAAGACTCTTCACATTTCTCATTGTTATTGTGCACATGCCAAAAAAAATACAGTACAGAGAATAAGATAAGAAAGAACTTCATTAATCTCAAAGGAAATTCTTGTGCCAGATTACTGCAAATAACAAGTGAAATATACAATACAAAGTGTCAAGGAGTAAATACAGAGAACAGTGCCTAATAGAATAACAATTGAAGAAGTATAAAGTACAAAGTAAGCCAGACAGTCAGAGTAGTAATGGCGGTAAATATTGACAGTGGTATTGAAAGGTGATAAAAAAAGCTATATTGCACCAGATAATGAATGTTTAGCACATGATGTTAAATGTAATTGTACATAATTAGTAGAGTTTTATTGCACATAAATAAAGTGACGTTATACAGAACAATTCATATTTTGCAGGTCAGTAGAATCTTCCACTAGTCCTATTTCCACTCTGGATTATAAACCAAGCTACTAACAAAGGGAGGGATAGTTTCCCACACTAAATATAATGAATGATGAGTACAGTTGCATTTGTATTGCGCAAAGTTTCTTTATTCCCAGAGGGGTTCTTGACAGCGTCAATGCGTTTGCACTCTATTCCATCACTGCAGCTCAGAACAACATGAGGCATGTGATGATGATTGCAAATAAAAAGCTATAGCCTCTTGTCTTTAATTAGGAAAGAATCCACACACTGTTAATTGGCTCCCATGATTATAATGCAACATTTTGGTCGGATAGACCTTATCAGGCATGAACTGTGTTCCTCTCCTCTCCCCTCTCCTCTCGGCTTTGGCAGCAGAATTGATCTTACATTACTGAATTAGAATTGAATTAGACATTGCTGAATTAGCAATCTCACAGTTTCTGTAACAAGGCCAAGTGATAACCAGCTTTATGTTAACACTGTAGGATCAGTTGTCAGCATTCAGTTATTAACGCTCAGTGGAATTGAACTTCTTCGGGTGTGTTGAGTGAGAAAGTAAGCAGAATTTGAGCTTCTATCTCAAGCTGTCAATTATGTCTCTTCGCAAAATAACTTTTATTAATTCAAAGAGAATTTTTTTCCCCCTTTATTGGACAGATGAGAGTGGCAGACCAAAGACCAGGGGAGAGAGCAGGGAACAACAACAACCTGAATCAGCTACCGGTCCAACATCATAAATGACATTTTATTTACGCTATATGTTATTTGGTGGACTGACACACACATTCAGAAACTGCATTAACAGTGTTTTTAGCAGATGACGGATTTTGAGATGCACTCCTTGCTTTTGATATATGTATGATGTTTGATATACGATGTTCACTAGTGTCAGTAATATAAAAAGACATGAGGGCTCTAAATCTGTGAGATACCGTTGCATTCAAATCACTGAATGGGGCAATAAATTTCAATTTAAGAGAGCTGTGCCCTTTGGCATCTGTTTAACATATAATAAGCTGCTTAATACCAGAAATCAGTTTTGTCATGAGGACAGTGTACAGGCAACCAGATTTAATGACAGCAGGAAGAATAACCTCAACATAGATACTGTGTATTCAGGAGACATTAAAGGAAAAAAAAGATCTGAAGAAACGTATGGAAAATGGCACCTCAGTGGAGCCATTTGCAGCCCCACACTCCCCAACACCACATTAACTGAAGTGGATTGCAGCCTAACTACTTCTGCATCCAGTTGCTACTGTAGAACACAGAGGCATCGATTTAGAAACTTTTATTTTACAGTAAAGACCAAAAAAAATCTAGTCATCTGCCAATGCCACGGATAGATGAAACACTGGACTGTGGAAATCATCAGAGCTCACAGTTCACCTGGAACCTATCAGGTCTCCACTGAAGACTTTGAACGCAGAGGTTAAATGTTTTAAAGCTGCATAATTTGCTGCTTTAGTCGATAACAGTCATTTCAACCTGAGAATGTTGTTCAGCATTGTTAGCCGTGCCACCGATCTTCCCCCCGGGCCAGATATTAGACATTAGACTGGAAATGTGAGGAATTTCTCTCCTTCTCCACTCGGAAGATTTCAAATATGATTCTCTCTCTCTTCGTGTTGAGAAGCTCTGTGCAGGTTCCTGCTGCTCATCTAATCCATTTTCTCCGTTGACAGTAACTGATTTAGTAATCAAAATGAAACTCTCAACGTGTCCTTTCTATAATTTTCTTTGTCAAAGGATGTTTTTTAACACACTATTCTGCTAAATTCAAAGTGCTCTCTGTCGACAGGTTCCTGCATCTTTTAAAGCTGCTCCTGTTGGAGCACTTTTTAAAGGGCCGTCTCTTGACTCCTCTGATCTGAACAATTTAGTTCCCTGAATACTTCATATGTGCAGTTCCTTGTTGTTCCACGGTTCAGGTTGATACACAAAGGTGATAAAGCCTTTGTAGTTGGAGCTCTTACACCTTAAAATGACCTGCAAATTTGGTCTCGTTTTTTAAAATCACTCATTAAAACCCTCTCTTTAAAAAGTTGCTTTTCAGTGATTTCATTTGTTTTACAACATTTTACTTAGTTTTACTCTCTTTGTTTGCTCTGATGCGTTTAGTTTTTATGGCTTTTCATTTATTTTTATTTTCCTTGATATTAGTATTATAGTCAAATTAGTATTAAAGACATGTTATTACAGCTTGACTGTTTGCAGAATGCTGAGTCTGTCCTCAGTGAAGAAAAATTGCACGTTTAATTTAACAGACAGGCCAGTTAAGGCATCCAAGTGTTCACGTGGAAATGTCTAATAAGATGTTTGTTTAATTTAGCAAGTGAGAAGGGAAGGAAATGGACACTGATATTAACAACATCACATGACTGTACGAATTAATAACAGTTATTTTGCATAATGTTAGTGGGATTCCTGACATGCTTCATTGAACATATCTGCTTCTTAGGTTCATTCAGATCTCGACTGAATGCAACTTTAAATCCCTGGAGGAGCCTCCTTAAGACACAGTAACATTAGGCTCAGATAAATATGCACAGGCCTGCCCATATGCACTTGCCTTGACCTCAGACACTTTCAGAGACACCACAGTATTTTTTTTCCCCCTACGTGGAATCTATTGGTTTTTACTCCACTGATGCCCCCAGAGCCCTGCACTTCTCCGAGCATCCCTGCAGCGATAAAGGAGAAAGCCACAGCTGGTGAAAGGGGTGCAGATATTACTCTTCATTGGACCAGTGAGACAATGACACTTATGAAGACCTATGTCATTTAATATACATCACCAGCTTTATCGCTCAAAATAGGAGCAGAAAGCACAAGCCAGCGCCTCGGGCTCAAGGCTGGGCTAAACCGGCACGCCAGAGAAGAAATCAGCCTCGTCTTTCAAGGCCACTTCTGCAACTGCTGGGATGTAGAAATGTGTTATTCCGGTCCAAAAAGCAATCATTTATGTAAGAATTTTCACCTCGTTCAGTTTTCTCACCCTGTAACACATTGCATGATTCATGCTTAAAAAATGATTCTGTTTTTTTTTTTTTTTTATCATCACCACAAATATTTCACGACAGAAGATCTCCCTCTTCACAAACTAAGTAATTATCGAAATCATTAAGTGTTTTTGTACGTCATATTATGTGTGATGAGAATCTTTTTGGTGAAGTAGTTCAGAGATTTCAGGGTTTTTTTTTTCTTCTCTTGCCACAGCCCAATTAAATTACATCTTCACTTTGTAATCAGCAAGAAAAAAAAAGAAAGGAAGAAAAAAAAAAATATCTTCTCCGAGGCCTTTCATTAATCAATTTAGAAGCGACAAGCAATTATTTCTCATGGCTAAAGTGCATGCCATCAATCTGGACTGTCCAATTAGCCTACGCACAGTTTCTAAACGCACATTTCACTTGACCTCTTCTGCATGATTGTTGTGAAGTTGCTCGCGGAAAACTTTTCAAAAAGAAACTTTGAAACTGACCTGATAGAGCAGCCTGAGGTTTCGAAGTTCACCTCACATCTCATTACACACTACAATAGCACTGTTAACTGCATTGGCTGTGGCTGAGAGGAGAATAGTAAATCCCTGCTTGGTAATCACTGTATGTCAGATTTGCAAAATATGTATGTATCTCAGCGACATTGTCTGTGCTGGAATGTGTTCTAATACTGAAAAATAATTAAAGCATCATTTCGCCTTGAGCCACAGATAACCGACGACGTAGGTTTCGATTTGCAGTGCTGTGTTTGATTTCACTCGCTGAGAGCACCGCCACTACGCCAGATGGATGTGTTGTGTGTGATGAGGCTGTATTTTTGATTTAATTATATTCCCCACGGTAATTGTGTTTACATTCTTTCATTTATTTTCATTTGCATTATTTGTAACAGCGGGGTATGCATGTAGTGATAGAACTGGAGCTACATCCAGGTAACAAAATTAATATATTGAGAGAGAGAGGAAGAGAGAGAGAGAGAGAGAGAGGTGATGATGATGAAGGTTTGCAGTGTAAATGGCTTTGTTAGATATGTGTTACTTTAACTTAATAATTTTAATAATTATCTTCTCTAACAACAATAACCAAGGGCTTCAGAAACGTGCAGAAGCAATCACAGCTCTTGGCTCATGGTGTGCATATAGTATCTATACACTCAGTAGCCTTGGCATGTACTTCCATTTCTGAGGAACTGCGTAGCTGTGGTGGATACGTGTGGAGACTCCGTAGCTACTCCGCAACCCCTTGACACAGAACTTTACTCTATATCCAGCTTCACTCAGACCACATTTGAGTGAAAAAAGACCAGACGCTGGTGGGAAATGATCAAGGTTACACCAAATGTAGAGCGGCCTGATGCAGTTGCAGTGAACATGCCTAGGTGATCTGTTCTGCCTGCCGAATGAAACGATCGATGCGACCCTGCTACGCACCTCCAGTTTCCATCACGTTCAGCGCCTATGGGTCCTTCCACTGAGCTCAAGTCCTGCTCTACACCACATCCATCTAGATATTCGTTCGCTCTTCTCACCTTCACCACCACCACTAGTATTCAGACCCCACTGGGGATAGCTGTGTACGTTCCATTTAGGTTTTTCAGCTAAGTTGCCACTGATTGAAATACATTGAGCGTTAAAGCCATTGTTAAGAAATATCTTGTTATACATATGACAAAGCAGTAAATATATTAATGCAAATGTTGTCATTTATACTAATGTGGACGATTATTATGATTTATTAGCTTTTAGATTTAGAAGTATTGTGACGGAAAGGGCTAACAAATTGATTTTTATCTTTTCTTACTGGCAAAAATCGTGGGTTTGTAACCAACACAAGACACCACATTGGCTTTGATCGTAGCTCGGCGTGTGCAGAATGGCAAGTAGAACTAATAAAACTATTTGCATTGTAGCCCAATAAACTGTTGCTGCAGCTGGTCACCCATGTTATGTGATTTGTTCCAGACTGCATGTTTTTCACTCACACTGTGACTTACAATCCTGATGATCATGTGTGACCGGTCGGGTCCGACTCTGCGTTGTGTTGAATGAAAGACTCAGACGTGTGTGTCTTTGGAGGTGGTCTCGATTTATTTTTCCCGGCTCCTGATAAAAGCATAAATACAATACACTCCTCCGGTCAGTGACCTCCGCAAACGTGCCCCTAAACAAATTAAAATACACAGATGTAAGGTAACTTCAACAACATGCTAACTTGAAACTTAAAAATGCTAGTAGCAGAGGCTAAACCACGTACCTCTCCCATGGAGATTATAAAACAAAGGGGGGAGGCAAGGGCGCGAAAATGTTACTTATAGTTTAAAGTTAACTTGGAGGACCAACCTGTCAGGCATTAACTAAAATGAATAGCAATAGAATAAACTCAAATTTACACAGATTTTGTGTAATTATAACACATATTATTATATATATGTACAGATTTACACGAGCAAATAACTACTATACAATATACCCTGTTACACATGGACACACATTGTACATGACAAAAGCTAAGAACATACCATGTGTTACTGTGTTTGAATTGGGGATCTTAAAATCAGCTGGTGCAGAGGAGCTGCTCAGTGGAATGAGCAGAGTTCTTACATCTGCTCACCCAACATTTCCCGGATTAGCAGAGGTCGATAGATACACATAAGGACATGAGTTAACCAGACTGTTTTACACACATAGTTCAAATAAGACATTTAACAGTCGTCAATTCTGTTTGTATCGCCGCAGGCTTGACTTCCCGTTTTTTGCATTTGCAGCACCAATCTCTAACAGCCCAAACACAGCGCTGCAGAGGATGCCGACCTCCTATCTCCAAACCGCTCAGATCACGGGGTTTTTGAAAAATGTGATGAGTTTGAATAAGGAGCTCGTCTCCCCTGTGGCACGTCTGTCCGGCCTCGCAAGCTTTTTACAATTTAGCAGGCTTGACTGGAAATCCTGTTAGTGTAACGCAGGACCTCGAGCTCTTTATCTGTCTTAATCAGAGGCTGCGAGAACAGACATCAACAAGCAAGCGTGAGATCCGCTCTCTCTGATCATTACATCAGCTACGTACCCTGCTGGCTGAATATTTATCAAACATCTGTTTTACCATGCATGGATACAGTCAGAGAACACTGCTGCTGGGTTTACAATTTCAGCTACATTGCTTTAAATTTACCTTTAAAACACTTCGCTTTGCTGGCGCTTCAGGGTCATGATATCAATAACCCTTTATTCCCCCATCGACAGGAAACTAATTAAAGCATGTCAGGAAGAGTAAAAGCCATAGAGTGAGTGAGAGAACATATCATAATCCCTTTGCGTTGTTTCTTGTAAGAACACCTGCTATTTCCAGCTGACATGAATCTTTATGATATGAAATGATTCCATACAGTGCACCATTGTTATTTTATATTGAGAATCATTTTGCAAATATGTGCACGTCTCTGTGTTGTGTTATCAGAGTATCAACTTCTGCATTGTTCTGCCATCTTACTTTTCTCTCCCAGGCAGCCTTTGATACCTTCAAAATGTCAGGGAAATCAGTTGTTATCTTGTTAGCGAGATGTTCCTAATGGTCTATCTTTAGTCGCTCTCTTATGATTCCTGCTCGGTGATTCTTCAACAGCGACACCGCCTCCGATGACTCACTGAGCAACAGACACCAGAGATTATTAATGTTTTTACAAAAATAGTTACACAGAAATAACAGCAGTAGCAGTAACCCATGGTTACAGAGATGACGTCGCCTGCTATCATTGATCTCTTCCACACTTCATTCCCGAGTTGCAATTAATCCGAGGCGAGTGTCAAGATGTATAAACGCTAAAGTAATTTTCATTTATTAAACAATAACCAAAAAAAAAAAAAAAAAAAAAACACTTTTTCAATTCATTTGCCACCACCCAACCCTGGAAATGTAAGTCAATATTTTCTCTCCAGTGGGAGATGTGTCTGACTGGCGTCCCGGCTCATTTGAGAAATGTTACATCATCAGAACGGTTCAGCCCTTGAACTCTCTTTGGTAATCTTTGATAATAAGCGCGGGGAGAAAAGGAATAGAAAGTTTGCCGAGGAGAGGAGCGTTGCCATAATGAACCGGCTTCCTGCAGGGTAATAAAGGTCTGTGTCTAATGCCAAGGGCAGCCAGGCAAGCACGAAGACCATTACAGCTGAGCGGGCTGGCTTGCAGCTCTGTCTGGGAGGCCAAAAACAGCTCAGAGAGAGTCCCCCACCCCCACCTGCTTTTGACTGCAGACACAATTATCTTGCGAGGTTGCAGCCAATATTTCCTTCTGGTGCCAAAGGTGAAGACATGTTAGAATTGTATTTTTTTTTTTTCCCTCCCAAAGAACAGGCAGTGAGTGCACTCCCCGGAGCATTTCTTCAGGACATCAGGACAGTGGAGAGAGGCAGAGAAGGGCAGACAGACTGTGTACAAGATGGGTCTTGCTTTCCCAGGTTGCTCTTTGCAAAGTTACATAAAAATGCCACAACTAGTTCACAATAAAAAAAAAGGAGCTCTCTGGATTTTCTAAAAGTGCAATCTAAATGCATACTTTTTTCACTTCCTCCTTAGTAGCTAATGTTAAAGTTACATGAGGTAATGTTATTTCGACTGATAGCGTTTAGTGAAAATAAATCCTCAAGGCCTGGCATTTTCTAAGTTGACGAATCACAAAACATGAAAAGAACCCCAACTTCTAATTGCTGGAACTTTTTTTTTGTGTGGCTGTTCAAGGGAAAAGAGATGCAATGGAAAGTCATACTGGGGATCTTTCAGCACATAGCAAAATAATTTGCACAAAATGAGATGCAGGAAGTCATTTGAAATGGCACTGAGGCTTGAAGAGGAAAATTGCAGACGGTGGTTTGTTAAGAAGTTCCATTAACTGCATTTAATTTGCTTGGACTTTGACAGCACACATAGCTGCTGTACTGTATCTCACACTGCTCGGTAGTGAGTCAAAACTGGTCGCCTGCTTGTGCAAAAATATACATCAAAGTATGAGCAAAGCTGTAAATTTAAGTCAGCTGATGTCAAACTGCTTGGCTCAAGGTGACACATACGAGCACATGTTGCATAATGCTGTATGTAAAGGACGGTCACACAGAGAAGTGCTGACGTAAATCCGTCCAATTCCTAACCTTGCCAGCAGCTTTGCAGTAAGCACAACTTCCACACAAAAGACGAAGCTGAATAAAACGGCAGAGATTGAGTTTTTCTTTATTTTATCGCAGCACTGTGTCTTTACTTTTCTTCCCCAAAACACTGTACTGACTGTAAACCTGTTACTGTCACATATATATCATCATTATCATGCTGTTTATTGTGGTGCTTTCCGACTACTTTACTACATCCTCAGAGGCCCGACACACTGTGTCATTTTACAGCTTCTGGAAGATTGTTTTGTGTCCTTCCATTCTCATATCATGCCGCTCAGTTTAGGTCACTGTGAGTACCTCTCAGTACATTCGACCAATGCACACTCAACCACTCAGCAAGCTTCTACAGATGCTACATACTGTCTGATATCATATTGAGTGGATATAAATACTGAATCTGCGGAGGGAAGGAAAGCTTGTAGTTTCTCATATACTGAGCAGACTTGAGCGCCCGGTGATTGATTGCTGAATGTATATTTACACATTTATTATTCATGTTTCATATTTTATTTAATGTCCTTTGTGCTCCTGAGTCATATCATCCAGTCAGTCTTGTCTCAGTATTCACGGCTTTACAGCAGAAAGTTGCCTGCTTTATCCTGCACTGCCCGACTGCTTCAGTGTTTAACGAGGCTCAATCCAGCACATTCTGCACGAGTACTAATAAACACGCTCTGATTTCCAACGTGGCGGAGAATCTCCCACTCTCCGCAGACACAGGAAAGGCTTTAAAGAGATTAAATTATTTTCTGATGCCTCTGCTAGTTAGAAAGAGCAACGTGATGTTCAATCTTTTATCAAACGCTTCCTCTACTTTACCAGGGCACTTCTTTTTTTGCTTTAAATTCTACTTACTAATACTTGAAGTGTTTGCCTGCTGGTACTTTAGACCATATGCTGGAATAAATATTAAGCGAAGTCACCCTTGACTGGAAATAACTACTCATTTTCTCCTCTAAACTTCATGTCAATAGCATGCTCAGCGTGCAGCCTGCTCTTTGATTCTGTGTAATTAAATTAGTGGCTTGAGAACATGAAATTCAATCCAAGAGTTATAACATCAAAGCTGGCATACAATTAGGCTTCCCTCCAAATATCATCTATTTATCTATTGCAGCGCCAACACCATTAGCTCATGTTTCATGGTTTAGATTCATTTCTGCAGTGGCTTTGCTGCGAACAAGATGTCAGAGATGGCCATGTTTATATTTAGTCGTGGGTCAGAGGAGGTGCGATACACAGAGGGGAGCATTGGAAGAGGCAAACACAATACGAAGACGAATTTGCCAGGTCTCCCTTGAAGTCGTCCATATGAACACAGAAGCTGGTTTTGCATGCTGAAATCATTTCTGCTGTTTATAGTGGGCACTTTCTATGGAAGTGATGAGAGACAAAATTCACAGTCTTCTAAAAATGTAGACAACTTTGATTACACACAAAATCTTTGTGCTAATTATTTTGGGATTCCACAACAAAAGCTTCACAAAGTCAAGTGGATTCCATTATGTGATTAACAAACATTAGTTATTCCTTTTCACATAGTCAGGAATAACTGAGGCATGTTTCTGATCGCTGTCCACTTACAGTAATGATCTCCCTGTGGCATTAAGACTAAGAATAGGAGCATAGTGATGAGCTGCCTCTCTTCATATACAAGAAAACAAAGCTGCTGACTCACACTGGCACGGCATTAAACAAATTATGTAAATTCAGTGTTTTGAATTAAACACTATTCATGACTCATCGGGGGCTCGTTCAAACATCCAGAGCCAACAAATTTAACAAAATCATTACCATTCATTTTAGCCCTGTGAAGAAAGTGATGCAGCTGGTTATTCTGTGTAGCGTCAGTTAGCGGGTTACAGGTATTGAAAAGTAAATCAGGTGACATGATACACAGTCAGATATATTGATCGGTTGATACTGGCACTCATTACCCTGCCGATCAGCCATACACGACGTGAGGCTGGAGAAAATGCTGTGATACAGTTGTCAGCTTTATGGATTATACGCTGGTCATGACTTCACCTGCAATATCAACTCCCCCTATAAAAGCTAAAGGCTTTATGAAAGAAAGAGAGAAGAGGACAGAGCTGAGCGGCAGACCGAGAGGCAACTTCTTTCCAAGGTCATAATCTGAGAAAGATGTCTATTAATCTTCATACTAGAGCCGGGCGAAGGGAACCAGACTTTGAAAGCAACCTCACAGTATCTATTTTGACAGTGATTAACCGTACAAGGTGGATAATTCCTCTGTACCGAGCTTTTATTACGTAAACACGACGATTACTGAAACACTAATTTTCTCCTTAATCACATTATCAGTGACATGTAGAGCAGGTTTAATGTGGTGTGTTGCTTGTTGTAATAAAATCTGTGTTGTCTGGGTCATCCTGTTCTGGGATTATATCAAATACTGGATCTGTACTTCGTTTGCTCAGTAGAGAAGCTGCAGTCCTTCCCCTCCTTGTCCTCTTTTAGGATGACTGATATTAGTGCCTCTTTTAATGATCATGGTCTGCTCTTAGTGTGTGATTAAAGCAATAAATGAGCTCAAGTGGTATTTGGTTTTTTGAAGGTTTGTCGTGTTTGGCTAAAAAGCTCTGTGCATCTTTTTATCTGGAAACAGCTCTACCCATTTCTCCACACTCATCTGACATGTCTTCATTTTGTCTCTATAGTAAATCTACAGTGTCCAAAAGTGACCAAATAATAAAATAAGTAAGGACAGCTTGACATTTTTTTCAAGTTTGTCTCATGTCTATATGTGCATTGAAACAGGATTTGCTTGCAGTAATCATTTTTCCTGTTCATGCTGGTTGTCAAGAGATCTCTTTCTAACTTATTTCTAAAGGAGGAGATTGTGAAGCTCCACAGTCCTCGTCCTGTGCAAAAAGAATATTCCAACATCTGATGATAACGTGAGACTTCAGCAGTCTGAGTTAGAGCCATCAAGTTTGTCGTAGTCTTTTTAGCAAAAATGTCAAACTTCGTCCAATTCAGACCGCTCATGCTTCATGTTACCTTCAGATAAAAGTTAGAAAGCATTTCTTCACAGAATGAGAGCTGTGGACATTGAAATTACATAGCAACCAACAACTGTCCCATTACACATGTGGACACCTGACTGTTGTATCAAGACAGACATGAAAATTGTGAACCTATCCTTTAATTATTATTATTATATTTGAGCTTTTTATAGTAACAATTTGTCAAATGTCAACGTGCATCCATCCATCCATCCATCCATCCATCCATCCATCTGTGGTACACGCTCTAATATGTCTTACAGGCGAACAGGGACAAACTAATCTGATGGAAAGACTGAGCAGTGATTTCAGGCTCCACACAAGAACGTGTCTCACATGAGCAGTGATGCGGTTTTATAGCTCCCCTGGCACAGAGTGGAACATTTAAAAGGCACGGCTCAAATGAGCTTAGCACACTTTATTACCCATCTGCAAACAGCTTAAGTGTCAAGCAGCACATCCTTGAGTTGGTAATGTTCACAGGCACACTGAAAGATGAGGGCAATTAGCCCTGAGAAGCACATGGGTGGTACATAAGCAAACAATGCAAAGCTCTTATTCAAACTAAAGGCTGAAACAATACTGTACCATCCTATGCTGAAACCTGCACATAATACAAGGCTTAATGCCTGTGTATACAGTACCTGAACTGAGATAATGGGTCTTAAATTACAGTATATGTGTGTGGTGGATGGACTTTACCAAAGTCTATAATTATCTGCTATGCTGGAGTATTTTTTTTGTCATGCAAATGATTTGTAATTACTTACTACCTCAAGGTAAGTGTAGCACACTTTCTGTCCCAGTACTAGCAATACAATACAATACTACATTACACTGTTATCTGTTTAATGTTATAGTGAAGAAAAATAGGTCAAATGTTTTCATGTATGTGACTTTGCTGATGAAACAGGAGCGTGAAAGTAATGACATATTTCACTCTCTCTCTTTCATTTCTTCTCTGTGTGCGTCATGATCATTCCAGGATTGTTGTCTCACCACTCACAGGAGAAATTCATCACTGTGAAGTAAATTGTAGTCAAAACAAGTACGGCAGTTTCCAGGTCAAGATGAGGTCGCTCGGAACTGATTTTGTTGAGGAAAAGATAAATGGTACAAATATGAATGTGACAAATGCTGTGGGAAATGAAAATAGACAGTTTTGACAGGTGTGTTACCGTACATGTACCACAGGTGTCCTGCTGTCAATCATCCACTCCAGTTTGAGTGATTAGGGAATGTCCAACTTGCCTCCAGGCAATAATGATACCAAAGCAGTCAAAGCTCTGGGACTGTGAAAGAGATACTTTTTGTTTCTGAAAAGCAGCAGAGGTTCTGTTTTCTCTTTGTGTTGTGTGTGTGTGTGTGTGTGTCCAGCACACAATAACTTGAAGGTCTCTGTGTTGAGATGATAAGAAATGCTGTCAACAGTCTAGCTTTAGTTCAAAGTTTGAAGGTCAGGAAGATATCGTTCAGCTTCGAGTGACAATGTCTGAAATCCACAGTGGTATTTTCTTGTAGGGCGTGTTCACTTGCACCGGCAAGGACAGTGGCTCTCCGCCTCAAAGGTGATTTGTCAAAGCAAATTGAGTTCCAGCTGAGACCAGTACCACTTCTTCAGTCCTGACAGCAAACAAGGAGCAACATATTCCTAAACTCTTTTGATAACTTCAGTTAAGGTGAGCTTGTTTATTTGAACCTTCATTTGTTAAGGGAACACACACACTCACAAGGTCCAGCATCAATGTCCCCCGAAGCCCTGAGCACTGAACCCTCACATTCTTTAATTAACATCACATGTGGGCTCAGCAAAAGTGTGAGAGTGCATTGGGGGTGTCATGCTTTATAGAGTTGGGACAGCACTTGGGGAATGTGACATCACATGTTATCTGGTCATAGAGACCAGATGAGGCTCATATTCGTATTGTTTGTTGCTGATAATCTGCGAGATTATTCAGATGTGATGAAATAATCAAGTGTGGACAGATGTGAAAATTTATGATGTTAAGTATTTGTGTGCAGGCAGACATAACATCTAAAATCTAAGTGAAGGATCAGCTGGTGCTTTCTTTGGTTTTCTTTCTTCTTCAGCTCACTTGGATTACCTTGCCGCAATAATAGAACTATCTTACTTTATTTCAAGACAATGGTATGCCTTGCAATATGAATCTCTGGCTCTGTAAGGAGCCTCGAAGGCAACAACAACGTGAAGAAAGGCACAAGACCTTCAGCAGACTTACTCAGCATCTGATAATGTAGCACTGAAAGCTCACCTCTATGTCGGAGGTATTGTACTAGACTCCTATTTATCAACATACTTAAAACTCACAGGGGGGTTAAGTGCATGAGAAAATCCCCGCTATTAAGCTGATGTACGAGGGCAGTGATGGTCATTTAATTCTGCTTAAATGACCCAGAGGGATCCAAGCGTAGGCCATCATCTTGTTATGTCCACTCTCATCCTGAGTCTGAAAGTGTGCGACTGTGAGTGGGGCTGAAAGCTTTCTCACCGTGTCCCCCCTTCTAGCTGACACATGAATATGAATACATTACAATGTCCAAGTGAATTTATTTGCATTACTTGCTTTGTTTCGTATTTTGTGATTTACCAAAGTGACTAAGGGGAGTTCATATCATTAATTGAGATTCTTACTTCCACAACTTCACATCTGACCTGTGATTTTCATTGCAACACGTCCTCACACACAGTGTTCTCATTTGGGGCAGATGCGAAATCTGGCGAGACCTGAAATCTACAGCTTTTTTTTTTTTTTTTTAACTGGATGAAAAATATCTGAAAAGCCGATTACCAGTTAAGTGGAAAATGATGATCATTACAAGCAATCAAAATGGGCTTGTTTGCATATTGCAGATAAGTTAAGCAGCTGTAATTACAGCACTGGGCACAGGGGCTTTTCTGGAGAGATTACATGCAATAGAAGAGGATGATTCAAACAAGGTTTAATGCTAGAACTGTCAAGGGTCCAGTTCTCGTTTAATTCTCTCGTATGCAATGTACAGAACTTTTAAAAACACCAGGCATGGTTTGTTTCAATGCACTTAAATCAATATGCTCCTTTTCCTAAACAGCCGAATAGGTCCATTGCCAATGACCCCCAAAACAACACACAGGATAAGACTGTTCCCAAAATGATTTTACATTCACTTTAATCATGGTTTCCACCCATATTTTGTTTCTAGATGATTTTTTTTAAAACTACAAAAAACACAAAAATAAACATAGAGACCCAAACCATAACAGTACTATATTGGATATCACATCTGGGTCAGTGAAGTATTTTTCTATTTGAACTGATTTGCAGTTTTGAAAAGTACGACTTACAGTTGTCTTATTCTTACTGGTGTTCTTATTATAAGCAGCATGAATATACTGTAGCATTAGCAATAGCAGTGATGCTATTCTTTGTGTTGTGTTACTTTTATGCAAACAAGGTATTTCATATATATATTATGGATGGATACACACTTTATACACACATGTATTTATTAGGTGATCATGGAGAAATTGTGACAATGTGCTCATATGGTGTTGTAATTAACATGCATTGTTATGTTCATGATTTTAGATAACACCGTGTGCATGAAATAGTGATTTGATAGACAGTCTTACTCCTATAACATATCATTACCCTGATCAGGTAACATTAACAAGCCACAATTAAATCACTACTTTATTATTCAACAAAACAAAACAGCCATGTGTTTGACGATGTGCTTCACAGTTGAACCGAGCTGGTCAACATCTCGCTAGCGGTGAATTCATCCATAATTTGAAGAGCTTTGTACATCACTCGTTCAGAATGAGCCGCAGTGGATCATCATGAATCAAGGCAATTGACCCTTAGCACCAACAATCATTTTGTCATGTTACAGTAAGTATGAGAAAAATTTGCTCGTTCCATTGAGAGAAGGGTTAATATTTAGGAGAAGCTACATGTTGTTTATCCCGCACCAGAGAAATTCACTTGTTACAGCAGCTCAAGGGTCAAAAAGCAGAGAGACTGAGTGATAAATGTGAAACAAGATAAAAATAAGACAAAAAATAAAGACTATACACACTATATAAACCTTTCATTTTTCTCTTTGTCAGCTATTTTGCATGACGTCCTTTCAGAACGGCCACTATTCGCTCTAATGGTTTTGCATAAACAGATGTTTATTATGAAAATAATACAAATATAATTGTGTGCAATGCTGTAAAGAGAGCATATGAAAACTGCATTAGAACAAGATGAGGGCTGTTACATAAAGGCTAAATACGTTCTGCAGTATGCATACCGTACGGTTCTGTCTGATGCGCTGCATACTAAGCAGCCCTCCTGAAATGTGAATAATCAGGGGGTAATTAGCAAACTGGAAGTTCTTTACAATCTGCGAATGTTTAACAAACACCAGCGCCCTGTGTTCCCATATTCACAGTAGGGCTTTCCCCCCTCATATTGCACTGCTTACATAGCAGGATCAAAAGCTGTGGAGGGAAGGTATCAAACCATGCCTGGATCTGTGTGGTGAGAGAAGTGTTCACCCTGGGGGCAGAGCAGACAACACCTCTACTTTCATCACCAGCACAAAGCTCCCTTGGAGCGCAGGATGTCGAACAATGCTTGTAAGAAACCAGTCAGCCCTTCTTCTTTAGCGGTGCCACAAGAGTATTTGTGTCATTCTGCAACTGAACACTTTAATGGCTGTGCTGTCTTCTTAACAAACCAAACAATTCCCTTCCTAGCATGCAGCCCTGTAAGGTAGAGCAGACTGCTTTAAAATGTTTCTAGCTGCCTCCAACAGTGACTCAGAATACCCTGTTGCAATGCTGCTGAATTATTGACGAACCAATACAGATTATTCAGACTTGTGTTGGTGAAGTTGAAAAAAGGATTAAAGCTATAGGAAACCTGATATAAAATCATCCTATTCTGGGACTGAGCTATAGAGATGTATTTTTGCACTGGCAGCAGGCCCCGCTGGAATTTAATGAGTCACCTCCGGTGCAGCCCTCCTAATTCAGCCTGGTCAGACAGGACATAAAATAAAATGGACCAATATCTTCCAATATTAAACTAAACGGTTCGAATTTAACACTTTACTGCCTTTGTGACACCTTCCATCTGATTCTTTTATGTGGAATGAACACCTCTTCATTTCACTTCATTGCCCAATGAAGGGTCCCAGCTGGCCCTCGTCCAAAAGTAGACAGGCTCCCCTGATGGGAAAGTGCCTCGTATGCACATTAAATCTAAAAAAGCCATGCAAATAATGCAACAACATCGACATATCTAAGAAACTGTGGACCAGAGGAGCTGATCAGGCAACAATCAGCCTAATGTAGACAACAACTAAACTTGCAACTTGTTCACAGAAAAGCAAGCGTAAATGAAATCTGTAAAAGGGCGAAAGTTCTTTTTCTTTTCCTATTAAAATTTTGTATTTGTGCACAAATATACAATTTTTTGTTCAATTCCAATTTTCATTCTAATAAATTAATTTGTCACTTTTTCAAGAAGAGAAACCTAATGACTGTCTAAGTTATGTTGACATGATCAAACATTTTGTGATCAAAAGAAATCAAATCTTGTCATGTCAAAAATAAAATATTCTGAGATCACAAGCCAACAAAGCCTGTAATGTCAAGTTCACAAAAGCAAATTAAAGCAATCAAGTTGAAATTCAACTTTCTTATAGGTTTAATCTCTGTGCCAGTCATCACTGAGTCACTTTGTCCAGTTTCACCCTCATTTACTAATTTTCTCCAAACAAGCAGGTGTTGCATCTTAAGAGACACTGGGTAAGTGTCACAGCAAAGCATGCATATTTAATCTTAATGCGCCATATGCTGCGGAAAGACAGCTAACAAGAAGCTAATTACAATGCAGGTCTGCAGGGATACAGACTGTTTCCATGGACATATCATCCTGAGGGCTTTGTTCTCTCATAGTGGAACAGTGAAGGTGACATAGATAGATAACCATGATGTTATCATATAAGGACAAACAACTGTACAGACTTTTTTAAATGTGTCTTTCATTAAGCTGGGGATAATTAACAGCGAATATGTCTTGAAAAATAAACTCAAAATTTTTTAATTGATTGAGCATCCTTTTCGTATGCTGATAATTAGGTCAGGTGGCAGCACAGAAAACAAGACAATAGCTGTGACAATACCCAGACACAAAAGAAAAGCCTCCACTCATTTGTCCTCCCGACTGTGTTTTTTCTTTGTTAAGCTATGCCCTGCTCGCATGTTGCAGACCCTGTCAACACAGGCAAACACAACCTCTTCTAATGAGCAGGCCGTGGGGAGGCAGCAGTAGAGGCTTCTTACAGAGTGGATTGGAGAGTGCGGTGGTTAGGCTGTCTCCCGAGGGTGCTTACATCCACACTGTCAGAGTCACACTGACTTTGTTGTCAAGGTCAAGCAAATGAGTCAGGTGGGATGGCTCACTGCAGAGAGAAGGATTGCAACTGTCCTCCATCCGTCACGCCATGATACAGCTTGACTGTGATGACATAATGCCACTGAGCCATTGTGGCTCGGCGGTTAGCGGCGCCGTGTCACAGCAAGAAGGACACAGGTTTCATTTAGCTTCTTTGTGAAGTTTGTACAACCTTACATTGTTGGCACAGGCTTCACACAGGTGCTTAGGTTTCTGCCCAGGCCCCAGATACATGCATGTCAAATGGATCTGGATGCTCACATAAAAAAAGCAAAATAATACTGAGGGGATTCAGTACATAGTGTCAAAGGCAGATAAAGCAGAAGCCGTGTGGTCAGGTGTAAAACCTGGCTCCAAATATCAGCAGGGCTGTTTTTTTTTCTCCCTCAAATTGATGCACTGAAAATTGAAAATGTCATATATGAAAAATGGCTGTGACCATGACACACTTTCCTTTATTTTCATAGCCTCTCTCAAAGCATGTCATTGGGCAAGATGCCTCACAAGCTGTTTGCAGGCAATTAAGAATATAACAGCTAATACTTTACTCTTGCTCCCATTACAGCTATATCAGCAGTCATATCTAGGGAAAATAAGATGCTTACTGTGTGAGAAATGGTGTGTCCCAGTAGGCTAGCTTCCATAACCAGCACAATAGTCAGAAAGATAAGCCAGCGCAGCTTTAATTAGTCCAACAGAGGGACTTTTAAGGGTTACATCAGAGCCAGGAGCTGAATAAATACATATAAATCTACAATAGAGAAAAGTAAATTCCTTTCATTGTGATCAGCCCTAAGCTGAAGCGCTCCTCTACAGGAGCTCTACAGTGTGTGAGAGCCTTTTTCTGATAAGCTGGATACACCTATTCAATTTGCTGATTAAAGTCATATCAGGCAGCGTTCCTGACAGCTGAGCTTCTGTGAAAAGATAAAAGTCTGAAGTCTGTGGAATCCATTTCAAAACACTGCCATTTTTCCACACACCAAAGACGATGAATGCTCCACACACGCAGCGGAAGGAAAAAGAAAAAAAAAAAAAGATTCCATATCCATACTGAAATGTTTTCATTTAAAAATGAGGCCACTCCTTTCTGGTGTGATGAAGCTAAGGCGCCTTGAATGATTTACACCATGTTCCGTGCTGGATGCTCTTAGGCCGCCTGGAGTAGAAGAGGCTGCTCCATCACCGCCTCCATCACTCTAAAAGCCCAGCGGAAGACCCTCATAAAAGCACCACTCACCCGTGTTCCTGTTTCTCAGTATACGGATGTCACAACTGAACAACCCAAAGTCATCTCCCAATGTCAGGAAATCTTGTCTACATGTACTTTAAATTAGACCGACAGAATTAACATGTAGCTCTCTTCTCACTTCGTTCAGTAAACATCAAATGTGAAACGTGATCCCAGTTAAAAACATCTTGTTTTCAGGACAATGCAGGTGCTTTATTAGTGTCAACATTGTCAGCTTGCTGAATGCATTGATCAGTTGAAGTGATTCATTGATCCACTGGTCAGTGCAAGAGGTGGACAACACTTGGACAATATCAGGTGGGACAAATGAGGTGGTTCAATACCTTTGAGCTAATAAATGTTAGCAAACGTCTGTGTAAAAATTCTGTCTAATAAATTATGAGAGTGTTGTTGATAAAGTGAAAGCTTCCATGTTTGTGCTGTAATTTTCAGTTTCTGTGAAGGATAAAAGCTTCACAACGTTAACGTGATAAATGTGTGCTTTCTTTGATGTAAGCTCAAATACACAAGACAGATACTGTATGAAACATTGTGTGTAGGTGGAGGAACATGGTGTAATGTGAAAGAATAAATATAATATACTGTATATATTTTACGTAGTTTGCATCTTTTTTATTTTACAGCATCTAATGGAAGTGGTGGGTATTTTTTATACATAGGTAGCGTTAGAGGCTTCAGACGTGTCTTCTTCAAAAACATGTAGTTTAAAAGCTGGAGAAACACATTAGTCTCTGAAGGTAATTAAATAACATTTTAAGAGTGAAGAAGATTAATTCAAACCCACATTTGTAATATGCCACAAACATGATATAACTAAGCTTAATGATGTTCTGACTCGGTTGCAGCTCCTGGAGACAATTCTCCGCCACTACAACCGGCACATTTCCACCATGGAAAAGACAGGAGACATCTTTTGCAGCTTTTTCCACACTGCTTATCTTAATGTGGTTTATTTTTTTCTGACCTTTTCATGTCTCCGAAAGCTTGAAATTCACTTGTGAGTATATGCCGATATTTATTGCCAGTTAACAAGAATCTAAAGTTTAATGATGCACTTTAATAGTTATTGGCTATGTCTTTATGTACAATTTAGACCCAAAATAAAGATAAATAAAGGACAAGTCAATAGTTTAATGCAACACAGATTTTACCATTTTGTTTTAAAGTCAAGTTAAGGTAAAAGGTGAACTCCGACAGCACCTTGGGCAGCATGGTCTCTCAGTGGTCAGCCCTGTCACCTGACAGGAAGAAGGTCCTGGGTTTACTTCACGCTGGTTGAGGGCCTTACTGGTGTTTGCATTCTCTCCCCATGTTTGCATGAGTTTCCTCCAGGTTTTCATCAAAAACATGTACAATACTAGTCAAAGGTTTGAACACACATCCTAAGTGAATGGTCTTTGTGGGACATATTTATGAAGCAATGTCTATGACCTAGGATATAACATGCAAAGCTGAGTGACTGTACAGTGATGGTGAGTTTTTAGTATTTATTATTTATTTATTTATTCATCATAATGACGATTTATCAGAACTATTTTTAAAAGTTTCCTCACATCAATTTTCCCTAGTTTCTATGGTGGAAATATGTGGTAAACATGGGGTGGGATCATTGTCCTGTTGACAAACAGATGATGATTCCACGAAGAACAAACATGGGATGGCATGACACTGCAGAATGCTGTGGTTGCCATGGCGGATAAGTGTGTCTTGAATTTTGAATAAATCACCAATTAGTGTCACCAGTAAAACATCCCACACCATCACACCTCCTCCTGCATGCTTCACCAAGGGAACCACACATGTAGAAACCATCCATTCTCCCTCTCTGTGTCTCACAAAGACACAGCAGTTGGAGCCAAAAATCTCAAATTTGGACTCAATACAGATCTGGCCTTATGTCCATTCCTGGTGTGTCTCTGTCCATGCAATTTCCATTCTTCTTGTTCATCTCCCTTTCCTAGGGTGTTCCTCATGAGAACCAATTTCATCACAGCGTTTGATGGTTTTTGTAATTGCATTTGAAGATACAATGAAAGATCTTGACATTTTCCAGATTGACTGACCTTCATGTCTTAAAGTAAAGCTGGAGTCATTTCTGATTTTTAGTTGAATAAGGCTATTTACTGTATACCAACATTATCTCAGCACAACACAACTGATGCTCTCAAACACATTAGGATGGTAAGAAATTTCACTAATTAACTCTTGACACATCACACGTGTTAATTGTAAACCATTACAGGAGAATACCTCACTAAGCTATAAGATTACATAAACAGTACATAAAAGTTGGGACGCAGTGTAAAACATAAATTAAAACAATGCAATTTTACAAATGAATGAGATCATGTAGTAATCTCCTTTATACAATCATGTGTTTGACAAAGTGTTGAACCTTGTGAACAACTGAGTCTTTCCAGGATGAACCTTCCATACCCAATCATGATACTATCACCTGTTACCAATTAACCTGTTTCCCTGTGGAATGATCCAAACAGTCTTTTGTTGCTCCTTTTTCCAACTTGTTTGAAGCATGCTGCTGCCAATCAAATTCAGAAAAAGCAGGTATTTACATATATACTTTAGGTTATGTGCACAGCTATACTGTGGGAGTGTTATTAACCATAAAGGTATAGATAAACTCACAACACCAGGGTTGCAAATTAGTCCATATAAATAAAACATTCAAAAACTGTGCAGAGCATTTAAAAAAGTTGCGAATAAAAACAGACTAAAAAACCAATACATTAAAATTTAAAGTGAGGCCATAAGTGAGTTTTAGTGAAACCTGTTGTTCACAGAATAAATTCATTACCAACTTGAACTCTGCCTCACTGCCTCTGGAGGCTGATAGATAGGACCGCTGCTCATTGCTCTTTTCCTGTGCCCACACCCAGAGGACACAGTGATGGATGATTGGCTGAGGACAGCTGCTGCTTTGCCTCTCAGGAGGGTAACTAATAGAACAGGGGCAAGTAGGCTGGTGCAGCGAGCACAGGACTGGACAGAACAGCCTTATGTACAAAAAAGATTTTTATCTCTTTTCAGCGGGCAAAAGAAACCCTGAGAGTTTTATATAACTTCCTCTTTATCTGTTAATATTTCAGACAGATTATGGGACAGGGGAGATGGTGATGATACCTCAGAGGGGCATGCTTTACAAAGATGCTGTGTATTCACTTTCCCTCTACGATCACACATAAAGCTGCATCACATACTGTACTGTAAGGAACAAAGCTGTGAACACACACACACACACACACACACACACACACACACACACACACACACACACACACACACTCCTCTTCTTCACTTCTCTTCGGAAGGCTTGTGATTTCCAAGATAATAGCCAAAGCATGCATATTTAATAACCATCACCTGCTTGGAATTAAATATGCTGTCAAACACTCTTAGCATCAAGCGCAAATGTCCTCTTGTGCTTGCTTTGCTTCAGCCACTGAGCATGATGCTTGACTTCCTAACATGGTGAAGTCAAAGAGTTTAAACAACTGTTATGCAGCTGTACAAAATTAAGACCGCAGGAATCAGGGATAAGCTTTTATGTAACTTCATGCAATATCCTCCTCAACCTACACACGACAGACGCAACAGAAATCTAATTATCTTTTTCTACACAGCTTAGGTCAATATCACAGTTGTACACTTCCAACAAAACTTTTCTCATTAACTGCCTTACATCACTCTCCCACCTACAAAGACTTTTACATCTTCAAAAAAAAAAAAAAAAAAAAGATAGTTAAACAGCAGAAACAGCAACTCTTAGGAAAATAACAGTAATCAAACCTGAGAGAGAAACACATGAACAAAGGGATAATCATAATCACAACACACATCATTTTAACAGATAGTTGGCAAAACAGCCGTGTAATTCGAGGCAGTGTAGAATATAAGGGACTGGATCAATGCTTGCTGGAGTAACTGGAGCAGGGTCAAAGGGATGGTCGATGGAAGAGACGGAGACTTGCTGTGTAGGATGGGATGGAGGCTGAGAGGCATCAGAATGATGCTCGTCTGACTTTTGAGGAAAAGGCAGACACATCATCAAAGTGGATATATCTCTGCTGCATCGATGTTGATCTTTTTTTTTAACCGTCCATCAAGAGTTCAACAACATTTTAAGAGTGCGGTGTGAAATTGCTGAAATACTCTTTAAAAGCAAAATGCAGTGCTTGTGTTGATGTGATGTGTCCAACCATTTTAAAACAGTGAGTACTGAAGAAGCATCACCTGGGGATACTGGGATATAGCATATGCTTTTACTGGGGACAAAGGCAGCTAGGGGTGAGCATCGTTTGAATTTGAACGAGTCCGATTCCAATTTCGATTCCTCGTTTCAATTCCAGTTCCTAACGATTCTCGATTCCGATTCTTGTAAGAGGCAGGGTCAAAAAGTTCTTTCTCCATGAATTTTAAATCTATAAACTTATGAACTATCCTCTGAATTTCTCACAGCATCTTTATCAAATCTATGAACTTCAATATATATGTTGAGACTTTTCCTCTCACATGGGTACACTTTTCACAAGAGAGCTTTATTTTAAACATCTTTAGTGTCCAATGATGTTGCAGGTACATGTTGCATAGCTCTCACTAACGAGCAAACAAAAACACTTGTACAATCCAGTCCAGATCCGCACACATTCCATGGCTACGCACCTACACTCAGTTTCTCTTCCGGTGGCTTCTTCTTCGTTGGTGATCGGCGGCCTCTTGTTCCGGTCGGCAGACTGGGCATCGAAATTAGGAATCGAAATTTAAAAATTTTAACAATTCCGGGAGAATCGGAATGTTAGTCCCGGTTCCAATCGATGCTCGATACTCTAAAGGCAGCACAAGATAGTGTCATGGTGTCATTGTCTTCACCATGCGCTGGGTTGGTTTCAGTTCATTTAGGTTAACAACGAGACACAGACAGAAACAAAACCAAAATACTGTAGGATTTGTTGTTCATTGTCCATCATGGCCTCAACAAAACCGCATCTTGCCATCGTCCGCTGTCCGCTCTTTTTTCCTCTACTCTCTTTGGCGTCTGCCCTCTGACAGGCTCATATTAGGTAAGACTCGCCTTTTTGACATTTGGCAACCACTCAACAGAACAAATGACAACCTGTGACTGTGATAATGGGGTGTTCCAGAGAAAGGGCGGCTCCAGATGCTGACTGAGGAAAATGCTGACAGCTGAGTGCTTGAGAACATTGGTGGAGCGCAATCGCACAAACTTATGCCGCTCTTGGGATGGAGTGCATCTGACCCACAGTGACTGATAACATCCTTTGCAGCCAGGCTGTTTTTAACAGTTGGTTCTTACTACCTCTTCCGTCCTATAGGATTTAAGCTTTCCATTAAATGTTTTTAAATGTTAAAATTGCCAAACGCGCGCTCCCGGCTGTCTCCGTACCCCACATACACTAATTAACATCGAATCCATTTACTGCACAGGTGACAGTTACTTTGTGAGTCTCATACATACTGCAGTGAGCACTTTGTTTAATCTACCATGTATCCACACTCCCTTGAGGTTTCACAGTTGAGATTATAACACCAGCACTGGGTGTGGCAGGCTGCATCACGCACGCATTGGGAACAACACTGCTCATTTCCATGTGCAGTTTTCCCCTCACCAAAGAAACCAGTTTTTGTTTGTGTAGAAATTGCATTGTCAGCTGTTTAACGTTCTATCAATGCAATTGACCATATAGCAGTGACAGAGAAACAAAGCAATATTGCAGCAGAGAGCATAAATTCTGGCAGTGCCTGCGGTGTCAGTGATCTCAAAAGGCTTGGAAGCCATGACTTTCCAGGCAGGATTTGTTGTTGTGGTTCCATGGGGAGAGTTGAAAGGATAGAATGGTTTCATTTGGGTCAGGTCAGTTGTGCAGTTTGAGCCCCAGAGTACATTAGAAAGAGCTGAAATAACGCTCTTAGACAGAGCAAGGAGCTGACTTGAGTGCCATGGCAGCCCTGTAGTGCTTTTAACATGCCCTGTGGATCCTTCGAGTTCATTAAGCGGTTTGGGGTTTGTGTCAGAAGCCTCTCCACAACCTGCTGTGACATGGGGAAAATGCCCTTGACCGAAAAAGAGGGAAGGAAGTGCTACAGGTAATGCCAGTAGGAAACCCTGAAGGGCACTTTCAGTGGAAGCCATTTACAGAGTGAAAAATGTAGCTGCAACAGAAACCTGGGTGCAGAGGGTGAAGAAGGACAGTGTACATACATGGTGCTTAATTTCCATGCAACAATATTTCAAAACAATGTAGTGTCTTGTCCTCTACCTCTCTTTGGCATGCAGTGTTTAATGGTTTCATGGATTGTAAACCTATATTTGTCCCTAAGTTAGAGATTGGGGGTCATCAGCCAAATGGGGTTTTATGGTTTAGATGTTGCTTTCTATAGCTTAAGCAGATGTTTGACTGACCATCAGTATGCAGAAGGTGGGGTTCAGAAGGACAAGAAACCACATATAAGGATAGCAGTTTGGGTTGAAAGAGGGAGATCTCACAATTGGCACCAGAGGCTCTCAGAGATTTGGCAGGTTCTTAACACTGTTCTTTTTTGTAATAAAGACTTTTTTATATACAAGTGAAGACGTGTCAGCAGTGGTCACAACATTTGTGCCATTCAAAATATGTAGCAAAGACTGGAACTTTATGTGAAATAAAAACTTACATTACCTGCTGTCTTTTAAAAGTTCTGCTCTTAGTCATCTCACACAAAGACTTTTTTTTGTAATGGAGCTCCACTTTGGAACAAAACTCTCAATTTTCTAAGAAAAAAAAATCCCAGGCTGTTGCTTCTCGGGGCCCGTGTGTTCCAGTGATCAGAGAGAATGTGATTTAAGGTGATGATATGCAGAGGCGCCGTCCTCATCTGGCAGATGGCTGCTGCAGTGGTATGAAAGTGCTCCCTTCGGCAGCGAGCACGTGTTGCTCCATAGCTGCTTCCAACTTAGAATTCACCAGAGATAGACTAGGTCCGCTGGCACTTATGCCAGAGCCTCACCGCCTTAGATATTTATACTCTGTTCAATATCCGGCTGAAATATGTTGAGATTCAACGAATCCATTCTTGAAGTTTTAAAAAGACCAAGACTGTAAAGGATTTGTAAGTATATGTGAGCCTGCTCCCAAGGAGAGTTCATTATTTGTGTTCAGTATAAGAAAAGTTCTCAGTCTCACAGGAAATGAAAAATCTACATAATTAAAAAAAAAAAACCCACCAAGACGCACATTGGAGGAAAGTAAAATTAGCGACTGCCAAATTTTATGGCAAACATAAAATGCACCATCCAGCTTTAAACAAATACTCCAACCAGTCTGTGTCTGAAATGAGAGCTAAAGAATGAACGGTTATTATCAGCTACCACTGAATTCACAGACTGGGTAACATTATGTGTTCAGGTATGCCTGATGGTTTCTGCCACCCAGCGGCACTTTGTTGGATCCAGGAGTCAGGTGGTTCCCAGGTTGGACTGGGACCAGGCTGGACTGCACTCTACTATCACTGGAGACAAGACAGCGTGACTTTCTAAAGCTTTTGCAACTTCATTCTGAGTGAATGTAGCTGTCCCTCATTCTATTTCTTTATTAGATTCCTTTTGGTGGCCTGACTATTGGGGCATGAAAGCTGCACACTGGAAACTCTGCCGGCTGGTGTTCCACTAACAAGGGCTGAGCAAAAAGACTACATGGGGGACAGGCTCGGTTCTCTGTTCTGTTTTATTTAAAACACATTGGTTCCTATGCAGATATGATTGGGGCAGAGTACAAAATATTCCATGCTTGATGAGCAGTGAAGATTTGGTAAAGGCTTTGCTGAACACGTCCAGGGTGAAGCCCCATGAGCCCAGCCACGGTGCCGCCCATGCCCGAAATCAATATTTAATGTTCATTTCACCCTGTCTCCTCCTGAACTATAGCAAATTTGTAGCCGGATGCCAGGCAGAACCTGGCAGGTACTGGAGTCAAATATATGACTGCCGGACAAGCGAAGTCACAACTCATCATTTTACACTTCTCTGGAAGAGACAGGTCATCCTGTGGTCCTGACACAAACATGAATCCTCCTAACCCAAATAAAGCCATCCCAAAGCACATCACCTAGTCTGCAGACAGGTGCTCCGAAACAGATAGCGACGCTTAGAGTCGCAGAGGCCGTTTATTTTCTTTCCCCGACAAAAGAGGCCAAAGAAAATTTCTGAAGTTAAAAGGGAACAAGGCTGTGCAACAACAAAAAAAGAAGAGATAACGCAGCATAAAAAACATTGTACTTCACAGACAACAACACCGTTTATTACCCACAGCAAACGTTGCAGTATTGGAGTTTGCATTTTTAAACGTTACCCTGAGCTGTCTGTCTGAGTATTTGCAAATAATTGGCATGCAGGGAGAAAAATGTACAGCCTATGGTTTACACATCCTATACATCTTCACACTTAGCCTAATGCTATTTGTCCACACCCTAATACCAGAGTACTCAGCCAGGGGATTGGCTGCCCACGCGATGCCTTGCTCATCCATTGATCAGGGTCTGACTCCAGCTTAGTGCACCCTCACTGGAAACCTCAAATGAGGCGCAGCACAAATGCATTCATCTTCATCAGAGGAGCACAGGATAAAGTATCAGGGAGTTTTTGTGCAGCAGAGATTGGTACAAGGAAAGCACTGAAAGCAGGTGATTTGTTGCCTCTATTTGTAGTGCTTCAAGTGCCATCACTATCACATAATATCTGCGCTGTGCTCATGATGGAGCTTTATTGGAGGCCCTCTTCTCTCACCCATATCTAATTACATGATGCTGCTGTGCGGTGTTTGTTGGCTTTTCATATCGAGACATGCCAAACCATGTCGACTTTTCCAGTGCTATCATTTGCAAACTCCAGCTTATGAATGCTTTTTTTTTAGTTTTGAATAAATTGCAACTAAAGCTCCATGCCCTCAATTTTTCAGCCAGTCGAATGTGTTTGATAAATCACCGCTCTACCAGAACTCCTACTGACCACTGTGAAAACATAGTGAACCTTTGAGGCGTTGACCTGTGTTGAAATTGGAGACGTTTGTATGCTGTGTACCAGTCGATACCGAAGAATAAAACAGCCCGCTCAGATGGAGAATCCTCGATTTATTCTGGCCGGTGTAATTTATTAAACTGTTGCTCATTCCCATTTATCATAATCAATCAAAGGGCAGCTGGGCCAAAAGAGCAATTTAGAGCACTGCAGAGTTATGCCATTGCTGAGTCTGTAATAAGTTTGAGGAAGATTATATAAGGCAATATTGCACCTTGGGGTACAGTTTGTGTCAGAATGCAATGAATCATTCATTACTTGAGATCCGTAGCTGATGAATTCATTCACAGGTTAATGCAGAGAATAGACAGTCAAAGATGAAAATGAATTAGGTGTGAACATACAAATATTTCTAAAGTAAGAGAGAGTAAGCAGACCAGATGTTGAGAACACCATTTTATTGCGGTTGAAGGAATGAAAACAATAACGGTGTTTTTCAAACCACTGTACAGTTCAGTAGCATTAACTATCCATGTACCATGAATGACAATATGAAACTTTCAGAAAGACAGAAAAAAAAAGACGTTCTTTTTCCATGACACTAACAATATTCTGTGGGTGCTATATAATTGGCAACTGCTTGCTCTGGGCAGACTTTGGATCCCAACACTATTGATTATGAGTAACACCAGATGCCAGAGTTGGATGAGCGATGAGCAGTGAGAGGATGGAACTGATGAGTGTGCCATGAGGGGGTTGTTTGTCTTTTGGCCAGGGAATTGTGTCAAGACTCACAACCTGCAAGATCCATCAGAAACGAGCTGTCCAGCAGACTACATGTTCATTAAGGCGCATTAGACACCACCTTTCTGAGACATAGCTGTTAAATGACCCCATTGACTTTAACGTTTTTTTCTTGAGCAAAGTCGTTGAAACACAGAGATAAACATCATGTTGATCTATTACACAAAATGATAGAAGTCTTCACCACTTTTCAATAGCTCTTATAACAGGGCATGATGAAATATTTTCTTTAGAGAATAACGTAGATGATACATCATATTTGAGAGAACAACAATATATTCTGAGGTAATCTGATTACACAGTCTGTCTCATTTGGGAGAAAATCAATCAGATTTACTTTGTAAATGATGCATTATAAAGTCACATTCAAGAGCACGTGCTCCGATTTTTCCACCCTCACAAAGGCAAAAAAAGGCAACACTGAGGATTTTCAGCATGTTTTCTAGTCAGGTCTGCTGATACCACACGCAGTGAACGGCCCACAGTCCCAGCAGACACATGCTGCAGCTGCTGCGCTGGTGCATCTTAGATCTTCAGGACTTGGGCGATGTTTTGCCCCACTTACATGCAGTAGCTTTGTGAATTAAAAAGGCTCCACAATAAACCCTGCTTGTGCTGCAGTGGATGGCAAAGCCTTCCTGTGGGTCTGAATTAGTGTTCTTGGACTTGTACCCACAGTCCCTGCAGCCAAACAAAGCAGAGAGAAGAATTTTGTTTGCTGCCTGAGACCAGCAGAGGGGGGTGTGCTCAAGTCAGGAGTGTGTCAGCTGTGCCGGCTGAAGCCTGAGATGTTTCTGAGCAGCAGCCACACCCTGATATAAGACCACTGACTGTCAACATCACAACGACATGAAACGATGTGCAATACTAATTTGAACATAAACACTGTTTACAGTCTGGCACATTTGCAACTTTTCAAACATTGGTTGCTTTTAGACACAGTCAGATGATATGATTGTAAAACCGGCACACATATCTGATACCTCAACATGTCTCTGCTTCCCCTTTCAAATATAGCAGGTTAGAATAATGATCATTAAATATTACATGAACTCTGATCAACTCCAATAGCTCATGCCAGATAATAGGGATGAACACGCCTGGCAGCTTGAGATTTAAATCAGTCCTCGACCATACTGTGATAGACTTTCCCGAGGGCTCTGAAGTGAGGTTTTTACTTCTACTAGCTGTCACTTAGGAAACAAAACTGAAAAACACACTGCCTCAGTCGATCCAAGTGAACAGTCTGCCTCCTGCACAGTGCAGAAGGCTAATATTTGAATTTTTTTAAATGGAAAAAAACAGGTTAAAGAAAACCCTTCTGCAGGGCTTTATGAAATAGTCTGAGATGAATTATGCACATCCACTGGCTTTTGATATCTATCCCACAGGGCCTTTTCTCTTTTCATTAAAGCTCTATTTTTCCCAACTATGCATCCCCTTTTTTTAGAGAAAATGACTGGGCAAAATCCTTCAGTTCAAATCAGTGCAGGATTAAATAGCTTATTGTGTGCTTTTATTCTGAGGCTGATGACTGTTCACTGGCTGGGGGCTGTAATATTTTACACCGGCCTAATTGGGTAAGGCCGGCCTGTAGAAGTGGCACTTTGATCTCATCACATTGGAAAAGACTGACGTGACCTCGAATCAATTACAATCGCACTGAAAACAAGTGTGCACGATATTTAAATGTCTCAGACACTCAGTGGAGCAGGTGGACTCTCACATCTGTGCGTGCATTGTGTCTCCAAACTGGCCGGGTTGAAGGAGCTGAAATGGAAGAGTCTGCCAAATGCAATCTGACATCAGATTGAATGGCCTATTGAACATAATAGAATATAAGTGGCTTGAAAAACAAACACAGTTATTTTATTTTGGAAACATCCTTCTATAGTCCTACTCTAAACTCTTAACACAAGATGACGTTAGATAGATAGATAGATAGATGGAGGTGAAAGCAGATTTTTTTCCCTCTCATCACTGGAGACATGAACTCTTTTCTCACTTAAGATGGTCAAAAGTCTGAAAGTCATTCTCAAACACAGGCACTCCCACACGCACAGTGGCACTGTTTTCTAAATCATCATTACCAACTAAGTCATAGTTGATCAGTGAGGATTGGACTTCATGTGGATTTATGTGTGAGATAAAAAGGAGATGCATCTAACTCCTCTGTTGTACTAGCTGCGTGTTTTATTATAGCAGTGCGCATCTTTCAGCATCTACACTCATCCCTCCATTTGGTAAGGAAGAGACGGGCTATAATAACCACGAGACAGGGGACTCATCCATATTAGAGGAGTCTTTAATGAACTCAGAACGTCAGAGACACTCCTCCCGCTCCAGGCTCCCGCAGCCAGTCGACGCGCGCGAGGACATTCACAGCCCGCATCTCCATCAGCAGCAGCAGCCTGGCACCGCAAACAAAGAGAGCACCGCAACACAGATGAAGATGTTCTCCACGAGAAGCCCGGCTTAAAGTCACTGTTCCCGCAGCCCGGGGGTGGGGAGGGAGAGACAGGCGCCAGGTCCTCGGAGACTCTTCCGGGATGCGCAAAGATGTGAGAGTGGAAGAAGAAGAAGAAAAAAAAGAAAAAAAAGGCGAGAGGCGTTGTGATTGGTCGTAGTCTCCCTGAAAGCATCGGGCATGTTTGCTTCGGCTTCAACGAGGTGGCATCAAACTTGAAGGCGACGTCGTTTGTCGGCGTGCACGGCTGATGCGTTCACTGCCTCCTCCACCACCGGCAACTTGCATCATCTCTCCCAAAGAGGCGGACGCGCTCTCCGTGGTGCTGAAACACAAAGACTCGGCTGATCAACTGGTGAAGAGGAGGAGGAAGAGGAGGAGGAGGAGGAGGAAGACGCTCTCACTTCTCCACCTGCTTCTCAGCTTCGTGATACCTGCTACCTTCAGTCAGGTGAGTCGGGCTGCTGGATGTGCGGTGAACATCAGAGGAGCTGTTTTCAGTCTGGTGTCCGAGATGTTGCGTTTACAGCCGTCAGCTCCTTCAGCTTGTGTCTCTGTTCTGCTGAGTGTGTGCATGCGTTTTTATGTTAAAGTTTGAGCTTATAGATGGACCACAGCTACAAAGTCAAAGTGTCGGTGGGTCTTGAGTTGTTTTTTCTTGCAGCTATGGAAAAGTATAGACCAACAGATGTCACAGATTGTTGTCTTTATTCATGTCATTAAGTGTTTTACTTTCCAAAGTCCATTCAGCTTTTGTGACTTTTACCAACAAACTTTGAGAATCAATGCAGTGCTTCTACCTGTGTTATTTATTTCTGCTTATGTGGTGCACTACGTGGAGTTGTTTTACTTGAAGAAAGAGATCAGACCATGGGATCACTGCAAAATTAGTCACATTATTTCCTACTGTATACTGGCTGTGGTTGCAGGTTGTCTTCTGTGCTGTTAAATCTTATCACACGCATTCCCAGAAATGACAAAGATAAGATAAGATAAGATAAGATAAAGATTAAGATAAAGAAAGATTCGTCCCACAGAGGGGAAATTCACAGGACAGATCATTCTCTGCATTCATTGTTGGAGAGACAGAAAATGCATCTTTGCTAAAGTATTTACATGCACCACATAACTTGTTTTTAAGATTACATGCAGTAAAGACTCTTTGTATTGGAGCCGGTGGTTTGTGTTGGTCTCTCACTTTGCTGCCTGCTGGTACCTGATAACTTCATGCAGCACACATCCATATGGTACAGCTTTTTATTTTTTATTTTTTATTTTTTTTAATTCTCCGCTTGTGGTTCCCAGGCTTCCAAAATCAATTTATGTTCAGTGTCTTTAAACCAAAACTTTGTAATTGATGATGAGGGTCAGTGATCCATTGTATGGTTTTAAATGGCTTTTTTTCTATCCCGGCAAACCCGTGGCTGGAGTACAATAAGAAAATAGAAAAGATCAGGACAGTGTTTCTGTGTGCTGTTGTTCCGGTGTCACATAGGATTGCTGTGTTCACCAGACTATAAAAATAGCCACTGCACGGTATTTGACTCCAGGCATGCATTTTGGGTTATGCCACTTTTATTGAGCAAATGATTTTGCTCCATAATCTTGAACACAACCTTAAGCTTTGCAACGAATTCAAAACTCTTGATGCCTCCACAGTTTTGTTCAGTGAAATCCTAATAAAAGCTGCCGGGGCCAAATCAAACAATAAATGTAGTTAACTCCAATTAGTGTGGCACTAACAGAACATTTCCTGCTTGTTATCCTTTGATTTTTCACATTTGTACGTTGGTGGTCAGTTAAAAGAGACTGTTTTCAAAAGTTTGAGATCCAGAAGATCTGAAACAGTGTTGTAATTGCGAGTGCTGTGACTTACTCGCTTTAATTAATTACCCTGTCGAGCTGAGAGGGAGCGTGGGTGTCATCAAAGCAGAACAAGGCCCCTTTTGAGGTGGGAAACTTGTGGCTGAACGACTTAAGTTACGATTAATTTCAAAAAGTGTGACTTAATTTCAAAGGGCCTTTTTTCTAGTCTTTTGTGTTGAAATACATTTGGTATTTGGTGCTTCAGTCATTAAGTCAGTTCTCTCTAAACTCTGTGGGCTTGTGGGAGACTTTGCACAGAGCTTAAAGCTGCAGTAGACGAGGTTGCACATTGATGGCTCAAATCCATCCAGTCTTTGACCCTTTATACTAAGGATTATAAGAAAAATATAGAGTCAGAAGATCCAACATTATTGAAGGCAGCTTTCTAGGCTTCTGCTCTTTAGAAGATAGGTGTATTTTTTACTGTTATGTATAAATGCAACACTTTCCAAAAATTCCTGTCCACTGCATAACTTAACTTGAGCTGATCAAGCCAGACTTTGTAATTTACCCCGAAGACAGGTGCTCCTTTGCCTGAAAAGCTTGTTAAGGCACTTGACCTGTGTGTGCTGGATTTTTGATATTCGCTGCTCACGCAAAGACAGAGCGCACCGTGAGATCATAAACAGAGCTGTAATTGCTGGTAAGGTTGCTCAGCGGCTTTAATCAATTACTGCGCCATCCTCCATCCTGAGAGATGGGGAGCGCAGGTGTCATCAAAGCAGAATGAGGCTCCTTTGAGGTGGGGAAAATACGAGACTCAATGACTTCACTCAGCTGGGTCACTGGACACACAGCAGAGCTTTGACGCGTACAAATTGTGCTTGAAGATGCTGTGTTCATCCTGGGAGGCTCAGCGGCTGGCAGGGGACCAGCGGAGCGGGGACATTGCACTCCAGATGGCCCAGAGAGGCCAGAGGAAGCGAGCTGTCCAAGCCCAGCTGGGAGTAAGGGAAGCTGGACTGCCGGTGGTGTGTCACTGCGTGTGTGTGTGTGTGTGTGTGTGTGAAAAGGAGAAACAGTAAAAGCAGAGAGAGAGAGAGAGAGAGGTATGTGTGTATGAGGGTGTGTGCACGCTGAAGGTGTGATTGGGAGAGAAAGAGTGGGTGAGAGAGAGAGAGAGAGAGAGAAAATGAGAGCGAGTGAAACCTCCCCTGTGTGTGCGTGTGTGCATGCATGGAAGTAGTGATAGGAAAAGTGTGGGAGGGAGAAGAAATAAAAGAGAAAATGAAGGCGCGTGTGCGCGCAGGATCGTGCATTTCTGTGTGTGCAGCGAAGGAGTGACAGGGAAGATGAAAGAAAGCACAGAAAATGAAAGAGAGAAAGAAACAGGCGCATGAGTGTGTCTGTGTGTGGGAGGGAGAGAAAATGAAACTGGGAGAAGCGAGCATGTGTGTGTGTGTCTGTGTATTTGTGTGTGATTGCAAAGAAAGCATTGCTGGGGAAGAAAAGGCAGGAGGGACCGTAAACAAAAAAAGAGGAAGAGAAAGGGAACGTGTGTGTTCCTGGGAAAGTGAGTGTATGAGGGGTGAGAGATGAAATGGAAAAGGAGAAAGCGGTTGGGTGGGAAGCTTGCGTCTGTGTGTGCATCTGTGGAGAGAGGGGAGCACACATGTGTGGTCTCAGTGCTGACTGTGGTAGCCACTGATAATATTAGAATAATAATCAAAGCTGCGTGGAAAATTACAAACAGCAAACAAATCAAATGGAGGGTTATGTGGAACAGAAATAGTATCTCAGCTTTTCACTCAGTTAGTCAGCTCTGACCTCTGACTCTGTGATCAGCTTTATTCACGTGCTTGTACAGGAGCCAGGTGACGTACAGCAGTTTGTTGTGGATGTGCACTATGGCTCACGGCTTCGGGTGCATGACCTCCCGCTGTGAGCTCCCAATCTGATATTCAGTCCTTGCTCTGATTGAGAACACGTGTTGCATGTGGGAGACTTTTTTTTTAAACTGTGTGTTACATCTATCTTCTAAAGTGAAGCCACCTGAGAACAGAGCACATGACGACACACACACACAGAGCGGCTTCACAGAGATAACTTTGCCTCACTGTTTCCATTTGGGAAGCCGCTAGAGAGCAGAAGAGGAGAAAGCGTGCTCTTTTCATTCTGCCACATCTGCTCTGTGATGGAATGGAGCATGATCTGCACTTTGATCACAATGAATTATTCCTATCCCTGGCTATAAATATGGTCTGTCTTCAGCACCCAATCTCTCTCTCTCTACTTAAACTAGGAATCTGTGCTCGCCTCAGAGTAGCGCTCTCCTGAGTGTGTCACTGCGGGCGTACTGCAGCTCTGCTTTTTCTTCCTCACGCCAGAAGCCCTACCTCAGTGAAAGCCTTTTCTGGAGATGACTGTGATGTGTCTCCAGAAATTTTGTAGATTAAAGAAAGCAAATAAGCTTTGCATTTCTCACAGGATGAGGCTGATCTTATTGTATATCTCCCTATTTCACAACAACCAACAATATGCTCGTCTGTCTCTGAATAATTTCAGACTTTTGTTTTCTGTCTGGGTGACACCTACAAAACAACCATGTTCACGCTCAGTCTGTTTCCACTGTGTCGATTCCTATCCAGAATGAATGATCCTAATCCATAAAGCTTCTTTCAATGTCCTTCATACACAAATTGTGTAATATGTGTGCAGTCCAGAGAATCTCAAATACAGTTTCACAAATAAACAAGATGATGCATTTCCCACAATGGCTGCATTAACTCTGTAACCTTTACGTACTACATGCTAAAATATATCATCTTCAAATGCATTCAGAATTAACTTAATTCAGAATTCACAAGCAGGCTTTTTCATGTCTGTGTTAGCGACTTTACCAAAGCATGCAACTTTGCTGACACGCCTCCTATTTCTTACTCCAGCCTGGACACTCTTTCGCTTTATGACTTTTGCTGACTTTCACAGAAATACTCTTTTAAACCGGCCACCCTGGGGAAAAAGTTGTGAACCAGAGTTGTTTTGAAGTCTTTAGAGGGGATGTCTAACTCAGGTCTCCAGTCTGTAGAGGGCTAGTTCAAGTCTACAAGACAAAAAGCCACGCCAAATACTGGACTTCCATGGAAACTGGGCATTTGATGTCCAGCTGCAACAAATGAATCAAAGCATGTGTATGTGTCAAACAGTTCACTGAGAACATTCAAAACAAAGGTGCAACTGTGCACAAAGCCCCATGATGAGTTTCTGTCTGTTTGTAATATTGTAGTTTCTCTATATCACGGCTCCTGGGTTTGATCTGAAATGTAATTCACATTAGTCAAACCAGGATCAGTGCTGATGTTGAATCTGAATATGCTGCCAAAATGTTATGATTACTTTAGCTTCTCAGTAAAGGTTGTAACAACTAAGCAGCAAGGAACACAAGGGAACAATTTGAAACAGCTTTACATATGAAAAAATAAGTAGCTCAGTTGACTGGGCGTGTTTAACACTATATCTCACTTCGATTAAAATGTTAAGGCTGTTAAGGCAGTAGTCACTGGTGCTTTTATGTTGAAGCAACCTCATGTAGAGCGCTGTCCATGATCACAGCGGTGCTCAATGCGCACAACTGAACCGGTGACCTAAATGCGTGGCTTTAATATTGAATGTCAGAGGATTACAGATTTATGGACAGGCAGAAGTAACATCCGACTTGTCAGGACCCCTGCAGACCTTTAGTCATTGTTTTTCATTTGTTCTGTTTTCATGCCATATTACTAACTCTGCTGTTGTTTTAGATCCTGTGGTCCTTCCACTTCATTCCCTTCACCTGCTTTCCTCACCTGCAGTTCATTCCCCCATAAGTCCCTCAGCATTTATACCAGCCAAGTTTCATTCGCTCCCCACCAGATTGTCCAGTGCGTTTTGTCCAGTTTTGACTCTTGTTTTGCCTGACCTGCCAGTTTGACCCCTTCTGCCTGACTCCTGGACTCCGGATTTTCCTGCCTGCCCCTTGTCGGATGTATTTGCCTGTTTGCCCGATCTCCCGTTGATCTCCCTTTGCCTGCCTGACCCCAGTAAACTCAACTTTCATACCATATTGACCGCTTCTGTGTCATGCTTGTGGATTCTGGTCTGCCACTCATCCAGATATGTTACAAGACTCTTAAGCTGGTATTACAAAGATTAGTTTAGATTGAGATGCACACAGGCCTGTGTCATGATGGACAAAAACCTTTCAGTAAATCCAGTACCCTAAAAGGCAAATTGTAATTAGCTGAGTGTGCACAGACCACTGTTTCAACTGGCTACACTGAAATCACTTTGTGTCGACATCGCTGGTCAACCACTCTGTATTTGCATGTATCTTTTGCATGTGTGACTTACTAATTACAAAACAATAATCACTGGACCGAGACTACATCCACCAACTTACTGATAATGTAAGAGTAAATAGAGTGTTTTCAGGGAGATAATGAATAAAGACATCTGCACACGATGTTGAGTCTCTGGCATCGTTATCGAGAGTGAAGCAACCATGGTGAGAGCTCCCTCTTCTGCTTGTCTGAAGACAGCTAATCAATTTGCAGATGACATCTTAGGGCGTCTAGTAGGTAGATTTCAATGCTTCACTCTATTTTATTCTCATTTTTAGACACATTATTTACTTTTGTCTTCATAGCTTATTTACTTCCTTCTTACGGTCTTTGCTCACACAACATGCTGATTTTAATCAACTGATGAATTAACCAATCAAATTTGTTCAGGGTGTTGATTTGGGTACAGACGATAGGGACACGTGTAAGAAACCAAAGTGTAAGAAAGAGCGAAGCTAACGAGAATTTTTTTTTTTTTATGTAAAGCTTTGCAAACAAGCATCATCTCTGAAATTGATTGTGTGGCTTGTAATTACGACATTTACATTATTCATACGAAAAATTAGCTGCAGCATGTCCTCTTGATTAGTTTGTCTGTAAATATCATGGATCTTTTTATTTTTTATTTTTTAGCTAATTCCTAACAGCAGCTTAACCAGCACAGAGACACACAGGCAGGTGGAGCTGCAAGCTCTCAGGTACGCTTTGATTTCATAGTGAATATGCAGGTAGACTTGTTTAAAATAGAGCAGCATAAAACAGTGTGAACCTCTATATGTCCATTTTAAAGTCTAACTTTAGTGTCCTATTTACATTAACTCAACAAAATGTGAAATATCACTTTAAATATAAAACTCTCCACAGCACAATCCTGTCATAAAAAGTTTTATATTTTAAATATACTCTATAGACCTGGTGCTGTTCTATGATTCATTATCTCATTGAAATACAAAACTGGGAAACAGACCATAATTCTCTGGAACCCCACCAAACCGGACCTAGCCAGCTGAGCTGAGACCGACTCTGCGTTAATACATCATTTCTGATTCACAGAGCTGACTACAAGCTCTTGACTGGCACAATCAAAATGCCTCTGATGTGTCAGGAACAAACTACAGTACAATTCTTATGAGAACATGGAAGTAGTGACAAAGAATGGCTTCAGGCTGTGCTTTAGGAACAATCAACAGAGGCTGCATCTATGTCTTTGTGTATCAGCGCATCCCACAGGGACGTGGTGTGTTTCTTTTCTTAGCACCACTGCTTGTGCCTGAGAGTTTGGCTAATTTTTCAGAGAATTCCTCGCTCCTCTACGGCAGCGCCTTCACATCGTCTTACAGGCCTCACCCACAAGGTATGGCTGCTATCAACCTATCACCTCTAATGGGAACAAAAGGTCAACGCTTAATTATTCATTCGGGATGTCAAACAATGCTTGCCGGCTGTTATTTAGGGTGGGGGAGACCCATTGAATAATTCAAGAGCAGGATTCTCTTTCCTTCGAGAAGCAGCGCGGTTGTTCAGATGTTTGTGAGACTCTTATCTCGACGCAGGAGCCCTCTGTCACTCCCGAGCTGACCTTGGCTGTCGCCGCAGCGACAACACGGGTGGCACAGGAGGTGGCAGGGACTCGTTCTTCTTCCCGTATCTGCAGGCCTCCTCCACACAGCGAGAGTGAGTAGGAAGGACTACAGGGAGCTGGCTGCTCCTTCTCCCAACTTCCCCCAGTGTCTGTTTACAGTACACCATGTGCCACGCTGCGTCAGGCCGGTGCCAATGCCTAAAAAACAGCAGATTACTCTTTTACAATGACTTATTCTGCTTTTCACCCGAGGTATGTTTCTGTTTTGGTACACTTGCCATGTCAATTGCTCTTAAGCGGCTTTCTTAAGATGTAAGGGGTGTTTATTGCAGCTGAAGAGGCAAAAGCAGATATTAATGCTATTAAAGTGCATTAAACTGAAGAATGGTGTAATGTGAGTCACTTGCACGGAAGGATTAGAGGGAGGAGGCACGGGTAGGAATCCGAGCGAGGAGAGAAAGTGAAAGTGTTCATCTTGTTATGTGAGAGGCAGGAGGGAAGGAGAGAGAGAGAGAGCGAGAGAGAGACAGGCAGAGCGAGACACCAGCCTTTGCCAACTCTAGCATCTCTGAACAATAACACAGGTCCATACACAGATACAGTACACGTCGATCAAGCCACGGATTGGCAAGCAGCCCGGTGGAAATCAAATTAGAAGCATGTTTGTCACTGTAAATGCAATCAACAGAATGACCCCGTCTTCTGGTGACTGTCTTGCTGCTGCCTGCACTGTCGCACTCGATGAAGGCAGATATCAATTTTACTGTGACTGTGGCTGCAATTATACTTAAAATACTGATTCAGTGACTAATAGTTATAGATAGAGGACGTTACGCTGCATTAAAGGATATTTCTGCTGAATCTGATGAGGTTCTATACAGCTACATTATGACACCTACAAATGTATGACGTGTATGTATAGTGTACTTTATGTAAGGAATGACCTGGTAATTAATGAATAGTTAATAAACTGTGCTCTTATAACTCATCATTATCTACTATTTAGTCTTTGATTTGGAACTATGGAACTAACAATTCTTTAATTACCAGGTTGTTACTGATTTGTTCCCCATTCACTTCTTAGTAACTATTCACAGTGCGAAATGTCACCAAACCACAAGAGACACAATATAGATCAAATCATATGCATGCCAGGCTTGACAATAAGCAGACGTTGTTATCTCCACCAGTAAATGATGGTTTTGTTTACATTCATGTACGAGCAGTCTGTCTTCTCGCCTGACGTACAGTGTAGCTGTTGCTGCAGCGTTTCAGTGAAGTGAATCAAAATATGTCGGCCATAAATCATGGTGGTTGAGTGTGGGTGAAAAATGTTGTGTGCCAAGTCCGAAAGTGCACGAGTTTAAAATTAAAAGTTGACCAGTTCGGCTCAGGATCCAGGCTGATGAATTGGAGAACGAAAGCAGAATGTTATTCGGGGACACTGATGCACGGGGGCTGGTTTGTGACGCCAGTATTTCTCGGAGACATACTGCTCTTATTGCCACCGTACTATGTGCAGAGCAGTGACAACGGTCGTTTATCTTGGAGGCTGGGGGGAAAAAAAATGGTTGAGGAGAAGCAGATTTCACTGGGGCGTCTCTGTATAAGTGAGGAGGATGTGAATTGGCCCAAAAGAAACAGGGATGAGGAGCAGCCTTTTCTCTAATGCTGACAAGGTGATTGGCTCAGAGGCTGATGTCGGGCCAGTTGCTGTTTAAGTTTGAAGACAGCACAGCGCCCGGAAAAGCCAGAACCAAAGACGCGTACATGCTCACTACCAGCCTCTCACTCCACTGCCTCCACTGTGAGGCTCTTAAAACATTAACTCTTCTGGAACCGCACATGCTGATCAATTAGGCCAGTGTCGCTGCCCAAGTTAATTACACTGATTTATTTTGCCTAAGCTTGTCAGTAACAACTTGGAAAAACATTCTGGTCTTTCTGGATGCAGCGGCTAGCTCTTAATTTATACTGTAGGTGGGCCCAAATGGGCTGATTGTTCCCTCCTAGAGCAATCAGGCAAAACACCAATTAGAGAATTAATACCTGTTTACAGGAGCACTGAAATAACACCTGTCAAAATCCATTTGAGTTTTGAAATTGGAGATTGGAAAACTGTATATGAAAAGTAGATAAATAAAATTCAAAAGATAAATGTTGCTAATACACAGAGTTGTGCCGGTGGTTAAAGTGTGGTATGTGCACGATTTCATGAATTTTAAAAGCCATTAAATGCATCAAATCCTTTCATCAAACCCACACATTCTTAAGCCGGACACAATTCAAAATCTCCCAATCAGCACCTACTTGAGACTGCTCTTTGTATATGTAGTAATCATGTAACAATGGCAATAATTGAAACCTACTGAAGTAAATATAGGCTTAGCTTAACTGTCTTGAACATATTTATTTCACTAAGCAATAGTATTACATAAGATGGACTGTATGGAGATCAATCTTATCTGATAATATGAAGGTCTTTTCTATATGAATCCATGTCTGTTGTGTAACTATATTGTATATATATTTTTTCCATATACTGCCCTGATTCCAAAAATTGGGACCCTGTCTAAAACGTAAATGAAACACAATGTGATCATTTGCTAATCCTGTTTTGACATATATTCAATTGAAAACAGAACAAAGACAGTAAATTCAACATTTGACCTCATCAACATCATTGTTTTTTTTCTGCTTATTCTGAATTTGATGGCAGCAGCATGTTTCAAACAAGTTGGAACAGGAGCAACAAAAGCCTGTGAAAGTTGTGGACTGATCCAAAAACACCTGTTTGGATCATTCTACAGGTAAACAGGTCCATTGGTAACAGGTGATAGGATCATGATTGGGTATGAAAGATGGAAGGATGATGAAGGATGGAGAGAGGTTCACCACTTTGTCAAACACATGATTGTAAAAAGTAGATGACTTTATAAAATACAGTATACTTCATATTAAACTTGTCACTAAGCACAATTTGATTGTAAATCAAATTCACACAAAGTCCCAGCTTTTTGGAATCAGGCTTGTGCTGCAATCCAAGTGTAGCTTAGTGAAGATCATGCACTTGTACATACACAATGTAAATCACATCATGACACTCAATAGAGATGCAGACCAGAACAACAGTAGACGGTTGGTGCTTGACAAATCAATGGAGAAATATATTAGTCGTCTCTGAAAACAGGTGCATGTTTAGCTATATACTGCAACCACTTGACAAATTTAAAAGTCAAACTAATAGATCAAGCCAAAGACTGACAGCAGTTACAGCTTAGATTTTAAATAACACCAACATACAACAATGAGTACATACTGAAAAATATACAGTGTGCATCCTATCCACTCTATTCAAAACTGATACAGTTAATAAACATTCATTATTTGAGCTAAATCGTTTTTAAAAACTGTAATTAAATCACTTAAGGATTTGATCGCTTTTGTTACGGCGCAATTTACCTTTTAACTGTTCATCATTCAATCACTGAGTTTCATCCTTAATTGAGTCAATAGAAACACATCTACCTTGATTGTTATTTAACGTTTATTGTGAAGTGATCAATTCGTGCAGCACCATAATTACATCCCCCCCCCCCCCATGGTAGAAAATGAATCCAATTTTTTTCTTTCTGTTATCTACTTCTCCATATGATTAAACAAGAACCAGAGGCAGTGGGTCGCTCATTCAATTAGTGTTTCATTTACCACATTTAATTACCCACAATCCATGCCCTCTTTGACCCTGCAGGAAGCCTCATATGACTAATGAGTGCACTTACCTGATTTCCTTGCCTATGAAATCGCATCAGTGTCTGTTTGCCGTCATCTGTTCACAGGAAGGCAGTCTATATGGTGACTGAAGATTAAAGGATTTTTTGAGGTGGGTGGGTGGGGGGAGTATGTATTTACCAGGGCAGAGGTTTCAAGCCTGTATTGAAAGCCCCTGTGACACTTCCAGCTAGTCACCTCACTCCAGCCAGACACTTTGATCTTCCAAAAGCCCATGTTGCCATAAGTAGTTACAATTCATACTGTGTATCTGTTGAACATTAAGTGCACATATGCACAGACTGAAAAAAAGAGCTCTGAACTTTTCATTTTGTACTGTACAGCACAAGATTGATCACGTAAAAACAGTTCTAAAACTTTCTTCGTCAGCTTGCTTGACATGGAAATTCATCACTTCACATTTTGGACACGGCGTGTTTTAGAGTTAGGGCTTGGATACTCCCTTAATAAACCTTCAAAAAGGCCTTGAAACAGGCTGCCTCTAGCTTTTGGACCGAATGATAAATTTCGCCTTTGTGCTGATTGAAGATTTAGTGTGTTTTACCGACATCCTTTCTTACTTCTGGTTACCTGACAAATGGCAGTGAGATAAATTGCAAGTCTCTCAATTTTGCTTTATTGAGCTTTTGTCACACTCGCAGCTGGTGTGTGCAAGAAAAAAGAAGCCATTTATAACTGCAGCTTTACACCAAAAATACCCCAACTGCTTCCAACATGTGAAAACTGCAGTAGTGACCTGGTATCACCTGCTGCAGGAACCCTGAGGATTACTCCAATACACAATACAGCAACGTCAACATGCAGTATCACATCAGCCCGCTAACAGCCACAGGCCACTGCTGTGCTTTACATCACATTTGGCAGATTTTCTTCTTTTTACACTTGTTATTCAGCTGTATGAGCTATATACCCTCAAAGTTGCTCAAATATTTCCTTGGAGCAAAATGCATTCTGCGGAAGAGATGAGTCACAGGAGTCTCAAGGTTAGAGCCCAGAAGAATTTACCTGCTGAATACTCAAAGTACTTTAACGAAAAAGCTTGTCACATGCTTTACTAAAATGAGAAACACAGTATGTGATTGTCTGACCGCTCCCTCTTTGACCTCATGACGAGTTAGAACAATGTGTGTTTAAAAAGTATTCTTGATGTATATGAAGTGATTTGAAGGTCTCTAACTCTAACAAAGCTTCACGTTTTGTTCTCTTATAAATGGCATGCAGATGTGTAGTTATTATTAGTATAATAAGTAACTGCAATATATTTTAAACTTTATGGTCTCGACATTAAAATCTGAAGAAATCCACTACACTTCTACAACACTGCTGAAAATAAGTGAATGTTCCTACAGTTGTCCAATAACCTTTTGTCAGAACAGGTCTGTTGGAACTGGTCAGAATTGGTCGACTCTTGGCAGAATATTTTTGCAGTGTTTGAAGCCAATTTAAAAGAAACTTTTCTTCCCAATTTTTAAACGAAGTAAGGAAGCATGCTCTGCGCTCATGTTCCTGCATGGGCGTTAAACTGGAAGGCTCCCAGGCTGAAGAACTGTGGCTATCAGATTCAGAAAAACTGAATTAAAGTTTGTTATAAGTCATGAACTTTCAGCCATGTTGTTTCTGAGAAAACTTAGCCGGTGGAATTAATTTCTTGCGTCTTGTTATGACACACACCTGCTGTTTAGCACATTAAGCAGTGGAATATTATTCCCTCAACTTAAGTGCTTTGCATTCAATTTTAATGAAGGGTGGCTATTAATATTTAAGATTAAGGGTTCCAGCATTAGTGTCCGACTACAAGCTCAGTGCTGATGGCTTCACAATGACTGTAAGAGTAAACTCTTGTCTGTGTTGTTTAACACAAACAATGCAACTGAAAATTCACTTTGGCATTCACTTACTCTTAATCAGCCCCTAATCAGACGTGAGTCTATTATGCTTTGGCAATTGAAGCCTGGTATTAAAACAGGTATTATAAAGGCTACAGCAGGGCCACATAGTGGGCCAAGAAACTTGATTATATTTATTCAAAATAGCTCCGCATTACCATTTTACTTTCTTATATCCCATCCCAGAGAAATCATTTTCAGCTGTGTTAATATGCTAATTTGTATTGCCAAAAACTTATTTAGAGTTTGCATCCTGATTCCTGCATGTGATTAGGCTTTCACATCTAAAGCTCTCTGGTTATTATCAGGAAAAAAAACATTTTAGTTAAATGTTAATAAACACCTCATTTCTTGTTCAATCAAATCACTGTTGATTTTTTCAATATTTAACTAAGACCATAAACTCACTGGCCTTGGTTGTTGTAATGAGCTGTTAAGTCGTTTAGTTGCTTAATTGCAGTCTAAAAGCTAAGTAAGTAATCAGCCTGTAAAGATCAGTCTGTTAGATTATTCTTTTTGTTGGGTCCAAAACTGAGGAAACTGATGTTTCAAAGGGGCCCATTTACTGGCAATCTTAAACTAAAATTCAAAAGTGAGAAACTCGAGATTTTTTAAAAATCGATAACTCGAAACTAAGCAATGTTCAAAGCGAAGAAACAGCTATTAAGCACTAATACCAGGTACCAAGAGTATTTTCTCTATTCAACTTATATTTGATGATATGCATTACTTTGGTAGCACATTATAATTTTCTTCCCATGGTGTGTTTGAGTTGGTAAATTGGATCCAAGTGGAATTCATTTGGTTTTCTATGAAACGGAAAACTTTGGAAAAAAGGAGAAAGATACTGAACAGACGAGACCTTTGTAAATATCATAAATATGATTTCAATTTATTTTTCAAGGCGAGTCAGTGGTTGTGTGTGTGGTGGAGGTCTATTTTGGTCTACACACAGTCTGCTACAGCAAAACAGATTTTCCTGTTTGGTTATATTTATTTGGTTTTGTTGTGCCACCCTAGCCCATCTGGCCACTCCTACACCACTGCAACACAGTCATTTTAACTACATAGTTTTCTCTAACCTTAACAAACTACTTTAACCCTAAGCCAAGTTGTTGTTGTACCCAAATCTAACCAAAACTTAAACTTAACATGACAGATTAATTTTAAAATCTATCAACATTTTGGAAGGTAGATTGAATTTGAAGGATCTATTGTCCAGGCAGCATTGTGTTTCTTGCCAAAAAGCGTTGCACATTTGTAGCATATAGACATAATTTCTAAGTGACAGGGTTGTTATATAGAGAGTGAAGGCTCACTTTACACCCAGCCTGCTTCATCATTCATTCACATATACTGTACAGTGGATGTTCACACCTGGGAGCTGCCCATCCACTGCCACCATTGGCTTGTGAACAATCACTAAGGGTTCAGAGAGCATTACTCATTCCCTTTCCCCCCCAGCCGAACTTTCCCAGCTGGTTCAGGAAATCAAACCTAGCACCTTCTTGACCACAAACCTGCTTTTGTTGCCTGCCTACTTGTTTCATATGCTCTGTGATCCTGCTCATGTTTGAACCTCTGACTTCATAAAAAAACAGGCTGCGAGCTCAGTAGCCATGGATTTGGGACACGTGTCCACTTACAGCAGAAGCTTCTTGTTTCAGTAAGAACTCTGACAAAACAGGAACAAGAAAGGGAATGTATTTTAGGTCTAGTGAGCTTTGAAAGAGTAAGACTGAATCTAAAAGTACCAGTGAATATATATATATTTTTACTGAAATAATGAGCATGAAATAAAATCAGCTCCTAGTTTGCAGCTATCAAAAACTAATACTTTATGCCACTTACATGCAGCAAAGCCACTAATAATGTTATTCTCACAGTCTCTGATCACACTGTAATTCTCACAGCATCCTTAACCTTCAATGACGTATTGTCCACAGTTTTGTTATTTTCGTCTCTAGGTTTAGCTGGATGTGAATTGAGGTGTCAAAGGTTGTGTTGCAGGTTTTCGCATGTTCCTGGCAGCTGATTAAACTTGATAAAGTTGGTGTGTTTTTCCGCAGCTTTGTTCTAACTGTAATTGCAGACTATTTAAAGTTTTGTATTGGCTTTAGTTCAATACAGGGACTTTTAATAAACAAGGATTTTAAGAATCATATTTGTCGTTCTTTCATCCTACCATTGTCAGCTTCTCTCAATCAAGGCTTTCCTCAATTTTGCACTCATGACACTAATTAAAACTAAATTCAAAAAGCAAACTGAAAGACTAAATAAAAACAAAAAACTAATGAAAAATTTAAAAACTTTGAATAACCTCAGTGAGAAGATGCAGATTTATGCTTTGAGATGTGGTCGTTTTCTTTTTTATTTCTGGTTTCAGAGAATACTCCTGAAAAGTCTGTTTTTATTTTTATTTTCTAATTTCATTTTCACAATTTAGTACAAAACTGGGAATTCAGTGACCCTGAGTTAATACTGCAAACACCCTGGCAGTTGTTCAACCACTGAGACTGAAATTATACCCTTACAGTCGAGGTCATGGCCACATTCTACCAGATATTTTTTCTGGTCTGCCGTCTGGTCTTCTGAAATTTTGCAAAATTAAAATGGATTTTCAATTGCAAATATGTGCTCTGCGTGCAAAATGGAAAACATATCTCAAACAAAAATCCAGGAGCAAGACTAGCACGTAGTTTTGATGTGGAAGTGTTCCTCTGAAAAGCAAAGACTTTATGGTTGGAATAGTGACTCTGATGTATTAAATATGTTTTGAATTAAACATTTAATCTAATCAAAGTTTTACAGTAGTTGTAATCACAGATGTAATGCCAAAGCTTTATCAAAGATTAGTTGCTTCAGCAGAGGAGTTGAGAAACCCTTGCACTCGACACGGTGGGCATTGGTGCGTTCAATTTGTGCTGTCACATAAATTATCTAATGCAGTCTGGAAAAGTTCAAAGACGTGTCATTTTCACAAAGGATCAATCAATGGATGTCACAGAAAGCCACCATAGATGACGACAAGCATAGGCTTTTTTTTTATTGTTTCTAACAGCACACAAGTTTGGAGCAGTGGTGCACATCATGTCAGCACATTACCAAGGTCAAAACCTTTAGAGGTTTTTTTTTCCACATCTCCAGCTGAATGCTATTATTGCAATGGACTGTGATGGCTGGCTGCTGATTTATCAAGTGCACATAAAAACCATAGAACAAGACTTTATTTGAGCTTTCATTTTCTCACGGAGTGAAACAAAACACCAATATTAAAGTCTAACTCTGTCCCACTTGTTTAGGGCGAAATCCATTCCTCAGGCCATTAAACATTTGTTGCTGATTTTCTTTATAGCACTCATCTAGTTAAGTAAGCAAAGACAAAAAAAACAGAACATGTACAGGTTGCTCCAGCAACACCTGCATCCATAATTCATGATTTGATCCGTTTCATTTGTTGTTATGAAACAGTCTCACATCTGAGAAACACATGATGCAATTCAGAAAAGAAAGGCACTATACGTTGAAACAGTGGGCTCATTGCACTGTTTGTTTATACCTGCAGTCTCTCACAAAGAGCCACGGTTTCCTGTGAAGTCTCTCCCTTGTAATCACATCCCCCACTTCTATCTCTTTTTCCTGTACTTGCACAGAAAACAGAAAACACTCCGCCTCTTGTTTATTAAAAAAACATCTAACTGATCCTCGGCTCATCTTTGTTTAACACTTCTGTCGTACCTAAATATTAAGGCGACACAGCAATCGTGCCGCCTCGAAAATAGTGTCTGTGGAGAGATGCAAGGGAAAGAAGGATGTTTAGCAACGCTCGTAGTACGGCTCTGAGAATGTCCATCTGTCGACCACTTTAGTCCAGAAATATGTCAGCAGCTACAGAATGCATTGAAATTAAATCTTGTACAGATATTTAAGGCTCCTAGAGATGCATCCTACCGACTTTGGTGATCCCCTGACTTTTTCTCTAGCTCCACAGTGAGCTTGACATTTTAGGTCTTTAGTCGAATATCTCAACAGCTGTTGGATGGATTGCCATGAAACTTGGTATAGACATCCAAGTTTGCTAGATGATGAATGAGTGAAACTTCTCTTCCAGCCACACCAACAGGTCACAGTTTTCACCTATACAACTAACAACTATTGGATGGATTGCGCTGACATTTTGGGCAGACATTCATTGTGTCAAGAGGCTGAGACCTACTGATTTTGGTGATCACCTGATTTTACCTCTTCTAGTGCCATCAAGTTGATATTTTGGCTTATAATAAAATGTCAGTTATTGAAGGGTTTACCATGACATTGAGTACACACACCAGAGAATGAGTCCCACTGACTTTTGTGATGCTCTTTTTCTCCGATATCACCATGAGATCCACATATATGGTTTTGAGAGAAATGTCTTAAAAATTATTGGATGAACTGTCATGAAATTTGGTACACACACACACTCGTGTTCCCCTCAGGATGAATGACTGACATACCCATCTCCCTCAGTGGGACTTTGTGGTTTGTGTTAAGTAGCAAATATCAGCATGGCAGCAAACTCCTACTTTTGTTTTGACAGAAGGTTAAGTAGAATCAGTTCCTCTCTTGTGATTGGAACCTGAATTACGCTCTCATCTCCATGATGAGGAAATGTTTTCACTGAATGTATTGTTGAGGCACAAAAGTTCATACTGAACCTAAACGTTCAATAAAAATGACAACATTTTTCATTCATTTTCCTGCAATAGTCTCTCTTCCCTCAGAAAAACTAAGACACTATAATGCTTGCTGTGATTATGTTTAGGATTTAGAGAGCTCGGGATCAAGATCACAGTCTTGGCATTGGATGGAAAAAATCAAAAGTGACTTGAAGCATGATACAGGACATGTTTACTTCATGAAGACCTTTCTCTGACATTGTCCAAAGTGCTTTTGTTGCCTAAACTTAAGCAAACACAGGGCTTAAGACAGAAACCCACTATCCATCCCAGCCACTACGAGGTGTTGCACATCCTTCACTTGAAAACACTGTTGCTACTTATCATAAGAACATAATGTCTCATAGGCAGAGTTGCTTGATGTTAGTTGAGAACAGAGGTCCAGTAATTAAAGATCCAGCCAGTTTTTGGTTGCCAGTCAAACATGAGCAGCAGCAAACTGTCACTGTTCGTTCTGTTCCTGGCCCGAAACAGTAATGTTCCTTTGGATGAGGATGAACGTCAGGCAGAATAATACACCTACACTATAGTCTGAGAAATGCCCTTTTTAGGTTTGGCACGATAGGTAAAGGGACTGCAGTGTGTTTTCTCAAAGACCCTGCAGCCATTGCTTTGACTGGAGTCAAACTTCAGAGTCACACATATCATTTTTTTTGCTGTACTTGATGGTTAACATTTTTTTCATGCTGTGTAGTGGCTTCAAAGGTTTCTTTTATTGTTATTATGCTGCTCACTTTAGTCTGGCAAGCCAGGCCTCACTAGTCACACCACCTTATGTCAAAAAACACAAGTATCACTGAAAGGGGTTTAATTGACATAACATCATCTTTATTAACATATGAGCTTAGAGCTACATAAGGCAGTGTGTCACACTTGTGTGCAGTACATCAACACACAATATGTCAGTGCAAGCTGACACACACAGGACTGAGGAAGCGAACCATCTCTGTTTTGCTTCTTCTTCTTCTTTTTTTCAAAGGACAGCAAAGGTACATGAGAGTCAAAAGATGTAACACTTACGAGTCTAATCTTTTCTCAACAAAGCAACCGCACCAACAACAATGTCATTCAGTATCTGTTACAAGTTACAAAAATGGGCAGCCTTCTCTATCTTTCAGTGATTTTTAAGTCATCCTGAAGTCGGAGTCACAGGTCAGTATTATTAAAGATTAAAGCCATTTTGTAGTTTTAGTTGTTTATATGTCTTTTTTCATTCTGCTCGAAATCAATTCAATATCACCAGGATTCACTGTGGGGTTTTTTTCCCCATTGTATAAAATATATCAGCGTATCTCCTTTCAGGGACCTCAGATCTAGTTCTGTTGCAAGCATATTAAATGTGATGCATTTATCTTTCTATGATATTGTTAATAACGGAGAAGATGTTGTAAGATAAAGTCAACCACCTGCAGAATATGAAAATTGCGTTAGCATCAGAGAATATAGTGCAAGTCATTTCACAATATGATGTTTTGATTGTATTGATGATTGATGTAGTGCTGGTATTGAAAAATACTGTGTTTCTGTCATCACAATTAAAGAGCAGAGAAGAGGTGTAAAGGTCAATAATGTACACGAGTCCTGTGATTTACAGTAAAATATGGGACCTATTCTCAGAGGTGTAATCAGGCTGATTTATGTGCTGCTCTTTCCACTGAGCATATTAACATCGATTAATCAAACTAAAGTAATCTCAGCTGGCTTTGAGTTGTTAATGTCAACTGGGTCCCTCTTTTATGGCCCGTGGAGTAGCTGAGAAATAATAATTGTCTCTTTAAAAGTAGCTGGTGTTCTTCAGCTCAATGGGCACACCTTGAGGATTTTAATTTGGTGGGCTGAACGTCTTTTTGGTTTGAGGCTGACCTTGAGCCATTTATGCTGTGAGCGGTGTACAAGCAAACTTGATGAAGTATTTCTGAATTCAATCAGTCTGTATAAAAGGTATTAAAATAGCTCTACCATCTTCCATTTTGTGTTTTTTTCTTTTCTGGTAATTAACTATCAAAGTTGTCTCTCAAACTTTTCTATGTCTTACTTTTTTGCTGAGTCATTTTTAGAGTGACCTCACAGAGGTCCAGCTGAGATCTAAAACAAGAAGAATTTTCTGTGTGTTTCGAGCTAGTGCCTCTGTCCAGGAAAATGTTTGAAAGTGGACCCACAGCTTTTTATCTATAGTTAGTAAGTGTTGGTAGAGTGAGGTGAGGGCAAATGTCGGCAGGGTTTACCTGTGCCCACGCCTCAGCTTTCATTAAAAAGACTTTCCGAATTAAAGACGATTAAATGAAATAGTTGATGGCTTTCTGACAGCTGTTCATCTAGAGCCACTATGATGTTGACATTTTTGACTTTTAGTTAAATGTCTCTGTTGGATGCATTGACATGAAGTTTGCTGGGACAGAGGCCAAATGACTAACCCTACCAGCACGATAAAGCGTTCACTTATCCTGTGAAAAGCTCATTATTTACTACTTGGATTGGGGCTAAAGTTCATACACACATTCCCCACAGGATGGGACGTTTTTGTGATAGCTTAACTTTCTATTATCAGGTCAATTTTTAATTTGTTTAATACTTTGGTTTCTGAGCAAATACCTGCAAAACTCGTGACATTTTCATCAGCCTCCGTTGTTGTTTTGTGCTAATTAGCAAATGAAACTGAGATGGCAGAACGTGATAAAAGATACACTTGCTGAACATCAGCGTTGTTATTGTGAGCATGTTATCGTACTGATGTTAGCATTCAGCTCAAAGCAGTACTCACTACAGCCTCAAGCTGCCTGTGTGACTATAGACGCTTAGTCTTGTTAAAACATTTCCAATGGGCCTAAACAATGAGAATCACTGTTCCACACTTAACACAGCGGGAGCAGCTGTAATTTGGCATAGTTAATTGTTGGTGACATTACAAGACAGACAGACAATACAGGACTGACGCTCTCATTATAGAGCAAAGCATCAACGGGGCTGTATGACAGCACAAATGACACGGGACTGAATATAAACACAATGCAATCTAATGAATTGTTACAGTGCAGCAGACTTAGTATTCAGGTGTAGCAGTGATTTCTGAGAGCAGTGTGTCTGTGTCAGGGTCACAATTATGAGCAGGTTCAAGGGAACACAACCTATGAAAGCTGCTGTGTGGTGCAGAAAAAAAAAGAGGCAAGAATCTGCTGGTGTGCTGGTGTGTTAATGTCACAGATGTTCAAAGTACCTGCAATTGTGGCTTTCAGCTTGTGGAAGCTGAAATCGCCGTGTGCGACTCGCTGTGACCTTGCTGTTGACAAGCTTGCTTGTGTCGAGTCTGACACTGAGTTAAAGGCAACTGGGAGCAAAGGCCAGAGTCGGTGGGGGGGGTTTCACGACTGTCCAGTGCGAGGCGTCGCTCCGGATAATTTGATCTATTATCAACTGCAATTCCATCTATTAGCAAACTGCTCACTGTGTAATGACCCAACTCCAGGACCATCAAAGCAAACAACGCCACTAGCTGCGACCACTTTCTAGTGTTTAAGCCCACTTAATGAGGCCTGTCAGGACAATTCAGTGATAGTAATAATTAGTTTGTTTTATGTCTTTAATGGAGTCAGTATGGGCTCTTTGGAGCGAGGAAGTACATCCCGACCAGGTGCAAGAAGACAGTGAAATAGAAAGCTGATTGATTTTCCCTCTGTGGTTTATTCAGCAAACTTTTAACTCCCACTGGCAACCAGACATCAATATATAAAAAAAATACATGTGTATATTTGACATCTTGTAGATTCTCCTATCAACTTCAATTGTGAATTCTATTTTTATGTTTGTTACCAACTTCTGTAGTTGTTTTTACTGACATATTTTTTTTAAATCATACCTTCTCTCTCAACACATACAGTGTGATGCTGCTTGTCTTTACATCTCAACTTTTGATAACTTTGATCTTGTCAATTGTCTTTTTATCACTATGTCTGACATGTACACTGCCATTCCACTTAAAAGTTTGGAGTTCTGTTGGTGCCTGCCACACAAGTTTGATTCAGTACAGTCAGAGGGCTGAAAGGACTGCTCTGTATTTTTGGACGGCCTTTCATGCTTTCAGGTTGTAGGAAGTCCTCTTTACAAATAGATGTTATTTTGTTAAAATGGTTTGAAGAAAAAGTAAGGTTTTTGTGTAGGAGAACAAAATGGTGTACAATAGTTCAACCTGACCCAGCCACCTGTGAGCAACAGTTAAATAAGAAATAACCAGATATTGGTAGGTTTTGCCTTAGTAAAGCTATTTTTACAACTTCAAAATGGAAGCTTAGTCCAGGGTTAGCATTGCTTAAATTGGATCACTGAATATCAGCTGAACATACTGACAGACTGACGAGTAAACCTAGTCGATCTAACCACTGAGTACACTGCAGAAAGAAAGAAAAACATGTTCTCAAAACCCAATTGTAAGCGCCATTGTGGTTTGTTAATGATCTCGTGGGTCTCTTACAGATCTCTGGACTGGAAAACAAATTCAAAATCCAAAGGTACTTTATGGGAAAATTTATTGTAACGACTAAATCATTGAATTCTTCCTCTGTTGGGGCCAAAACTATTTCAAAATGTAAATAATATATTTAGTGTCTGAATTATACTGTTTATATCAATTTAACACATTGAATATTATTGAAGGAAAGAAGAAATATAACAGATGATTCCGAACCTTTGGCAGTGTAATTAAAAGGGTTTCAGACTGAGATGATCATAGGATGGATCCCTTCTACTCAAAGGTTTCTTCTGCTGAAATGAAAACTGGGCTACAGCAACTCAGTGGCAGACATCATCCGACTACCAAAAGGCTATAGGTTTGATGACAGCACCAGCTAACTAAGCTAGAGTCCATCAACAGTCATGCACTGTGTCAGAATGCCCTTTAGCAAAATGCGCTGAAATGTAAAAAAAAAAAAAAAATCCCTCTGGTGAAAGCAAATGTTTTGTCACCAAAAATCCTGTACATTTTCATATTTTAGCATATAAAACATGAACAGAATTGACTGAGCAAAAAAGAGCAAAATTGCTTTGTTGAAGGCACACTGAGACTGAGACTAAGAACATTTTATAGTTGTTATGTATTTGACTGAAGCATATTTGAATAACCCTCACTCTTTTCATCCCTTGCTCTGCTTTTATATGTTCTGGGATGCAGTGTTTCAAACTGGTAGATGTTTTTAACTCTGTAGGTCATGAATGTGCTATGCAGCCTTTCTACATCCCCTATTTCATTCTTATTAGAGACTATGAGCAACTTTTTTTTTACCAGCCAGACACCAATCTGACAAATTAATCACAGGAAGCACTCGCTTCCTATTCAAAATCTGCCAGAGAGAGGGAGAACTCAGAGTAATGGGAATGTGTTTCTGGCAATAAAATTGGCTACAGTCTAGTGATTTTTTAAAATGCTGAATTCCCCCTCCCTAAATCGCGTGAACGAGGGCTTCTCCTGTTCATCTGAATCAAATTTGATGGCTACTGTGAAATGTATATTAACAAATGTCTTCATTTCGCACCAGATTTTCTCCGGCTTGCGGGAAGGAGTAAAAATATATTCTACAAAATGGGATACTTTTAGGACTGATTCCCATTGTTTTCATTTTTATGCCTACCTAACTGAATAGGATGGATGGAATTGCGTATGTATTCATTTAAGTGGTTAAGTTAAGTGGCAATACATTTATGCATGCACATAATTCATATTTTCCTGCTCCTATCCTTTCTAGGACTGAGCATCCCGGTGGGAAAGGGGTTACTTGGGCCTCATAAGGAAGCATCTTATTCAAATTTCTGCTGTGCAAAACAGTAGTGTCTGTTTAAATTCAAAGCTGTATTAAACTGACATTCAACATTTTTGCCTACCAATTGTTTGTTAATATCATCTTTTTAGCCTGTTTAAAAAGCTCTTTTTACTATTTAACTGCTTCTATCCCCTTTGCTGATGTACATTGCGGCCAATGTGGGACGAATAATAATAATAATCTATGCTTTATTGATCCCTTGGGAAAACTCCTTCTCTGCATTTCACCCATCCTGTTCATAGTTAACCTTAACTATACATACTAGGAGCAGTGTGAGCAGTCAGGCGTTAAGGGCCTTGCTTAAGGGCCCACAGTAGTGGTGACTGGGACAGGCAGCCACTCTCACTTTCCCACCTCAACCTCCTGCTAGTCTGGAGACTTTCAAGCCGGCGACCCACTGGTTACAAGTTTGCTTCACAAACCACTAGGCCACCACTGCCCCTATAAAGGTTTATCTTATCTTATTCTTGCAGTTAAATAAAACTGTATACAAGTAAACCATGAAGCTATGGTGGCAGTCTTCACTGATATTGGTGTTTTATATGAGGAAATGTACAGTGCAACTTTTCACTCAGTAGGACTTGGGGAGAAAAAATATAGATATTATCTGACAGATTTTAAGACAAAACCAAAATGTAATTGATGGATCTAACTGAGATCCATTAAATGCCCATTGGTCCAGACGTGCACAACTTCAATATAGCATCTCCGGTTCAAAATCAGCCCGGAACCTTTGTTGCATCCTTTCCCATCTCATCCGTCTGATCAACAACATGAGCCATCAGATAAAGCACAAATACCATAAAAATAATCTTTTAAAGTGCATTTCTCCTCAAAAGCTCCGGTGGTTTTGGGTCATGATGCTCCCCTGGGGGAAGAATCTTTAAAATCTGCTTTTAAAACATCAATATTTGTGTGTTGTGTATCCTGCAGAGAACATAGACTTTCAAGGGAGAGAAAAGCAATATGCCTGCATTTCAACAACAACAGATTCACCGTGGTCGACAAAATAAATGTAAAAGGTAAAATGCAACATGAAACGGAACAACATTGAAATATCAAATAGGACTGCAGCAAAGTCGTTGTACTTTTTGCAAGACAGTTTCCATTTCCACTTACGAAAGCGATAGAACAAGAATTACACTCAACCAAAAAACACTCAGCCAATATTACTGTTCTTAGTTTTTGTCTGTTTCACTGCACATTTCCCATCTGAAGAATACATTTTATGTGCACACATTGGATAAGCAGACAAGTGCTGAGGGGTAGGAAAACATTTATGTGGCTGCCCATGTTCAATGATGAGAAATGGAAGCTGCATAAGAGGAAGGACGGCATTGTTGCCAGGTCTGAGGATTTGTGTAGTGGTAATACTACAGTGTAAATGTCCTTTACACTTGTTGCATGTTTGTGCTGTGTCATCAAATCAAATGATCAGTGTCTGTGATGCTCTACTGGAAAATGCTGCTTTGGTATCTGAAAAAGGCGTCCACAACAAAAAAGGGCAATCTCAGCATTCTTATGTGCTCTCAGTATCTTGGCAACACTTTAAGACCTTTATCACACTGGGTTTTGATTCAAAGCCAATACGCATAACAATAAGTAATTAACAAGTAATTAGTGGTAACTTTTAGAGTTAATTTCAATTTAGCATTTTAATCAATTCCCTGACAAAAGAGGAACTGCACCAAAGGAGGTTAACGTTGTTCTTCAGCAAAAATGCACACAGTAATTTCATAAATCTCAATTTGTGACTCTCCTGAAACCTGGTCCTGGATTTCACAGAGATAAAAGAAAAGCTTTGATGTTAAACCATTTATCCAGGAGGGATCGACTAATTTTTTTTTATCATAACATTGCTGTATAAAAACATTTGTGTGTTCTTTAGCATTTCTTTATTGAAGCGATGGATGTGGCACCATACTTTGATCATCTCACTTTTACAAGACGATCCGGTGTCCATTCACACTAAAGGATTCCCAACTGGGAGACTGAATGACAGACTAACTTTAAATTCTGTAATATTCATATAATTTGAAAAAAAAAGTCGTGACAACAATTGGATTGTTGTCTGTATGCAAATCCACACGTTGTTTGTTTTTCCTCTCGCTCTGAAGTTTGGACCAGTATCGATTCTGTAGCGTGTGTCCCACCGGTCATGCTAATCCCCATTAATGGTGTGCCTGCACGTGCCATATACTGCCTGAGCAAATGCGAAGAAAGGTCACTGTTGGTTTATTTACACTCAGTGTTAGAAAGCTGGATGCACAGATCCAGGGTGACATTCTAGTCTCCATGCATCACACGGCTACAGCATGAAAGCTCCTGCACCATGTATGTCATCATGTACTTAGAGTTTATGCTTTAGATAATGTTAAATCACCACATCTTAGACTTAGACTTTCTTCTATATAGTGTTTGTAGGTTTTTGCTCAATGATGCGCACATTCACTATTCATTATTATTATTAGCATTTATTATAGTTTATTACATGGGAATTTGGGGGTGAACATGAACATGATGCACATGGCTTGCCACTCACTCTATTCTTATCTGAAGGGCTCAAAAGTTCAATCGCTGTAACTTGTGTGATGTTTTGCCAGATACAACCATTGTACAGATCAATATCTGTAGTTGGCCAAACATGTCACATTTTTTGCAATAAGCAGCCTCTCTACAGTGCTGCTGAACCCTTAGAGGCAGAAACTCACCTCTTCTTCTTCACTCATGCATCTTTTATAACAAAGTTCAAGCACCATACAGGTGTTTTTGCATGCTTTATCCCATTTGGCTGGAAGAGCCTGCTGTGGGCTGTTCTGTGAGCTGAGCTGTTGTGATGTGTTGTGGGTGCCTAGACTTGACAGCTGGCTGATGAACATGAACAGCATCCAGGAGGAATCTTTCAAATTGACATAATCCTTTTGACAATGATCACGCTTACTTTTCCTTTCTTTTACGGGTTTGATTTTCTGACTCGTGAAAACCCAGAGCCGTTTGACAGTTGACTCTCAAGCGTAGGATGTCCAGAGCTTCACAGCAGCACATGAAGGCATCACAAGCATATTAAAGAAGATTTGGTTAGAAGTGCAATGTTTACAACCGCACCTGCACAAACTGTTCTTTGTGCAGGTTAGATTTCTGATTTACTCGTTGCCTCGCCTGTGTCACCATTAGCCATGTAAACAATTGTGTGGTTGGGTCCAATTGCAGAGAGAGTTGCTAGTGTGCTTTATTATTTTCAGGAGTCGTGTCTGGGGAACGCCAAAACATCCACAGAGACAGGCAGTCAGAAACTAAGAATGCAGAGGCAGAACAGGTACAAAGAGGTGAAGCTTATGTAAAGTCCCCATTGGTGATTGGATACAGCTGGGTGCACAGGTGAGTTAATGAAGTGGGAGCGGCTGGCAGGTGAGGTGAGGCAGAGGCGGGGTCAGTGGAGACGTGCTGTGACATGAATGTAGAACTGTGACAGGCAGAACTGGGACAAGAACATAGAACTATAACAGGCAGAATTTAGACATGACAGGACTCAGATATGACAGGATTCAGACATGACAGGACAGGACTGTGGCTGGCAGAACTGAGGCAGGCAGAACTATGACCGACACTTCTCACTCTTTTTGTTTTCTTACCAATGTTTTGTTTTTCAACTGATAAAATTTCATCCATTTTCTTCCACGGTCACGGGGTTACGGTGGCAGCAGTAAACATGGTCTTCCAAGGATCCATCTCTCTTCCTAGAGGATCCTGAAGCATTCCCAGTCCAGATAATAATATAATAATAAACTTTATTTTCTTTTTTGTAGTGAGGTCACAATGTGCTATACAGACAAAAAAAAACTGTAGATAAAAACTAAAACAATAAAAACAACAATATTAACAACAGAATGGTCAAACATAAAAACACTGGGGAGTAAAATAAAGTTAAAATTGTAACATAGAAAGAGGCGTAAAACAAACAGCAAACATATTAAATATTTATAAACACATTCCTATAAAAGAAAGTTTTTGAAAAATGATTGAAATGATACTAAGGATTTAGCCTGTGTGATTTCAGTAGGTCGCACTGTCTCAGTGCTTTAGTGAGCTTTGAAACCTGACTGAAAACTATTAAAAAACATTTTAATTCAGAAAAGAGGTGCATTTAGTGGAAACAATTTTCTCACACAAAGCTTAGATAAAAATGCTAATATGGAAATTGGTTTGTAATTGGTGAATAAAAGAGGATCCAGATTTGTTTTGTTTTTTCATTATCCCATGAATAACTACATGCTTTAAAGCATTTGGAAAGAAGCCAGAAGTCAAAGCTAACCAACAGTGGGGAAAACCTCTTTAAAACATTTAGTTGTACTAGTATCTAAAACACAGGTAGAGGATTTAATCTATGAAATGTATGAATGAATGAAACCAAATTTAGGATGTTTGAAACGAAGTGAAACAGGATTATCATTGAAAGTGGGTAGATGTTGTTGATCTGGTGGCCAATGAAGAAGTAGAGATTATAGAGCACATGAGATGTAGAATATGAGATATGTAATCCCTCCAGTGAGTTCTGAGTCTTGACCATAGTTGAGTTTTTGAGCATAGATCAACAAGTAAATGGAAAGATTTGCCTTTTGCTCAGCTCCCTCTTAACCACAACGGTCTGGTACAATGCTGCTGCAGCAATCTGCCTTGTCCATCTCAACCTCCATTTTACCATCACTAGTCAACAAGATCCTGAGTGCGTCCACCTCAGTGCCTAGTGAAGGTCACAGTGTGATGAAGACAATCATGTCATCCGCAAAGAGATGCAATTATCAAGTTCCAAAACCAGACAATTTTCCACACCCTGGCTGAGCTTTGAGATCCTGTCCATCACCTTGCAAGAGTCCACTGTTCCACAGCCTGGATAGACTCTGCATTGCTCTGTAAGGGATATGGGTGAGGCTCCACAGAAGAGCAACCAGTTGTTCAGGAGCTCCTCAAAGTGCTAATTTCATAGCTTGCCAACATCCTTGCGATTCTTCAGGGTGCTGGTAACATTTGCAAAGACATGTTTAAAAATGCTTATACAAAAACAGTAAAATGTCTGGTTGTTTATAAATTCATGAGCTGAGAGCAAGGTGTTATTTCAAAAGAACCAAGTGGTTCCTCTTGCTTTCTACCTCCTTTCTACCTTTTTTTTTCTTTTTTTTCTTTTTGAAATCTGTGTCAATTGAAATATTTGATTGAAGAACATTGTAGCTTGAGGATAACACATCGCTGTGCTGCTTCAGTCTTGCAGCTCGGTAAGCCCTGGCTCCCAAGGGACTTGAGCATGCGTGATGTGCTGTGCACACTGAGTGATATTGACAGACATTGTCAACATACACCTTTCACATTGTGCAAAGGGCGTAGAGCTTTTCTCAGCCTGTGGGTCACAATAGGAAGCACTGCAAAAATGAATAGTCTTAATATAAGAAATACATACTTGATTTGAGCAGATACAGACGAAAATTAAGTGACATAATCGTCCAGTGCAGTGAGATAATTACACTTAGTGTGATTTCTCGAAAATAAGAAAATATATATGTATAATAGACTAGTGACAAATGTCTTAAATGGTGAAACACTTATTCCAAGTACTGTATGCAAGTCAAATAATCTCAAAACTTGCTTTTCAATTCTTATTTCACTTTTTGCTTCTTACTCAAATTGAGTGAAAAAAAACAGAGCAATTTGACAAGATGATTCTTCATAATTCAAGAGCTATAAAACTTGTTTTATAGTCTTCTGTAGAGGTGGTGGCGATGATGGTGCGAAAGGGGGGTTGGGGCCAATCCTGTGGCCAAGAGGCAGGCTACACGGTGAATAGGTTGTCAGTCAGTCACAGGGCTGACACATACAGACGAACAAAATTGCATTCACTTGGAGTCCCTTGTTAATCTACCCTGTGTGTTTTTGGACTGTGAGAGGAAGCCAGAGCGCCTGGAGAAAACTCACGCAGGCACAGGGAGAATATGCAAATTCCACAGGCAAATTCCATCAATCATTCCAAATGCCAGATTGTTGTTCAGTATACTGCACCCCATATTATAAAGTGTTACCAAGTTGTGAGTGAATGGACTTTAACTAGCACAAGAATCTCCTTTACAAAAAGAATAAAAAACATCAAACAGGTGTTAGTATTCTTTGCTGACCACATGCTAACCGAAACTCATTTCACATGTCTATATTATTAAGTTCATCCATAAAATTAAAACTTTTTACTTTTTTATTTTAATTTTAAAACAAACATATACAGTTGAGATGAGAAGGAGGGAAAATCTGACTGTTCTGCAGACAGAAAGATGAAAAAACAACAAGCCTTCCAAAGGTCATGGGAAGGAGCCTGCTGATCATTTAATCTCTGCTCTTCCTCTCAATGCCGAATGTGACAAACTGCCATCATACAGATGGAGAGTATACTAGAAATGACATTATGGTTTTCTTTATTGAGGAAAGTGTTGTAAAGGGTTTTAGTGATCTCATTGTCCACAGTGACTATAGCAGATTTTAATGTACTTGTACCATCTACATGTGATGTTAAATAGAGACTCACAAGGAACTGTAGAACCAAAGTTCAAACAGTTAAATTTCAGGTCTGTTACCCTGCTGCCTGTTTATAGTTTATACAGCCGTAGCAATAACCTTGTCCTTCTGTTTGTGAAAGCATGTGACTCCACGGTCAAGCGCTGTTACATTTGCTTGTTAAAGGGTTTTATATTCCTGTCAGAGGTGTTGAAAAGTAAACCACCGTGTCACTGATCGAATGAGGAGGACATAGCTGATGTTCGTTGTCAAATTACATTGTTCTCAAACCTTAACCAGGTAGGTAGATTTTCAGGGAAAAAACTCTTTTTTTAAAAGTAATTCATTGGCTTGTCGCTGTGTTCGTCTGCTCTTCGCTACTCTTTCCTCCTCTGAGTTAACTTTTGTTTTGTCTTTTTTCTAGCGTTGTGCTGCTAACCAACAGGGATCTGTTTAAATCAGCATATTTCTAAATTATAATATGAAATTATTGCCAACTAACTTTAACTTAATAAATTTTAAATATTTCAACTCACTTTCTTGATGATGTTGCTGCACTTAAACATCGAAATTAATGTGAATAAATGTGTTGTTGGCACAACTGTGGCCAGAGTATGTGAATGATTACTGGAAGGTCTTGAAACAAGTTTTCTAAGAGGTGTTCGTGCAAGATACCCTAGTATCTGACATAATTCAGCTTACTCGCTGTGAATAATATCTAGTGTTAGGATCTACTTACTAACTAAGAAATAAAAAGACAAATGTTATCAAAACAAGAATAAAAATCTTACACATTCTGTGCTTGCATAGTATATTGCTCTCAAAACAAAATCGAAAAGACTTTTTGGCTATACAAGATTGGAGAACTTAGATTGTTCATTTTTGCAGTGTGGTGATTCTCTGGCAGACCTGACAGCATGGGTCCACAGAACCTTTCGCCAGGACGGACTAGAGGGCGCAGCATTTGCACATTAGTTGCAAATTTGGGCACAGAAATAATTATATGTATCATATCATATCATATATGATACATGGGTTTTGAAGGCTTCTGCACCATCAGTGTGCAATGTAAAAGGGTTGTGAACCAAAAAAATGAGCCATAATAAATTAAGTGTTCCTCTTCCACCTGCCAGTTCCTTTGGTGGATTTCTCATTGCTGCATGATAGCAGATAGTAGCTTATACAGAGTAATAACAATAATAAATAGAGGAATGAAAATAAAAATATCTCCTAGTTTGGATCTAGAATAACCAATTTGTTAAACATGTTTGTTTTAATATGTTTTTGTTGAATGAAATTAAATGAAACTTTGAGTGCCACAAATTTATATCATATTTGAGATGATGATATAATTTGAAACTCTTATATGGAAATTGATATTGAATTTTTGTTTGTTTGTTTGTTCAGAAAGAACATTCAAGGCTCCAGTTTTAAAGAGTTGGAATTTTCTGTCAATTATTTCATGGTTCAGGCTTTACAGGGTCATGGCCATATCAGGATGTTTTCTTGGACTTCCTTAAGCGGTTAACCATTTCGATGACATTGCCTGTCGCATCAGTTGCATGCAGACAGAGTTGTTCCTGCTAAAGACAAACCTGAGAAACAGGAGTTGTTACACAAACACCATCAGAACCAAAGAAGTGGGCAGTGAGATTGTGATTGACAGCTTTGTAAATAATCACAAAAACAGGCGGGCTGATCTTCTGTGACTGATTTAACTGAGATGAGAAAGCACAAGTTACAGGAGAGAGAAGATGTTGAGTTATTAACATCCATTGATGGAAAAGATGCACACAGATGGAGAGAGAGAGAAGGAGAGAGTGCTTTAAAGAACTGTGGTACATAGCCTGTTAATAAAGAAAAAATGATCTTATCTTTAGACAGCCGAGCTGGGATGAGGTCTAAGAGAGAGGTGGATGGTTTAGATGAAGAAATCATTGAAGTGAGAATATACAGTGTATATATTGTGTTCTGTTCATTCACTAAGATCAAGAAGTACATAATATGGAGCACACTGCCAGCTTTGCATGCATGTGTCACTTCTTCTTCTGTACAGCACATATGTAATAGCAACTGGTGGATGTGATTGTTTAACCAGCCATCCACTCTATGTGAATTATATAGCAGAACACTGCATCAGTGACCATAATATTTTAGTCACAAGGGAATTAGTGGAAGCACATTCACTGGAAATAATGTAAGATGAATAGAGGACAGCTGAATGCTTTAGTTAAAATAACACCCAGTAACTTACATTAAAACATGCAAGGTTAGTAGTCACTGACCTCATGAATTATTGGTGGGAGGATTTTTAAAACCACTCTTAATGCACCTTTAAACCAGCCAACCCACAGGGGACCTCAGGGTTCCTTTCTGTCTCAGTGATGCTTATTGACTTGAGCTAAACATGCCCTGCACAGAGCCCTTTGCAAGTCCTGTAGTGAATATTCCACTTTATCCAATTTGATTGTGATCTATTGGAGCTGCCAACTCTCATCACTGCAAAGATGCCAGAAAAAAACAGGCGTGCAGGACATAGCAGTAATTCCAGAGCAAGAGGAGACACAGTATTCCCAACATTGTTTGTATTTAAGATTGATGGATTTCCATCCTAAACTTCTGTGACTTTTTTTCTGGGCAGTTTGTTTAACAAAGCTCCTTTAACTCTACAAGTTTGTCGTAATTCGCTGTTTTTTTGAATGGAGTGGTTCTTGCATGTGGCCAGTTGTTGAGACTAAAGATGTTTCCATTAAAATGTTTGCAATAATTTGAACTCATGTGCAAAAAAGCACCAAAGGGAAAGTCCACTGATTTTACACATCAACTATATTCAGTGATTTTAGGCTCAATTGTGCAAAGTAGGAAGTAAGAAGACTTACTGATGCAGCATTTTAGAATTTTATTTAATGTAACAAATCGTGATTTATTTTTGGATGAAATAATGTGTATGTGCTCTTCACACATGACACCACATTGGATTTTCTAATCCCGATTCACTGCAGCAAAAATGTCGTATTTTACTTTATTCTATTTTGTTTCAAATTAAAAGCTGCAGAACAGTCCTACATAGGCTTGTGAAAGCTATCTCAAAATTTGGTCTTATGATTGCTATGTATTGCAGTTTTTTTTAATTATTGAAAAATAATATGCCTCAGGGTTTTACTGAATTCTCCTCAGCTCAACTTTTTTCACGCCGCTTTAATTAATTCTGGAACATCCTTGAAATCCTCACTTAATTCAATTCTAATAATTTGTTGCCATTAATGGTCCCAGCTCTTGACACGCTGCATGAGGGTTTCTGACAGAAATGCCCTGTTTTCGGTTGCCTTTATTGTCTCAGCGGAGCAGATCGTGCTGTTCTGTATTAATGTATCTGAGATTACTGTCTTTTCAGCGATGTAGTGAGGTACTGCCACCACAATCAAGGAAAAGAAATTCCCAGCAACTATAATTCTTTTTTACAATGTTTGTGTGACTGTTGCACCCTAGCTTAGTTATAGAGTCAATCTTTTGCCTTCTTGTCATGACTTTCGTAGTATTAGTAGTACAGTAGTATTTTTTTTTCCTTTTCACGTACTTGCATTCCACAATAGAGACCATGCCCATAGCAAGAAATAGATTTAATCACAATTCTTTGTTGTTGTTTTTGTTTGTTCTTATTTTTAGGTCAGTGCAAAACTACAAATGATGCCCAAATAATTCATCCCGCACAACCACTAAACTTATTAAATTTGTTACAACATTAACATTTGTTACAACATAAAAAAAGCGTCTCAAAGGACTTTGGTTTAGGCCTTGCTCGTTAATTAGGCCTGGATTTCAGCCCCTGCATTTTCTAATGAAGGACACACGCATGTATTTCATGCAGCGTTACAACTTCCAAGGTCCTATTATGCTCAGAGTAAGAATGAGAGACCCACATGAAAGGACTTCAGAAAGTGATATGCGTTTGAGTTTTGCGATCTGCCGCCGTTGTGTCCCTCCATAGCATGATATGCACGCGTTAATCGCGTGCTGATTGAACACATCTGTGGGGGGGAAACCAGCTTTCAAATTAATTACGTTCTAATTAGCACTATGGCATTCAGTGGTACAATCATTTCATTGAGAGCTGAGAGTATAATTCACTCAAGGACAGAACTAAAGAGGACAGCTTTGTAGATGTCTCTGTATTAGCAGGGTATGTAGCCAGTGTGCTTTCTCACTGCCAATGGCTGCTTGTAAATTGCTATTCTCACCAAACAGGAGAGAAGGCACTTTGCATGTGAGCCTTTCTCTCTGGCCTGGCAAAGTGGCGTGTAATTAATTCAGAAATATTTCTAAGGGTAAATATGGGAGGCTATTGTAATAGCTTTGTTATTTCAAACTGATCACTGGTTATGCTTGCTTTCCTCTCTTCAGTGGATGAGAATCACAAGGGAGCTAAGAAGCCAATAATTTAACCATCACACTTTTCTTTGTACTGAAATCAAAGAATAAGAAAATTACATAAAAAATCATACACCAGCATGCTTGCGCTGAATTAACACAGCAGTCGAGCATCTAGTAGATCTGGAGGATGTAGTCTGACCTCCCTCCTGGCAATCTGCAGAGCCCGTTGACAATTAAAAAATAGGTGAGCAAAAATGAGTGAGGTCAGCACAGATTCAGCACTATTGATTTGTATGAGTGTTTACCCGTGCGGAGGACTTGGGCGGGAACACGGTCAGAGCTTGAGGCAGTAAATCCCCGTGCAGGTCAAGGTTTAGCGGATGCTTGTATAAGCCAAAGGACCTTTCTCCAAAGGACCCAAATTTAATGTGTTCCTAAGTGCATTAAGTGAGTGTGTTGTAGAAATTAGGCCAAGGTGACAACATGAAAAACAGCTTGCAGTGAAATTTAAACCAGAGGCCAAATAACATCTTAAGGGTTGTTGGCTGGCTTTATCACATTTTGTGCTGACATTTGAAAATGTTTTTTTTATTTATTTTTTTTTATTTTGAAGCTGTGGTTCCACCACACATGTTAATGATAAACACATACTGCCTACAGTGGCAGATTAAGAATCAGTGTGTGCTTCTATTTACATTTTTAATATTTGAATAATGCCGCTAATCCTATTAAAATTCCTAGATTAATGTGATTTGCTGTTGGACCTCTTTTCGACATTGAACCAAGGCCAAAATATTGTGTAATTGTGTTATTTTTAAGGCACCAATGATGACAGAGAGTCTTCGTATCTATTGCATATATTTATTTCTTATGTGTTTCTCACTCAGACCAGTTAGCAGGTGATCTGGTGATCCTTATTATCAATACACTACTTGTACAAGAAGTGAATCTTGCTGGAGCCTTGGTGAGCTGCTTGTTAAATTGTTAAACTGTCTGTGTCCTCCAGATGAAATTACATGTTAACAACACTGTTTCGTGTCATGTAGTACAGAAAAGAGCACTGATGCATTCATTCCATCACAAACCAAGACAAGCACCTGACATTCAAAAAAATGTGATGTGGCAGCATGTGTTTGCATCATTGAATTATACACTCCAAATACTCAACTCAAACTTTGCCCGTGCAGCTGATTCCTTTAAATCCAACCTTCCTCACTTGCTCCCCCTTTGACAGGCCCAGAGGCAGAAAATATTAGGAATACCTCCTCAATACAGAGTTGCACCAGCATTGCACCATCTGTCTCTCAGTATGTTAAGGCGTAAAAGTTCCTGAGCCTGTCTCCTCCCTTCCATCTACTTCTTCCTTTCATGATTGAAGTGCATTTAATAGAAGACATAAACAGTGCATACTGTAGATTTCACCTGGTTTCACTTCTGTGCCCGTTCTGTTCAGTGAAAAGCAGGCGACCTTCTGGACATAGCTTTTAATTAGTCGTGAGTTGTTGGTGAGTTTCAGCACACCATTACTAAGAAGAGCCCATTGAGTGTAATTATATGAGTTTTAAATGGTAATAGAAGCATTAGACAATACAGCCTGTTTGCCAAATGAGCCATTTGTCTGGTGTATCAGGGTCAGGTGTGTTGCTGGCAGAGAAAATGGGCAGTAGCTTTAGCCCTGTGTGTAGTAGTCAATCCAACTAGAATATTTTTTAATTGAATTTTAAAAATGTACAACTGCTGCCAAAAAGCTTCTGGACAAGACAGGAAACACATTAAAAAAAAAAAAAAGCTCATGCTGTCCAGAGATACAGTTATAGTTTGATTCATTTTCCGCCTGTGAAAAGAAATGTTAGCAGCAGATCTTCAACATTACAAGCATGAGTACACGGATCCCAGAATCATCAGAAAAGCATAATGCTAGGGTTTTCTAACTTGATTTTAAAGCCTGTGCTGTTACAGTTAATGTGTTTTTCTACATTCAACGTGTTTCTGTATTAAGCTTTTTTATTCTACCAAATAGGCTTACGTGTAATGTATCTACTCTATATCTATTCTGCTGGTCATTGAGCTGCTGTGAGGTCCCACATATAAACACAAGACAATCTGTCACCTCATGTGAGAGGTGTGTAGCCGAGCACAGCAGTGCCCCGTGGCAGGCATTGGGCTGACATGATATGGCGAGGACGTGTTCCATTTGAGCATGTCCGATTGTGCTGGAGCTGTCATCACCTGCTCTGCCTGAGCTGGTTGCTGCCCTGAGGCCTGCGTGCCAGGTTTTGGTAGCTCTTACTGTACCGTAAGTAGGTACTTTACAAAATGCCATTTGGTTTGTGACTATTTATTCATTTGGCTTTATTCCAAAGGGAGCTGGTAGGAATGGATCCAAAGGAACAGCTGTGGTTTATGCAGTCTAAATCCCCCCACCATCACCACCACCAGAAAACAGAGCAATGCATCACGTATAACAGTGGTTAAAAATTTTTGCCAGATGCCCACACAGTTGATGTGTGGGCATTGATTGTTCTCTAATTCACAGAAAAGGTGAGAATATGTTGCTTTATCCATCAATTTACATTTCAAATTACAGGTGCAATCAAAATGTGACCACATTGATCTCAGAATGGTTCACAGTTCTGTAGTTTCCTGCAACATAAAGGCTTTATGAATGAAGGATTTTGACTCTGTCATTTCACTATATGACATTGTTTTATTTTATTTGCTTCACAGTTGCATAAAGAAAGTATTCAGGTTTGTTGTTTGCATGCACGTTTACCTTCTTGCAGCTGGATGGGGGAATCTTTTTTTTAGTATCTATAGGCATTTTCGATCAGTAAGTCGCAGCATGAAATAGCTAGCAGGGTTGATGGCTGATCCCCTACACTGATTGCTAAGGCTCATCACAGCAGTGTGGCGAATGCATTAATGCATCCCAGAGATCACCGGCTGTCATAAATAAAGACAATTAGCAATGCTTTGAACATGATCCTATACCAGCTCCTGTTCTCCCCTCATCAAATTCCCTCGCACGTAATCATTAATTTATGAAACAGGCCTGGCTTCCATTTCTTTTTGTTTACTAGCCAACACTGTTCACTCTCACTGGCACACTAGAGGGACTAGACATTAATGGTATTGGGGAAAAAAATAGATCCCAGATTATTTTTAGGGCATCTGAAACGCTCCCAACTTTTGAGAGGAAGCAGGTGATTTGGAATATGTGGTGAGATAGTGAAAAAATGAAAATAGATTTTGTTTGCTTTCTTTGCCAAAGCATGTTATGAGGCATTCAGCCCTCATTAAGTGTTTCATTCAAGCTTGTGTAGCTCTATATATGTAAAACTTTGGGGAGAGTTCAAGAGAGCTGCCCTGTCCTGGACCTTAAAAACCACTGATGCACTAACATTACAGTGTTTAATTAAGGACATAATTTCGAAAGACTTTAACTTTTGAAAACATAATTTTATTTTGTGCTGCAGTTATTTTGTAACAGAAATGCTAGATGTTTCATTTCAGAGCAAAAATTTCATCATAAATAGTTTTTACCAGACAACATTTAGAAAAAGTATCACAGTTAAACACTATCTTTACTGGTCAGTGAGGACAAACAGCACATCCATCTGGACTGGTGTAATTTAAATTTTCTTCAGACTAAAAAGCAAAATTCTTATTACACAAATGAACATCAAACACAAAATCATCTCCATTAGCACTTTGACACACAGTGATTCTTTTCCTGCATTAAATGGACATGTTACATCATTTCTTGGCGTACGCATCTGTTTGGAAGTAAAGTACAAAGGCAATGCCTTTAAAGCAAAGTGTTGCTTGTGTCAACTTTTGACAGTGATTTCGTTTTTCATCTTTTGTTTTATTACTTCAGATAAAGTTGACTGAGAATGAATACTTTTTCAGCTCTGCCTCCTTCATAATTTAATACTGAAGTTACACATAAAAAAATAGCTTGAAGCTGACCATTACAACTTCTGTCTCACCTTCACTGTAAAGTCTATGATGACTTCAACATCAATATGTTGGAGGAAGCTCCTTCCCTAAGTTTCAAGTTTTACAGTTCAATATTGTTTTATACATATACCTTTGTATTCCAATCTCTCATCTTAAATTCCACTTTTGTGTCTTTTTGCCTCCCACTTTACCTCTTTCATTCGTATCATTTCTTGCTGCTTTGTAACTCAGGTTTTCGGTAATAAGTGAGAAAGAAAAACACTTTACCTGCGGTAAGAGTGGAAGCAGACAAATAACTGAAATGTCCACAACATTGTCACAGTAAGGAGGCTCGTGTGACACAGTCTTAGTTGAACAATACAAAGGGACTTGCTGAAACCAAGCACTTGCTTAAGGCCAAAAGAAGAAAAAACAAGGACACTCTTTTCAAATCACAAGAATCAACACTGACATGAATGCGTGCTTTTCACACTTTGCTGACTCTGTTCTCCGCCGTGGTTCCTTGCACGGCACTTAAGAATGTGTAAATCCCAATGTTAGTTTGTGCACTTTGAAAAATATCTCAGTCAATAGCCAGACGGGTGTTTACCTGACCCCTATATCATGCACAAAACTAAGGTGATGAGACTGTGGGGTCAGACCCAAAAAGAAATAGAAGTGAAAACCTGGAATGATTTCGTGTGACAGGTTACAGTCTGTGGTTTGGTACAGCCAGTGTGAATGACACTGGGATGTAAAAGGTCAAACTTTACCAACAGTGCAATGATTTTCTTAGCATCTGTCCACTATATAGCTCTCATAACAGTACTGTAGCATTAGCACAAGTGTTTTCTGGGCTCATTAACAAGACGATGATGCAACAGGCATCGATTGTGTAACAGCTCAATGGCGAAAACAGTCTTCTGGTTACCACCTGAGTTGGCATGGTAACAATGCAACGTGCACAACAAACCCAACAATGAAACATATATTAATACGCTTGAAATGTATGCATGCTGTAAATACATAAACACTTCATGAAGAATTTTGCATAATAATACAAAGGCATTCTTCTTTCCTTCTTTTTCGAATTTCTCTCCATCAACTTTGTCCTCTCTGCTGTTCAGGCTGTGAACATTAGAGAGAAGCGAAATCACTCCTCAGCTGGTACAAAACTCCACACTTGCTATTAACTTCACTGAGCACATTAGACAACAACAGTGAGGATGGCCATCTGTACAGAGATCGCATCACATAGAAAACATGTATCATAAGTCTGTATAATATTTTTATTTTAACCTTTGTTAATGCTACTTTCATTCTGCTGGAGTTTTTAGTGACTATTGTCCTGAAGTGAAGGGATAAACACAACAAGTGTAATGGACTTTTGAATACGGTCATCACAGTGTGAACACAGACAGAAGTATGGTAAATAAATCTATTTCCCGTCTCTGCTCTGCATCAAATATAGAGTAGCCTGTTCATAACAATCATACCTATACACAGAGAAATCCATTCTTGCACCTTTTAATGACGCTTTGTATCCAGAGTGTATCATCGCCTGCATGGTTTCCCTTCAGAATACCTATGAAACATTCATGAAGAAATGTCAATAAAAACCTGAATAGATGGGTTTTGGGGTGGCCTAATGGTTTTGACATCTCAATGACTAATTTAATCACCACTAAAGCAAGAGCTGTGATATTGTTCACTTTGATATGGGTTCATTGACGTGTCAGTCAAACTAATGTCGGTGCAAGTCATTTTCATTTTGATGCTATTGTCAACCCGGTCTCATCAAATTGCGTACAAGTAACACGACTTTACACTTTCCCATTAACTCCTGGGGAGAGCAGATCCATAGTCAGGTGACCTTTGACGTATTGGCAATGAAAACAAACATGGTTAATGTGAAACAGTTGCACTTTGGTTAGGTTGAGGCAACAAAACTTCTTGGTTAGGTTTAGGAAAAAAATCATTGTTTGGGTTCATATAGGTACATCAAGTTGTGTATGTTACATACGTGACATAAGTAATAAGTTAAAACAAGTCTAGTTTGACTTTTGGTTTCATGAAAGAGATGAACACCAGGCTTCTGGGTGAATGTCTGGCTGACCCATCCATCAAGCCCAATCACCACCATATTGGGATTTTCTTGCTCTTTAAACTGTGTCGCCTTTTTATGTGTGGTATTCGGACGCATCTGCTCTCTGCAGAAGTTAATGGGAAAGATTGGCGCATCACTTACATGCAAAATTGGAGTTTGGCGCACACGCCGCACACAAATTGAAAGTCTAAATCCGTGTTGTTTGTTTGGAGATTGAAGAGACTGGGCTGGGTATTGTACAGTGGCAGCCACAGACATCGTGTAGCTACTGTAACTTGCATTTGTACAAGTTTTCCAGAAGGGAAGGTCTAATAGCTCTCAGCCTTGTGCAAGATTCAGTTGCTTCTCTTCACATCTGAAGACAATTCTGAAATAATAAATGTGATCATGTATCTTAACAAAAACAAGAGAGACTGCTTTAACCTGAAGTAACCTCTGTGTAAATATATTATTATATATTGTATAGGGAGAGAGTTTTAGTGTCAATTTTGAAGCATAAAATCTCATCACTCCAAAAACTAATTGGTCCTTGAGGAATTAGCTAAACAATTCCTCCTTTGGGTGGAGCAATGTTTTAACTACAGTGCATAAGCAACCCTGTTGAACCTCCACGGTGGCAGCATCAGCACTGATTAAAGCCCAAAACAAAGTTTCACGTCAAAAAAATGATCAATCAGAAAAACTTGTGCATGCACCCAAAAGCGTATTCTCCATTATTCTCTCCTCACGTCACTTTCTCTTAAAACGCAAACAAAATCTAAACTCAGTTTCATCTCTCTCGTTTACACATTTCATTATTTTTGCACCATTCTCCCCCATGTTGGCTTTTTGATGTTTTTTTGTGTCATTGTTTGTTACTTTGATCGTTGGTTGAGACATGTTATGAGCCCTTTGGGATTTCTGTTTCAGCTGCATATTTGTGCTTCATGCCATATTTCATTACCTCTGCATTTTATCACCCGTATAAACAAGCTGACAATAAAACAGAGATCTTTACAGAGATCACTGTATATTCACTGTTTGTTATCTGACACTCATTTGCGGATTATTTATAACTTGTGATTTTAGCACCGGGTACAATGTGACAGTCCAATTCTTGACATCACTAAAACAGAGCCAATTTTACTTTCTGCAATGACAGCACATGCTCGAGTAGTCACCAAAGTTGATTTGCATATTAATTTGAAGACAGATGCTACACGGTCTTTCTGCTGTATGAATAGAGCCCAGAGTTGATCTGCGCTCATGCCAGTCCAACTGGAACTGTGTTTACCAAACTGTATCCTTACAAACAGAACACAGATTTCTTTATTTGCAGGAATTAGGTGTTTGCCCATCTTGTTTCCATGTTGAATTTCTGAACAGCTTTAAATCATCAGACTTCACTGATTTTTTTTCTCCTAACTTACACAGATAGAGGTGTTGGATTTCAGTAAATAATATACACTGGTGTGAATTGTTCTTCTGTGCATCCGTAACCTAGATTGAACTTCTTGCACTCCTGTCCTGTCTTTGTGCTGATGAGCACATTAAAACCAGATTTCATGCTGATGTCAACACACTGTAATCAAGTTTAAAATGATTCTTGATCTTGTGCTCAAGACAACATTGGACTAATCCTTTTATCTGCAAGTCAAACTAAAATGCTTTACTAAAATCTGAGACACACCTGATCTTGTGTGGTCATTTTCATTACAAATACACACAGCATCTCTTTATTATTACCAGTTCAGCACAGCTGTTTACAGACCATTAATGATGATGGAGGAGGAATTCATGTCTGTACTAAAGCAAAATGCCCTTTAAAAAGTATATGCCTTTCTTGGAAAATGTAAAAGTATGCAAGTATTACAAATGGACTTTTACTAAATGTACAAATGTATCAGAAGTAAAAGTATTCATTATTCAAAAATGGTCCCTGTAAATGTTACAATACATATTCTATTATTGAGTTATTATTACTGATGCATTAACTTGTTAATATCATGTTACTTTTGTACTTGGTTGGAGTAGGCCTAATCTTATTATGTTAAATCCATTTATATGTATTCATATGGTTGGTTAGCTAGTAACTAAACTCATCAGATTAAAAATATTCACCTCAAGTAGAAGTACAAATTAGCATGAAATGGTGATACTCATATTTGTACAGTACTTGAGTAAATGTATTTACTTTCTTTCCACAACTGCCATTTACAATACAGTGTGAATTTCGACATGTATTATTGATACAGAAAACGGAAAAACTCTGAACTGCCTCGTTGTGCTGACTCCACTTTTGTCTATGTCCTGCTTCCCTTCCTCCTCCCACTTCCCACTTTGATTTTCCCCAGAACTTATTTCATTAGCACCTGACTGTGCTGCATCATGCTGTGGATGAAGTGGAAGATGGTGGCGGACTCCCTGCGTGGACGGAGAAGGAGGATGCCCTGTTCCCTCTGGTTCCTCCTGCTGTTCGCTGCTGGAGGTCTGGTTCTCTTCATCCACCAACGGGATCTGTCAGAGATGGTCCAGCAACAAGGTCCAGGTGAGTCTCTGCCTGCCTTAAAACAGCACAAGGTTTGACCAGTATGGTATTTTGAAGGCTCATGCTCTTACTGGCACTTTCCCAAAGGACGCAGATATAGTATGTTGTTATATAATAATATAATAAAAATTGATTTTTTAATTTATTGATTTAACACATTCACCAAAATCCAACTTAACCCACACAATCATCCAAACTCTTGTTTAACTCTTGTTACAACTCTTACAACACTGTCCAGTCAAATCAAAATGATTCAAAAATCAGATGTTTTGGATTTGAATTCTGCAGAGCCCCCAAAGGGACGTGGTAGGAATTGACTGTCCGAATGACTTTTTGTTACCTTGCATTAAGTTTTGTTCTTTAATATTTTGCCTTTCCTTGCAACATGTTTTGCATTCCCTCCGATCAACAAAGGAAAGCTGAGCTGTATTATATACTGTAGTGTTATACTGTAGCTTTGGCTGCTCTTTGGATCAGGGGGAATGCAAAAGCTATTGCAAGGGAAGACAAATGTGAGGTAGCACAAAAATTCATTCGGAGGACATGCAAAAGTAGTTCAGAATAACTTCCCCACTGTGGCCTCTCGGTGGCTCAGATGAAATTAAAGAGAAAACCTGAATCTTAGAAAAGCATTTTTTTTTTTAATCATTTGTTCTCTTGTATGGATATAGCTGAAAATATTATCCGACAGATTTGTTACCAGTTGAGGAAACTGCAAATGGGCTTAATTTTATGTGGCTGTGTTAATCATACTGGCAGTGGAATAATTCGGTTGAATGATTATGAATTTCCCAGTAGCCATATATGTAGCTGCAAAATAAAACATAACCACACTAATGAATGGACACCAAGAAAGCCTGCAAACATACAAATGCATTCATACACACTGAGACAGAAGGTCAGAACATACACAGGTCAGCTAGTGCGTGGATGCAGACAAGAACAGCAGTGCCCACGTGAGCACACCAAGGCTGTCTATACACAGAATCGTGTGTGTTTTGCATAAATATACAAGCAGGCAAGTACATATATGAAGTCACGTAAATGCATTGAAGCAGTCTTACTACACATGTAATCACGGCACACAGATGCATGAGTATACATGGTGTACACACAAACCCAAAGACACATTAAAAAGAAGAGATGTAATGTGTGGTTAGATATTATTTGCTGTGTGTTGCATTCAGGTTTAACCAGCATCATGGAGATTTGTACCCCAAATACTTCCATTTTCATTCCAGCTCAGTGGTCTTTCAGCCAAGGTTTCCACCCTGATAGAGGGAGGCCGTTCATTCAATTTCCAAATGAGTCAAACCTTTGTCCTCATAAAGAGACCCACTGTGCTTCTGTTTGGGACCGAGCATTAAGGAGATTGAGGTTTAAGCAGCCGTGATGGAAGAGTGTCCTTGCACGTAAAACTAAGCTGCTTCATGTCTCAGAAACAAGAGATCAGCTGCTTGTTTATGTGTGTCTTTGGCTTGTGCTGCTCTTTCTACCTAAATGAGAGAAACATTAGTTGCATGTTGTTGCTTTTGTTGGACCAGCTCTGGCTTTTGACTTGAAATATTTTTATACATATTAGGGAATAATTTCGAAACTGCACATTTTTGGGTTATTCTATGTAGTCCTTATGGATAAACCTCTTTAAGAACCCAATGTCATTGTTTTAATATTTTCTTTGACGTATTTATCGCGCTCAAACTAAATGATGATGAACCGGTCCAGCGGGCTCTCTTGGGATGAGACCAGCACAGTGAGAGAAGCTGCATTCCACTGAGTTGTAAAACTATCGCGTGTCAACAGCACTGTGAATCATGAATATCAGAGCAGTGTCACATTCGACAGCAAAAAGATCCACTTAGCCAGAGTGGAATCTCTCCAACCCTCTAATATTCCCCTGATTGTCAGATGCTTTCAGGCACAGTGGCAGGTGAAAAAAAGGCCATTCACAATGACACGCGTAGGACACACACAGACAGCCCATATGCAAGGCCGACACACACATTATGCACAAATATACAAACCGGTAAATATGACAGCCACTATTTAATATTCATGACATATATCAGACCAAGACCCATTAGAGCTTGCAAGAAGTGGGTTTATGGATTCAAGGATTACGTCTAATTGATACTTTTCGTCCTTCCAATTTTCGTGTGTTACAAGAACCACATGTATGTGATAAAACCAGTGTTGGCGGCGCACGTAGAGGAATTCGATTTTTACATGACCTAACCTTTTAACTCTTGCTCGATGTTGCATCTAGCTTTTCTTGTCTTGCATGGTAATTCTATTTTTTCCAGTAGCCCATAATTATTACATTCAGTTTCACTTAAAAGGGTATTTGTGGTGTACTGCACCATGTGTTTTCATAGTTTTAGCCTGTATTTTGGTTATGATAATGTTGGGCTCATCACAGTAATGGCTGAGATGTGGAGTCACGGAGACATCACTGCAACAAAGTCCAGTAAGGGTGAATAACACAGGCAGTCAGATGGTCACTCTGGTTTCCAATTGCTGTTATTTGTAAAAACCTGTGAATAAGGAAGATGCATGTGAGGTTTTATGTCAATTTCATACTAAGCACACAACTTTTTGTAGGAACTGTGCTATGCGAAGACTGATTGATCAGCACAGCAGTCTGTGAACACATAGTTTCATCTATAGGATTCATGTATATCGACATGAATTGTCCATTTTTGTCCATTGTGTCAGTCATATAGTCACAAAAATTGACATGAAATTACAATTTGGAGGTCATGCTATGCATTACAAAAAAGTCATGATTTTTAAGGCCTTCTAATAAACTCACTTGCGAATCATATAGAAAAATCCATTTTGATTGTGCTTGAAACTTCCAAATGCATACACAGTATACATACACTATTTTGTATTTGCATGAATACCTTTCAATAGTCAATGTGACAGTGACACTAACAGGCAGAAAAAGCCCAATGCAACCTATAACAGCAATACATACTGTACAACGAAAACCAAAAAAAAATATGTTCAATGTTAATTGTTAACACAGAGATGTTAGTATAATCACAAATTAGAACATACAGCATTTGTTTATGTTACCAAAAATGAGCGAATGCAGAAAATGAAAGTGGTCAAAAGAGGCATTTTGGTGACTTCTCTTTGTTTTGATTACTAATCATTTTTCAAGCATATAGTGTACGTCTTAGAATAAGTTTTGCAGCCTAAGCACATCCTTTTATCTCGTCTGCTATATCGTTACTTGAATATTGAAGTAAGAATTCCAGTTTACTAAATCATGCATGAGAGACTGTGTGCTGTATACAGAACGCAGTGGCTCCACAGTCTTCCCAGCCCCCTCGCTAAAGCACAATGAGCAAGCAGTATCTTTGCCTTAAGCTATGGTGCTTCACCCTAGCAGAAGCTCATATCTAATAGAGCTGAGTTATAATACATTGGGTGTCAGCTTTTATCTGCCTCCCCCTCCTTCTCCACCTCTTTATTTGGCTTGCAGTGCACTTGAGAGCTTTGTATCCCGTGGTTTAGATGGCCTGCCCAACGGTAGCTGAGAAAACTGCAGTTTAACTGGCAACAGTCTCCCCGCATCTCTCCCAAGTAATTGTTTAAGGACAATTGGAGAAACAGCAGCCGGTTTCTTGGGGAGAAGAGACACCTGAAGAGCGAGCAGTTGAGATAAATTGTCTGCACAAATTCATACCTCTGGGCATTTTTCCGATCGGTACGGCAGCGAGGACAGACTGCTCTGGTGAACAGAAGGTCGGCCTGTGTCTCACCTCGCAACCCCAAAGTAGAGTAATGCATAAATAGAGGAGAGGAGGAGAAGCTGTGCCCCCCCACCCCATCCCATCCCTTGCATGAGTGTCTGTGAAAATGTGTTGACTAGCAAGCAAGTGGCTGGATCTCAGTGTAAGTGATAACATCCCATTTGTTAAGTGCTTTTAACAAAAGTAGTCTACATTACCTTGAGTGCATCGAGTTTAGCGCTGCCAGCCTCGGCTGGCTGCAGCTCTGTGGGAGGGACTACACTACACATAACATATACTATTTTTTATTTAGTTGCTTATTTTACTTTAAATGGGTGTAAATGACATTTTAATGATAATATTTAGTGTCCACTGAAAAAAACACGCAATCCAAAAACCTTGGGCTGTGTTATAATTATTCTGAAATGCAAACCTCAACAACTCAGCCGCAGCAGTTTGTCGAAACACGTAAGTTTAAAGGATATGTTTTGATGGCTCTCATGTGAGATTTTTTAAATAAATATGCTACTTATAAATAATGAAATTAGTTGTAGTTTGGCCTTCTGTGTTGCTGTACCCATCAGCTTCCAGCTGCAGTGTGCAGGTGTCAACAGATTAGAGCACTGATCAGCTCTAAATGACACTGGCAAATACTACACATCCCCCTTCAGCATAAAAGTGCCATAACACCTGTCTAATGAAATGAAATTAAAAAAAAAAAAACAAGACTATGAAAACTGAATTAATTATTGTGATTACAAGTCCCAGGAAAAACTGAAATTCAGGATTCCAGACAGGCGCCAGGTCTCAGTGAGCCTTATAGTTTCCTTGAGTTCATTGTTTGGTTTTTCCAACTTTACTGAATCTGTCCACACTCATTTTTACCCATAGCAGACAGCTTTTATCAATGACCTATAACAACTCACTGTATTCTAGATAGCCATTAGCCGGGCGAACATAATGGGGCTTTTAGCAGAGCCAGATATTTTTCTCAGCAGTTGGTAAAGACCAAAATAAGGGTTAAAAGAGAGTGGATATTGGACTTACATTTGATGAAACACAGCTACAAAATGAATGCTGATCTGTATCTGCTCAAAGAAGAATGTTTGCTAAGAAGTTTATCACACCAACTTAAAATCCGATTATACTGTATGTTCCAGCCGAGAAGATGTCATCAATACCTTTGATTTTGTTTCATGTCTAACGTGGCTGACATATACTGTAAGCATAGAAGGGAGGTTGGCACAGGAAAAGGCCAAGGTCTGAAAATGTCAGACTCCATACACTGATTTTCCAACTATATAAAAAAAAACTTAGCTCAGCACTTCTTCCTGTTCGAATGTTACATTTAATCCCATGATATCGCCCAGTCAATTCTACTACTACTACTGCTGCTGCTACTGAGAAGAAGAAAGTAAGTAAAGTCCATATTCAGTGATGGAACATTTAGGCAGCGTGCCATAGAGTTAGCTGGCAGCTGCAGAAGAAGCATAGTGTTCAATAAAGCTCTGAAGAAATGAGCCTTGGAGGAGTTTTACTGAATTGTATAAACTGTAGGAGACATGCAAACAAAACATTAGATGTGAAAGAGGTTAAAAGTTAGGAGATACTGGGGAAAGAGTAGAGGAGGAGGAAGTAAACAAGATAAACAACCTCTTTAGATACACAGAGGCTTGTTTTTAATTTGGCTGTGATCATGCCACGTTTATTCTGAAACACTATGCTTTTCTACATGCTGTCCATTTGGAACTCAGTAAATGAAAAAGTGGAATAAAATTCATCATGTGGCTGAACGCTGTTGGCCCCCTCCAACTCCCCATCCCGCTATCTCTGTCCACATGGAGCCTGCCAGGAACTGGGCATATTGTTTCATGCTTGAAGGTAAAATTTGATCTCTCCGTCAGAGGTCCAGTAATCCCTTAAGCCTTGTCTGTTTGCAAAGTCCAATTTAGCTGTCTCTTAATGTAATTAAATTGTGCTGATGACCCTCGGAGCAGTGGAACTGCAGCGTATTTGAATGCAAATCCTCCGACGGATGTTTGTGGAAAAAACTGAATGTTATTTTACCCTGCTTTTCCATTCTCTCATCTGTGCGCGCAAAGCTCCTTTAACAAAGCCTGTTTCTGTTGTGCTGGCACTATCCCCTCCATTCCTCCCAGAGCAGCAAGATCACTGGAAAGCAATACTTGGCAAAGCCGACTCCATCACAGTGATTTTTAAACCAACTTCACGTACAATATGCTCCCAGAAAACAAGGGGTATTATGTCTTTTGAGAATAAGTACAACAACATACCTTGATTGGATTTTTAAAGCAGCACAATCTAAGCTTTGCCATCCTGCTCAGTGTTGGGATCACATGACATCTGGCCTGGGGCATGGGGATACCGACAACTATTATAGCAACTGCTGTTTCACATTCAGCTCCGCCTTCCCCTGTTCATCTGTGGGAGCAGAGGACACCTTAGTGGTTGGGGCCTGTGGGATAGCCTGAGAAGGAAAAAATAGGGGAAAAAAACAAACTATTTTCATGCACGGGTATCAGGTGCCTGCATCACCGTCTCTCCAGCCTCTTCCAGACTTGGGCCATGTCAATTGGATTTTAAAATGGAGCCACTCAGAGGCAGCTGCAAGGTCATGTGGTTTTCCATTAACATTAATGCCCGGGGTTATGCCACGGGAGCCCTGCAACATAATCTGTTTTCCCTGCCATCTGATCCTGCTCACCAATAGCCTCTGTATGCCAATCTATACAAATAGATTTTATTTTTCATATTCCTGCTCCAGCAGAGGTCAGTGTTGAAAAAAAGAGAGCACTTTTATACACTTATGGGCAACGTTAAGAAATAATTGTTGAGAAACTGCTACATTAAGGTTGGAAAAAATCCACACTTCAGGTTTTTTGGGAAAACAATGGAACAATTGCTTTTCAGTTTCTTTTTTATTATTGTGAGAGAATGGCTACTCTGTGTGGTCCAATGGGAACCTGTGCACAGCCACAAATCACTTTACTGCAGTGTTTTCCGCTGAACTGTTCTTCACTCTCAAAAGTAAAGAAACTTTAAAACAGCTGATCTTGTGCTATCCAGAAAGCCATGAAATAAAAAACACAGATCCAAAACCAACCATGCAGTATGAGGTGAAGGAGAGGAAGGGGAGGGGGGGTTGATTGAAACAAACGAGAAAAAAAAAACATTTGCTGTGATCTTTCTTTCAACTCAGCAGAGTTGAAGATGCATCCTTTGAGCCACTGGCAAGCAGACAGGGTTAGGCCCCCCCACTGAGCAGCAGAGCACGGCCTGGCCGTCCTGCTGGTGGTGGGGGGGCTTTCAGGGTGCCCTTTTCCATAATGCCACGCTGGGTAACATTAAAAACTCCAAAGGAAATAAAACAGAACAAGGCTGGAGCATCAGGTGGATCCAACAGTGAGGCTGATTTTTGAAAATGTCTTTGAAGACTGTAATCACAGATGCCGCCTCTCGATGCTGTCAGTCTGTCCCATGCTACGTTACTGCAGCTGAGGCTCTATACTGCGGCTGTGAACACAAAAGGGTTAATCTTTAGGAAGACAGTTGCAGACAATTACAGACAGTTGGAATTTCATAGATGTAGCTACAATCAAAGGATGAGTTCACAGTGGCATTCATGCGCCAAATTCCAATTTTCTGCCCATATCTGATTGTTTTGGATGACTGACCATATCTGGTTTAGGATATCCGATTGCAATAAAGACTAATCCTGAATATATAAAGACATCTGTAAAGATGTCCCCTCTGCTTTTGTGCCCTTTCTATTCCTCCCACTTGTATCGAATACATATCAGTTACAGTGTGACTGGTCTTTGAGATCTGACTGACCAGAAGCATCGAAATGCCATCTGAGACACAGTTGGCAGGACGCCTCTCCTGAACAATGCATGTATTGTCACCGTGTTCCTCTGTAATTATCATGAACAGGTTGGCCTCAGCAGCACACAGCCATGCCCACACTGATTAAACTCAGCACTCAGCTTCTTGTTCTCTATATGACGTAGTCCTGGCTGCCAGTGTCCCGACTCGTTCTGCTATCTGTCCCACGCTGAATCTTCAGGCCTCTCTGGCAACAAGAGGCCTCTTGTTCCCGTGGGAGCACCAATTAATCAGAACTGGACTGGTTATCAAAAACTACTTAATAAGCACAACATGAACACAAGCATGGAGCCAAAACTCCTATATCTGCTCTGAATCCAAAAGAGACTGAGGAAAAACCAAAAAACCCAAAACGTTTTGTCTGCTTATTTCTCTGTCTTTGTCTTATTAGCCCAAAACTGGTCAGTTTCAAAGAGAATGTAGCAGATTTTTTTTATAGTAAGTATTCCAATTAATTTTCAGTGGGTTAGCTTGGTATCACACTGGCAGAATCAGTGACTCAGGCAATGCATTACAGAGCTGTGGTTGGTAGTGTGGTGCCATCCATTTCTTGAAGAAGCCCACTTAAAGAGTCTGAGCATATACTTGACATGCGCTTTAATAAACTCTGTAGTCTTTGTTCCAGCCTTCTGCTGAAAAACATCCTCAAATACAAAAATGATAAATGGTAATGAAATGCTTAAAACATACTAACAAGCATGATCAGCACGGCAAGAGGAGTAAGCACGATATAAGGCTCATGGCTCTGGAGCTTCAACTAAATTACTAAAACCAGCACATGCAGCATTTTAACCAATCTGGAGCTGACTGCAGTCATATTAGTCCTCAGTAAGTATACTGCAATAGAATGAAAAAAATCACTTATGTGTAGCCAATCAAAATCCAGCAAAATATCAACTATTTAAATATAATATATTTTTATATCCTCCTTTTTATATATGAATGTGTTAAATCTTAGTGTCTGGTTCAATATGATTAGACTGTTGTATCATATATTGTGATATATTTATATATAGATTATTGCAATTTAGACACAGTTGGTGGTTTGATCTTTGGCCCCTCCATACTATGTGTTGAAGTGTCCTTGAGCAAGATACTGAATCCCAAATTGCCTCCGATGGCTGTTCCATCTGCATGTGAATGTACATCGCTTTGGATAAAAGCGTCCGCTAAGTGAAAACTAAATTACCTTTCACATTCTATACAGCAGCCTTGAGCATAGTGACTCTATTTAACAGTTTCTCTGTCTTTCTGCTTACTGTAGATTTTTTGTCACCAAGGTATAGATGCAGATGACGAGGTGTGATATATCGGCTTTTGTTAAGAGACAGCTGTTTTGAAAAGTGTGAAGTAACCAAGTATGGATTATAATCTGGATTTAATTTAATCTTGTGATGAAAAATATTGCATCATATCTCTCCCCATAGTAAGTAGAGAAGTGATAAAGATGATTGCTCATACAGGTAACCCCTCCCCCACCAGAATCTCACCTGTCCTCTATCAATGTGCCGTCTCAGTGAAAGGGGCATTTACTCATTTGAACCAAACACTTTGCCCCTGCAGGCCTAAATGTTGGAGGGGATACTGTCTCCTCCAATGTCTTGTCTGTAGTCTGACAGAAAGAAACTTTGTAGAATTAATTTCATCAGACAGCGCTGATGTGTTGCATAAGCAGTGTGATTTTTCTGGTGTCACTGCCTCCGTATGAGCGTGTTCATATCAAACATAATGTTCCTGTCAGAAAACTTGTCTTCACCCCTGCAAACACACCAAAAAAGGAGAAAGCCTTGTCTTAAGCATCCCCAACCAAAAAAGCTTGTGTGTTTGAACTTTGCAGCCATCTTCCAGTACGCTTGAGAGACACCGAACGCCATAGACAGGAAGAGACATACAAAGAAAGAGTGGGAGGAGAGAGGGAGGTTATATAACCACAGTTCTCACCAAGGAGACATCTTGCGGCTTCAAAAGCAAAGCAGTGATAATAAATGCCAATGTTCAAGGTTGCTCAAGTTATCAGCCGCTCAGGAAGGGAAGATTATGCAAGATGGGTTGTTGTCAGCACAACAAAGCTATATATATATGTTATCAGCCTGTTAAATGGTCAGTTAATATCAGTAAGTATAAGTGACTCTGTCAAAATAATGATGAGACACCCAGGGCTCAAATCTGTTATTAAAAGATATAACCTGCTTCTACAGCTGAATGAACTTAAAACACAATAATGAATTGAATGTGCCTCATTTTTTTACGTCTTTATGTAATCATCTGTTCATTGACGAATGGCTTTCAGATTCCCACTATTTGAGTCACCAAAATGAAGTGTATTAGCTGTACTGTGAATTGACTGCTGTGGGAGAACTTGGACAAAAGGCAGCTGGACGACCAGCTGCCATATCAAGGTCAAAATGTAACATAAGAAATTTCGTGTTTCTTTGAGCAGCCTTGGCATCTGGGACCTGCCGCATCTGATAAAACATCTATTCTCCACACTTCTCTCTGTAGTTTTTCAGTCGGTAGCATGATGTTTTTGCAGTAATTTCCACAAAGGAAAAGCTTTCCTCCGAACACTACCGGTACGAGATACACTGTTGTGGAAGAACCACGCCGTTCTCCGCCCCTATTATGGTCATGGATATTATTCTGAGAGGGATTCCACATGATTGTTCCCAAAGGACAAGCCCTGCCTTAGGAGCTGTGATCCGTCCCTCCACACCGATGCCAGCGTACCCATTATCAAATCAGACTTGAACCCATCCCCTGTCTGCCAGGGAGACATGTTGAATGGATATCATTGTGCACTGCTGAGGCTTCCATCACTGTAATCCCTCTACAAAGTGCAGGCACTCTTAGAGGAAGATGAAAAGAGCGGAGGAGAGAGTGGCCTATTCACTGTGCGTGTCACTGCAGAGGGCACAAGGAGGGAAGCCGGTGGAATCAGCGGCCTGAGCCGACGACTCCTCAGCCCTACCCCAGCCAGAAAAGAACAAAAGATTAAGCCCTCCTGCTATCCAGAGTGATAACAAGCTGTCAACTTCTAAAATGTAATCTGCTGACTCCGGGAGGAAGTGGTGGTGTCAGTGGAGTGGGCCGCCAGCTGATGCTTATCTCCTGAATGGCATGCCATTGATGGAGAGAGCCACGGCCCTACTGGCAGATACACAAAAGCCACCTCTGTCTGCCACCAAACAAAGAGGTCTGCACGAGCAAATGAATCCATACTGAGCCAATTTTCAACATATTTATCTACATATATCCCCTCCAGACCTCGTCTCTCTTTCTGATAGGGGCCACAAAGAAAAGGTGATGGGAATGATAAACGACATGAAAAGGAGCCAATAGACTGGGGATAATAAGGCATTGCCCCTGACAATGCTGACAAGTGATGGGAGGCTCCCCTCTGTCAACTTGTCTCCTGAGCCCTTCCACTCTGTCTGGGCACAGATTGTTAAATGTAAAAGCCATATTGCTGCCAAACGCCAAGTCCTAATGCACACTTCAGTGGGCAGCGAGGCTTCAATATGGGAGCTGTCACCACACTGCAGCCAGTAAATCAATCCAACCTGGGCATTATCCAGCCTTTTAACAAGGGGATTGCCATACAGCTAATTGCCTGCACCTACTGTATCTCTCTGTCTCTCATCAACCTCATGCCCTCCCACCCCCACTCTGTTTGTTTCTCCCAAATGTTACAGCTCCAAAATTGCTTTCAAATTACTCAGCAGAGCATTCAGATGGCTAATAAAGCATGCAGGCTCATCTGTGATCATATTAATATTGTGCTTTATTGTGTCTTGCTGTACTCACTTTATGTTCTTTTTACCTCATAGTGTTAATCTCTTATTTTCTTAAAAGTGTTTCTTGGGACACATGTTGCAAATTAGCATCCATTATAAACACTAAATTACTTGCTTCGGATAGTTGTTTTCTACTTTATGTGTCTACTGTGTCCATCCCTATCAAATAAACCATAAACACATATATTAGCTATTACTATTGACAGGCAATTTTTTAAATCTTTTTTGTTGTTGTTGTTGTTGTTGTTGTTGTTGTTGTTGTTGGACCTGCGTTGGGGTTGTGTCTTCAATAGTGTAAAGAATCAAATTTTCTGGTCCATACAAACTTACAGTCTCAGTAGTTATGGCAGAGAAAGAGAATTAGTCACACAGGAGCTATTTCAGGCTGTTTACAATTTGATTTCAGACTAGAGCCAGAGGGTTTTCCCTTGTGGACTTTGGGCTATTGATCCTGAAACACCAGTCATATGATATGAAATAGATACTCTTAGTTGTTTTCCGTAGAGCTGAGTGAGAGAGAAATGACTTTGAACCGGTGCTATTTTGGAGTCGCTTGGAGTCGCTCTGTGCAGACTGGTTTGATGGTGGCTGGTGTCCAAAAGCACGGGCTGATAATGGTCACATAAGCAACAAAACAAAGTCATGAACATAATTTCAACAGCTGATGGATCTGATAGCAAATTGCTATAAAGGAAAGTACAAACTTTGTATTATGGGTAGTTTCATTTGTGCATCCAAAAAAAGGCTTTTTGTGTGTTTCCCAGCAGACTACTAAAAGTCTACAGCCATACGATACTGACTACAGTACTAACATGCTGATGCTCACCAGGTAGAATGTTCACTATGTTCATCATATCATATTACGGTATTGGCATACTCATATTTGTTGATAAGCATTAAACATGTAAACAAGTACAGCCAAGGCTGATGTCAGTAATTTTTGCAGGTACAGTATTTTATGCTAAACCAAAGCATTGGACAAATTGGCATCTTCAGCTTGATGATGGCATTAGATAAAAAGGTCATGATATCAAAGTTACGTACCATGAATGTTTGTACCACATTTAAGAGCAGTCCGTAGTTTTCAAAATATCGTATGTAGATAGAGCTTTTGTAGTTTGTACAGTTAATAATTTACATTTAGTTAGTGCCAGTTCTTGTATTTAGGACATCTGTGACATTATACTAGTGTGTGATCAGTGTCGTGTATCGTATTGCATGGCCTTCCTCTTTGTTTTCATTTACCATCAGAGTTCTATTAGAAACTGTTGTCTTGAGATGTAATCCGGAAATGATTTTGACTGATCAAACATTGACAGTGGTTGTAAAATATCAGAGACTATGAGCTCGGCCTTGGACAAAAAAAAAAAAAGTCAATTTCCTGCCTTGTGGCTGGGTCACTGGTCTGGTAATGACTGTGTCTGTGTCAGTGGCTGATGTAAGTGAAACCAGTGGGACAAAGAAAGGAAATGATGTAGACTGAAGATCCCGTAATTTGTCTTGTTCGATTATTTTTACATTCATGTATCCCGAGGTGGATTGACAGTGAGAGGATGCTTTTATTCAGCACCAGTCAGCTTCTTTTTTTAAGCGCGCTGATGAGGGCGAAGATGCTGTCAATCCTCCACTTTGAATCCCTGAAAAACAGAGAAAATGTAACACCGTCTTCTCCTTAAATATCATAAACACTGCTGAGTGCCTGCCCTTATCTCTGACACTTCAACCCCAAGCACTTCTGAAGGCTGTGTTTGTACTGGACAGATCCCATTAAAATTAATCAGGGTATTTCTGAAAAACAGCCACTTAAGAGTTGTAGATGAAAATAGAATTGGCAGAAACAAGCAAAATTCGACAGGTGCTAACAACCTTGGCTGCAGTACAAACCACAGTGGAAAGCATAAATTCAAATGCTTCGTGCGTATAAAATGAATTATACTTTAACTTAGAATTTAGCACCACCTGCATTCATCATATAGCTGAAGCAGTCACATTTAGCTATGTTCTTTTAGCAATAGGGAGCGACGCTGGGAGGGTTTACACTGGATTTCTTGGAAGATGACAAAATACAAAGTTGTCAAGCTACTGAAAAGGAGATAACAACAAAGTCCTTCAGTCATAATATACCCAAAGAAATTAAACTAATCATAAATGAGTTCTTTCACTTGGCAATATAAAGAAGTAATTGGGGCAAGAAAAAATGTTGCACGAGAAATTGCCCTTTCTTTTGACTTACTCTGTAATTGTTTTCACTGTCAGCACTGTTCATTTTCGATGTGCAGCCTGTAACAGTTCCTCGGGCCTCCAAGTGGTGTCCTCTTTGCTCCCGTAGCCCTGAAATGTATAACTCTAAATAGACGTCAGATTTCTGACTTAGCTGACAGCGAAGTCTAAATGTTTCCAAATGCAGCTAAAGTTCTCTCCCGTTGGCCCATTAGAGGCTTAATTGGTTTAACTAGATGTTACATGTTTTGTTTAATGACACCCAAACACGCCTCATCAGGTTTAACCTCTCAATTAAAGATAAAAATTTTAATATTCACCTCCCGTTTTCAAATCAAATCATCGAAACTAGCTTCTCTCTCACCCTGCTCAACATTGGTTTTGGGTGCAATAGCAGAGATGTCTCTGATACATTTATACAGGTGCAACTTAGCGATGAGGTAACCTCGGTTTACCTGAGTTACTTTCCCATACACAGGAAACATACTTAGTGGAGCACTTCACTTCAAATCCCAGCCATTATGCAGCAGAGTACATCTTCCAACCTTATCTCAGCTCCAAAGCTTTGTCCTTTTTAGCTAATGGCCTTCAGCAACCCAATGAGAGGCCATTAATGTCAGTTTGGAGGATGCACCATAACAATCTAAACCTCATTTCTGACTCTATTACCACTGTCAGACGACGACCACATCTGCGGTACAGACTTTTATGAATTGAAAAATGAGTGCTTATTTTCCCCCATTGACAACCTGTAGTCTTGAAGGTATGCCATGTTTTTATACTTGACACATAAATGAACCTCGCAACTTTAATTTCAAGGAAGAAAAAAAAATGAACTGGAAAAAATGGCTCCTATCTTTTATTTTTCTGTTAAATAAAAAAAAAAAGACAGCCTCCTTAACGCTGTCATTATTTGAACATATTGCATCTGACATTTTTTAGGTAAAGTGAAATGGAGAGATTTGTCTGGGGGTTTTGTGTTTCTTCCTCATATATATGCTAGTGCCTTTTAATACAGCTTTTACAGAAAATTGAAAAGCTTTCAGACAGCTGCCAGGCAGTTTGCAGCCTGTTTCTCTGAGTAGCATTTTTGTTCATTGTGTTTTACTGCATTAGACTGAGCCCATAACAGGTACAGGCCATTAAATTACATCAAGACAAATTGAGCTATTCACAACCCATTTCCAATTTTCTCAGAGATTGGCATGAAAGGGAATTAGACATAGATCCCCTTATATTTATTTCCTAATATCTCTATAAGTCTTTGAGGCATTTTGTCTTCCTGTGTCATAAAACACAGCTCTACTTGTTTTATGAGAGCTGACTTAGGTGAGGCAGAGGCCAAAGGACTTAACCTCCATATACACAGTAGGACTGTCTTCCATTTCCAATTGCCGCTATGTCCTGGTGGAGGATTTTGTCCGCCTCCACTGGAATTGATACTCCCCACTGTACTGTGTGCCTCACTGGCCCTTTGGCTTATTGGTATCTTCAGACAGTCAAAGCACAGAAAATAGGACCCCACCTCGAACGCCCCCATCTATTGATTATGAATCAGACTATATTTCACGATAGAACATTTCCTTCCTTTTTTTTTTTTTTTTTTTTTTTTTTTTGCCAACTTCATTGTGGGTGTTTATGTGCAAAGAGGATTCCGGAAGATCCATACAAAATGGTAGGAGCGCTGTTAAGAAATAAGCCCACTTCAATGGAGGGATTTGCAGAGCCCACTCAGAGGTAGGAGGGAGCCTTTCAAAGCCGCCCTTTTTCTAAGGCTGTTTACTGCACTGCACTCCGCACAGCACCACTCAGCATGTTTCCCTCGGCCTACACCCAGCACAACCAACACCACGTTCAAAAACTTAAGGCTCCACCGAAAGACCCGTCAAAGCCTGCTGTGTCTATTTACTGTTGTTTATTGCTAAAAAAAGAACAATAAAGGCTAAAAGCCTCATGATGAAACCTCCTTCTTTCTTTCTGTTATTTGTAGCTATCCATTTATTTTGTAAAACCAAAACACTATAGACTTATACATATACACTGGATACACTTCTATCCAGTGTGAAATATCCGTCTTAGTGTTTGTTTCTGGCAATCAAAACATAACAAGTGCCTTTCCTTTAGGTGAGACTGTGGGAATTAAATATTCTACTAACAGATCAGGCTTAAACCTGACAAATACGCGTCCGGCGCTGTCTGTCGCATCATGGTACGACTGACCCCTAAATGGCAACTCCATCAATTCAGTGTCAATCCTCCTCCCAGCAGAGGCACAGAGGGAAGTGAGGCAGCATTAATTATGAGCCTTCAAGCTCCAAGGAACAGTTAATCTTTGTCATTTTGCTACTGGAGACGTTTGGATCTGCCACCAAGATTGGAGCCAGGTCACAGCTCTTGACCCTTAACTAAGTATAAGAATTCTGCTCACACTCATGGAAGAAACCTATTCTGCTTCTCTTATTTTTCCCTCTCATTCCCTCCAGGCTGTTTTAGTCTGTGCAGTAATGTCTTCTCTGACTGAAAAGTTTCCGTGATTTAGAGTGAAAAAAAAAAGAAGAAGAAGGCGTTAGAGCTCAGTTGATGACCTCTGAATAACACATTTAAATCTAAATAGTTTGAACTCAAAGAAACTGAACTCAGCTGACTCGTAGTGAAATCTGGAAAGTTTATGCATGACTTCATTTGAAAACCCTTCAGAATGCATTTAAAGCTCAATGTTGCTTGATGTGGTTAAATTATTTTAATTTGTTTTATCCTATTTATCCAATTTATTGAGCATCATATTATTAACCAAAGAGAAAGTACATATGACTTTTAGCATCATCCGACCATTATTAATTTCTATTTATTTCTATTTTGACATAACTTTCTTTGTGAAAATCATATCATCACCATATGAATTCCAAGATAAATTCAAATTTTTCAATCAATATTAATTATTATCCAGCTAATTAATGGCACAACTGTAAAAAAAAATTGCTCAAGGCAGAGCAACTAAGTTGTCAGCTAGTTGGGAAGAACAAGTCTGTCCTTCCTCTGACGATGCCACAGTAACACACAGAGGGTAGTGGGGGCCATCATAACCCAGGTGTAAAGAGCTGATTGATTTTCACAGACGAGCCAGGAAACAAAGCACCACAGAAAAAAGCAGGGAGGACTCAGTGAGGGAACATTTTGACAGAATTGGGGCATCTCCTCGATTATACCTTCTCTGTGCCCTTTTGTGTGTGTTTAATATCTTTGAAACATGACAGGTTTCACTGCAATAAAAACGATGACGATAATAAATGCAAGGCTTTTTTTTTTTTTTTTTACTGCACATGTAAAGTCCATCTATTCACATGAGGCAGGTCCTCACGGGTGCATGTATGCATACATTGTCTCCATGCTGACAGCAGTCTGAGGACACAACCTCTCCGCGTTAACAGTCTAAGCTGCTCTGCAGTATGCAGGGTCACGGGCACAGGTGCAGGAAATATAAAGAGGAGATTTCAGAGCTGCTTAAGCTGTTAATTCTGTAAATGCCTCCACACAGGTTATATTCAAATACACACCCTGTTTGCCTTTCATCTGCTCCCCACCACATGCTCAATCTTTTGCTTTGACAACGTGCTGCACGTCCAAGATGTTGAAAAGTGCTCTCAAGAGAATATGCCACCTAGCAGACAGGCAGACAGAAGAGCGAAACTCTGACTCGAGCTGCTAGCAAGATTAATGAGGCTCCTGTTGTCGATGTCAGTTTTAGGCCATCTCTGCATGGAGACGAGCGTGGGATGTTTGAGGAAAGAGACCTGCCGTGCAGCATCTCCTGGTTTGAGCTCGGTCCTTCTTATCTTGGAAACAGATGTGGTGGGGAGGAAGGCAGATCCTGATGTTGGCAGTGTGTGTGTGTGTGTGTGTGTGTGTGTGTGTGTGTGTGTGTGTGTTGGGGGGGTGGTTAGCATGTGGAGGCTTGATGGAGTGGCACTGTGCGGAGCCTGAACAAGGGGGATGTGTTGACTGTGTAAAGTTCAAAGGCATCATCAGCTTCATTTGCGGCATCAGAGCTCCTCAGCTCAGGAAAACCCCAGCAGCTGCTCCATCTGGACACCGAGCTTCTGCCGCTATCATCTCCACAGCAACGCCCTAGGAGGAGCGTAGTGAGCCTCCTTCCACACTGACAAATGTGGATGACACATGATGAATGGCTGTGTGGAGGGATTTGAGACCAAACATCACTCCTGCTGTGGTTCCACTGATGCATCAGATCAGATCAGAGTGTAAAGTACTCTAATTACAGTCAACATTTTCCATTTATATTCATTCACCAGATGTAGCATTTAGCTTATAGTTCAACCTGTAACTGTTTCACAAAAGCGTTTACATTTATCCTTCTAAGCATCTGGTGCCTGTGGTGCACAGATCTTTGCTTGTTTGCATGAGAAACAAATTATATTTACAGATACAGTGACTGCTTCATATAGTAACTTGAAGAAAAGATAAAGGAATCACTCAGATGACAGCAACAAATAAAACATCAGTGAAGCCTTCCTAGGTGCCAGTGCCAACGCTGGCTTGAATATTAGCCAAAAGAAAACTTTCTGATAGTCACACATCAACACGTTTCCAGGCTTGTTCAAATAACAGCAAGCTTGTTAAAAACAGGTGAGCAGAAATTGCATTTAAAACCACCACTTACATGACTTACATCACTAATATACATGTAATAGTAATATATAGATTTCACATGATATAGATTTAGTGTTGATACTGCTGCTGAACTTTTATTCGTAGTTTCCTCAGTAGTCACAGTAGATCAGACATGATTGATGGTTTGGAGGTTTGGGAACAGCTGTCAGTCCAGTGACATCAAAGTGTGACTGCTGGAAAATTGATGTTACACCACAAGCTATGAGCGCTCATCACCAAAGGTGTCACCAAATGGAGGAAAACATTGTCTTAAGTCATGACCTCTAATTGGATTTGTGCCCATTGTATGGATTTTCCCCCTTTAACAGAAATAGGTTGAGCGTGGGTGAGGAAGCTATGCATTGATTGCCTTGCGTTGTCAGCGCAGAGGTGTTAATGCATTTTTGTCTGACTAACAATTGGAATCATACAGGGAGGGGATGGGGGTATTCACACTTTGGTATTCATAGATTTATTCCAAGACAATGTCTTTTTTTAGTATAGGCTGGAAATATTCAGCCAACTATACAGGGAGTAAGAATTAATCACACACATGCACCTATAGAAAAACACATTTTATGATTATCTGACTCTTATGGCTCAGTGCATTCAAGAAAAATGACACTGCATAAAAATAAGTAGCTGCCAGATGCCATTATAGATTCCCTAATTTGTATTCTCTAATATTTGAAGTAGATCTGTCAATAAAGAGAGGAGCTTTTCCTGGACAGCAATGAATTAACAATGGGTTCAAAGAGAAGGTTTTATCTGGCTCCTTTGCAGTACTGCAGCTGTCATGTTTGGAGTGACTCTGTGCCAATCACCACATCAGAGGGGTGATTACCATGTCCAAATTTGAACAGCCGATTAGGTAGGCTCTCCTGTTTACACACTCCATAATTGGTGGGGACAGTGCTGTTCTGTAATACAGGTGATGACCATGGGATAAAATATGCACAGAGCCCTCTGTCCTGGCCTCTCTTAGTCATCACCTTGAAGAGGTAAAACGCCTGAAGTAATGGAGTCATTATTTATAAAAGTTACTGTCATGGTGAATCTATTGAGATTGTGCCAGTTTTACAGAATAAATGGTGTCTGAGAGATTTATTTTTGCTTGAAGTAATGTCGTACATCGCATCAAAGTGAGACAAAAGGTCCTATTAATTCAAAAAATACAAATTACAAAGTCATGGTGCGCTGTAATTGCAGCATTTCAAAAGTCACTTGATGAATGTGTTGCTAAAAAGAATAGCTCGAAATTAATCAAGGCAAAATATATGAAATATATTCCACCATCTCACATGGGTGCCATCTGAACAAAACAGCACTTTATATTATTGAGCCTTACCTCATCGTATTTGTCACTGTCCACAGGGAGACAAAGTTATCTGCGACAGAGGATTAATCTATTGGTTCTCTGGCGTCTCAGTTTCAATGTGACGCCAAAACCTGAAAACCTGAAGAAAAATCTTTCATTTGCTCTTGTCTAACTTTTTGCTCAGAGATGATTGAGCTGATAAGTCAGTGCCTGTGGAACACAGTTGGCTATTATGACATTGCAACAATGTTATTTTTCCCACTGATAAGCAGTTTGGCAAATTAATGTTTAATTTTCCATTATTATATACAGTAAATCACCACATAGCAATTCATGACATGATAATTGTGCATAATATGATTATGAAATTCAATAAAAGCTCATAATTTAATAACCTGTCTATAATGAAGTTAAAACACAGTCGTTTGTCTAACACATTTTTATCCATAATTTTCATGGTATTACATTGATTTTTGCTGAAAATGTATTTTTGATCATGTTATAATGTAACATAAAATGTATTCTAATAATAAAACAGCATTTAAGTATCATAATATATAGATATATCAAATCAGACGCTGTTGTATTTTTGTGACTCCTAATTTTCATTTATTACATTAAATATAGCCACATTGATATGTCTCCATTCCCTGCTTCATTCTCTGCTGTCATGAGTCATCATCCTTTACATTTACATGGGCACACACTCTAACCTAGCTAACATCTGTGATGCATGATGTGTTTCTTCCTGGCGTCAGTGCCAGCAAAATATTCCACGGCTCCCCCGCATCGTCTTGTCTCATTGGCTCACATATCTCATGATATCATTCTCTCTTGGCGCCTAATGCACACTCTTGTTGACATGTTACCAAAAACGAAACACATGGTTGCCCTAAAAAGAAAAAAGGCAATAATTGTCTCAATCTGTGCAGGTCACTGAGAGATGTAGGCCAAAGGGATCATGAAGACTGGGTGAGGCCTCCCCGACTAGCCAAGCTCATCTAATGAGGCGTCTTAGCATAATTTGGCCTCATGGTCCGTCTCTCTCTGGTCCCCCCGCTCAACAGGGCCAGAGGGGTCAGCAGGCTCAATATCGCCCTCTTTAATTACTCACCTCATTAACACGAGGCTCCTCTCACTCTATCGCAGCTCGATGGTCACTCTCCAGAAAACTGCAGCGAGCCTCTCATAACACAGACTGATCGATTGGACTCGCTCTTGTTACAGCTGTTAACATTATTGGCACAATCAAACAAGATGACCGCAGTGGAAGCTCAAGATATGTGGAGACAGGACTCGTAGCATTTGTTATTAATACTGTCATACCATAATATCTGGTTCTAATTTTAGGACAAATATAATATCCACACAATGCATTATGAGTCCAGAGGGATGGTGTGATGTGACAGACTTTCTTCTCTTATGTGAAACAATATACTTAAATTCACTGTGTAAGATAATTCATGGTTTCGCTGACATCTCCTTCTGGCTTCTTTGATTCATATATACAACAGTCAAACTAAGTGGAGGGCAGAAAGCACATTTGTAGTAAGCTTTTGGAAAAGAACTAAGCATTTTTTTTTGCCCTAATCCTAAAGTGGCAGATTATAAAGAAAAGTTCTGAATAATGCATAAACGCAAACCTCTTTCAGGAATCGGTAGCCTCTCTGCTGACCAGTGATAAATCACGCCTGCAGTATCAGTGCTGCTAAAGTGAAGAGGACGATAAGTGAGGTGCCACAGAGACAATGATAAATACTCATCCTTTCCATGGGAGATGGGGGGATTTTTGGCTCCACTTTGCTCTGTCGTGACATCTGTATTATTGATTCTGTACTGCTTTGGCTAAGGGTTCTAATTGGATCCATTCTCTGCCTGATTTGTGCCTGAGGGCCTCTTCAAATTATAGTTTTCTTCCCCAGCATATCAATCAGCTGTTGCTTGTGGTGACATTTATAACAGCTCAGATATTTTGCACAAAATGGACTTTTGAATTTAGTTTAATCCAAAGGATCCTGTCTTGAAAGGTTCTTTAATTTGTGCCTAATCTTTGTAGCTACACTAGCTCAGAAACATTCACAAGATGACATGTAGTGCCTCCTATCATTATCGCCCCCTGCTGGCATTGCAACATCATGCATGCTCAGATTTTAATGCCCAGAAAAACACGATACTGACACGCTATCTGCTAATGGATCGGCAGTTCTATTACAAGCTTTGGCGTGACACTGGGCCGCAGCCTGAGCCAGTCTTGCCAGATGTGCAATTATTAGCGAACTTTTATGATAATTTTATACAATTGTAACATTAGATTTGTGTATAATTATATTCATTTGCATTTGTTTGAGTTGTTTATTATTTTGGCAGTATTTTATGTTGGACCTTACATATTATTTCTTTAATAATTTAATCAGATATTTTTGTTATTTTATATTGCAATTTATCAGGGTTACACAATTAATAATGCCAAAAGTGCCATAATGTACAATAATTTGACCATTTTGTGATTTGAAATTAGTAGTTGCTTTTAGGTTTTTAAATATGGATCCTACGTCTCTGTTTAGACATCTATTCCCACGTGACTTCTTCCCAGCCAATCACGCTTGGCGTAGGCAATGATGACGAATGTGACTCGTGAATACGGCTGTCGTTCTCTTTCTTTACTTGTACAACTCAGTACATTAAAAACATGTTTACCTGGATTACAGGTCACTCTTGATATGAGCAAGTGGTGTTGCTGACACGAGGGAGCTGGCCACAGAAACATCAGCCAGTGTTTGCAGCTATTTGAAATCGAGTCAGCGAGAGAAGCTGGCACAGCAGCATAGTGTTCCTCAGCTGGCAGAGTAACAGAGTGTTTGTTAGCAGAGTTACAGACCTACTTTTGGTGTCTCCCTCAGGAATTGCTCTTGAGAAAATTTCATGTAATTGTCCAAAGTTGATATCACATTTCCCTCCCCCGCTTCAATCGTCTCTTCAAAACAGCAGCACAGTATGACGTAGAGGCACAGTTAACCCCAACACTGTCTAAATCGGACCCAGAGGCTATAGTGGGTATAGTAGCATCTAATATTGGCACAGAGGCATCTAATGTACTGACATATCACTTCCAGCCAGTTTGTTCCATTTATTTGATTCCTCTCTCTGGAAAGAACCTATTGTGTTTGAGGCCTGGAGTTATTGCAGTCATTTGTTTGCTGGAGAGCAGCTTTATCGAAGAGCCGCTACAGTAGAATATGTTTTCTGAATACGACAGGCTGCTTCAATCCTCTCCTCCACTCCGTTGGAGGTTTGACGTGATTAATATTGTCAGGGACAGTATTAATGAAAGTCTATTTTTAAACCGCAGACAAAAGCAGAGCTTCCGCTTGTGCAAAAATAAATTGAGAGCTTCAGCTTTGTGGATCAAATAAGACATGAAGACTTTTTTACATCATTTTATGATTTTTGCACTAATTCCTCAGCTCATGCTGCCTGTTTTTTGTTTTTTTTTGGTATTCTATTTTTAAACGCCGCAGTTGTGAGATAATATGTTCTGTATGTGTGTCACTGTTTGTTGTGCTCTGATTTTCTCTGTTGTTTATGCCTTGCATATGTACTGACACTGTAGCCTACATCTGTCAGTATTAACTGTTAATGTCTATATGTTGTCACAGTAATTTGGACCACTCTCATCAAACTTGCACATTTCTTCCTTGGCATAGAGAATAACTATGTTTTTGATTCAGGCTGTCTGTGACAACACTGCAGTGTGTCTTCTGAGGCTTTATGAGACGGAAAGACAAAGAAAGGTATTAATTGCCATCCTGCTGTTTGGGTTATCTCCACCAGTTGTTCATAAAGTAGTCATCATTATGTGTGATCTCCCAAACACTAAAACTAGATGTGAGTGTGTGACTGTGGTTGCATTGGCTAATGTATGAAAGCCAGGTCAATGTATTTTGTTTTGCATAATATCACATTATCTGCTTCATAGCTTAAATATATGGAATGTGATTACAGGTGCTCGAAACAGAAAGAATATTGAAACAAAATACTAGAAATGAGAATTCAACTGAAATCAACTCTAGAATTATCAATTTCTTAAGTTCACTAATTTAATACTCACAGGTGTTACAATTTAAGTAAATAGCTAAATCAGTTTAGCGATGCATTTAGAAGAAGCTGGACACATTATTCAAATTGACATGACATAAACAGGCCATTTATCGCTTCCCTTAACCAGAGTGATCAGTGTTACCCATCAGTGTGATGTCTGTCACCATATTCATCACTGTCACCTGTGTTCGCATTCTTGGTATCCTTGTCGGTCTGACAGGAAATGCATTTTAAAGACAATTTCCCAGACTTCTTTTACAATATTAACATGAAGACAACACTTTTAAAACGTCTGAAATTTAACAATGAGCGCCAATGAGTACAATCACTACTTTTATATGTCACATATATTATCATCTTGCCTGTGACAGACCCTGGAGAGGATTAAGTGGTAGATAATGGATGGATGGATATTAGTATCTTATATCTAATTCGTTTAACCCTGACAAAAAGTCTAAAAACAACCATTCAGAGTTTAATGGGGGTTTATGTGTCTGATTTTTCATGTTGTCAAGACCAGTTTCCAGGCAACTGGCAATGACCCGGTGAAGAAATTGCAAATTGATGTTTTTACACGTTTTTTCTATAGATTACACAAATGAGATATGATGTGTTAATTCATTAGCTCTATAGGTGCTGGAAAGTTTATTTTGTTACCATGGTAAAGTCAGGCTATCTGTTCACCCTATTTCTAGTCTAACCTAAGCTAACCAGCTGGCTGTAGTCTTCTATTTAACAGTCAAATATGAGAGTGGTATCGAGCTTCTCCTCCAGAAAGCCAATAAGCTTATTTCTCAAAATGTCAAACAGTTCTTTAAAGAAGTTCTCCGTGGATGAAGTAACACATTTACATATCTGATGCCTGACTGCATGGTGCAGATACTCTGAGATCAACAAACCCAACAACATGGTGTTAATTAGTTAGTTTGTGCTTTATTTATTTATGTCAAACACTACTAAAATTTAAATATATTTAAATTTTAATTTGAAAAAGCACCACTCTGTGATCCCCAGTTCACTTGCATGTACTGAAGTGTGAGAATGTGTGTGTATATTTTTAGTCCATATAACCGTGTCCATACCAGTCAGCAGAGGCCTTCCTCCGGCTTGTGATGCCAGCATGCATGGTTTGCTGTGCAGCCGCCCGTTCATGTGTGCTTTTATATGCCCTGTTTACTGGCAGTCCTTAGTCAAAATAACTGCTCCATTATCACAGGGTACTTTCATATCCATCAGCTAGGGAGAAGTGTTTTATAATCATGTTAGACTGACAGTCAGTGGACTAAAACACTTTAGGGTATCTACAAGTCAAATGAGAAGAAATTTGCATTCTGAAGGAACCGAAATTTAATATGTAACAGATTATAGACAGGATAACTTACGATTGTCCAGTGCTTAGAACTGTAAGCTGCCATTGTCATGTTTCAAATTTAGCTCTATTGTTGGCTCGACTGGAGCCTGCACCAAATGGCAGACAGTACCAAAATCATTTGTTTGCCCAAGATCTTTCTTTAGGCTTGGTCCTGCAATTTGGCTCTCTGTCCTGCTGTATGAGTCTCTCATAGACAATGGTGTGAAATTACCTTCATGCCAGTTTGACTGTGAGGTATTCAGACAATGTGCGTTGCTGTAAGTCTTGGGTTTAATACTTTTGCTCTGATCCTGTCTTGAATCAAAGTCAAACAGAGACAATAAGTCGCATAGTTACATTGTTGATGGCTGTGGGTTTGATTTGTGAGGATGGCAGGTGTTAGTTGGTTTGGTTCTAGGATGCCTGTTTCAATTTTAAACGGTGTCACAGGGTTAATTCAACAAAACACGCTGTGATGTGCTGACTTACTTTCACTTGCCCCTCATCTTACCGTTCAGTCTGTTTCTAAAGAGCTGCTCCTGCCAACATAGCACATTACTGCGCCACAGATACTGTGTCCTCCCAGTTTATAAAGCTTCCAGTGTTGGTGAAATCAATGAATCATCGCATTATCTTTTGGAGGCTGCGTTGCTTCTCTCTTCATGAGCGTCCTCTCCGTGACAGACAGATGAGTCCTCAGCTGTTTATAATCTCTTTGGTTACACCTTGTCAATGAATATCAGTCACCTACGGTGTGTAGTATATTAACTAGGTGAAGCGAGGGGAAATAGCTATTTTAGAAATTACATTTGGTTAATGAGCCCTGAGTTTCCACAGCAGCACCGGGGAGGACATCGGAATAAATGAATACCTGCGTGCTTGGAGAGTGCTCCTCTTCTGTGTGAAAAGTTCCCTGTTTTCGGCCCATGGCACCTCCTGTTCTGGAGGTCTTAGGGGGCCACGAGGAAGCGAGAGGGAGAGAGTCATTATGAGTAGTCTTCCTCAGCAGCAGGGTGGGTCAGCAGTTTAGATTAGCATTTTAATGAGAGGAGCACGGGGAAAGCACAGCAGGATGACCTATCAGGTGACACTCGGAGTATGTAAATGATTAATTACAGTATCTGGGATGCATTGGGATCATTCGCTTGTTAAGTGAATGAGGGGCCCGTCAGAATGCAATTCCAGTATTGATACTGCGTCCCTGTATCACAGCTTTCCCGCAGTCATCCACCAAATGGAATGTGATGATAATTAAGTGGGAATTAATGAGATTTCTCAAGGTAATATTTAAGATCATCGTCCGGTGAAAGCTTCGCTATTACCGCTCATTGTGGAGCCAGTGGCGTCTGTTTGGTCTCAAAGAAGACAGGAATTTCATTGTTTTATCTCTTTTTAATGAAATCCTCATTATATTTAACTTGGCAACACCTTCTAATCAGAGGTTTGTTTTGCAAAGAAAACATAATACTAGATTAGCAAACCCTGTGAAGTCATGCATAAATTAATTTGACCTTGAAAGAAAACAAGCTAAAATATGCATTACATGCTCACTGTCTCTCAGCATCTCATCTTCTTCCTCTTATCCGAAAACAGAGGAGCAAACATCGCGTTACAGCAATCTTAAAACTTTTTTCCCAGCTTTGACTTTTATTATACCATTTAATTACATCAATTTGGAAATTAGCGCTGCTTCTCGATTAACACTTTCCTGTGCAGACAGATATCCAGATTTGCATAATAATTTGTCAGTGTACCCCAGGGTTAGGGTTAGGCTTACTTTTAGCACTATCTGCTCATCTTTTAAATCACGCACTTTTCACTTGAAAAGAGTTTTTAACAGATGAGCACAGAGGAGAAAAAGGTAGATGTCTCTATGTGAAATAAAAATTAACCATATCTCCTATTTGTGACATATTTAGAGGAACAAAAAGTGCAACGTGACTTCGTTGGCAATGAAAAATAATGTGTGCAAAAGAGTAGACGTGTGCTTTATTAAATTGCCCGAGCAGAGTTTGCACTCAGCATTTCCTGCAGCTTTTATTCATTACAGTATCACAGGTCAGTGGGTGTAAATCTGTATTGAGAAACTAGAACAGACTTTAACCTTCTTCCTTCAAAGCCTTTTAAAAGGTATCTCAGAGACTATTTGTAATATTTAATGCCTGCCAAAGCTGCATTTTTGCACAAAATTTGATATGTGTCAAATGTCTGACTTGCAGCGTGAAGGCAAGCCATTTTAATTGACAGGGGGGGATGGATGGAGACAGATGCGGATTGATATCCAATATGTGATTTTAGGTTCCTCCTTGGAGATGATCTATGGGATGGTGTGAAATAGGCTGGGTTGAGCAGAATGTATATGATTTTGTAATAGTGCATCGGTGTGTCACTTTAGCCAGATACCATTGTATCAGTGGTGCAGAGATATGGAAAACAAATCTTATCAGCTTCACACCAGGTCTGTTCACCAGGTGTGCCCCTGATACAGCGTGTCTCCACTGGAGCAGCTCACACTGGGGTTTGAAACGGGGACTTCTCCTCGCACAAGCTGTAACTGTGAGACCATGTTAAGTGTAGGAGAGAGAGCGAGACAGGTGCAGTCAGGCCAGAGAGGAACAGTATTACCGGTGACACCGTGCAGCAAGGTCATTTTGATGAAATCTAGCCCATGTGGTGAAATGCGAACCTTCAAAATGTCACGCATGGTAGATACAAGGATATCTTCATTCACCTTTCATGTTCAGGGCAAAAAATCTATTTCTAAACTCATCACCGCACTGAAACACCTATAAATCTTTGTTTCAGCAGGAAACTAAATATCTTCCACAACAATGCATGTAAAATCTTTTTATATTTTTGTTAACTATTGTTGCTCCATTTTACGCATGCAGTGAGTGCAGGTGTGAGCTCTGTGTACCTGATTATTTAAGATGTAGGACTGCAAGAGTCTGTCGGTTTGAGATCATGTTTTTGTTTCTACAGCAACAATTATGTCCTCCTGCATGCTCAAACCGCTCTTATACAATTCAAGGCCAGTGTAGCAAAACCTTGAACAAAGCTCAGGCTGGGAGTGTATACATGTAATTACCACCCAGGGACTGCGCTTAGTGGTTCATGGCATCCAAAGCACTGCCTGCCCGGTGCTTTCTTAATTACTCTAATTATAGTGCTGATTCTTTTTTCTTTTTTTTTACAGCTTTACTTCAGATTACTTCCTGAGAACAAGCCAGTGGGAAACAAACTAATAGACACACAAGATTTACTCAAAAAAGCTTTGAAAACAAAACCTCTTGCAAAAACTCCCGCTGTAACCTAGTGGCCAAAAAAAAACCCCAAAAAATTACACTTGCTGTGTGTAGATGCTTTGTGTGGCCTGCTTGTGCTTTTGAGGGCTTTCATCCACATGAAAAACGTGTAAGAAACCATATGGTACCTTCAAGAAATATTAGTGTTATGATGATTGATGGGCTGGTTGCATGTTTCAGCCCATTGCAGCAGAACTGTATTTGTTTACTGTAACTGTGTAACTGTATTATAGAAAGTGCTGAACAAGGTAAAATGTTTCAGGTGTAACAATTGATCTACTTAGGCTGAATCCAATTTTCTTCCTTCAAATAAAATCTCCAAACTCAATGTTTTGAATTTTTTGGAAACTCAAGTAGAAAGTTAAGAGTCATTATTTTCTTTCCAGTAGTGCTGCGGTGTTACTTGTATTGGCCTTAACATCAACATTCCCTTCATGATATACTTATGAATAATAAATGAGAATATTAATATTCTAAGGCACCATGTTTTTAATTTTTGTAACATACAACAACACAGCTTGCATTTACTCTATGATCTCCCTCCTCACAGCACCCAATTTCATTTTCATCCTGCACCCTACTGCAGACGTGTGTGTGGATGTAATTCATGACAATATTGACACCAATCTTGAATGCATTTCAACGCTGCAACTGCTTGTGCAAAACTTCCATTTATATAATGGATCATGTGGTGTGCAGATATCCATACAGTATTGACCTTGAGCTGAATAAAGTGAAGACAATACCAACTCCAGGGGCCCTGCCCTGCGGCTGACCCCCTACTCGAAATGGAAGTGGAAGCGATCAATAAAGTATCACAAAAAATAATAAGTTAAGACATCTTTCACCTTTACACATTCATTTTGACATTCCTCCAATATCAGGAATGTAATTTGTGGGGAGTTTAGATGACAAAGGATCTGCAAGTCACACTATCCTCTTGCATTCTCACAGGATAATAAACTCATAGCTCTAGATAACAGGACATCTGGCAAAATGGGGAATTATTTTGTGCATCACTGTAACAAGAGAGCACATTGCTCTCTTGGGAAACAAGACTGGCGGGTGCCAAATCTTCTAATTAATTCAGAGATTTCCATCGTGCCATGAAAATGCTCTGTAGATTAGCAGATTGGACCACAAACAACAAAAACTGTCTCGTTTTTTTTTAATGAAAGTGCTCACCGTGGTCATATTTCACTTAACGGCTGATGTCAACAGATGTTATGTTATGGGCTTGTGCCGGCTCTTTTATTTCCTCTGGCTTTGTTTCTTGTTTAGCACTCAAAGCTACACAAATCCCCTGATAAGTAGCAATGGAAGCTGCTTCATTCCTCAGCAGAGTTATTTACTAAGTCATTTGGAAAATTAAGTAAAAGGGGGAAAAAAGACAGTTTTTGTTTGTTATGAAGCTGAAGATTTTCAATGGAGAGAGGATTTCTGCACTGCAGATAATGGTTTCCTCCTTGGAGACAGCACACAGCATTATGCCAAGCCCAGCTCAGTAAATTAAATGTTTCATACAGTGAAGTGTTATCCCTCTGTAATAGCAACAGAACCACTCTACCAGCCAATAATGAATGAAACAGATAATAATGTAACCAACTATATTATTCAAATGATCCCTCAGCAGTCAGAGCTGTGTGTAATGATGCTCTCTATTTGACAGTCTGTGAAACTGCAACCTTTCATTCCCAAGGCACACAAAATCCAGAAGTACATGACATGATTATGCATGCCTCTCATGTCACTGGGAGAGGACAAGAACGTGCTCTCTGCATGGCTCATATAAAGAGACCAGAGCACAGTTAATATACATGAATTTCATGTGGTGGCTCCAGTGCAGGCAAGTTAATGCAGTGACATGGGTGAACAATATGAGAAGCCATTTCCAGTCTATGTGAGTGGAGCAGCTGTAATATCACAGTGCATAGTACATATACAGCTCCAAAGATTATGAGAGCTACTGAGCAGATAACGTGATCCCAGCAGCCGAGCAATGACAATATATGAAGTTTATCAGTGATCCTGGTGCTCTTTCTTTCTTAGTAAATCATGCTACTTTGTGCCTCAGAAACCACTTGATGAGACCTTGTCATTGGTCTGGTTAGATGTAGTTTATGGCTTGTTCATTGTACAAATTGGTGTTTAACCATGACCAAAGCCAAGGTTTGTATTCCCAATTAAATGTCTTTCACTAAAGAAGAGATCTGCTACCTGCTGCACAGGCCACCTCTCATGACAGCCCCAGTGGTGTCGCTTTTCACATATGCAGTACATCTCTGTGAGGAGCATACAGAATACAACTTCCTGCACAATATAGCAGCTGAAGTGCTCCAATTATAAAAAAAGATCTTACCTGTGCCCGCCGGGGGTCTGCGTGTTGCTAAGACCACGGCTTTGGCACAGGTGAGTGGGATGCTTAGTGGGAAGACAGATGACACAGCAGAAGCCGGTCTGCATCTCGCAGGCTGACTTCACCATCCAGTCTGCCCTTCCACTCGCAGGGACGAGCGAAGGAACCAGCGGGGCAGATGGGACCAGAATCTGACTCATTTAAATAGGCCTTGGAGTTGCCAGTTGGCATTTAGCCTGTGAACTGAGGCAGAAAATAACACCTTCTAAATAATGAAACAAGCCTTCATTTAATGAAAGATTCAGGCTCCATGTCCTTTTGCGAAATCTGAAGGCCTTGGATGAGGATTATGTTACTATGGCAGTGGTTCCCCACATGCTAGTGACTGACGTTGTGCACTATGAATATTGCTCACTGTCCTTCTGCTTCTGTCTTTCCTTTCAGTCAAATCTATGAATTCACCTAAATTCTGTTCATTTGTCATATAAAATAGGTGAGTAGTTGTTAACACATTACAAGGCAGCTGCACAACAGAGCATCGGCAACTCAAATGAAAGACACAACATAACAGGACGTCACATATGTAACAGATGGGACATGTTGTGTGATAGCGGTTGGCATGACAAGTATAGATTCAGAGCAAAGATGTGCATGCATCTGGAGAAGACTGGTAAATAAGATTTATACTGCAAGAACTGTGGGGGCTGAAAACCCATCAAACCATAACTTATCATGTTCTTCTAATTAGCCTTTTCTACTGTGCATTCCAGTGTCCTCACCAGCAGTCAAAAATTACACCTCATTAATATTCTACCATTACTTGGACTACTTGCATAATTTTTCATAAGCATAATGTGACTTAACAACAGAAGACGTCAGTTCACAGCAGCGCAGCCTGCAAGATTCCTTGTTATTGCTGATAAACAGTGCCCTAAATTATGTTTCACAAGCATAATGTGATTTAACAATCAAAGACACTCCTGTACAGCTGCAGAACCTCTGCGGTTCCACGCTGAAGGGTTGCAAACACTCAGTTGCTACTTTGAAGTGCCTCCTCAGGCAAAGGTGGGAAGCAACTACTTACAGCTACTCAAGAGTAGCAACCTAATATACAGTGGAGGCCATGCTATCAGCTAATTCACACATACTCATCACTGCATTGTGCCCACAGCATCTGCCACTTGTGTGGACCTTCCTCCTCATGTACAGTGACCTTTCTGCAAAGTTTCTTGTCTCTATTTATTGCATGAAGGCATACTGCCCGTTTCAAAAGGAATTACATGCAACTAAGAAAGTTAGATCCCATTTTAGAGACTTTTGTGTTCTAACGTCCTCTCACCCCAGACACGGTGTCATGTGACAGTCAACTAAGTGTTTGATTGCATATCATTTTTCAAAACTCATTTGTGCATTATAGGCCTTTACTTTTTTTGGAAGTAATAACAACTTGGTAGCAGGCACAGCGTCCCCATCAGAGCAGTGTAGGAGGGCGTGCCACGCTCCTCCTGTGTCGACAGGTTAGAAGACTGTGGAAGACAGCGGCAAGGCAAACACAAGCGGACAGCTGCTGGATAGTCTGTCAAGGGAGCCAAACTACTTGCCGAAGCAGAGGGTTCCCTCAGATTACGTCTCGGAGCCTCAAGTTGTCACATGATGTAATACGAGCAGCACTGTCTCCAACAGTGGTATTACTGTTAACTCCGGACTCAGCAGCTGACCTTGTTGCTGTCTTCCTTCAGCTGTTCCTTTGGGCTCTGTTTGCTTCATTTAGGGACCTGGTCCATACCATACTGGCTTTGTATATATATATATGTATATATATATTGCCCCAGTTTATGTCCGGTAATGTGGAAAATGCAATAAGCTAATCTCATACTTTGATTGCAACTTTCTGTATGGACTAAAGGGACTCCATGGAGGATATGTTTCTGCTGAGCATTGGACTTTATTTTTAGACTCCTTGGACTGAGCAAAGGACTCATTATGATAATTTGGTAAATGAACTGTGGGGAGCTGAATTTGCATGACATCTAGATAAAGAACAGTTTCTGTGTGTTTTAATACAATTGATGTCAAAGCGCTTTCGCTGGTTGTTAAATGATTCTTTCCACAGTTTCTACACCCCCTCCCACTGTAGAGTCGGATTTGGACTACCTTGAAAATAGTGAAAACTGACTGTGACTGGCATCCTGACAAGAAATAAACTGTTGTGGGAGCATGAGCGTGCAAAAGTAAAACTGGGAAAAACAAAGCAACAAAGCAGGTTTGCTTCATCTATGTCTAGCCACAATAATGTTCAGTTAATTATTAAAGCATATGAAAAACAGATGCATGCTATTATAAAAGCTTTAAAGAGCTTCATTAAAAACTAAAAAACTAATGAAACAGGCTAAAACAGATACAGTATAATTCTATGTGGGTTTTTTTTTCTTTTCATTGATTGGTTAAATCTGCTTTTAATGATGAGAATGTAACCACATGAGGATGCAGATGAAACACGTGAAAGCATGCTCCACCTCTGGATGTTTATTTAATATTATCCCTCCTTCAATAAATATTCCATGAAAGTCTCCCAGTATCTCTAACATTGCCACTGAGAAAACAAAGTGGCTGGTAGCACAGAGCAGAAATAAGGCTCTACAAACAAAGACGGAGAATTATTGTCTGAAATAAGAGGCTCTTTGACAAGATCCCATCCTCAGTAGGGGTCAGATGTCTTGGGTCTGAGGCGCTCTCAGCTGATTGGATTATTCTGCTATTCAAGCAGAAGCGCTGCTTGGCACACAAATGTAAAGTGAGAAAATTCAATGTGTAAGGCCAGATGAGATGCTAATAGAAAAGAAGAATTGCCCTCGGAAGAAATTCAAAGGGGAGGCAAGGCGTATATTTTGAGACTGAGGGCAAGGCTGATGTCTAATGCCATCTCAGCTCTGCTGCTGTAAGAGGAGGATGAGACTCAGAGTAAGATAATCACACAGCACGATCAGCTTTTATGTGGGCAATCATAACAGCAATAATCCCATCCTATCCAAATAGTTCCAGTGTTGACATGCTTGTAGCCAGCCAGCTGGCCCGGCCGGCACCAGCCTCTGCCCGACTTCTGTGGACGACCTTTGGCTGTGCAGGAGCTCTTCCATCTCCTTTGTCTCACTCGCTCTGCCACACAAATCTGATCCTACCACAAACACGTAATCCTACCAAAACTGATCCCGCTGCACGAACCCATGGCAAAGTCTCTTCCGCAAAGTGGCCACCTTTAATCAGCCGATGTAAGCAGAGCCACATTCGCAGCAAGAAAAAGCTGTTCCTCTCACTAAATTAGCCTGTCAATCACAGCACATTCCCAAGACTCTCCCATTTCCCTCCGCCGCTGATTAATGGCATGAAGTGAGTTTATCAATGTGCCATATGCAGAACGCAATTCATTACCCTCATCTCCAGGATTCAGCAAAAAAAGCATATCCTGCCTCGCTATTTGTGACTGTCCACGAGCAGAGGAGATACAGCAGACACACGCTAATGGTGCTTGTTAGTATGCTAATGGAAGTATCGCTTTAGCACACACACCTACGATTTCTAAGCAACACGTTATGAGACAAGTAAGAATCCCCTCCAGGTTGACATGCATCATGGGAGAGGCACGCCGGGAAGGCTGGCCATTAATCAAATCATCCAAAACTAACAAGACAAACTTATTTTTCTTTCTCTATTAGCAAATATGAGCCTGGGGATTCACAGCTGGTTACATATGCAGCAACCCCGGGGTGACTTCATACAAAGCTGCTTTGAATACATTGATCAGGCTGCATTTATTCGCCAATCTGCTGATTATTTTACAGACTCGAAGAGACTTTTCTCGCCTGTGATTTATGACTGAGCTCACGTCAAAAATTTGCTGTGTGCGTTTATCTTTTAATCATTGCGAACAAAGGAGTTTCGCCGTAGCTGAGCTGTCAAGGTTGATCCCCCTGTTTTTCAAATACATTTTTACAAATCGGAAAACACCCAAATTGTGGCAGTTTATGATCTACTCAATCAAATGTCAGTTTTAATTAGGCTAAAACGTTCCATTGATTTAGAGAGGAAATATTTCTTTCAATCACTTAACGAAGCACCACACAAATGATTCGGAGCTTTAAATCTGTGGATCGATTTGCTTATAAGGAGCAATGTGATTTTTTTTTTATGTTATATTAACTTAACTTCAGATTGCTGCATAGATTCAATGCTGCTCCAGTCATTTCATTTTATGACGTAGAAGTTTAAAGAACTCAGCTATGTACTTTCCCAGAGTGCCTTTCCACCACTGTTATTGACTCAACTGGTATAAGTATACACTTTATCTGGTGAAGCAGGGCTGCAGCGACTCTAAATACCTTGTGCCTTTTACCCATGTGTCTCTAGCTTTATCTTGGCAGCTGTATGATGTTGTCAGAGTGAGAGCTCCCCAGTGAGGCCTTGGAGAGGGCATGAACAGAATGGCGCTGCCATGGTAAAGAGCTGCAACAAGGCCAAGGAGGAGTCAGTGTTAGAAAGCGGGAGAGTGAAGTGTCGGTCCAAAGGTGCTGGAAAACCTTTAACCATAAGCTAATGCACAACACACGATTTTGAATTAGTCCCATTCAACTCAGTGTTTATAGAATAGATTCATTCGTCTATACATACATGAGTGGTGTATTTATTTGCCAGTTGTCGACACTGTGGACAGGTATCGGCAGCAATGCTGATGGGCCTCACGCTACATGTTATCTATGGTCGCTCCGACTGGGCTCCTGTTTGTCCAAATGTGGATTTTCAAACATTTGGAAACCTACTGGCTGCCCTGGCTGTCAGCTCAATCAGGGCAGGGAACTTTATTCTTCAAATCAGCAACAGAGTTTAGATTAACTCAGTTCAAGTTCAAATTGTCTTCACACCTGCATCACAATTTATCTCTTCTCTTACACTCTGCCTTTCCAATACATGTGCATATGTCCCAGTTTCCAGGAATTGTTATTGTTCATTAAATTTATGGAAAGTCTCGGGCTTTGTTCCAAATGTCATCACAACCTCTGATCATCCTAATATATCAGGCTACTTTGAGCAAACACATGCTTTATAAATAAAACGTGTGATTTTTTTTTTTGTCCATGAATCATTCATTCTTAATATAGAGTGCAAACATCACCCCACAGCTCTCTCTGCTCTGTGTCCTCTGCCAAACTGTCAGCAGAGAGAGAGTTTCTGTGGTTACACCAACTCTCTCATGTTCACCAGTGCAGCATCTGAACTTGCAATATTCAGCTGTGACACGAGGTGCTTTTTGTAAACCTTCATTAAATATTTCATAAATAAACTTTAGATGCACACACACTCTTGCATTACAGGGCTTGGGTGGGTCTGAAAGATTTTAACATTGTGAAGAAGCCAACAGTGATGTAGAACCCATGCAGCTAATGTCCCATTAGTTTGATTTGATGTAAATTTTGATAAATAGTCGACACAAATGGACATTGATGATAAAAATGTAGTCAGGACAGTGTTGAAATTTCTTTATTGATGCATGTTTAATGCATGATGCAAACAATGAATAACTTCAAAATAGACAGTGTTTTATAGCCTAATTTTTACTTGCCGCTGTTTTCCACACATGAAAAGACAAAGTTGTTGATTCAAGACACTTTTTAGTTTGATTTTCGTTTTTGTCTGAAAAGTCTGACGTTTGGTCAGTTTCTGGTCACATACTGTGAAAGTGTCTCATTATTTAAGGAAATGTGAGAATGTGGGGAAGAAACATAAAACAAAATAGATGTTATTTCTTGCTCTGTATCACGCTGGAGTCACAGACCTGAATTAAATGTGATTTTTCTTTTACACTGAAGACAGAAAAGACATTTTTAGATTTCATAGTTACAGTTGATTGTGATTTATGATTTACAGACACAACACAACCCCGATTCCAAAAAAGTGCCAAAGATAAATAAAATAATAATGTACTTTGCTAATCCTTTTTGACATACACTCAACTGAAAACAGAATAAAGAAAATATATTTACTGTTTGACCTCGTCATCTTCATTGATTTTTGTAAATATTTGCTTATTCTGAATTTGATGGCAGCAACATGTTTCCATCAAGTTGGGACAGGAGCAACAAGAGACTGTGAAAGTTGTGGACTGATCCAAAAACACCTGTTTGGATCATTCCACAGGTAAACAAGTTCATTGGTAACAGGTGGTAGGATCATGATTGGGTACGAAAGGTTCATCCTGGAAAGACTCAGCCGTTCACAAGCGAGGATGGAGAGAGGTTTACCACTTTGTCAAACACATGATTGTAGAAGGAGATCACTACACGGACTCAGGAACACTTTGTTAAACCATTGAAGGTAAATACAGTTTGTTTGCAAATGTCCCAACTTTTTTGGAATCGAGGTTTTATTGAATTGTGTATTTATGAATTTTTACAGTTGTGGTCTTCTGCACATCGTGTTGCACTTATCTTTATAGTTATATGCAGTTCATTTGCATGACAGTGAGCTGCCATTTTTATTTGCTCAAGTAAGTTTAAGATTACCTCATAAAAGATTTCTTGGAATAAATTTGATGAGACAAACCGTATGTCAAGCCCTTCCTCAATTATGTGTTATATTTACACACACTCTGTTCATAAACACACAACAGGCCCACATGCAATTCGTGCCATTTGATATTTTCAAAATGCCACTGTTTCACAAGCTATTTAATCATTTTGTTGTAATTGTGTTTTTCATAAGCTTGAGTCCAGGAGAAGCACAAGTGCAGCCAAACACACACCATCAGGGAGACATGCCACCCCATACATGACCCGTATCAACGAACCCGATTTATTTCCTTCAACAAGTGATCCAAGTGGGAGAACCATGTGGGAAATCACATCAAAATACAGTTTGGTCTACAGACTAATAGCAGTGTATGTTCAGATATTGGTTCTATTACCATCATGGAATTGTGGATTGTGATCCCTTGTGAATTCAATGTCGACAGCTATTACTTCTTATTTGATCTGCATGTCAAATGAATCAGGAGTGCCCCCCCCTTCATTTACCAGTCTATTACTGTAACAGCTTTTGAGTGGATTGACACACATCCACGCTCCCTATGCCGGCGCATACTCTCTCTTATTATTATGCGGCGATGTCTGATGAGAGACTCTCAGTATACAGTGATTAGAGCCCTTGTGTATTGTAAGAACGTCTTTTATGAACTCGAACAGTGACGTACGAAAATGAATGATTTCATGGCATTCATTCGATGAACAAGCTGACAGGGCTGAAAGCCGTTATCGGCGGATGAGTAAATGAAGGCAGCCGTTGTCCTTTATAAGGTTTGTGCATTGAGTTGGAGACATATAATACATCTTTGTCTGTGTGTGTGTGTGTATATATATATATTTCAGTTTAACTGTGTATTTTTTAATTAGATGCTAGTTATGCTCGTGGCCATAAAAGCATGTATATGCATAGTGCTGCTTGTGTGGTCAGTTAAAGGCCGTCTGTGTTTTCTGTTTACCAATTCACTGTTGCTTTTACGATGATGAAATGAGGCCTCTGAAAGAAGCAGTGCGAGAACATGATGGTGATAAATATATTATCAAACGGGGTTTAGCACTGGGCGGAATAAACATGAAGCACATTATCTCGTGATGAAGATGTTGGGTAGACTGTCCGGGAATACTGAGAGCTTTTTTTTCTTTCTTTCTGAACAGAGGTTTTGAGCACTGGCCAGTGATTACATTCTAAATAGGGAGGATGTAGCTGGGGTGCAAACTGCTGGGAGGATAATAGCTTGTTGTTTTGAGGGTCAGGGAAAACTAATTATGCAAACACAACTTCTATATTACTGCTCACTCTTTTTCAATTCCACTCAAGAGTAAAGAAAAAAAGAAATCTGTGTCCGTTTTTTTTTTATTTATTCACTTCAAAAATGTTGGGCAGGGTGCCATCTGGAGAGAAATTATGTGAGGAGAAATGTCAAGTACAATTCATAGCGGCATGTTGTGAGTGTGAGAGGAGCTCTGGCAAAGGGGGTTGATTTATCAAACTCCAAATGATGTGCCTTTTTCTTCACAGCAAAACTGTAAAATATTTTTTTTATGTGATTTTTTTTCCCCACCGCCCTTGGGACACTTGAAGGTGTTTTTTTTGAAAATCAAGTCATATTCGCCGTCAGAGTACAATCAAGAGGGCTTGTAGTTGGAGATCAGAACATATATAAACTATGATCTTTACACCGTTACTTTAATGCTGTCACGGAAAATGATCCGCCAGTCCCTTTGTCTCACTGCCACGAGTAGCCTTGAAGTCATTATCCAGCCTGCAGTATTAAATTGTCCCCTGAGTTGGGACACTATGTTACACAGATAGCCCCCATGCCACACAGCTTATATAAGGCTTGTGTCAACTAAGAGATACATATGAATGGTTCCTGCAGAGCCAACAAGCTGCCAAAGGTTTTACAGCCACTGCTTGGAGCCCCATTAAAATAACACTGTGAACCCAGCTATAACTCACACCCCTGGAACATCTCCACATTGACCCATTGCTGCTTTGATTGGGCATTTCTGTCAAAAGGTCCGCCGTAGGGGAGGTTTACGAGGCACAGCCAGAAGCCGTGTTTATTTTATGACAGGCGTTTCAAATAAAAAGGAGAAGAAGAAGAAAACACCAGCAATATCATTAATTCCACCACATGGCCGTGAAATGTTGTGTTGTTTGTCGGCTGTGGTCATTTCTAGGCAGCATGTTATTGAAGCTTTCCTTTATAGTTCAACGTTGCTTGTTTGAGGCAACCGATTGAATTCAGGCAAAACCTCCTCACGGTCCGTTGGACCTTATTGCACCTCTGGCCACTTACTGCACGTCCACTTGAGAAGAACCCGTGCCATATGCTGTGCTGGGGAAAGCAGGATGTTGAATGTATTATTGCAGCTGGTGCAGTCTGTATGTGCTGAACTGACTCACTGGAGTGGTCTGACATTATGCATAAGCATCAGTGTCACTGAGATAAATTACTGTACATATATTAATATCCAGAGTAGAGAAATATTATAATTATTCCACTCTGATTGTAAGCTGCTGTTTTTCTTCTGGATAGTAAACACACATTTTTTTCCATACATAAGTTATTTGTATCTGATTAAATGTATTACTGCCAACTCATCAGTATGAAGTCTTTGTATGCAGTTTTTTTTCTCTTTATATTTCACATAAAGACTTCTTCCACCTGTCTTCCTCTGATGTGCAACCCGTCTGTTGGCAATGCTCTCTTATATTTTGCCAGAAGGTATGAGTGCCATGCTGGACCGGGCTGAAAGCACGAGGCACATTATGTGTTGTTACATATATTTTTTTACAATCTTGGAAGTATCTCCAAAGTAAAATCTATTTTATCTTTCAAAGACACAGAGGCTATTTTACACGCCTTCACCTCCTCACACCTCAACTATTGCAGCAGACTCTTCAGCTGCCTCAATCAAAAAACTATTAATCGGCTCCAGACTGCAAACAAACTCAGCTGCCGGGCTTTTAACAAGATCCAAGAGAAGCAACCACATCGTTCTAGCCTCTGTACACTGGCTCGCAGTGTGTTTCAGAATTCATTTTAAGATCTTAGTTTGGACTTTTAAGGCTCTTCATGGCCTCCCTCAGTGCTATATATCTGACTTCTTAGTCGCAGGTCTTTAATCTGTTCCCGAGGCGCGGCTGAAAACTGGAGGTGACAGAGCATTCAGACTCAAAGCCCTGAAGCTATAGTACCAGCTGCCTGAGGAAATCAGGTCAGCACAATCACTGACCTCTTTTAAATCTCTTCTTAAAACATACTTTTATCTGAGATTCTTTTACTGACTGGACTTTTTTGCTGGTGACGGTGTCATTTGTATTATTGGCCTATTACTATCAGAATTTGTTTTTATGATCTGCTTGTTGTTAAGCTGTTGCCTGCTGTGAAACAGTGTGTAACATGGGTTTAGAAAAGTGCTCTACAAATAATGATTTTTTTTTTTTATTTGTATCGTTGTTATTGTTATTCTTATGATTAATAGTAGCAGTAGTATTGGTAGTAGTATATGACTAGTGCTTGAAGAGTAGCAATGTTTTTCTTTAGTCCTTCTCCTGTCATCACTCGTTTTTTTCGTGCTGATTTTGTCGGCTGTTAAAGCTGTCAATTATTAATTATTAATGGGAAAAGGCATGCAGTGTCTCCTCAGAGAAACCTGAATAATATCCTTCGTGAGCAACGCTGAAGATTAACTCCTCCAGCAAATCTGCATAATTCCACATCACCTGTATTATACACGTGTTTTGCCTGCCATAGACACTGATTATGTGAAAAGGTGGGTTGTCAACAAACTCCAGACGTGCAGCAGAGTTATTGCAGTGTCCTGTAGATAAAGCAGTGGATTAATTAAGATGTATCTAAAGTGCAGTGATGCACAGGGTGAGCCGGCAGATCAGTCAATCTGTTCAGCAGGACAGAGGTGGGGGTGTCTCTGGTATCAACAAAGACTTGATTCAATGCCTGAGTAGAAGACAATCTCAAGGTTTCTCTCAGTGTCACTTCTGCTACTACAGGAGAGTTGTGGGCCTCCTTTTTAAACGGCACGCCAACCTTGAATGTGCAAAGGCCTAATCTTTATCAATGGAAGGCTTTAGATCACAGCTTGCTTATTATTTATTTATCAATGTACACTGTTAAGACTCAGTGTTACTTCTATTCACCAGTGAAAGCCAAAGTTTCAACAATGAAAACAATGACAAAAAAAAAAAACGTGGGTTGACAACCTATTTTACATGAAGAAAATACAACTCAAGCGAAATAAAAAGCAACCGTTTTGTCAGCAAATGAAAACAAAAAAGAATAATGTGAAAGGTGTATGAATGGACAAATGAAGTGATTAACAATCTGCTTGGATCTGTGGGAAAATATCCCTTACTCAGAGGTTGATTTATCCACTTGACCTGTTGCATCTTCCACTCAGTAACGCTGTGTCTCTGTCAGTAATCTGATGTTAGCAGTTCAAGTCCTTCTACAATCCAAACCGAGATTCAGGCAAGAGGCAACAAAACAGATGGCATCTTTAAAAACATGCATTCATAAGGAGGTAAGCTCACCTAACATCATCAAGAGCTGCGGATGCACAAATCAATGTTGCTTTCAGTCAGCTATCTTTAATGTTGCCATCGGAAGGAATGAGTAAGTTCAAGGATCGCTGCTGATGTTGTGAGTCAGCCATCTAAAACTTCCTGTGGCCGCTCTCGCTAATGAAAAATCTCTGCATTATCCGACGTTTTAGCCTCTTCTCTCGAGCGAAACCCAGTATTTTTAGAGAACAAGTGATTGAATCCAGCTTCTGGATTATTCCGCTCTGCAGTGGAGAGAACAGGTCAACAGAGACACGCAGAGAGAGAGAGAGAGAGAGAGAGAGAGAGAGAGAGAGAGAGAGAGAGAGAGAGAGAGGATCTGTTCAAACCGAATTTGGAAAGAACAATTGGATTTACTGGAGAGGAGTCAGTCTGTTGTTATTACTGCAGAGCAGAGGGACATGGACACTGTGTGTGTGAACAAGTAATTCTTCCCACTGACCTCACAAAGGATGGGAATCATACCTGTAATCATGATAACACACAACAAAGGTGGAGACAGCCATAGCTTCAAAACGCTTACAAGACATACAATTTCAATTCAGGACAAAAATGAGACTAAAATGACTTAAATTTGACTGAAGCTAATATACATTTTCCTTAAAAGTTGCTCCATATCCAGACAAAGAGCATAGGTTAATGTCAGATGGAGATGTTAGCGTTTTAAACAGCCAAGAGTTCATAAGCTTTAACACAAGGGAATCTATTTAACTCCACAGTGCATACAGTCAGAATGAACTTTAAACAGTTCAGAACAAATAAGTAAGCTATTGACTATTACATATTAAGCAAGAATTTGTATTCAGATTACTGCGATGTTTTTCTAGTAATTGTAATGGAAGTTACTTAACATCATTTGCAGCTTTATTATTATTAACCCATTACGTATTTAGTTATTGCCGAGCCCAGTGCGTTACCTATAACCACTTCCTTACAGAGCCCACTTGCAAAAATAAGACATTAGAAGCCTGGCAGTTGTATTAAAGTCCATTAGACAGATTTATTGTTCTCTTTAAGAATGCTTATTTGGACCAAACATCCATTTCACATTTCCAATGAGTCATGCTCGATTAAATTCACTGTGTTGAAGATGGAAGAGAGTATTATTAAGCCGAGCGGGTGTGTGAATTAATTAAAGTCCTACTTTTTAATTCAATATAAATGTCAAGCTCTGTGTGTGGCAGGATATTGAAATCAATCAGGCTTTAATATAACGGGATCCTCCGCCTGTGACAGGGATCAACACGCCGGCGTCACATGTTGGCTGCTCGTGCATGGCAGTGGGAGGAGGTCTGAGGGCTCAGACTTTCTGTCCTCTGATCAAGAGCTGTGTTTCCATGTGTCTGACACAAGAGCACAAGCGTGGCATTGAAAAAATAGCTCCCAATCATTCTTAAGAACACTGAATCACCAGCGGAAAACTGGATTTGCTGTGGCTACTTAACACGCTGTTGTCACCGTTGATGGGAATATATTTCCTTCAGCGTTCTGTCACGTCGGACAGAAATTCCTTGGTATGAAAGTGACAGCTAATCCTTGGTTTTATATGTACCTTTGTGGCAACTTGTTGTAGTCTACAGCAAAGACAGGTGTTCACTGGGAAAAACAAACTCGTGAAATCCCCACCTTTTCTTTAGTCTCCTCATGCTGCCACTCAGCAAGTGGAATACATTTCAGTGCGAAATGCGAAATGCCTTGAATTTTAATAGCATCAAAAATTCATATGCGATCACAACATGAGACAAGTGATGGGTAAATGAGCTGTACATGCAATGTATCATGCAACAAACTGCATAAAATTGCGTCTGTATGGGTGTGATTTAAACATCAAGCCCGTCCTCTCAACGATGACAACAGACTGGAAAACATTCAGAATTCATTTCTTTCTAATGGTAACGGGAATAAACAGAGATTGACAGCACTATCACGGCCCTGGTGTTTCAACAGGCATCTTGTAGTTAATGGATTCGAGAGGGAGATGAATGAAGTTTGATGTTGTCTATTAATTTGCATTAGTGCACATTGTGTGAACAATAATGAATCCAGAAAAAAAATGAGGTACTTATATTATATAGTAGTTGTATGAGCTGTAGCGATGACAGAATCGCTGTAATGTGTCCATGCTGATAACTAACTATGCTGTCCTTTAATCTCTGCCTCGGGTCAAATCATTATCAGTTGGTCCAGTTACAAAGTTGCAGGTAGTAATCATAAACCAATTTATATTTTAATGAGCATGACATTAGATGGAAGTGTTGAATGGGCCGTGCTCGACGACGCTAAGCAGAGGCAGGGAGGGAAGTTTTGAGTCCTATTAAAGGAGGTAGAAAACCAGCTGACTATGATTTGTGGTAATTGGCAAGGCGTTCTGCTTGAGTGCGCATACAGAGCCCATTCAGTCACACTGTGTGGCTTCGATTCAAAAAGCAGCAAAAAGCATAATTATGTTTATTACTTTTCCCCACACAAAGTGAGTGCAATCGATCCCAACTGGATGGCTTCAGTCTCTCACAAGATATGACACTCGGTAATATAACACCTAATTATTTTTGCTGACTGATCCCAAGCCTGGCAACATTCACATAATGAGCTGCACTTCTGCCCTTCCCAGTTGAATTGATAGGCTTCCTAGTGGAAAAAATAGTGCAGTGGTAAAACTGGGAGCCTATGAAAAAAATAAATAAATAAAAATTGATCCGCTGGAAAATGTGCCACACTGGAAACACCAAAAGCTGGAGAAAGGTGCGAGGACATGGTGTCACGTGGGATCCATAATAAACAGCAAATCTTAATAAACTATGTGATGAGGTAGGTAGGTATAGATAGATACTTTATTCATCCCCATGGGGAAATTCACATATATTCCAGCATACTTTGTTGTTTGAAAAAAAGAAGGTTAAATTAAAAAGCAAAGTACTATTATTAATGACTTTAAATTGGCACAGTACTACTACTGACTAGCAATTTTAAAAAACACAGTAGAATTTTAAAAAGCACATTTTGAAAAGCATGAGTGATAGAGTGAAACTACAGTTTCTCAAAGCTCCTACACTCCCAATGGGCTCGCACACTGGTGATTTAAATTATAGGCATCTCCAGACTTTGCTTGATTGACAGCTTTGCTAAATTAACACGTCACGGTAAAAAGACATACAATAATGGAGCTCAGTCAGTGGTGGATGAAGTACTGAGCTCCTTAAGTAAAATAGTAAGATCACACTATAGAAATATTCCACAAGCAGATTTATACTGTAGAAGTACAGAAGTATTATCAACAAAATGTTCAAAGTAAAATCGCTCTTTAAGGACATTACACTTCTTATAGGATTACTTCTACTGCAGCAGCATTTTAATGCTGTAGCTAGCTGGGTAAGGTGGAGTTCATTTTAACTACTTTATATTAGGGGGGCACTGATCCACTCCACCGGACAGTTAACAGCTCCAATAGCGACCCTATTAAACAGATCAGATATCAGCCAGACGTGACCTATCCGCACTAAACACACTTTCTGCACGTCGATTCAGTCACGGCCAGAAACCAATGCAATGACTAATGTCTTTAATATTATATTATTTATCACTGAGTTCAGATCAATGTATTCCTATGTTATATAATGTAATAATAGTGCTTCATATTTTATATGTATCATATGTTTAGTTCATAAAATCTTATATAGCTGTCATATAAATGTCGTGGAGCATAAAGTCCAATAGTTCCCTCTGAACTGTAAAGTAGAAGTATGAAGCCAAAGAAATCAAATGGAGCATCAAATGAAACAGTAAAGCAAAAGTGTAAGAACAATGCATGAGTGAAAACACTTACTAAACACAATGACTATGCATAGAGGAGAAAGGTAGCTAAGGGTCCACACCAATTAAATTCAATAGTGTCATAAATGTAAATCTTAAGTATCAACAAAATGACAGTTATCATTTTATTATTATGTGGCATTTAATGACCTGGCATAACCCCCTTATTACCTGGGCTAAATACACCATTTTGACATGACACAGCAGGAAAAGGAGATGTGTAATTAATAACATCAGCGATGGCAGGTTTCAGGGCCCTGGTGTTGTGGACGCTGGTTCACTGACTTCTCTTAGTGGGACACTTAAATGGAGCAGAGCCTTTGTTAGTATCATCAGTTACACCTGACATGACAAGTCAAAATATCTGATGTAAAAAAAAAAAAGCCTATTCAACCTGAGCAGAGGTCTAATCAGCCACACTTACAGCCATATTTTCCAGCAGGTGCAACAAGAGTTCTCCCTGTAGGCTTTTCAACCTGGGACCGACAGTAAGTCCAGCACAAAACAAACCGAACAGTCCAGCTGCAGATTAGCCAGCTGTGTTTGTGTGTCTGCGGGGGCCACAAGTTCATCACATCTTGAGAGTTCATTACATGAATCCACTTCCTCCCTCAGCCAATTTCACTTTTTGCACACTAAGCTGAGAGCACCAGACTAATTGTGTTGAGCATAAACTGCAACTGAGTTGGCACTAATTAATTAACACTACGCTGCCTTCAATGCCTATGAGAAATATCAGAATTAGTTGAAATTAGTAAGTAAAATTAGTTCCTGTGAACAACATAAATAATTGCAAACGTGGATGGTCTAATTTTCTGTGATGCATAGATTGATGAGATGGGTCATTAGCAGGCAGAGAGTGTGTTAACTTTAATGATAACTTTGATCATAAAAGTGATGTGTCGTATATTTGAAATTCAACCGTATTACTCAGCATTGTAAAAGTAACTTTAAAACTTTATTTAAAAAAAAAATTACGTATTCCACAGGCAGATTTTTTTCCTCCATTCCCAGATTTCCTCCTGCACCTCCGAGCAAAGTTGCTAGCACTACGAACAGGCACTTTAGCACATTGACAGAGGTGCAGCTATCTTGAACAACACTAGAAGCAGCATGACTAAATGAACCTCACCAAAACAGTGAGTGTGCCAGAGCTGGGGGATCAATAGGAGCTTCAGCCTTAACACATTTACCTTGTTAAACGCGCTGTAGACCAAATGTATTATGCAACAAACCTCAAGCATGTGAATTTTTGCATTTAAATAATTATGGAGCATGATCCTTCTATTAAATCTGAATACATGACTATAGGCTATTATGCTAATTTCCACCTTGGTCTACAGGTGAGAATTTGCTGCGTAGCATAACATTTGCATTTTGATGGACACCTTTATTCAAAATGCCTCACAGTAACATCACTGCATACCATTCGGCAGTACAGGTTTGCATTTCAATTTAGTTCTCCGCTCTGTGATCGACAGCTTATCTGACACCATCTGAATTGTCAGTCCCACCTGCAGGACTCCCCGCAGGTCAAAGCAAACATTAATAAGTATTTGCAAATAGTATTTGAGCCGGCTTTGATCTGTTGATATAAGACAGGAAATTCATTACTTCAACACTAATATCTATCAAATTAAATGTTTAAGACAAACCCCATTAATTGAGGGTAATTATTGAAGATATATGGCCCCCTTTGTTTCACTACCAATTAGAAAGATAATTATATTTGTCAGCATTTGCAGCCATACCTTAATTTACAGTGTGAAGCATGGTCAGCCAAGGTCACATTTTTCTCATGCATACTGTGAGGTATTATCATGCAGAGGTCCCGCCAATCACAAAATTTCTTTATTATGGTATCAAGGACTGAGGTGTCTTAAAGGATAAGTGACGTTTTGCTAAAGTTTTGAGCAAGTTGAAATACATCACTCAAATTTAGAAATTACATTCTATCAAAGATTTTACCTAATTGAAATGTTTCTTTTCTAAATTTTCTTTTTTACTGTTTCTCGATTTTGCATGGCCACTTCTCCACAACACCCACTGTGCAACCAAAGTATTTAACGCACCTGATCCAGAACCAGAGAAATAATAGTGACAAACCAGGTTGTAATAGCTTTTTTTTAATTTGACTTTTGACATCGGAATATCAGTGGGAACGTGATGGTTATAAACACATACAGCGGGTTATTAAAGGCAACTTTAATGAGCAACAGCAGCCAAGGTAGTTTCTCAGCAGTCTAACTTTAACAGCATTAGACAATGTTCTTGCCTGAAAACATTCTTAATATAGTTTTTACCCTTCAGCTTTGCTTCTTGTCGCTGAAAGGCCTGACTGTATATACCCTCGCCAAGACTTTAAGTGATCATTCTCTTTCAAAGATACTAATAGAGCAGGTTAATTATAGAAACATCCACTGTCACCTGCAGAATATTTCAGGGAAGGATCTGCATGTGTGAGGTTTATAGTGCAGCCACCACCAGTGATTTTCATAATTTAAACAGGCCAGGCCACATTAAATGTAGATTAATTGCCAAGGTGAACACTTAATTCAATAAAATATAATTTCCCTAATGTTTTATTTAATACCACTGTATAATTAATTCAATCACCAGCAATTTATTATGAAACAGCAACACAGGCTGTCGAGACTAAATAGGATAATGACATGAAAGCTGCGCTAAAACAATGGCCTAGATTCATTCCTTTCTCATTCAGCTGATAGCATTCAATCTCCCACGTTTTCATCATTTTTGCCTGGACGAAAATCGGACAAATTTAATTGACTTCTCAACCATTTGTTTTTTCTCTCACCTCATCTGATAATCCCAACGCCCCCTCACTGTTCCCACATTGATTTTGGTATACGTTGCCTTGGGCAAGGCCTCAAAGCCAAGCTGCATAGTCTTGCTTGAGAAAGCTGGGGGCCAAGGGCCAAGGGCAGTCCTCGCCGAGGCCCCGGGGCTGATGGCTGTGGGCAAGAGCAGAAAGACAGGAGCCGATGGAAGACCAGAGGGCACGGGTCTTGCATTAATTAGCAAGTAAGGGGGGGTGAGAAATTGCTTTTAGGGAAGAAAGAGTCAGCAGGGATTGTCCTGAGATTGTCTTGAATGGGCCCAGGAGATTTGTCTGGTTAAGTTGCTCCGCACATTCTGCTCCAGTCCAGCTGAACGACACTGAGTGCACCATGTATGCCATATGTCCTGTGTACACTGTTTTTAATGCATTTTACTTGTTCCTCTTAAACACGTCTTTCTCGACCATGTATGCATGCATTTGCACACATATCCACACACACACACACACACACACAAGTATAGATGGAAGACTGCAGTGCTGCGTATAGTGATGCAGTAGTACTATATATATATGTAACACTGCGCAGCACTGTACGCTTACATAGTATCTGTCGCTGCATGTTTGTAAAACAATTAACTATGTCAGCGCTAGAATGTGAACATCACAAGCAAAATGAAAAAGTAATGTATATTAATAGCTACTAATGTTAAAATTTTGTGAATAGACAATGTAAAAATGTAGCCATAATGAAAATACACTACAGTCACAGAACATATGGAACTGTAAAAGAGTCCTTTACTCTCAAAACCCTGTTTTCAGATTCATATGAATCCGACCATCACACTTTCTGTCTATTAAATGTCAAAAACTTAAAGGAATAGTTTGATTTTTTTGGTAAATGCCAATTCACTTTTTGATAGTTAGATGAGAATATTGATGCCTGTCAGGGACCAAGCAGTAAGGCGACAAGGAACCCAGGTGTTTGTTGAAAAAGAAAGGGTTTTTATTAACCCAAAAAGGAGCAAACAATATAAACCAAGAATTCAAAATGAAGGCCTATAAAAGAGGTCAACAAAAAAATAACTCTACTCAAAATACAGCAACAAAACAGGGTGCTCACCAAACTGACCTAACACAATGAAACATAGGGGGACATATATACTAGTCTGGCCAAACCAATTAACACAAAAGGGGGAAATGGTCGTCAACTAAAACTAATACAAAGGAAAACCTAACTAAACCCAAACCCCCATGGCTGGAGATGGTCTGGCCTAATGACCTTGCACCAGGATATAACTGGTCCAGCCCCTTGACCACGCCTTTTGCCTCTCCCAGATGACGCCTCCCACATGCAGCAGGTAACTCAAAGAAAGAAAAAATGATTAATATAACAGCAAAACACAATACTCATTCTGACCTTACAATGTGAGCAATGTGTGCACTCCATTTAAACAGTGTAAAGCCAAATGAAAATAAAGAAATTATAAATCAAATAAACCTGTGTTGTGGACATGAATTGTTTGGGGTGTGGTGATTGCAGCTCAAATGAACCTATGTAGTGTGGTTGACTGCAAATTAAAATAGCATGTGAACTGAAAGTAAGGTGAGTGTGTGTGCACCCTATTACCAACTGTCCTGTGTGGCCTCTGCCATCACAATGCCAGACAGTGTATAAGGCTACAACCAGAACCCAGTTGCTTAGCTAAGACTGAAAACACATTTACCTGGTTTGTTTGATGGAAAAGGTTTTGTTACCAGTGAGTAATGTAACAAAGCGACTGCTGTGTGAAATTTGTGACTAAATTTCTTTCCTTTTCTTTTTCTTTGTTCCCCCTTCCCACCTCTTCTCTGCACAACCTTTCAACGTCTGTTCATTCACCTGACAGGTAAGCACAATCTCTATTCCTACTAATACTTTGAACTCAACATACCAGTGATTAAATCAACAATGCCGGAGCTTCACAAGCTCAACACAACCTGTGTTTAGTAAGTTCGACACCTAATTAAAGTAGCAGTTGAACTCTTGTTTTGGAGTTGTCCCACACAGTCAGCCAGAGATCACTTTAAAGTGATGCAGAGCTATGTTGGCCAAGTGTACATGCAGTAACCCCTCATTGTTTCCTCCAAGAGTTAAGTAATGCAAGTATTAGTGAGGCTCTTTCTCGCACTAGAGCCCTATGATTTGGGTGCCTGTAGGCAGTTGTCACTGGCAGACTTGAAAACAGCAATGAGCCGAAAATTGATTTCAAAGAAATATGAAGCAGATTTCGGATGAGTTCCACAAGGTTGCTTGTTCACAGAGAGAGCGCATAATAGATATGCAAAGTACATCCCTATGCACAGTGCAGCATGGCAGAAAACATTTCAGCAGAGCTTGCATACTTGCATTTGTTTGAAGATATCAAGGCTATTGTTTTTCCCCTAGAGGAATTTGGCTTGCTGGAGGAGGACATTTTTGTGAATTGTTTTCTATTTTGAGGTGGTTGCACAAGACGTGTAATGAATCTGTTTATGAGCTGCAACATAAAAGTAACCTTAGAAACTGAGTGTTGTTGATAGAGATTTAAAGACTGCTTAGAAACGGTCGGCCGGAGGTTCCTTATATGAAGTGAATCGTACACAGACTCTCAAATCAGTGCAGCCTATGACAACATGCTTTGTTGGTTTTAAATCTTTGAGAATGGCGATCAAGTTGTTCTTTGAATCTGACACTATGAGAGTCGGTTGTTGTTATTTTTTTTTTTATTGACTGTATTGATTTGGGTTTGCTGAGAGGAATCTTGCGAGGCATGTGATGAGGAAGCCAAATATTGGCCGTCTTAACCACACCCTCAGAGGGCCGTTTGAGCCGAGACCTTCTGACCGCTGCTTCGAGGTCCCCGAGCTCAGCTGTAAAAATATTGTTTGCTTTGTATTAAATTTCTGATCACATCCAACGTATGAAAACCATAGTTCTATTCTTTATCTCAAGGCAGGGGCTTTAAATGACACATGCTGGCATGTTATAATTTCCTCATAAACAACACTGTGATATAACCAGGCCTTGTGCCACTTATTTGGCGAGCATCTATGTGAAAACCTGGCACAGATATGAGAGCAAAGGGAGATTGGGTGAGAGCTAGTGTGTCACTGGGGTGTTGAAGTGTGCTCCTCCTATCACAGATGTTTCATTAATTTAGACACATGATACCTCCAGAGGGCTCAACACTAATTCCTGGATTCCCACTACCATTCTACTCAACACACCCACCTTCAGCTATACTCAGTCAGTGCTACACCTGCATTGTACTGTGCGCCTATCTCACACCATTACACTCAGTAATTCCAGCCTTCAGCAGCGGTTTCGTCAACAGCATGCCGAGACAGCCGGCGCTTCCAGAAACAAATGATTTGCTCACTGTCAGGAAAGTGCACAATATTGACATTTAAATACTAAGAAAGTTGCACAACTAGCTGCAAGTGTTTCATTCTTAATAATGATACTCTGTTTTGCAGCCAAGACACATCTCTATATATGTGCTAAAGAAACTGTAATGTAATGAAATCATACACAGTGGCGGGTCTAGAGAAATATTCAGGGGGTACATGGAGACTTCAAAGCATGGCAGAAAATACATATATGCTGATTTAATTATAAACATTCACATATATGAATATTTGCTTGGAAAAGTGCAAATGCTGATATATTACATACTCAAAAATATTACATTATTAGTAAAGCACTGAATAGAAATATCTAAAGATTTTATTTCGAAATCTTTAGTCATTTTCCAAATACGTGTCTTTTTTATGGACTCAGACCTAAATGTCAACAACAATCAGCCTAATACCATCTTAAAGACAAAGCACGGATTAAAGAATTTCTGTCTAAACAACACATTGAAAAACTCATCTGGCAGGCTATTGTAATGGCGTCTTCACAGGTAGAAAAATCAATCAGACAGCTGCAGCTCGTCCAGAATGCTGCTGCCAGAGTCCTCACTAACACTGAGAAAGTGGAGCACATTACAGCACTCCTTAAATCACTGCGCTGGTGTCCTGTGTGTCAAAAGGATAGATTTTAAAATCCTATAGGTGAAGCAAGGTGAAGCAGCTTTTAGTTTCTTTGCTCCCCCAACTGGGGAAAAAGCTTCCTGAATACCTGAGGTCAGCTCATTTAAATCAGGGCTTAAAACTTTACAGCAGCTTTATTGTCCTTTAAATACAATTTAGATTTTCTTAATTTTTTATTTTCAATGTATTTCTATGTAAAGCACGCGCCTGAAAGGTCCCAGTATAAAAAACTTTTCATCTCACTAAAATGTGGCCATCAGATCATTTAATCATATGCGTTAAATACATTGTTAATGTATTATCTATCTATCTATCGATCTATAGTGATCAGTAATTATGATTGTGTCACTACATACTCTGTGAAGCCACACATTTAGCATCATCAACGATCCAGCATATCCAGTTTATCCAGTAATGCTGAATAAATGGCCTTTTCCCAATTTGAAAATGTGGTGAAATTGCAAACACTCAAGTATTAAGCTTTGAATGAACCGTGACTGCATTGCTGACTAATGGCTTTTTTGTTTGGGGCTTTGAACATGGAGCAAGTGATTAGTTCTTCTTATACTGGTTGGATTTGTGCGTTGCAAGTTTCCTGGCCGATCTGAAATACGGACATGTTTCTCTGCAGAATGAGCAGCTTCAGGGATGTTGGTACTTGCAAGATATCCACTTGTGAGCACAGGTGAATATCTGGGTTTAGTTAGGTTTAATCTGTCCCTCACACAATCAGTCTACTAGTGGAAACTGGGAACACTACGAACATCCTGGAGAGGCTACACAGAAAACTGCTGGCTACGACGATGGTTAGTGGCAGCGGGGGGGCATCAGTCTGTTACCAACCCTGTGTCGTCTTGTGGCTACTTCCACAAGACTATGGCAAGACTGTTTCTTATTTCATGGAGATAAAATCTGTTTTTGATCTTCTGTCAATCTCTTCCTCATGACTCCTCACCTAGACTGTGCGTCTCTGGGGAGCGTCATCTCTTCCCGTTTCACTTTTTTCATTTCATATATTTCAATCAGATTGTCCAAAACCGGGGTGTCATACACATCGTGGTCAACTGTGGTTCAGTGGTTGGTGGTGTAGTTTGTCCACCATTATGCTGTGGGGGAATGAAAGCCACCTGAAACAGTCTCCTGTTTTTCGCTGTGTGATTTCGTTCAGATCAGACAATAATCAGAAGCTCAGCAGGGACAGGGCCCTCCTCCTTATCTGTGTCCAGTCACAGTAGCGTTCTTTTGAATTCCCCCTCAACCCGCTTCTCCACGCCCCCCCAACCCCACCCCCCACCCCAGCTTGTTTACCGCATTCGTTGTACTGTCTTTGATTTTCACAGGGCAGCGACACGACACATCAGCTGCCAGTGTGTTGTCGAGATGGCTCTGTCACATGAGAGGCGTCCAGCTCGTTTGTTGCCGCCGCTCTGCTGAGACAGGCGGGCAGCGTGCTCCGCCTGCTCGGCTCCCATCTCACACCCCCCGAACTAAAGCAGTCTTCCCATATAAATTGAACCCCATACCATGAGCTTGTTGCAACAAAATGTGGCCAAGCTGCCTCACAGTCTGTTGAGATTTATCAGGGTCAGCCTCCCACTGCTCGGAGCCACACTGCCAGACCTGAATATAATCCTGCTCTTACCCATCCCACCTCATTGATGAACCAAGCTCATGCAATGATTCAGTCATGTGGGCGTATGTGTGTGTCTGTGTGTGTGTGTTCCCCTGCATCTGGACACACTCACACAGGCTTGTGCATCCATTTGTGGCCATGTGTGGGGCAGAGTACAGGCCGCTGATATGGAAGTGAATGGAAGCACAGTGCGTCTTTGTGTTGACTGATCGATGGCTGGTGACAGACTAGTGTCTTCGTGAGGATTTTAATGAAAGCCAATCTTTTGAATTGATTTATATGCAGTTAGCAGGAGTCCTGATGGAAGGATTTGATGAGGACAGACAATAAGATATAGCATTAATCTTTAATGCTTTTATGCTACAGTATTGGTTTTTGAATGAACAAGCTGATTTTTTTTTCTGTCAATTCCTCCTGCTTGCTGATGATGGGAAATGTTGAGTCTCTACAAAAATATAGTCTGGTCTCGACCTGCTCTGTATGGAAGGTGCATTGAGATGATTTGTGTTGTGATTTGGCGCTATACAAATAAAATTGAATTGTAATTGAATTGAAAGTTTTTACATCCCATTCTGCCTCTTAGGTCACATTTTATAGTTTCATTCTTGAATGCTGTGTTTCCTCTTTTATTTTCCAACTCACCAGCTTCCAGTTCTGCTGTATTTAGTGTGTTTCCTCTCTGTCAGTTCGTCTTAGTACCCGGTGTCTAGTGTCCAACCTTTTTCCCAGTGTCTTAGTCTATTTCAGTTTTTCTTGGTTCTTGCCTATTTGTTTGACCTCACCTCTGGTGTTCTCCTTCTGGATTTGTTTGTCTAACATATTCATTGACTACCCGTTTACTGCGTCCTGCTTTGGCAAGTAAAGTCTGTGTTTTTTAGATCAAGATTCTGTCAGTAAGTCGTGAATATGAGTGCATTTGGCTTTTGTGATTTCCCTAGTTGCCACGCTGCTTAGGTAGGCCATCTGAATCCAGCACAGGAATGGCAGACTCTGCCAACACAAACTGATATATAGAAAGATAATTACTGAATGTGAATACATTGAATGGCTATTGCAGGAAAATTCCGACTAAAATGGGGCTTGATTTAAGAAAGAAACGTTTAAGGATTATAACTTTAAAGGCTGCAAATCAATCGGTGTGTTCCAGTCCTATTTTTCCCTCTGATGTCTGAGAAGTAGCTGATTTAGCTGCACACTCCTGGGATTTTCAGAGAATCCTTTTTTACAAAGGTGGAAGGTTGTTTTTAATGTTTTTTGTGTAAGAATTATAAATCTTAATCATTTGGCGGGAAAAGCATAAATGCATGTTGTTGTTTTGTTTTTTTACTTACTCATTGATATATCCACCTGTCTGCTTGCTGCTGTGACGCCTCAGTGACCCCATCAACCTGGAGCCAAATCCGAGGCCTAACTGTGACCTCAAAACAACACAAGTCTGGGATAAATTGCTTCAATCTACCAGGCTTTTCAAGCTATATTTAAGATTTCTGGATCTCGGGGCTCCAGCACGACATTGGAGAAGTAGTTCTGTGATTCCACATTTCATCTGCAGCTCAATAGTTTAGAAAGGTACATGTTTGAAATGTTCGCTTGGCCTCGGAGCTGCTCACCATTTTGTCAGCTGCACAGAGAAGCCCGCTTTCCTTTGTGCTGTTTATCCCAATGTTGCCAAATGCAGTGCAGGATTTACTGACAGATATGTCAGCCAGCACATACAAAAGCCATGTGACTGCTGACTGACTCACTAAACTTTTGTGCTTATTGCTTTATGGTACTCAAAAAAAAAAAAAAGTTGTGCTACCAACAGCAGGAATGACACTGATCCATTATTTATCTGGCCCTTTGGCAGACCCTTCCACAAATCTCAGAAATTCAGATGTTTCTCCATCCTCATAATTACAGTTTGTTTATAGCCTTGTGGCATTGATTATTTCTCCTGCTCTGCCTCAGCGCTGTCCTCCTACAATGATCAAATAGCTAGAGGACAGACAACCACACAGGCCTTATTCACCAACCCACCGGCCCATCGTGATTATCCGCAAACCCGGACAGAGGCGGCACAAAGCAGCCTGATTACCACCTGACTGTGGGCTGCTTCCACACGATATGTATGGCTCTGTTGGAACTGTTGGCTTTGAAGTCGCTGAGAATCCCACGCATTTTTTTGTCCAACCCACTGCTTTTTTTTTTTTTCCCAACATCCTCCTTCCATCAAATATTTGTTCTTGGATATAGATCGTTAAATGAGGTTTGCAGACCTTTAGTCTCATTAAAAAAGGGGAAGTCAAGCTCCTTTCTGTTACGAAATGTTATCTTTTTCAGCCAGACGTTTAAAAGTGAGTTAACCCTTGAGCCTATTAAGAAGAAGAAAAAAATACATTCAATTAATTAGCTGTTTTTTCCCTCATCAGCCTCAGTTAACTGATAATGGTATTAGTTTTCCAGAATAAGGGTTGTGGGCCTCGAGCAGGGCGCCACGTGGCAGAAGTACAGAGGCTCACATTGAGGAATGAGACCTTTAAGATTTGCAGCATCTGAGGGCTTCTGTTCATTCTTACACCTGAAGACTCTTACAGTCACTGTGTCACATCAAAGGCTGATAGCTCTGAGGAGAGAAATCCAATTCCTCAGGACCACTGTACTGGAAGAGCAGCAGAAGACAGATGGCTACCTGTCAATTTTGGATTCTGAAACGCACACCTGTGTCTGCGGGTTGCAACCTGAGAAACACAACACTTTATTTGTCTGCGGTGTGGCTAAAATGTTTCCCTATCCGTTACTTTTTAAAAACACACCAATCCTCTTAAGGTTTTATGTTCACCAATATATCATTATGTGGATTAATCCTGGACAGCCTGTCTTCAAACAATCAATGCAATGACTTGTACAAGGGCCTCGAATGACAACTAGAACCGATGAAATCCAGCACGACGCAGTCTATTGGCTGTATTACATTATCAGACCCTATTATCAGTAAGTCGACTGCCAGATAAAACAGAATGGACTGAGTCCCCAGACGACAGCTGTTTTGATGTTAAGACAGCATGATCCATGTAGGATTCAGAACACACTGTCCTTGTTTTCATCCATTTAAATGGTCATTGCCTTATTCATGACTGCATGTGGTGTCGAGCGATCAGGCGGTTGGTAATGGGACACAATAGTCAACAAGAAACACACGCTGCGGATGTCGCTTCCTTTATCTTTGTCAATAGCTGTTAGTTAAATTCCAAAGCACCGCACATATCCACTTTGAAGCATTTTTATTTTTTTAAACCACTGCATGAAAAGTTTTCACTAGTCGGTATTTCACCATCGCAGATATTTACCCTGAAGTCATCAGTGGTTTTGGAAGCAGAGGGGGCTTCATTTTCATGCAGAAATTCAGTCTGTCAGAGTAGTCATGTACACCCCGTGAATATGTGGTTTGAACTTTTAGATTTGTGAAACAGTTGTGGTGATTAAAAAAAAGGATATTTTGACAGCTGTTGGAATCCTATTATATATTATATAGATTCAAAAACACCAGACAGAAAATCTGCCTCGATGGGTTATTTTGACAGAATGTAAGAGTTTTTAACCATAATATGTTGCTGATTTTTTACATTCATCATTTTGTATTCAGCTAGTGTATAACACTACAAACACGCTTCTTTTAATCAATTATGATAGTTATCATGGCCACTTAAAATGAATTGTCTCATTATTGAAGAAAAACACCATGAGAGCAAGTGATGTCATGTAAATAAATTGATCTTGGCAAGAACTGTGTGGCAAAAGTTACCCATTTTATACCAAGTAAGTGTCAGGTTAAAGTTCCGTTTCACAAAGCCGGTGAAAGTAAACAAACCTTTTTAAGCCACAGCTGTAGCTAACATCATTTCACAAAGCTTGTCGAAAGCTTTAGCAGGCAGCAGGGAGTAGTTCCAAGACTGGAGTCGGGGCCCATCACAGCGCCTGGCAGGGCAAGGTCACCTCCTCTCTGCCCTGTATCGAATGCCAGTTGACAAGAGAAAAACATGCCTTCCCCTCTCAGACACTTAAAAGAGCAAACATTCAAGGATTTAGTGGGCTACTGCTCCTTTTTGATGACGCAACGCTGAGTAAATACTTTTGCGCTCCGGAAAACTTTTTTCATTCCACTGGAACATTTCTTCAGCCTGCTTGTGTGAGCCTGGGCACGTGCCCTGTCTTTCTGCATATTCATTATGCTGAGTGTTGAGTAATACTAATAAGAAATATGAATGCTTAATGGATTAATAACACTGATGCAAGACATTATAAATGATACAAAAGACTCACAGCTATCGAACTGCAGGACAAAACAACGTCATGGTTGATCATTCAAACAACCAAACCTTAAGCTCAACATGACTCAAAATCAATTAAATGTGAAACTTTTAACACGCCTATATAGAAACGTTGCAGTGCAGCACATCCAAAATGTGTGGTCCTGCTATCCTCATATGCTCCACAATGGATCAGCGGAGGGATTGTATTTGTATGGAAGACAGCGACAGTGACATTTCCAGGTGGCTTCACTGATGGAGGAAAGACAGCGAAGCAAAAGGATTTAAAAACTTATTAGAATCGGTTCTATTTATATGCAAAGGAAAGCTTGAAAATGGCCTAAAAAGGCCACAGATTTTGCCTACGAATTCTTCAGATTTCATATTTGCATGATCATTTTTCACTCAGATGTATGCTCATGACAGCAGTGGTTTATCTCCGGAGTTAATCTTCCATTGTTTCCCACCGTACTGGCTTCACCACGTTAGCCGCAGTAAGCTTTTTCCAACCCACCAAAGTGCCAGAGAGCTGTAATGGGTGACTTTTTGCAACATTAACTATTTATTGGAATTCTGTGCTGCACCTTCAATATACCCCCCCATGCCATCCATTATCCTTGAGGAAGAACAATGCATGGATGTGAACACAAATTCCAGGAGAGGATGAATTTGAGTCCATTTTTCTAACCTGGCAATTCATTTGTCATCCTCACAGCCTGAGGAGCGGCTGCTACCTCCCAGGTCTCTGATTAAACAGGAGAGAATTAATAACAGGTGTCTGAGGAAGGGGAGGCTCTGCTTGTTGAAAAAAAAAGGGCTCCTTGGGAAGAAAGGCCAAGCAATAAGCCACAATCTGCAATTAGAGCAGAGAAGCAGCAGATTACCTTTAGCCTGAGTGTATTTGCTGTGTCACATCAGCCTTACCCAGCAGCTTGCAGGTCTTGTAGTTGTAGAGAAACACAGCATGGCTACACTGAGCCAGATGAAACTGTTAGAAATTGTTTGGTTGCTATTAAGGGATACAATCCTTGACACGGTCTCAGTGATAGATGTCTCACTGTAAATTACCACAAAGGAAAGACACTGAACCAGTTAGATGTCTTTCACAATAAATCCATGATTTATGTCTGCGCGTAACGTGCCCTTTAAATGCATTTGAGACGGGGAAAAAAATGGAACGCTCAAGGTGCTCGCTGGAAGCCAAGGTAACAAATTCAGGAGAATCTTTGATTACCTCTAATGTGGTTATAGGTAATGGTGACCTGTCTCTAAGGAGCCAAGCCAGAGCTAAATTATATTTCAAATCCATTAAACCTTACCTCAGATCCATGATTTGCTTCCAGCAAGCAGCTACCCAGGGCAGCGGGTAATTGAATTTCAAACCTGAAGCCAGGAAGCAGATAGGCCCCTGAGCTAAGTCCTCTGCATGAGGTGGAATACTGTTATGCATAATGTCATGATTTATTTGTGCCTATCAAATCTTGTAATGGGCTGCTCTCTGCCATGGAGAGGAATAACCCCATTTGTTGAAACAACACTTCTGTGGAAAAATTAGATTGCCATGACCAGCAGACAAAAGCAGTTATTAAATTTGGGCATTTAACTTGACTCCAGCTGCAGAGGAAACTTTAAGGGGATGGAGGGACATGCTTAATTACACAGACATGAAAATCTGGACAAGGCACTGTTATGCTATGCTTTGATAGATCTGATTCATTTGCACTTTCTGCTGCGCAGGTTGGGATCGTCAGCCCCGAGGCTGTTCGCTTTTATACGTTTTTTTTGAGTGAAGATTGAAGCTGTTCCATCCTATCATTACGCGGCGCATTTTTAAACGGCCTTAGATCAGTTATTGGATGAGGTAATGGATCAAAAACAGGGGTAATAAAAAAAACATCAAATAAAAATTTAAGATCCCATTCAGTGGGTGTTTGAAATAGAAACCCTTCTTCATAAGCAGCTTTAATTCAGCCCGGTGACAGCCAGACTGAGCCATAACCTTGATGTGTCTAATTGCTTACAGTGGGCTGAACTCTCAGGGAGACTTTGGGCTGTTAGGAGGAGGATCATGCACTCGGGGGGGGAAAGTATTGGCTCCTCTTTCTCTCGCTGTCATCCCTGCTATTTCGAGACATCCCTCACCGCCGAGTCAAGACAGACGACACCAGACTCGATAGTGAATCAATCATTAGACCAATTTACCAATTAGGCTCATTGTACTCTATAAATAAACACATCACAGCCCTCCCATGCTCGGCCCCTCGAGATACCATCTCGCCAGCCAGTACGGCAATCACAGGGAAAGACGTCACATCGATCAAGGACCTCTGTTGTACTGTTGCTTTCTTTGGTTATCATGATGCAAACAGACTAAATATACATCAGCCTTCACAGATTCTGGTTGTTGTGGATGTGAAAAATTGAGATTCAACCACAGTTATTCATAACATGTGCACGTCATACATACTGTAAATATATTCACTTTGTTTTTATTATTACCGTGTGCAGTCTGTCGCAAATGACCATTTAACACCTGCCTATAAAAAAATTGCCCAAGCATGCTGTAGAGCACCATTAATAATTCAAGGATTCCCCAGTGTTTCTCAGAGTTTCATGTTTGCAAAAGACAGCGTCATACAAAAATATCCAGTTCTTAATGGATGTAACGTCCACTAAAATGAGCGCAGCAATTCACCCGGGTGGCATCTAAAACGTTTGGAAACACCAGAGTTAAGATTTCAAGACGTGGTGTATAATTCATAGTGGAAAGAGAGGCTTTGTAATGATACAACCGTTCTTGGCACCGTCACATCCCCTGGCAGGCCGTCTCCTGCTCTCAGCCTCAATGCTGGAGCTGCCACTGCTGCTGCCGCTGCTGCTGGTGCACAGCCTGCCAGAGCTCCAGCATGCTCTACCCACCTGTCACCATGCAGAGAAAAACATTTCATTCACACCGAAGATACATGTCACTAGCTCTCACAGAGAACCACAAGCATTTACAATAACTGTCAAATCACTGAGTTTACGGGTAAAATATCTGCAGCTTTTTCTGATATGCCTATCTGTCTTTCAAGGCGTGAGCATACAGCGAATGTCAGAGCCAGGATCGCTTCATTTAGGAAGCACAGCAACATTTACAGGGATAGTCCTGGAGGTATATAGGTGTAGAGACATGCTGGAAGCCGAGAACAAGCCCAATACATCCTGATATGCACCGTATGGGGATGAGAGCAGCAAGTGTTGAATAGAGCAGACAGTGCAGAACTAAACACTGTGTAATATGTGTTTGTATGAGAAACTGTTTTGAAAGTTCACAGTCAGGTTAGACAAGACTACCAAGAGAAACCCATACAACTTAGTGCACAGCGCATCACAGGGAAGAAGCGCTCTGAGAGCTACTGTGAGTCTTTCAACACCAGTGTTGCTTCTGTGGACGACCTCCCAGAAACCGAGTGCGTTCCCAGAATAGAAAAAGAACTGGTTATTGACTCCGCAGTACGCCCAAGTGGGCTTTATGATTTAGAGCAGTGAGCCATCAACTCTCCGAGCAATGTGCAGCAAACAAAAAACATTTTATCAATATTCCATCAGGCAGGAGCCCTCGCACTGTTAATATAGTGCCCAGACACATCTTAGCACCCCGGAAGATGGTGCATTCGAGCAGCAGCTCAGCTCATAGACCGCCGCCTGCAGCTCGTGGGATAGTGTTGAATTAAACGGAATGCCACTGGCCATGTCACGATGTTGATGAGCATATGATTCCAAAGGGGGGTTGTTTGTTTGTTTTGATGGTCCTATGTTGATGCGCTGTACATTTTACCGCTCAGAAGATTGTGTCACTCTGCAGCTAGCTGTTTGATTTCAACGCATAAGACTCAATTAGATGCATGAAACAAATATGCAGAATGTGTCAGGAGTGCAGACATGATCTCTTTCAAAACAGTGCACATTCATTAAAATAAGCAAAAACAAACATAAAGAAACAGTATTAAAAGCTAGTTTGTAGCTAAAGGCTACATTTACTTTGCGTGACAGTCTTTGCCAGAAATAACTATTTCTATGAAGCAAGAAAGTAAGGCTTCAAACCCCAAACCCATAAAACCTAAAAAAAAAAATTCTCCAAAAAACTTAAAAAGCTCTGATTTATAGCAGAGTAATGCCAATGTAGCAGCATCATTTAATCATTTATGAATAATCCTCCTCCCCCCCTTGATTGGCTGTAATGATCCATTAGAGGGACCAACATGTGTGATTGCTGTCATATTTGCATGTGCTCATAGTGTCAGTGCAATACAGGCGGGGGAACAATGTCAATATTGCTCTGAAAAGAAAAGCCTCATTTTCTCAATGCACAGTTATTATTTTGATTAGAGGGCGAAACATTCATTATTATTTCACTGTATATTGTCTGATAAGCCCTCTTTCATTTTCAAGAGCTTGTTGGACTTCATGTTGAACTCGTTTCAAGCTTGTTGAACCCTGTACTTAACACAAAATCTGAGCGATTGGCATTGTGGGAGTTAGGGTAGCGTTAGACATCATGTATGGAAATATCAAATAGAAAGTATTATACTGGTGTCAGAAACCCACTATGTTATACTCTGTAATCTGACGCAGGGTGAAAATATCTGATTGGTTTAAAAAAGAAAGTTAATTAAATGCTAGAATGACTGAGGTTATAACACGTGAATACAACCGTGCTTCCTCTCGCATTGTACTGAAGAGAATTTAGTCGACTGCCGTGCTTAAAAGCATTTTTTGTCCCCAGATGTGTTGCTGCTTTCACTGACACTGCCTCAGATTCATTCCATCTGCATTATTCATATCTGCTATTTAGCTCTTATCCAGAGTGACATGAAATGGGTGCACCAGTAGAGGGAGTTTAAATTTCTAAATTTGCAGCATTACAAGCACCTAATAGTCAAGAGTGCAATGTGCTGCAAAATGACAATTTGCAGCCAGAACATGGAGTTAAGTTTCCGGGTTCTTGTAGTACTGAGAAGAGTGATATGAGGGGAAAGGAGCAAATCAGGTGCATGTAGGATGGAGAGGAGAGTTAAGATAGAGGAGGAATGGAGAGAAAATGAGGATGTGAAGCATATCATGTCAAGGGAAGACATATTTTCTGACTGAAGTGGGAAATATTGGTTCATTTGTTCGCTGACTTTTTCATTTGTTCTTACATTAATGACCTTGTCAAAAGGCAGGAGGTCAGAGTTGGGAGGTGCATAACACAATAGGACAGTAATGCAGTAAACTGACTTGGCAAAAGAAATCAGTATTTTGGACACGGTACAAGAGGTGAGAGGAATTTTGAGAAGATGCACGTTGCTCCTGTAGCGCTGCCTGTATCCTGAAGACCTGCAGGGTCAACAGACTCAGTGGTAGGAAAACCATGCCAGGGTAGCTGCAGTCGCGGATGTGAACCAAATTATATCGAATCAAAGTACAATCTTTCTAGCTGTGTTTAGCTCAGACAAGGAAGCACTCTTTTATCATTTTTAAGTGTAATTGTATAAACACCTAGTTTTGGGAGACTTAGTGGTAAGGGCTCTGAGTCATGCCACTATGTAAAACACTTCAAATCAGTTTAACAAATGTCTCAACTTTTAATATTTCTCACACTACAATTTTGTGAAAATGAGATTTGCAAGACTGTCTTTTCAAGGCTACAAAACAAATATATACAATAATATTTCGCAACATATTTAATAATAGCTTCCCATTTGAAACTAGTCTTGTTAGCTCAAATAACTGATTGTAAAAGGGATTAACACAATAAAATTAATACAACTCCAATTCCAGAGGAGGTGATGCAACACAATGGTAAACATGCTCCTGTCCAAACTTTTTAAAAACATGTTGCCATCAAATTTAAAATGAGCACATATTTTTCATAAAACAATACAGTTTTTCAGTTTCGACATTTGTTATGTTGCCTTTACACTATTTTCAGTTAAATATGGGGTATAAATTGTTTGTAAACCATCAGAATCTCTTTTACGTTTTACACCCAACTTTTTTTGGAACTGGGGTTGTGCATTTAAAGTAAATCATAACACAATCTAATACAAGCACTGCAATAAATGTAGTAATATGGTCCGTTTTAAGGCCATACTTTGTGTTGCATGACATCAGAAAATGCCTCTGTTGCCTTATTCTATAAACTAAAACCTCAAATGACCGTGACAGCTGTTTTACAGCTAGGTGCAAACTCTAAGCTTCACAAAGGTAGGATTTATTGCAGGGCCATTGTATTGATTTATATTGCATGTGTTGCTTTGAGTGTGTCCACCCCTTTACAGGCGTAAGTAACTCTTTCTTTGTGCCAGGAGTTCAGAATTCTGATTGTAGCCATCGACCAAAATGAGAAAATGTGATATGCCTGCCATACCTTCCCATTGCTCCAGCCTGTTTGAAGCTTACTGCAAATTACTTGCCTTCTCTGTCACAGCTTGATGATTCTATTTATTGCTTTTAAAACCCAAAATAGGGCACATACCCAGTGAATTTCATTGGTTATCGATGATTGAGTCTGGGAATATTGTAACCCACCAGATTTTAGTGCAAATCAGTGTAGTGCTGCAGACAACCTGTACTATATGAAGATCAGTCTAAACATTAAAGCACAATCTATATCCTGCTTATTTTCATATTTCCCAGGACAGTTTGTGCTGAATGCTGGGACTGAGGAGCCCACAGGGACCGGAGTTTCTAAGGTGAAATCAGCAAGGCAGTGCTCTGAAAAGGACACAGAATGTGTAGCGCTGCGTGTGTTGTGTATTATGATATTCATCATATGGCAGCTTGCCATTAAACGTGGTGTGGTAATCCAAACAGCCCTCTGTGATAAGTAGATGGTGCCGCAGATGATTGCAGCCCTGAGGAGAGGCGAGTTGAGCTGCTGAACCGGAGCCCAGCCCAGCCGCCTCTACCAGCAGAGGAGAGGGCCACGGGCTGCACCGAGATGAGCACTCTTCACAGCCATCAGAGAAATAGATGACTCTTTACTCAGAGTGGAAATCAGTGGATCCATGCCTTATGATCGCAGTAATTCACCACTAAACACTTTGACCACGATCTTTTCCATGATTAATGCGACCCAAAATGAGCAGGTTTTCTGCAAAATTAGAATGAAATCTGTGCTCTGTAGTGTTTTGATTGAACAAATTGCAGCCATGTTTTACCTTTTTAATAACTGTGATTGTTGGGAATCATCCACCCCCCCATGTCAGACAGTAAAATATATGCATGGAAGTTAGAGATACCATGATGAAACCATATTACAGATTTGACCTATTTTAATATGAGGAATGGTCAGTTGTGATTAATTGCAGATAATGCCAGGGTTGATCATTATTCAATTAATGTGATGGCAAAACTGCAAATTCATAGATGGGGACCGACTGAAGATTGTCCTTAAATACACTCTTTTGTTAGGTGTGGAAGCACGGTTATATTTATTTTCACTGTCAGTTGAAACTGGGGTTGTATAAGTCACATCCCACCAGTCAGGATGCTTTACTGAAAGCCAGCTGTGAGCTAGGGTTCAACACAGACATTCTGGACGGCAACCACATCATAATTCTCTCCTGGCACAATGAAATCACCCAAAGTATGAATAGGTGACCCCAGCAGAATGCAGAGAAAGCAGTGGGATGTGCAAAACTTGCCGACACAACACATTATATGGTCCTTCAGTCTTGGCACAGTGGCAAATGAGGGATTTGATGGGGGAGCACTGGAGCAGTGGCTTGAGTGGCAGAATGCTCCTAAAGCCCCAGCTAGTTCTAATGAGGCAGCTTGATGTAGCAACCAGGTCCACTGGGCGCAGGAGGGACCAGATGTCGCTTGTACACTCACTCATTCCTTCCAGCCTGCCTGCATTCACCGTTCTGCCCATCTGCTGCTATAAAGTCAGTCAATATTTAGCCACTGGGAAAAGGACAGACACGCTCTGCACCTGGATCATTATAGTGCCTCTGGTAAATTGGAGGTATATTTTTTCTTCTCTGAGCCTAACTAAGAAAAAGTAAACAAGTTTTTTGCAGCCCACACTAACCCCTCGGACTTGACCTCCTGATGTTTCCAATACTTCTTCTCAGCTCCCTTAACAGTGTATACTAATGAGGAGAAAATATAACACATCTCGGTGCTAGATCGCATCCAGGAACAGTTGAATAAGCCTCACAGCTCATGTTGCATGACTCAGCAGTGAATCATGGGTCGCCGAGGCGCCACTGCGCAAAACTGACATGCAATATGCCAATTTTCGCCTGAAGATGAGACATTAACAAATTACTGAAGAGGAAAAAATAAGAATCTATTTCCTGCAGAAAAGCGGTCGACTATCGTTCTCAGTTTGTCTCCTGCACACTCTGTGTGACAAGTGTCTATTATATTGTTTAGCTCAAGGCACCATGATCTGCAACTGTGTTGGCTGACAGTGAGAAGTAATAAGTGGCGAAGTTTAGTCAGAGGTGAAAACTTTATACCAGTAAGAGGCTTCGATTTTGTCTTTACATTATTTCTTTTGTGGTTTTAATGTTTACACTATGAACAAGAATAAAGAATTTTTTTTTTTTAATTTAAGCAAGACATAAATTCTAGTTTCTTTAATTGCAAATAATACCTCACAGCTCAAGTAATAGCTTGATTTAAAAATATATACTGTATATATGAAACAATGCCTGTGAACTGTCTTCACTTTCGTTACATATTTCTTCAAATTTGTAAATTCTTGATTTGGGAGCCCCTGGTGGTCATGGGGCATTAAGTTGCCTCTCAATGGACTAATAAGGTTCCTGTACCAAACCTGTGAGTCTTAGCAGTTCAGTGCTGGTGGTGATCCTCTGTATCATGTTCAAAATGGCGCTTGAGCCACCTATCCCAGCATGCATTGGTACACGGAGTGGATTAGTTATTCTTCTAATTTGGCACCTGTTAACTTGAGAGCATTAAGAGCAAAAGTAGGATGTAACATCAGAGTACCCCGCTGTGGCAATTCATAATTATCCGAGCTGAACAAAACACATGCGTTGCATGTATTGTGCTGCAGATATCTCCTGGGCAAACGAGGGCAACTGCGTGCTCGTTCTCTGAGGAGCGAGCATAGTGTTGAACATGATGAAATAACAGTACAACTGCTGTACACTATTACCCTACTTACACAGTTCAAAGATTAACTCACAGGGCAGACGTTATGAAAGCTGCTTTTCCACTTGTCTCTGAAAAACCTGGCAAAAATCCTGCCAAAAAATCTTTATTACCTCCATGTGTAGGAGTGTGGTCTTGTGCAAGTTTGCACATGGGTGTCATGCATCTCCACCTGCGTCCGCTATCAGATGTCTGCATGGAGAGACAGCCTGTGAAAAGCACAGACAACATATCTCATATTAGTCTGCTCACAGCATGACACGTGTTGCGTTGAGCCTCTCCTGTGGGGTGGATTTATATTCAGATTCATAGAACAGCATGCTTTGTTGCAGCAACCCCGGCGTGTTAACATGAGGAAGTTGAAAGGATGCCTTCGTGTCAGCTTTCTGCCTCGGCTTCTCAGCAAAAAGACAGGAGTGTTGTTTCACTGCTAATTCTTAAGTTCTGAATTGGATCTTGGCATTACCCCATGTGGCTCCGATGACCTGAGGAGCTCTTATTGGAGTTCATTAGCATTCCAAGGAGCTGTTACTGTACAGTATGTGCTCGGGTTATACTTATTATGAAAATGAAGGTTAATCAGCAGTCATTCCTTCAAACTTTCCTTTTAAGAGATATGTGCTAAAATATTTAACATCCCTCTGTGGTTTTTCAAGTCATTGGTTTAAAGGGGGGGGGAAAAATGCCTTCCTACTCCTGAAATGAAAGTCCAACAAAGGGTTATCTCACATTACTCCGCAGACTCAAAGAAAGTCGAAAAACCTTTTAGATTACTTTTGAGAATCAGACTGCTGCACTTAAGCGCTAACCAATACACCCAGTCAGAATTATGAACCTCTGAAACAGCCACTTCTGAAAGGTCTCGAATGGCTCGATGATGGACTAAAACCAAAGGGGAAGTCGGCGGCTTTGGCCAGATGAATAGCTTTAATGAAGATGGGAATCTAACAGAACTGCTGGATGCCTTACACTCTTCAAATTGATGAAACTGAAAACCCCACACATGTGCATCACAATTTCATACTGTTGCGAGCTTACCCTTAAAAGGCACCAACAAGAATACTAATAGAAAGCACATATATTGCCAAATGAAACACTGCAAGTACGAAACACATTAACGTATTTCATAAAACATGTGTGGCGGTTTTCTATGGACTGAACTCTCTGTGGGCTCATTTCCACTTTACTGTTATACACCACCACTCAGCACCGCCATTACCTCTACAATGGACCACGTAGTGTTCGCATGTCTGCTTATGGCTTGTGGTTTCCAGCTCTAAATGTACTGTGACCATAGGACTTCATGTACTTGTGTGTTGTCACATCGGGGCATGTTATCCATTAGCTTACTGCCACGTTTTCATGTCGTTACATACACATCTAATGGGGCTGTTATGAGGCCAATGTGCCTTGAGGGCCAAACTGCCCTTTTCAGTTTGTGCTTCTGTAATTACATTAACATCAGACATATCAGACATAAAACGCAGGAATAGCCCGTTGGTAGTCGCTGGAGAACCAGGGTGCAGCTTCTCCAGCTTAACTGATCTGCCAGAAAAGCACATGAGATGCCCCCCACCACAGTTATGGCACGTGATGTAATTTGTGCACAAAGAGTTTTTTTTTTCCTGCTTATTTTGGAGGAAAGTCAAGAGGGACAAATAGTAGAGGAGACAAAGGGTTTTTAGATTCGTTCTGAGGTCACCAGGAATGGTAAAGATGAGGTTATCTTTAGTGTTTAGAAAAAATACTTCATCACCAAACAAGGCCTAATGTCTTGGATGAAGAATTTGCTAAGATTGAGACACTATAAGTATGAATCTAAGTGAACAGAAAAATATTTGAGATCAATGGTTTATTTGTTTTTTCATACACTTCATTTGTACAAAACAGCTTCAGTTGTTAATATTGAGGAGTATTTCGGTGCACCTATGGCTATCAGTGTTCTTCAGTAGTGCCTCCCGGTCAATAGTTTCAGGGTAAATGAAGGCCCCTGAGCGGAGGGCCGGCTTGTCTCTCTGCTCCGTCAGTTCCGTCAGTGCCCTTCAATTGACAGCATACAAAACGAGCCCCTCTCTTCTTGTAAACACGGGATGATAAGGCAAGCGGCCCTCGTAATCTCCTCACATTCCCACGTCCCACTGTTCAGCACATCATACGCATCTTGGAGGTTTCATTTCCATTTGGATCCGAGGCCCCATTCAGGGTTTCAGCCCTCAGCGAAGCCAGGTGCATCAGCTGTGTTCATCTGAATAAACACCTTCTGCACAGCTCGCCGTGTTTACTGTCAGAAACGCTTTGGTGTAATTGGTCCGATACAATGTTTATGAAAGTGCATTAAAGAAAACTGAGATAGCATCTAAACCAACAGCTTCATCATTTTTTCAATGGTTCCCATCAAGTGAGTCTGTTTTTGATACAGAGGATGTCGTGAGCGAAGAAATACACTTTGAAAAGTCAAGCATCTCACACTTGCTGCTGAAGTACCGGCTTCGGTTTACAGCTGTAAGGAGATGCAAATAGTCAACCGCTTTCTCTTTTTTTCCTCTCACAGGCTCTTGTGTTTGTACTGAAAAAAAGTGTATTGACCAGAAACTTATTTACATTTTTCATATTTTGTGAAATATTCAGTCATCCGCCTCAAACAAGTACAGGAAACTTGTATAGTATTGTTAATTTGGCAAGTGATGCAGAATGTAGAGCAATCAGCTCTGATCTATTTTCTCCCACAAGGTGAAGCGTGAACCATCAGGAAGCATTCATCTTCCCTCAGTCTTTCATCAGCAGTCGCTCTGTCTTCCAGCTTCATCTCCACCCTTCCTCTTAACCTAAACAGCCTCTGAGCAATCTTCCCTCTAAACGGCTTGTGACCTTTGGGTGATGCTCACGCTGAGCTGCCATCAGAGCTAATAATATCTCATTAGAATACAATAACCAAGTAAAACCCAGCTTCTAAAGCTCTACCAGGAGGATTTACCCAGCGCCTGCCAAAAACAGGAAAGGAGAGTGTCTCTGTTCCTATTTCAAAAAGGCCTCCACTCAGCATATACAACATGGCAGCACACTTTTAACTACAGCGTGTTTGTTTTTCTTCTTTTTTAATTACTAAAGCTGACTTCATCAGAGCTTAGAAGAACAAGAAAGCCTCTGTAACATATGGTGTTTGTTGGCACTTTTCAGGTCAACACTTTGAGAATTTATATGCTCTCAGTACCAAAGTTTAAATCAAAGTTTAGTCATTTTTTTTGGCTGCTCACCGTCCGTCGGCGGGCAGCAAGATGACCGCGTCCACTCATTCTGAAGCCCATTGGCCGCGCAGCCTCCCACAAACAGACGGTGACGCCTCAGCCCGCACTGTGTGCCGAGGGAGCTGCATTAATTTAGTAAAAGAGATAAAAGATACCTGCAAAGAGAGGAGGGAGAGAGGAAAAAAGAGATGGTTCTGAAGCAGATGGTCTCTTTCAGTGTGAATGCATCTGGAGCTTATGGAGCGGTGAAAAAATACAGTTAGGTAAGAAGGTAAGAAAAGAGCTCCTAATAGACACAGAAGCATCTTTCACACTGCAACCCTGAACTTACCCAGACATACCTAGAGGAACTGTCTGTGAGAAGGCAAATGTCTGACTCTGCTAGAGTGGACATTAAACAGACTTTACTCTGCTAGAGTACAAAATCCACATTATGTCCTATAGAGTAGGTCATTGGCCAGAGAATTCATAAATCAGTGGGTGAGTGGGTTGTTGATGTTTCTGTCATGCAACTGATGTGATGCCAAACTTTCACTGATACTGTGGATACATACAAATACATGTTGTACTGAGCTCAACACAAAAACTGCCATCATTGCAAATGAGTCTGCAGCTTTGATGTGCTGTAAACAAAACACTGAGATCAGCGTACTTATTGCATGGCCTTTGACCTTTCTGACTAGAAACCTTTCATAAGACATTTTGTGTTTCCTGACAAAATTCTGATAAAGGTAAACAGACAGAGCTTGTGCTGATTGCTGCATCATAAACTGACATAGAAATCTAAAAGAATATCTACAGGTTTACGTCTTTTTAAGTTTGCACACTTCGACACATAGAAGAAAGCCCATAAAAAAAGCCAACATCAGCCGACAGAAGCTGCAGTAATAACAATGAAAAGAACAAAATGCTTACTCTCCTCTGTGTTACCAGAGGGTTGAAAGGAAACAACTTGGAGTTCTGGGACATGTAATTCTCCACGGAAAGTTTGGCAGCCATTCGTGACAAGGAGAAATGAATGAAAGAAACATGACGAAAAGCTCATCTTGGTATTTGATAGCAAAAAAGAGCTTTTCTCTCAACCTGAAGTGGGAGCCAAGAAGATTGCATCAATCATATTTCTTTCTGGTCTCAGATTACTTTGATATATGCAGTGCAGCCAATCCTATTACTCCCACACACAAAGGACCACTGAGTGCGAGTGCTTTTCACCAGCTCAGCACTTTACACCTATGTGGAAAATTAGGATTCTGTATGATATTGTCAAGGTCAGACTGTTGCTGCCTTACACCTTGCCCTTTCATTGGACGTTTTAAATTTTGTCACGCCTGGCCTCCGGCCCAGTACCAGCTCACCCTTGAGAGTGCCGCTCTAGAGGAGATCTCCCCAAGCAGTGAGAAGCAAGTGGTAGTGGGCAGCCTAGGGATAATATGCTTTTAGTGCAGAATAAATCAATCTGAGAGAGAGGCTTTAAACAAGGAAAGATGACACTGTTGTCCCATTTTGCCTGGCTCCATCCATGTGGCGTTAGTTTAAGGTCAACTTCGTGGCTGAGTGCAGAAACAGGCATTGTCTTGGCAAAGGTGTTTTTATTCCCTGTAATTTCTAAAGATCGATAGAAGCAGTCAGTGACCCACAAAAGCTCGGAGGTTGACTCGGGGTCTATTTATAGCGGCCGGCATGTTTGCCCTGTGTGTTTGCTCTGTACAGCTGCACCTTAAGTTGTACAGTGAGTGCAGGCTTGTTAGAGAAATAGGTGGCGGAGTTAAGGACTCGCTGATAAGATGGCGGCACTGGGTTTGGCATTAGCAGTGTTGATGGCGGTGGCAGGAGTTTAAAAGTTGACTAGCGAAGTGAGGAAATGAGGTCAGCGGCGCTTCCGCTCTGAACGCTTCCAAGAGTTTGTTTATGAGCCACAGCTGTGGGTTAATGCAAAGTGAATAGGGGTTTCACAGAGTGCACAGCAAAATCCCAAACTGTTATATTAAACTCACATGGTGCGGAAGAGCAAGTAATCAATTACAAGCAAAATAAATTGGATGGCAGGCAAGGAAGGGATGGACAGCTGATGACATATTTATCAAGGCACAATCACCACAGAGGAATTTCCCAGCTCTGCACTCACTGAGTGACAGATGGAGAGCGCTGCCTCTTTAACAGCTTCCCTGGGAGACAGGTTTTAAGGAAATGGGACCATGCAGTACATTTCAGCTATTTGGGGAGGAGGCTTGTGTTTCAAAGCTGGAAGGCATGTAATAAAGAATTCATCTTTTACCTGAAATAATAAAATGGAGGAGGTTGAATTATGCATCTAATCCCAACGCATGCATTTCTAACTAAGTCAGAATTGAACATTGCAAAATAAAGCTGATGAATCCAAGACAATGAGCTCCTTTTCCGAGAGCACACGCTTTATGTTATATTAATTAGCACAGACGCCACACACAAACACACACACACATGCCGCACAGTAACTTGATGATGAAAAGTAAGTAGTCCCATTTTTTGCCCTGCAGCTCGGTCCACTGTCTTAAACTGGGATATTAGCTTCCTCACTGACCAAACAATGCAGCTCCTCAGGCTATTCTCCCTCCTGTAGATGTGATAGCCAGGGAGAGGACAGACACTGCGTGACATGTTTGCTTTTCTGGCCCACAGTGCACGCTCCAAATGAATCACACAAATGTTTATTTAAAAAGATTAATTCCTTTTACAGTGTATTATTCATCAGGTTTTTGAGGGCATCCTGGCTCATAATATAGCTTGTCATTTTCTCCAACTGACTGAAGCACGGCTAAATTGTCCTGAATAATTCAAGGGGTTGGTAAATAAAATAGCAGACGGGGCTGGCGTTTGCCTGGATGGAACAGACTGAAAGGACTCTTCAGTCTCCAGGTGAGGAGTCTGCTACCCTTTCAGAAGCAGGGATGCAAGAGAGAAATGCACATTATTTAAGCTTGGAAACGCTGGGCCCTCATCCAACACAGGAAGCTACTGTAGGAGATGGAGGAGGGAGGGAGGAGCAGAGGACGAGCAGTTGGCAGCCCATAGTTGAGCCTGGAGTGGGAAACAAACAGTACCAGTGAACAGAAGGCAAGACCTCGGAGGAGGGGGAAGGCTCGAAGGGCTGGACAGCATAGCATCACAGCAAATAAAACCTGTGGTGATGAACTGAAGCTCCACAGTTTAGAAAAATGTGCTCCGATTTTATCTGAAATTTCATTTTATTAATATTTAAAATATACAGAAAAATACACACACACACACTGTATATAGTCTCTTTAAAAAAACAAACAAAAAAAAACATGGATACCTACTCAGGGGTTATGGGGCATGTACTTGGCAGGGGAGAGAAATCACTGTAGTTAGGGAACCAGTCCAGAGTTCACCCATCATTAACATTTATACCTTTGGCAAATTTAGAATCACCAGTCCATCTGGCATGAACGTCTATCTTAAGAATTATTATCATAAATAAATATGCTGTAAATATATTTAGAGAGAGGCAGAGAACAATTCAACCAATCTAAGTCTGTGTCACCTCTTAAGGAATGTTCATTGTACAATGAAAGCTGGGTGTTAATAAAATACAGTAGGCAAGTATCACAGTATATCCATTCGGTGTTTATGGCAGATTATTGCTGTGTGTGTCCATCTAAAATGGAAAAGAAAAAAAAAAGATGATCAAGTTTCAGACTGTGGTGCTTTTTCAGGAAGAATTTGTACAAGACACTCAAATGGGGAAGCACATGTGCAGAGAAAAACCCAGCACACCCTGAGGGAGGCTCAGTGAAGTGTCTGGTGTGTTTAGGCTACTACTTTCTATGCCGGCTCTAAATAAATTTTTAATCAACCTGAAAATTTCTGTCCCTGTGTATGCTCCCCAATTCGAATGTCTTGCTAGAATTTCTTGACTTAAATTTTAAACGATCTGAGATCAAAGTCATTCAAATTGGCATAGAATCGGGGAGAGAATTTCACAAAGTATTCATCTGGTTTACCATCACACTTTGGAAACATTGATGGATCAGAGGCTCATTTGTTGAGACCTGAGGTCCCTGGTCTGGCTACATAAGAAGACTGTGGGGGTTTTGTCTTACTCATACTATTGATATAATGAATGTACTCTATACAGTATCTGGATTATGTCCTCTATACAGGGAATCATGGAAAGGCATGGATTGCATAATGGAAATGGCCAATAGCGCAGAGATATGACTTTAGACAAGTGGGCTCAGACATGATAATAGAGACGATAATCAAAACTAATGGAGGCTCACTGAGCCATCAGAGTGTGTTTCCTATGCACAGCATGATAAGATATGATTGCTATGGCACGGTCCGCCATGTCATGACAGGTCTCTTATAAGGAAACGAGGAATTGGAGAGGACTGTTTCCTACAGTGGATAATTGCCAGCAGACCGGAGTCTCGTTTCACTGGGAGGTGTGTGTCTGAAAACCATGTGTTACACAATAAGTGTAGCACAAGTCACACAGTATGTGCTGGATACAGCAGTATGCCAAATGCCACATGCTGATTGTGACTATTTTATTGATTAAGCAAATGTGTTGAGAATAGAATTAAAATAAAATACTCCATACTGCAATAATGGACCAACCCACAGGTGATTTCCATCAGGCCTTTTACATTATAAAATAAGCAATTCTGGGCCCAAGGCCATGTTTTCAAAAAATCTCCACACGTGGGCAAAAACAACAGCAACACAGGGCAAAATTACATTTCCTTGCTTTTCTTTATTAGGATCCCCATTAGCAGCAGGATAAGCATTAGCTAGTCTTTCTGGAGTCCATCGCACCACAGCACACTACAGCCACGTACACACAACAAACAAAACAACTCATCTCATTTAATTAACAATGAAGAGATACGAAACTGTCATCCTTTCAACGGACATTAAGACAAACACAAAACTATAAGTCAATCACAATTCCTCAAAAAGGTTTTTTTTCTTCACACAAATAAGTTGTAATTCTTAATATAAAACCTGTGAATGAATCTCTCTGTCTGCGCTTTCAGAAATTTATTTCCAAGAAATTTTGGTGCTAAAATACATTTTTCATTCTTTCATGCCAGGAGGGATTTCTATAGGGAGGGTAATATCCTATTTCATACACCATTTTTCCAAATTTTTACACACACACACGAACACAAAGTATTTGGAGATACCGTTTTGACAAAATTTGTAACCAGTCTTTAGACATTAATCCCAGCCTTGTCAAATTATGGAAAAAAATGTTTTACTTATTTTCAAATGACTGATTTGGTTCTGGTGAGTTTTCTGGGAGATAGAGCCCACTGAGAATCAACACCCCGGTTTGCAGCTTTTTACTTGTTGATGTGCTGACCCAGTGATGTGGACAGCAGATACTTTATCACTGGTCAGGCCCAGAGTCTTACCGCTTACAGCTGGGAACAGATAGGATCGGGCAGACGAAGCACAGAAGAAGCACTGGCAGGGAGGTGGGACATCACACAAAGTAGGCAATATCACGACAAACGATAGCAGCTCGAAAAGCAGTCATTGTACAGTAACTGTGGGCAGTATATCTTGTGATGGGCTGAAACGGACTATGGTGCAGTTTTTCTGGGGAATTTGGGCTTGTTTATTGTATCAAATGGGTCAGAGCGCATCACTTGTCCCATTTACTCCTGTACAAACCTCTCACTACGCTTCCTGTTTTGTTTAGCCTGAATTAAATCTATAACATAGGTAGCATTCACAATCATGTGTTTGCATTTGAAATCATATTTTATTACATTTGCCACCAACCTTTCCTTCGTATAATAAAACGATTAACTCTTGACTTGAACATTGAAGACTTGAACATCAACATGCTTTAAGTTAAAGGAGGTAGCTGCTTCCTCTTCTCCTTGTTTTGAACTATGCACCAGAGATTAAATCTTAAACATTGCGTTTGCCTTATAGCATTAAAGAAAGGTTCACTGCATATTCCACTTGATAAATTTTATATCAACAGTTCTTTTTTTCTTTTCCTTCTTTTCAAGAGATTTTCTTTCATCCATCATTTTTCCTGTTCATATTCATTACCTTCCATAATTAGTGTGCTGTTTAAGTTACTGTGATAAAGTCGTATTCTGTTAAATATTACTTCCTTTTTCCTTGATCTTTATAAACATCGAGCTGATTTTTTAAATTTTTTATATATACTGGCTCTTGCCACTTTCCTATTGAATTATACCTTTGAGCTCTAATAATTTACTTTCTCAGCCCTCTTCTTATAAATACACATCAGTCAGTGATGTTGGATGTACCCATGGCTCAACCACTGTTGGCTTCAACTAAACATTAGCCGCCCCCACGTCTTTTGCAAATCTTCCTCCAACTCACCCTAAACTTGTTTTCTGCCTGCTTCCTCCTTCCCAGAACTCCTGTAATGCCACTTTAGTGCAACGCTGTTCTCCATGCCCTTTTATGTTTGTAATGAGTAATTAGTCATCAGTTGCTTCCCTCTGACATCTATTGGCATTTCTCCTGCCAGAACCTGCAGGGCTGGAATGGGAGTTGACTTCACTGCTCCTCGGCACCGTCTCAGAGCTTGTGCTTGAATTTCATTAAGCTTCTGCAATACAGTTTTTGAGTCTGGGCCATAAACCACACTACAGTAATCAAGTACAGACCGAATCAATGCTGCGTGTATGGTTTTCAGGGAATCATTCTGCTCACATTCTGCTTAAGCACCTCATGACCCTTTTCCTCAGTTTTATTAATATGATCTGTCCAAGGTAACTTCGAGTAAAAAGGAACTGCTAAAAGTCTTTCAGCCCCTCTAAAGACCTTACATACATTTCAGATGTCAGGGAGGGTTTTATTTATTTATTTTCTTGACAGACAGACACTTTATTAATCCCTTTGGGAGGTTCCCTCTGGGAAATTGACATCTCCATCGTTCCTCATATATTGCACTGTTTAGAATTCAAAGTATAAAGTAGAATATGAAATAGAAAATATAAAATCTAAGAATAGACACAGTAATAACAATAATACAATAAATTAGGCAGTAGAGATAACAGAAAATTGAGTCTGTATACCTGAGTGTGTACAGAGTAATAGCAGCAGTGGATATGGTAATGCTAATGGTAACGGTATAGTGCAATAAGGTAATATAATATAATAATAACATAATACAATACTATAATATAAAATAATACAATATAGCATATAGTAGTAGTATAATATAATATAGGGTATACAGTGTATATACATCAAACACAGAAGTATTATTATAGTCACATGTTTCATACACTCCCCTGTCATGTACGTCCATGGCCTATTTTCACACAACAAGCAGTCCACATAAACATTTAACAAACCATTCAGTTTGCATACAACAGCGCTGAGCTCTGCGTCCTTGCTGCTGCATCGTCGCCTGCTCTCAGAAACTGAGCGCCCTCCAACTCCCCGGCCTCCTCCTGTATTAGCATTGAGCGGCATGTACGCTGTCAATGTTTTTAATATGTGTTCATGGTCATCAAATGCTGCATATCTCTTGCTATGCCAGAGAGTTTGCTGAGGTGAGGGACAGCCTGTATCCCCCGCTCGCTCAGGTTTGTTCGCATCGTCAAATTAAAATGCAAATTGTAGTAATAGATGGTTAAAACCTTGACTTAAGTGCAAGTTGATAAGCTGAAGTAGAAGTTGATAAGGAAAGCACATATTGTATGTGCCACAATTGCAGCTGCTCTAGTAAAGATGATGATTGGTTGACAGAAAAGCAGCAGAGATCCAGAGGAAGGAGGGAATTAAAGTGATAAAATACTTATCACTTAAATGATTGAACTCATGTTAAAACATTCATATATGTTACCAAACATATCGATTCCAGTTTTATAAGATGGCTCAAAAGAATCAGAAAAGAAGAATCCGAAGTTTCCTCTAAAGGGCAGCCTCAAATAGTCAAACCAAAGTTACGTGAGGTAAAGGTATTCAAGTCCTTATTTCAGCCTGCAAACACCCTCTGCTGAAGTCTGGAGTGAGTGCAAGCTCAGAGGAGCTCTTATTTCATTAGCAGCTGGGTTCTGTGAGCATCCCCAGTATAATACAGGCTTTGCAGTCCCCCAGGAGAATCTAGAGTGGCTGTGCCAAAAGTCAGGAAATGAATCACCATCGCTCACTCTAATCCCCACCACCACCTTCACATGAGAGAAGCGAGAGACTGTGCAGTGGTAAAGGACATGTACACACCATTGTCTGCGCCAGTCGTCTTTGTAAATATGCAGCGAGCACTGGATTAGGGTTTGTCGGCGTCCTCCGCAGACGCCACCCCAACAAAACCATCCCGATCCTCCAGAGGCAGTCACTCACCATTACCCAGCCTAATCACTGAACATGTTGCTGTCTGCCATTAATGGACTGACAGTGTTGTGCAGCATCTGGGATGTGAGTCGAGCAGCACGCGGCCTGCTTTACTGAGCACCTTATTGGCTCGTCAGTGCAGAGAGCTGTTTAGTGTTCTGTTGTGTGATCTAATGAGATATCTTGCCCGGTAGTCACCACATGAGGAGAAAGGGGGCTACTCCTAATGCTGAGACGAGCGCCGCTGGGGAGAGAAACAACACCGGCCATCTCCGGTTTGGCAGGCGACGATGATATCTCTCTTTATTCATCCTTCTTATCACTATACATTCAACTGAGCCTTTTTATGGTATAATGTGCAAAGATTCTGGACACCCTTATCCAAGGAGTTAACCTTTGTTGATCCCATCCCCAGATAATACAATTTAATGCAAGCTGAACTCAGTGCAAACTTTGGCATGGCTTAATCAGACAATGAAAAATTGTCACACAGGCTTGTTTGAGAACCGGCGATTTCGGGTGTTTCATTATCCCGAGCAAATGTATTTCACAAAATGCAAAGCTCTGGTGGTAATTCATTGTTACATTAGTTCTTAATACTAGTCCTTTGTGAACAAGGTGAAAGTTAGCACACTCAAGAAAATATAGAATACAAAGACTGATTCAGGGACGACATGTGGATTTCAATAATTGTATGCCACAATATGCTTTATAGAAGTACATAAGCTGAAAATGGTTTACCACGACATTTCATTTCTTCAAGATGAATTTTAACCAGAAAAGTATGTCTGACATATGCTCTTTACTGTACTGCTCCTGTACTGGTACATGATCCTGATAAAAAGCTTGTCTGCCAGTCAATAGGTTAATTTGGCTCACATAGCATGTGTGGTTATTAAGACTGCGCATGTATTGAACACAGGACTGTTTGCAGTCAGCCCTACTTTCATTTCTGGCATTGACGTGTTTTAGCTAGTCCCTGCCTGTCAATAATTGAAACGTGCTCTCCAAAACATCTTTCCCAAACATCTCGTAATAAGGCACCCTGCGGCAATGCGCACCGTGTTGGAGGAAAAGGAGAGTGTCAAGATGTTTTCTGTCTCCCACTGAGCCCAGAAATCCATAGGAAAAGAGAAGAATTGACTGCGGTGCCCATTTTGCTAGTGACCTAGAAATTAAACAGTCTAACTAGAACCATACGGAGAATGTCAGCCTGTCCCCACAGAGCGTCTTTCATGGTAACTGGCAGAACCCTTCGTATAACTTTGAAGTTTAAGCTAGAACCGAAATATTCTACAGGTAACTTTCTGAATGTGAATACAAGCAATCCACAGCTACGCAACATGCTGTAACATAAAAGGTTTTTTCATAGTCAAGGTTTCTCTTTTTATGCAAGCACATCAACAAAAGCACTACGCATTTTACTCACCACTGCGGTTGTCATACAGTAGAAAACATTAAAATGCACATTTGTCTGAAAAGTGGAAAAGCAAAGGATCCAATGCACTGGCCAATACCAAAAATCACAGGACACTGAACATTTGTATAATGCATTGCCAAGGCTGAAAGTTAGAATATGTGGTCCATTTCTTGCGTCTTGTGCTCATGTCAAAAATGTTCTTTGCTATTTTTTTTATTGACAGTTATGTGCCTGTTTGCGTGGGCAAGTAGTAACATCTCTTTTATGGCAAGAACAAACTGTGCTTATGTAAAATGTCGTTCTGGTTTTGAAAAATTCAAAATACAGCAGAGCACCTTTTTTTTTTTTTTTTTTTTTTTTTACAAAGCATTGATGAAAACAAAAGAAACACAGATGCTGATTCAATCGAGTGTGTTGCTGTCTTATTTGGGGTCCGGTCTGTGTGTACTGTATGTGTGTGCTTGAAAGTGAACCTCCTAAACACCCACACACACCCTGGGGGCTGGGCCATGGATCATTTCAGACAATGAAGGTGAGTGCAGCGAGGTGGACGAGAGAATAAGGCCAGAAAAAAACCTGTGAAAGGCTCTGCAGCTCTTCAGCCACAGATAGTGTTGTGATCCACTTATTAAACCGAAATTTAAATGTCCCCATTCCCACAAACCATCCCTAAGCACACACACTGTAGTCTCAGACTCATTGTAACCCTCCCTAGTCACAACACACACACACACATTAAAAACATAATTAACCATAGACTGAGCCTGCACAGTTGTGCTCAACATCCAGACAACGTTTAGTAAGAACAGTTTTGCTACAAACTAGTGGTATGTAAATACGCCTGATGTAAATAGTCTTGAGTAGGAATTAAAATCCCATTTCATCAAATGAGTTGTTGACCTTCCCTCTGTTAGGGAAAATTATGCAAGCAGTGAACTATTACACAAAACTGCTTCTTCCCCATGTAATTTTCAACAGATTCAACTGCAAATATGAATCATTAGCCACCCTCGTGGATAGAAAAAAACAGAAATATCCTCATATCATTGGCGTGAAATTATTATTCAGGAGTGTCACTTAATGCACTACATCTACATTTGCTGTCACAGAATGTAAGTTGCAGGGAACTGTGTCAGAGAGAGAGAGATAAAAATGAGTCCTGCTGAGGATATTAAATTATAAGGATATTAAAACAGCTCTTCAGGGGAATATGAGGTACTGTCTTTGGACCAGGGGATTTTAATAACAATAAAGTATTGCTTTGGATATTCATAATAAAAACGGCATGATCTTTTCAGGCAGCTTTCTTTCATTTTGAGAATTATTTATTGGTTTCTGGCGCACCGCAACTCAATGAAGTGGCATTTCGAAACTGAGCTTGTCTCCTTTATCCAGCCATCCAATTTCCATACAAAGAATGGCTGTCTTTTCATCTTGAGAAAGCTTGGCGATATTAATCCCCATGTACAGTGTGTTTCTTTTCATGAGGTGCATTTCTATGTGACAGTACAATCAAACATTTTCAGTTGGAGAGAAGGTCAGCATAAATAAATATGTATGTACAAACAATGACTAAAGAAACTACTGTGAAATGTCCAAAATCCTGCTTTTGGTTCAGTTCACAACATTTTATGGGTTTTTTTATCAGAAAATCTTCTTGGGAAACTGTAGAAGGTCACCGTTTATATTTGATTCTGATATTGACTTTAAATTCAAAATATAGTCCAAATCACACTGTTTTTAAACCATAGGAAACAGCCATAAGGGCATTTGAAAAATGAATGTTAGATAGATAGATAGATAGATAGATAGATAGATAGATAGATAGATAGATAGTAGAGCAGGTCTTACAAACATTCTGGTGATACTCACTGTTTACACCATTTCTCATTTCAGATGTTATTATATAGCCACTTGTTTGCTTTGATCTTTAATACATTTCTTTTTATTCCGCACTCACATCAGGTGGGAGGGAGGTTAGAGCAGCAGTAGGTAAGATTCAAGTTGTTTCATTTTTTCAAATGTTTATATGATTGGAAAATAGCCTTTTAAAATGTAAATACTAATCACTGTCATTTGCACAATGAGGGGTTTCCTGTGTCTGTCCCTGCGTTCAGCTCACAACCTGGTGATCCCAATGACAGCGAGCCTTGTGTAGCCCCAGGTCCTCAGTCTGGGGTCTCTTGTCTCTCTCTGAGTCGAAGCTGAAGACTAAGGGTGACTGAGCCTCTGCTGTCAGGCCCCGGGGCTCTTGAACCACCTGTCTGAGAGAACCAGGCTAACTTCAGCACTGATTATGTTTGCAAGGACGGCTTATTAATAGCAAACCAATCAAGACAGAATGTGAGCAGAATTTGCTGCACCCTAACCCCAAAGGATTTATAGTTAGATTAGATTAGATTTAAGAATGGATAAGATAAAATACACCTTTATTCGTCCCACAGTGGGGAAATTCACAAATAATAAGTTGTTGTAATAAGCATAATTAAACTGAGTCATATGAAGTAATGTATATCACTTCCTTCCTTCCACTATTTTGCATTATTTATCTGAACTGTTTTCTGGGTTTTCTTGTATTTTGTGTTTTCGATTTTGAAGTGCTCGGTAAATCTTCTTTCCGCATCATTAGTGTTCGCATTGTTGCACCAGCAGGAGGTGTAAAGAACATCGTGTGTATCTGATAACTGAGTGCAGACACACAGTAGATGACACCCATGTAGTTGCAAAAGTAGTGCTAATTTTCTTAGAACATCATGTCAGGCAAAACCTTACTAAAGGTAAATGCTTTGAGTTAGGAAAATGTCACCTCAGATATTAAGGTGGCTGCTGTTGGCCAGACAAGTCATTCGTTAACTCAGGTACCAAAAAATGCAACTATTCCCCATCTAAATATCAAAAGAGTGAGACAACACTAACATCAGTACAATCTCTAAACATCTTTCCTGATTGATAAGTGTTACAGTACAACAGCAGCAAACAGCTGGTGCTTGTTTTACCCAAACTGCAGCTTTTTCTTCTAATATCACACAAATGTACCGTAAAGATTAGTAAGCATTTCAACTCAAACAACAGCTTCCAGTGCTACAGTTATGTTCGAGGTAACGGTATTGTTGTATTGTTAGCATATACGTTTTGTTTGAGAGAGTGCTTTTATAAAAATTAAGATAAATCTACACACATCTGCCACAGGATGACATTTACTGAAGGACATGCCACATTGTCATCTCTACTTCATGACAATTCAGAGGGAAATATTGTCTTAATTCCACTATGTTTATGTGGCATCTATAGTGACTGGTTACTTGTAGCATTATATGAAAAAACTGTATACAGGCAAGAGATCATTGACAATACAGACATTTTTCTTACACAGAAAAGAATCACAGTCTTTTGTTCTCATTTGATACTGGTCCTATAAACATTTGTACTTCCACACAAAATAGCAGGCACATATCCCATCCAGTCCCTCTATACAACAAGAAATTAACATCCAGCTTGAGATCAAGAAGATCAGACTCTTCCTGTTTGAACATGCAGCACAACTTCTGGTACACGCTCTTGTAATATCACACATCGACTATTGTAACTCCTTACTGGCAGGCCTCCCCACATCCACGGTCAAACCTCTGCAGATCTCTCCAGAATTCAGCAGGACTTCTGGTTTTCAAGCAGCCAAAAACAGCGCATGTCACACCGCTGTTCAGATCGCTCCACTGGCTTCCAGTTGCTGCTAACATCAAATTCAAAGCTCTTACACTTGCCTACAAAACTACTACAAAAAGGGCTCCCTCCTACCTGAACACCCTGATTCAGGTCTACACTTCCTCTCGCTCACTATGCTCAGCCAATGAAAGGCACCTGATACAACCACCTCAAAAGGGCACAAGGTCAATTCTTCTGCTCTGTGGTTCCCTGGTGGTGGAACGAGTTACCAAACTCTGTGGGATCTGCAGACTCACTCTCAGTCTTTAAGAAAAGACTGAAGACTCAGCTCTTCACTGAAGACCTTGACACTTGATAAAGTCCTATGAAACAAAAATAATAAATAAATAAATAAAATGTATTGTTGTCTAATTCTATGTGGTAATGTATTCCCTCCCCACTGCCTGCAGGCACAGGCTCTATCTAACTTGAACTTTGATTTACGGCACTTATCTAGGCTGTTTTCTCCTGACTAGATCCTTGCTAGTGTTGTATTTACTCTCAGATGTACATCACTTTGGACAAAAGCATCTGCTAAATGAAATTGTAGAATATAATAGCTTACATTATCTCGACCTCGACATCAAAGTGCTGCTTAGATGCTAAATCAATGACAACAGTTTATATAACAGTTATATAATATACACAGCCTCATAACACTCTGTTCGCATAAGGACTACTTTTAATTCAGTATATTCACTGCACTTTGCTAGTAATACTAATAACACTTTTAACGGCAAAAGTTTTACCACAGTATTTTTTATATTGCATTTGATTACTTCTTCCTCCACTGTTGCCACATCAGTTTCCAGCTCTTTATGTGATACCTTTATATGTGTGACTTATATTGACTCCTGCATCGCACAATCTTCTTAGGTTCCCCTCCTACTTTGTTTTGTTGCCCTCCGTAGACTCCTGTTGATGTGCTAATAAATAGCTGTTGTACCGCTTTGGGAAATCTCACACAAATAGGATCAATTTCTCTTCTATGACCGAGAATCAGCAGACCCTCATTTCATTTGTCAAGCAGGATAGCACCCATCGATTGGTCAGTCGTGTGCAGCCACACCATGGCAGGTTTTCTCAAGGTTGAGTCATATCCAACTCTGCCTTGGCAGGTCTGTGGGCGGGCCTGTGTCTGAGACACTAAGTAGTTTCATTCCAGTGAGCCCACTCTCTTCCTTCCACACTGCTTCCTTTATTATTTATTTTATTATTTGCCTATCATTTCTGGGCTGCCATAGAACAACACTGTGTGAAGACCATGTCCAGTGAAGTCATTTGGATCAGGACTGACAGTTTTTGTTTTGGTTGTCTTTAGGTTGGAGTGAAAAAAAGTTTTTAAAGAAGATCTTTAAAGAAAGATTACATTTTTTTCTAAAATGGTCACATGTATGCAATAGTCAGGTGCCCATATGAACACTGAAACAGGTTTTGCTTACTGTAATCATTCCCCATCCATATTGGCCATTTAGATATCTTTTCCAAGTGGGTTTTCTATGTAAGCTATGAACAAACAACTACAACTTTAGAGTAGAAAATATGCATTTGATTTGTCCAATTTCTGTATCTGAGGTGTCATGAACTGCAGATAAACTTTGTTATATATTCTTCCTAAAAACAGGGACTGTTGATTTTGTCCTCTGTGTCCTACACTGGAAGCACAGAAAAACATTTTTTTTCAAGCTATGAAATTTATTCAACCAGAATCAGACTGTTGTAAAATAATCACAGAAATCTCTGTGCTAATTATTCTACACAGTTTCTAATACAAATCATGAGGCATGCTGGAGACAGTTCCATGAAAAATTGTCAACATTTAAAAATTCTCTCTCTGCTAATAACTCGCTCAGGACCGTCTGTTCCTGCCAGTTGTACCAGGGATTGTTCAGGTTCAATAATTTCATAAATCGTTGTAATTAAAATTTTTGGTGGATCATTACCAGTTTTATATGAAGATTAAAGAGGCAGCAATTTTGTTGCTATGAGCAATTCTTCTTGCAAGATAAACAGGCAAATGTAACCAAATTCAGCTTAAAAACTAATTTCACAGAAAAAGAAAACAAAAAAACACAACCTTTTATTTAGTGGTTTCTAACTACAGATGGTTTCTGTACAGATCATTGTGACGACAAAAAAATTATTATGCACAGAAAACATTGGATCTTGAACATGTCCACAGAAGTGAAGCAAAAAGAGTCATGATCCACTCTTGGCAGTATATTCGAGCTATATTCATATTTGAAAGTGACAATACATTTTCTCTGAGGAAAACTCTCCACAGGATTCCCAGACTGTCATGAAGGGTAGGAGCCCAGTGTTTAAAGGGGGTGAAAGAGGTGAATGTGATTGGCCATGATTGACACAGCACCCCACTATAACGTATGATAATGTATTCATTCTGATCCCACCTTGTGCCTAAGTGCACTACAGGTACACCAAAGGAGCCTGGCCACAAAATTACCAAAAGTGTATTTGGCATGCTCCTGACACACCGGGCAGGGTGCACTTGACTGCGATCTGGCCGCGCTGCTGGGTTCACAAAAATAGAGCCCTCAGCGTCCTTTTGTGCACACAGAGCAGCAACTAAGCCAGTATCATCCTGTGGAGGTGAGGAGATAAAAACAAACACTGATTCTGCTGCTGATTCTGAGGACAGACATGATGAACAGTATCTGAAACATGACTTATCATTGAAAACATGTTGAATAAAACAGCACAGAGTCATAATAAGACCATGCATGAGTCTTTATAAGATCTTTTTGTTTGCTGTTTTGTAGTTTTAACCAAGCAGCTTGTTGCATTTTAGATGTCCTTCAACATATGGATCATATTGATTTTCCTGCTTTAATAGTATTTCCATTGTTTCAGATTTAAGAAAAGAAAATGTCAGTTGTTTATTCTGAACATTAATACCTGTGTGAATGTAGGCTTCCTGGATGTTTCTTCTTGTTGTTTTGATGTTTGCAATTTTCCTCCTGCTCCTTCCTAAATGCGCATGTGTGGTTGTACCTGGTGTGGTGAAGGTGGGGGTACACTGACCTTTGTCTGATGGATTGTTTTCTCTCAAATGAAGACATAAAGGAGGCGGAGGGGGTGATGGTGCCTCTGTGTGTGTGTCTGTGTGTGTGTGTGTGTGCCCTGTAGAAAACAGGAAAGGGGTTCTTGGAGTACCTAGAGATGAGCTTCTGCTCTGCCATGTAATTATGTACTCCTCTTTCACCTCCCTCTACTCGCCTCTTTTCCAACACCGCGTCTCCTCTCCTCTTTTTTTTCCCTCAGCTCTCATTCGGCAGCAGCTCCCAGCTGAGCCGCAGGTGGTGGCAATCTCTGTCTGTCCCACCGCTCTGACTGTACACACACAGAGCTGAGAGCTGCAGGGCTGCTGTCCAATAACACAGGCTTTACCTCTCAGACAGCACAACCACACTCACATGCACACGCCTGCAGGAGCAGCACACACACACACACACTAACACAAAAACACATGCGCGTTGAACAGTGCTCTTGCACAGATTGCTTAAACACGGGCCCACATGTATGCATGTAAACAAAGACGCTCACATGCATCTGTTCACACGGAGACTTGGGTGTAATATCAGATTTGTCTTCATTCCGTAATCCTACCTTTAACCTCCATCCTCTTCACCACAAAGCTTAAAGCTGCTCCACGCCAGATTTTGATGTACAAACACATCCTTCTCAGTCTAAATCACAACCTGGGGCTTCGCAGACACAAGTGTCCCATCCAGCCTCTTTCATTCAAGTAGTTTTGCGAAATTAATATCTCATGACACTCAGGTAGCTGTGACAAAAAAACATACAAAGAGAAAAAGTACGAAACCCTGGGGCTGCACGTGTTTTAAAGAAAGTCAATTTTTAGTGTGAGAGATTACTTAACGCACAATAATACCAGTTAAAGTATTTAATCAGGCTGCCTTTGAATTCATCAGTGAGCCTGACATTTTATCAATCTCATGTAGTTTGCATGCGGTTTCATCACTGTTTTAAATTCACACTCATTTTCCTCATCTAAAAAATTTGGTTCTTAATTTGGAGACATCCACCCTCCCTGCACCTGCCTCCAATGACAAATGGCAATGTTGTTTACGTGATGAACGGTCCAGGATAGAAAGTGCTGATGAGTAACAGCGGCTCTGTTTGCCATGTTTGAATCAAATCATAAGTCGAATCACATGCCAACGTGAATTTAAAACTGATGTGCTTTTTAAATTTTTAATTAACATTGCACGCTTTTTCATCAGATCTATTTCTAATTTGAGGGCGCAGTCATACCCAGATGCTGTTTTCATGTTATTGTAGCCACTGTCTATAGCGTTTCCACTGCTGTGTCTGTCCTATAGAATGTAAGCATTTTGTTATGAGGATTAATTTTCTCATCTTATGGGAACTTACAGACTTCAACTTCTCTTTGTTCTTTCTCATGTTCTCTCTATAACACACGCAGCTCCCTCTGGAATTAGCTGTCCTTTTATGGGGGGCTGGGTTCCTCTTTATATGACGGTGGCCTTTCGTTTTGCTAATGTAGGTGATTTTCTCCCCATGAAAGCACTGTAATCCATCTCCTGCTCGCAGGGGGTGGCGATTTATCGTGCGCACTGGGCGTTAACACACCACAGCTAAGAACAGATGCAGTGCTTTAACAGATAACACGCTGGAATAAGATGGAGCATTCAGATTAGCTGTGGTGTCAAATAAATTGCATGCTATTGGAGTAACCCCGGAGTTCTAAAACAGTATCCTCTATATCAGATCTGCCGTAGGTTTTGGCATGACACAGACTAAATGAAGCGAATGCTTTTGCATGGGTTGCTTCCACACAGGACCTTCAGCATGTCTCCTCTTTGCCAGTGCAGGCTTCACATGCAAACACACAGGCACAAGCACATGTATGTGCAAACCCACGTTTCTCTCCCAGTCTTCTTTCTCCGTCGCTAATCAAATGCTCTCTGTCACTCTAATGCTAATATTTGCCCTCAGTAGTTTCATTAAAAACCTACATGTGCAAAGAGGATCTGCTGAATTCATTTCTTAAAAAGCCAGATTCTCTTTGGTGGATCTTTTAACTTCACGGCCTTTCATCCGGGTTTGACAGGCGTAACCCAGAGAGCACGAGCATATGACTTTATACTTTTTTTCTGTGAAATTCAATTCCACTCTATATTCTGGTATTAATGTCTAATTTTCTGCACCGTGACCATGTTTGCAAGAAAACTGCATTTCTGAAACATTTAGGACTTCAATTATCTGAGAGGTAATTACAAATGCATGCCTGTAGCTGCATTAATGTTGTAATAATATGCTTGATGTGGAAAAACAGTGGTTTGAAAATGAGATATTTCCAACAAGTTCTTTCTCTGTAGTTCTTTCTTTCTTGTCCTTTTTCTTCTTTCGTTTTCTCAGCAATGACAAAAATGTTGCCAACATTACACCTGCTGCTTCGTCCTCATTCACACCCTGCCAGGTCAGCGTCTTAAATCAAACAGCCAGGAGAGCATTTTATTTTGTTGACTTATGAGAACTATTGATTGAGTGGTGCTGGTCCAAGTCCTGACTTTGTCCTTTAATCACTTAATCACATTTCCTCGATAAGTGAATTTTACACCGCCAACAGACCCGGGGGGTGGGGGGTGGGGGGCAGGAATGCATCTGAGCATCTGAGAATGGACCCTGACAATCAATGGCCACTTAATTGAAGTATCCATTTGTTCCTGAATTTTGTGGGAGAGGTGACATCATCCTTAACATCCATCCGTCCGCCCTCACCCCACCATCAACCTTTTTACCTTTCAGCCTCGCAGCCATTAGCGCCAGAGCTCTCTGTGTGGTGGTGAGGCGATGACTGCAACTTTTCATTATTGATGGGAATGTTTATGAATATTTGAAGGCCCTTTCAACTTGGCATGAGAGGAAATAGGGGAACAGCGGCCTTTGTGGGTGGCATTTATCCTGCTCCAGCACAATGTGCTCCTCTTCTTAAAAGCCCTTTATAGCAGCTGTGTGAATCCTCCTCTGTGGCAAAATGTCAGTATCACCCAAAGGCCCAGCAGCCACACCCAATACAATGGTGCAATTCACATCACCCCTCGTCTCTTTCCTTCTTTCCATCTACCTATTTAATATGAATGATTTTACAAGAAATCAGTCAAAGATGGCCACGGTGGGAGGAGGCTGAGTCCAGAATTATTACTCTACTGATTCATCTTACAGCAGATGGCCTCCTTTGTGTGAACGTGCACGTGCATCTGTGTGCATATTTAACGGCGTCCATATAAGAAGCTGTGAGGAAGAGAGATAAAGAAGTGGAAGAGAAATAGAAGAAAAGATGACCAGAGATAGTAGAGAGTCGCCCACACAGCGGGGGTTGCTGTCAGGTCAGGATGATTCGCCCTTAGCTCTCTCCACACCAGTTGCTTTGGAGTCAATCCAGCTCGAGCCGCCTCCGGTGAAAACAGAGCTGACCTTTTCCGGCACTCGGAGCTGTAGGATATGGACTCTGAAAGGGTTGTGATCCTCGTCTTGGCATCACTCTCGCCGATTTTTATTGCTTTCTCTTGTTGTAGAGCGATTCAATCAGCATAGTGCACAGAGTGCTATTTGGAATTTGTGTCCTTGGAAATGTTTTTTTTCTTCTGATCCACGTGTGTGCTTGTGCATATCTCCAAAAGGGTCGGAGTAAAAAGGGATGCCGCCTGTATCCTCTATTGGGGTTCAGGTTCTCACTCACTGCCACTTCAGCAGGGATGGAAACATCCAAAAAGCTGCAGCCTGCCCTGTCATCACCCTCCACAAGCTCACCCATGTCACTCCTCCTACACAGCTCCTTCTGGCTGCTTCTGTGAAACTCAGAACTCTCATGTTGGCACACAGGGCTATAATACTGGCGATGTAGGAATTGAAGCTTATTTTATTGCAGCACTCACTGTAAGTTGCTCAGAACTGGCACATCAACTAAATGACTGTAATGAAAATGTGACACTGGAGAGATCAGGATGGTTTCTACAGCCCACACGGCTGTCTCCTAAAAAGAAAAAGTGATTCATTTTGTTCAAAACCACCAATATCAGAAGCTGTCTATCAACCTGGAAACATCTTTCCAATGTTAATATCATCCCCTTATCTGTCTCACCTTTCATCTGATAAAGCAGAAAGAAAATAAAAAAGCTCATGGTGTGTTCGGTGTCTTTTGATCATGACACAGTCTGTTCGACTCTGCACCCCAAGGAGTATTTTTTTTTTTAGTTTAATATGAGGCCAGAAGTTAGATGGATACCAAATTTTTCTCAAGGATTTGCAAGGAAATTGGCAACACACCTGGAATACACAAAATGAAATATCCTAATGCAGACACAACATAAAACAGGAGCAAGTCATTAAACCTGAGGTGAACTCATCTCGATGAACTCAGAGATTTCCTTGTTTGTTTTATCTTGACTTTGAAATCTCTCAATTTAGAAGCAGAGCAACTTCAGGCTGCTTTCATTTTTTCACATTATGACCTTATCCCTGGGTACTAGAAAAAAGACTGACTCTCAGGAGCAAATCTCCCCTCTAATGCTAAATTGTAGGAGCGAAGGAAATTGCTACTAAAATGTGAGAAGGTGACAAATAAGGAGAGCGTCTCCCCGCTGTGCTGTTCGTCACAGGCTGCAACATCCGAATTGAGCTCCAGTGTATGTGCCACTGTTATGAATGATGCCTCCCAGGTTTCATTTGCAATTAAGGTTAATTAGCAGATGTACAGTCACCTTTAATATTTGCTGGAGGTGGATTATTGGTCCTGTGTATGACAAAAGGATGCCCTATGGACCGATACTCAACACACACTGAAGGTCAGGTAATGCCAATACCAGAAATTAGCTTACATTTGGTCTCTATTGTGAGTCCAAATGGTTCACTCAGCACTGCAGACACGATCACATTTACACCCATAGGAGATACTCCGGCTTGTTAAGATGACACTGTACCTTCCTCTGCAATAGCTAAGGCTGTGGGTGGATGTATAATGTGCCTTCACCACTGACACATTGTCACATACTCTAAGAGTCTGAGGACAAGGACAGGAGTGTTTTATGGTTCTATTACAGCACAGCTGCTACAGCGTCCTCTCAGACTCCAACAAATTCTCATAGCTATTAACTGCAGTTTGTACATATCTCGTGTAAAATTTCTGGATCGTGTCTAATGAAAAGCGATGGCGATATTTTTTAAGCAAAACTGTATTAGTTTTTATTAAATAATGAGGTACTGCTGTTTCTTTCAGTGTTTTCTCACTTAATTGGTTCTTTCACATTTGTTAACAAGAGACAGAACTTGTCATTGTTGCATCTCCATCATCTGAATAAGTGTAGATGTAAAATAGAAGAGCACTTGTTATAATGCAATCATAGTTATTGGATTTGTATTGTTAGCAAATTAGCAACATTTGGCGATGGACCTGGCTCAGATACAGTTTGACTCAGTTCTGACGGCTGCTGTCCGGTTCTGTAGCATAAACATCAGCAGAATGTGAACAGGTGCGTCCGGCACACATATCCAGAGAAGGAGGAAATCCCTCTGAATGCAATTATACTAAAACTAATGATAATAAAGAGAACAATAATAATAAGTGTCACACGTTAATTGACCATATTATGGTCACCAGTTGTTTATTTTTAATGACTCTCATCATTTTTTCACGAGGATAAAACTAAAAGAAATGCATTGCAGTTATAGTAGCTGTGAATAAGTAAATTCATTTTTAGCAAGATACTATTAGCTTTTCTACCTATACACTGGTAAGGCGGTAAATAAATCTTTACTGTGACAGGTAAAAGGATAGAAGCCATGAACTTCTGATTATAGGTCACTTTTTTACCACTTTCATGAAGCACACTTGGATTTTGTTCCAATTTGAATTAGTTATTAAGGTGCTTCATGCATTCCTGGTAAATGTCTTCATTCAAACATTTGATATGGTCCACATGTACACTAGAGAGCCACCTTTAACGCAGGATACAGCATTAGCTATTCAAATGAAGCAGCTCGTGTTACATCAAAGTGCCATAACCTTCAAAATGATGGAAACACTCAATAGGAGGCACTCGTTCCATGCTGGCAGGCAGCGCAATTACTGCACCACACGGTTGGGGATGGAGGGTGCAACCTAGCACAAATAACACTTAAAACTTCCTGTCTCCTCGCTGTCTGCTGCTGCAGCTTTCTTTCAGCTAAACACAATCTAAGAAACTCTCTATGTTAACTGGTTTGAATAGAGAAGGGTTGTGAAGGGTTCACTGGCAGAAAAACTCAAAGGCATGAATTTTGGATTTTGGGGGACTGGGGAAATTGAGGGCAAGGCGAGTTTATTTGGAGAGCACCTTTCAACAACAATTCTGCATCACATAAGGCATAAAAGGCATTTAGACAAGATATAAAAGAAGAAGGAACTTTCCCTCTCAGAAACTGTTGTTACAGTGCTCTTGAGCAAAACAAATGCAAGCTCGCATCTTTCAGCAATGCAGCTTACTGACCAACACTACGAACAGATTTCTTCTAAAATGCAACATTCATTCTGTTCGTTCCCTGGATAACAAAGGGTAAAGCAGTATTCAGTGATTTCTTTCTTGTTTGTTTATCATTTTTTGTTATGTTTTGTCAGAAATATCTGGCTCTGTACCAGCTCAGCACTCCTCCATGTTTCCTAGATAGTCATTTTTGTGTGTCTGTCGTATATTTTAGACCTTTCTTCTTGTGAAAACATTTCCCTGCTCCTGCAGCCCAGACCGGTAAAGGTGCAGGTTATAAAACCAAAACAATGAGCTGAAAGAGGCCAAAATTATATTACTGCTGCACTATTTACATTACTGCTGCTGTCGTTATTATGCTGTGTTATCTCTCATATTGCACTATTGACATTTGCTGCTGTTGTCACCATTATGCTGCATTATCTCTCATATTGTACCATTTACGTTATCACCTTATCCACTAAGCCACTTTAGATTTCACTTTGTACTTTGTACCAGTTGTATATGCTGTTTTTTTTTTTTAAGACTTTACTTTAACAGTTGTATATAGTTTTTGTATATACCTCTTTTTTATAGTTATATGCTTTATATTTTTATCTTCTGCTGCTGCAACGCCCAAATTTCACCTATGGGGGATCAATAAAGAATGATTATTTTATCTTATTTTATCTTATCTTATCTTAAAAGATCCAGAGCTGGGTGGCAGTTCTTTCTGAGATTGTCATTATGAACAATCCTTTTCACTTTACTTAGAATAATTTGACCTATTTGTGATAAAAAGTATATATATTGATTAGTGCAGCTTAAAAAAAAATAGGTCATGAAAAGGGATGATACTCATGGCAGCTAAAGTCCACTTCAGGATTTGGCTGACCCTACTCATTGGATCCTCCTGTGCTGAACAGCTAATAGAATTACTCATCCATTTTCTGTGGAAGCATTGTGAAGATTAATGGCAGGTATTAAGTCTATAGCCATGTCATACTTTAGCTCTTTAAGTTCCTTTGAACATAAAAAATTGGCCATGGAGAATAACATTATCACATCAGCTCCTAATCACACCTGTTCATTGCTGTCTGACAGCCATTATTGTGACTCGACGACCATTGTTCTTCTTATTGAAAACGTGGTCGTACAGTCTGTAGACTTTGCCGCTCCTTCACTTTTATAAACTCCCTCCTTTCCTTTCTGGTATTAATGTAGAGCAATATTATTTTGGTGGAATGGTTAAGCGTGTCATTTATTCATTACCTGGCCAATCCCCGCCAGGCTGAACCTCCGAGCCGTCAGGCGTACCCACAAGCTGAGGCTGTAATAAGGTTTTAAGAGTCTGTCATTAATAATGCTGCACTGACACAACGCAAGGCTGATCTATACTGGTATGTGGGTTTGTGGGCCGCCATCATTAGGCAGGGCGGCTGGCAAGGCGGTTGACTCCCTCCTCCCTCTCTCCTCAGTGAGCAATTGGCTTTTTCCTTTTTAGCTTTCAGCTGCTGTGAGTCCCCTACGAGTCTGTCAATCACCTGGCTGACAGCTCATCTTCCCGGTAGCTGATGTCATCTCACTCTGTTGTTCACTTAAAGCCCCCGTGGACAGCTCGCTATTAGACTGATGCACAGGACAGATTAATGGCTTAAGTAGCGTGAAGATGCTTCCCAATGCACAGGCATGAGGCTCAATCTGATGTTCAAGCCCTGCTGGGACGCAACACATCCAGCGCGGTTTATTTGATTTCACAGAGAGTGAAAAGAGTAAATTGCTTAAATTTTGTTGCTTGTTATCATCAGAACCTAGAAGATAAAAGTATTTCTCTAACACAGTCACTCATTCTGTCAAATTTAGCACAAATCTTAACCAAATTTCCAGAAAATCTGCAAAAGCCAAATTATTTCATTTGATTAATTATTTAGAATTGGGTCCATTTAGTTAAACAGTTGGTGGCATTAATTCTCCAGTCGGTGCCATTAAACCATTGCAGAAAAAGAAGAGCAAGAACATGACATGATTAATAGAGTGTTAGTCAAACCTCAAATATGAAACAGCATGATAAAATAAATAAAATGCATTTTTGTGTATTTCATCTATTAATCTGAGGAACATTGCAGTCTCCTCGTCGCTCGTGTTTTGGGCAACTCACCCAAATTTCTGCACATCAAAAAAGCTAATCGGCCGATCAAATTTCTTGCTTTGGCACAAGTTTGAGAGGGAAAACTGAAACAGAGCAGGACATGTTAGTGTAAAAAAAAAAAAAAAAAAAAAAACAACGTATAAAAGGTGACTGCAATGCAAATGTCTCTACATGACATCCGTGCTTGTTCGCCTCAGTACAGACAGACTTTCAATAATGACAGCCCCCATGAGGCTTTTATAGTGTCCTTTTAGTGCATCTATGATTCATGGAAGCTGGATGAATGATAAAAAAAAAAATTATTAGTTAATGGCTGAGATCATTATGAGCAGAAATAAAATGAGTTTTTCCCAAAGTAAAATGTGTTTGGAACATTTTAGCAATACGGTAACATTCAAATTCAGAAAAAAAAAAAAAAAAAAAACATCCAGAGAGTTTCGTAGAAATTACATTCAGATTCTACTAATTTGTTTTTCCTGATACACTTTGAAGGAAATGTAATTGCTGCCTGGAATATGTTCTCTTGCAAATATGTCATTTTCTCTCTGGCTCTCAAAACACTTTTAGTTAAAAGTTTGGACTGTAGTTTGCACTGATTAAAAACACGTACTACAGTTTCTCTCAAAACCTTCTTGCTGCTGCAGGTTAGTAGTATGTAAATTGAATCTCGAGAAGACGAGGTTGCAAAATCACAGATGTGTTCCTGGTACATAACTGGGAGTTGGCGTGCTATTCACATTTAAGGCATTTAAGTGTAAAATATGAAAAAGAAAACGCCAGGAAGAAATGAGTTCAACAAAAAGCGAGGAGGATGAAGCAGTGAGATAATCAGTGGAACAGGTGTACCTGACACCAGATCAGCGTGTGGTTAGCAGGTACTCCATGGTATGAATGATTGACCTCGGCTCATGAATAATTATAGTGTGTGAAGCTGGGGAGAGAGCGTCTCAAGTCTACCCACTTCTCTTTCTCTTTTATTTCATTGTCATATTTGGGTCACATATTGTTCTGTTGCACTCCGCTGGTATTCTGTCTCTGTTTCTTCTCTTTTTGTTTCTCTCTTTCCCCCATTCTTATTATCTGTGTTTCTGTCACTCTGCCCCTCTGTGTCATTTTTTTCTCTCTCACATATCTCTCTGTCTCCCAATCTTTTTTTTTTTGTTTACCCCCCCGCCCCCTCATACAGCCCACCAGGGTGTCTGTCCTGGTTGTCAACGTTGCACAAACTGAAGAACTGGTACATTTGTTATAAGTCCATTGTCAGCCACTGAGCAAAGCGCTGAGTTCAAAGTGAGCCCCATTCAATAGCACAGATCTCCCATAGAGCCAGCGCTCTCGCAACGCACCGCCGGCCAGACTCCCGCTCGGCCGGAGCCCTCATCAGTCGAACCTGCTTTTCATGCAACATCAGAGCTGTCAGTCGATCGAGCCGCCGAGGGTAGAAACTGGCCAAAGTTGTGCAGCAACAATCTCATAGCACACAACACAACCTCCAAAACATGACAACAAAACTCTGATATAAAGGCAAGCACAGGGATGGCATAACTACTCTCACTTCTTCATTGTAGGCATTTCACTGATGCTGTGAGTGCGGTGATAGAATAAGCTTAAAGTTTTAGGTCAGCAACATCAAACAGCCGGCAGCACCATAACAGTGTTGGGGGGGAAGCCGCACAGTTTTAACCGAAGATGACTGGGCATGCAGCTGAAGTGCACACTTTCTGCAACATACAGTAACACGAGCTGAAGCTCAGCTGCCCATAAGAGCCCCAGTCCTCTTCTGTTTCACCAGCAAATATGCTGCTCTGAGGCTGCTGAGAGGTGAAACTTTGTCCCTAAAACACATGTGTATCATCAGGATGTAACATTTAGTTCATTGCAAAAAATAATTTTTAGGAGGAATTTTTCAGATTTACCTGTCTTTGTCCAAACCTCAACCAGCCTCAATTTTAAGTATTTCAAAAAAAAAAAAAAAAAAAGGATTTTATTTTTTCTAACAGGAAATATTTCCATGACTTCAGGTCCAGCTCGCTAAAGTTGCTGCAAAGGTTTGTCGCTTTAAATGTACACAAATAGATGATAACAATGAGACAGCAATTGCAGGACAGTTGATTTTCCCTGCTGTAAAGTTGCAGCTTCTGAATCTCTCTCTTTGACTTTGAGGGACTTAGACAAAATTGCATCTGACAAAAGAGCAGGTATGATTTTTTTTTTTAACCAATTCTACCCATTTTACAGTACAATGCGTGCTCAGTTTTGCAGCAGTACGCACAGCTTTCAGCCATCCAGCCTCCCACTCCTGAGCGGTCGACACCAGCTCCTCTTGCCTGGTTTCCTTCACCTCCCACGACCCCACTCGCAGCATCTGTACATTAACAATCAAGCTGCTCACTGTTAGTAATTGCAAAGGAAGCGCGCATCTCAATTCTCACTCGAGTGTAAACAATCTGGACGCGGCGGCGGCACTTGATGCTGGACATGCTGCTTGTCTCGGTGCTTGTTGCTGTTCACGATCGGTTCAGGAAACAGGAAATCGTGTACTAATGATTGTCTTTGAACGGCCCTCACACACTGTGATTGCAGAGTGAGGGGACGCTGCCACAGAGTTAGGTTGATATTTGTTCCTCATCTTGGAGCAAGATTTTAATCTCTAGTCACTTTTCTTTTCTGCTACAAAAAATACAAGTTTAGGTGAATTGTTTTAGGTTACTGGAAAATGCATTAAACGTGGAATCAAAACAACTGAATGCATTAATTAAAAAGTATCACAGATGTACAAAAATGTGAAATGTTAATTTGTATGAAGTAAGATCGACAAAGGTTGTATTTTGATCAACATTATGTCGCAAATTAATCATTTCATATTTTGCAGGTCAATGCTAATTAACTCGCACAAGTCAACTTCTGATGCTAGTAATGCTAGCACTAGCACTAAAGTACAATTTTATTAAATGAATATTGGATAAACACATTATTGACTTTACCTGTGATGCTTCTCCTGAGCCGGCAGCTCCACCCAGTCCACTGCAGTCAGCCATTTTTTTTAAGATTACAAATACTAGTTAAAATCATGTACACACGTTTTTGATTGCGATCTTACTTCACACTGTTACACTGTTTAGCTACACCTGATCCAAGTTCTCTATTTATGATTTTTCACCAAATTAGCTCAGACATTGGATCATGTGAATAACAGTGTGAAAAACAGTTAACATCAATCTTCACTCTACTTTACATTTGCTCTTCTTTATATTCAAATACCAGTGCTTATATTACAGCAGTTTCGAATCTTACTCTAATCGCTTGTCATTTCTGAGACATTTAAGAGATTGTTTTTGTAGCTGGCTGTTCCACCTCCCTCTCCTTCTACACCTCCCACATAAGAATCCTACATAGACTACACTAAATGCAAATGAATGAATCTGGCTCGGAGGACTTCATTTGAGACTCGCCGCAGTAGTGTTACAACTTGTGCAAACTGAGAGCAGTTGGACCCATTTCTTTCTCTTCCACTTCAAGTGACTGAATAAGAAGTGCTACAATTTGGCATTTGGATTCTTTGGTGCTTCTTCTTTTGCTTTTGTTTATGCTGATTCGAGATGTTAATCTCACTTCGTGCATTCTTCGGAGGAGCAATGAGATAACTAACTGAAAAAATAAATCAGAGGAATTGCAAATTGTGTCATTTTTTTCCAGCGGCATTTTATGTTTACGTTTCTTTTTAAATTTACTCAATTGACCCCCAACTCTTTGTGCCTCCATCTTGTGTCACTCTCTTGACCTTTGAAACTTTGGACGTGCCTGAGGTTTAAGGGAATGTGGCACTTAAAATGTGAGGTGTTCACTCACAAAGTCACAGAGGACAACTTTGATGTAAGAGACACTGAGGATTTGAGGTGTGTGTGTGTGTGTGTGTGTGTGTGTGTGTGTGTGTGTGTGTGTGTGTGTGTTAAAAACAAAGTCAATTACTCATTACATATTACTACATTGTTTTGCTATAGCTATGAAGACACAACATGTAAATAAGACAACTTTGGAGTTACAGGAAATACCTTTTTTGTAATCCTTTACACTACTTGTTACTGGAAACAGTAATCACATCACCACCAGTGTTGGGCAGGGTTGAGGTTGTGTGATACAGATGGCCACAGAGGACTTTCCCCTCAGGTGGACACAGCTGACAGGAGGCCTGAAAGAATCCACTGCCGGCATGAAACTCTCTCACTCTATTTCATGTGTGCTCTCTCTGCCATTTTCCCCTCTCTTTCAGCACCTCCCTTTACGCTCTCTCTCACTCACTCTTTGTTTCCATCGCTCTGTTTCTGTTTGTGTCCCTTTCTCTATCACCTCGCAGCTTTACTCCCTGTGCCTCCTCCTCCTTATTCCTCTTGCCGTTCAAGCGTTCCTCTGTTTCTTTCCATCACATATGTCCCCCTTCTCTCTCTCAATATATCGGCCTCTATTTCCCTCCGCTCTGTTGCTTTGTTTCCTTCCTGTCTTTCTCTCATCTGATTTCACTCTTCTTTGTTTTCTCTCTGACAAGATATATGTTTGCCCTCCCAGCCTCACTCACACGTACGCCACACACACATACACACGCACCGGTGCACACATCCACCTTCTCTTTTTCTGTCCATCTTATCTGGATCTCGACCAGCCTGGCAGTTCTGGCCCGTTGCTTGCCCTCCTCGGGGGAACACAGCTGAGCAGAGAGAAAAGAGAAGCAACGGCTGAAGTCCAGCCTCCTTAGCCTGACCGTATACACACACACACACGCACACACACACTGTCATATCCTCATATACTATTACTGTGTGGGGTTATACATGAGTATTAGGTCCTTTCAATTTGACTAAGTTGCTATTCTCATGAGTGCGTTTCCTGATGAATCACAGTTTTTGCTGTGCTGCAAATTAAGTCGTTTTTCTACTAATGCAACTGAGATTGTATGGGATGAACAATTTGAACAAACTGGCCTTGCAGAGATTTCGAGGTGTACAGGGCACTGGCATGAGAAGGCAGTGATGTGCCTCAGCCCTCCCATTAGTGGTGAAAGAGCAGACAGCTCCCTTCTAACAGGTGACATTTGGTAGTGAAGGAAAGGCCGCTCGGCAGATCGCTTGCAGACAAATTCGGAAAGACCTTGACTTAAATTGGCAGACAAGCAAGGCGCCATGAAAAAGTTTGGATGCTCTCTAACTGCAAATGAAGTGAGACTATGAGCTTTTGCAAATTAATACATGTTGCTGAGACAGAGCCTATTCTGCTAAACTTTTGTTTGTGTGTATGAAGGCAAGGAAACCCAGTCTAGCAGGTGTTCAGACAGAAAGAAAAGCCAATAATTGCTCTCATGTTCTTTATTCAAAATCATCATCTGATGTCTGAGGGTGCAAGGTTTTGCTAAATAAACTTCCTTCATCCTCCAGTTCTTTCTGTCCTTTCCTTCCTCCTTCCTTCCTTGTTGGACCCTCTGATGAAACATTGGTGAGTTATTTTGGACACAACTTTCAACTTATTCTATCAGGAATATTAGCAGGCTAATATTAGCAAATACAAATTTAGTATTTCAGTGAGACATGTTTGGTATTTCCTGCTTTTTTGGTCTCGTGTCTCATTCAAGTTGTCTAATGACGATGTTTTTAAATTACCGCTATGGTCACACTATTCAGAAAACTTAGTTGTCTGACCTTTTGATTTACACTCATGTCCTTTATCCAACATTATCGTTAACATTCATTGGTATAAAGTTTTGAGGGAAAGCTTCTTTTTCTGAATAATTTCAGAATAATTAACTCAGACATTTTCTGGAAAGACCTATTTGGTACTAATACTAATAGGGAAAATGGAAACTGAGGTAAACTGGTATACTTTCAATTAATTAACTGCTTGTGTAACCAAGGAGTGTTTCTGTTTTTCAGTGCACAACAGGACAATTGAACATGCAAAAAATTTGTCTACAGGAAAATATACAATTCAATATATTTGGCTAAAGGCTACATTTCTTATAATAACTGAATAACAAATGAATCTTTGCTTGGGTTTACGTGGAGCTTTTCTTTCTGAGAAATTTCTAATGGAATCACGAGGACCTTATTTGGAAAGTATGACCATATGACAAACATATAGACATGTTTTCCATCTTATACCACACGGTATAAAAACACACATCTATGCAATGCCATTCTCCGGCAAGTGATCTACCTTTTCTATCTGTTTGAATGGTCTTAACGGAGGCTTTGTTACTGCTTATCAAACTCACAGTTCTTAACAAGGCATTACCACGGCCACAGCGATCACAGCGGAAAACCTGCCCACTATCAGAAGCCTGAAGGGCAAACACTAACCTCAAGTGTGTACAGAACGAGCGTGATGTGAACACACGCACACACGTAGTACGTGCACATGCAACTACTTATAAAACACACGCGCATACACACAAACACGAATGCACCTACTCACACATGCCAGCAGCGGCAGTGGGCGGTCCCCAGTGAGGCAGAAACACACTAATGGATAATGACAGGGTTTGACAGCAGGAGAGTGAGCTGAGTCACTCTGGGCGCGCAGGCAATGAATAAAAGAACGGGAGTGCTGTCTGGATATCCCTCACTGACTGGATTTCCTTTGATACCATACTGCTCCTGCCAGTCTCCCTTGGTAATCCTGCTCATTACACTGTGCTGTCCCTCTATTGTGAGACTGGCAGCAGCAGCCAGTATGAGAGCAGAACAGGAGGGCCAAAAAGCCGTCCTCGCTGGCTCGCCAGCTTCAGAGAGTGGCTCTAACCAGTACTTTTGTCTTCTTGCCTGCATCTTGATGATAGCTCGAGCGTTCAGCTTTTGCTGTAGACCTCTCTTACCCTCCTTGGCTGACATGCAAACATAAACTCTCATAAATGAAGACGCCTCAACTTCCATGACCAGACCTCCAAGACTGTCCAAGACTTGAAGCTGGGTGTCCCAAGTCCCAACAAGTATCTGTAAAATGTTCGCTTCCAAATTGTCACAAATTTCACCATAATTAACTTCGTAATTTATCATGTTTGGTGTAACTCTTTCTTACCATACCCAGTGTAAAAACATAAACACCACGTGTGTCTGTACGTGTCTCAGCCAATCACAGTGTCATTGTCAAGGCTGGCGCTCGTGTGTGAGCGTCATAGGCGTCAACGCTCACTGCTCCTCCTGACAGAACCTGTCAGTATGCTAATGATTAGCTTTTCGTTTTATACATCCATGGTTAACTGAAGAGAGGATCTTTTCTAAAGAGCTCCAGGAGACTTACTCCTTCATCTGTAAAGCACTGGGCAATGGAAATGCTGCGTTCATGGCGTCCGCGGTGTTTAAAGGTGTGCTGAAATAATTGTCTTCCCTCCTGGTGAAAACACCTGGGGGGTGTGTGTGAGCATAAACATGTGTACAAGTATGAAGGCGCAGTATGCTCATGGTCATGATAATATGGTCAGCCTAAAGTCAGCATGTCAGCTTCTATTGTCCAATATGTAAGACAACGCAAGCGCTGTTGAAGGGTGTTTTTTTTTGTGTTGAACGATTTTTTTTTTCTTCCCTCAAAACTACAGACTGTTGCTGTTTTGCTCCTGTCTCATCTGCTAATGCAAAGATTCACCCTTTTCACATTGGAGGCTGCAGTGAATCTATACTGTTCAGTGAAAGGAACCAATTAAAAAAGTTCCATGAAACGTGCCAGTCATATCATCCTACTGCTTTTTGATTGTGGTTAGTGCTGTTTGACAGGCGAGCTTTCAGATAAAAAATTACTTGCTGTTTCGCTTCTTGCATCAGCTGATAACAGGACGATTGGCTGTCTGAAAAATATCAGTGTGAAAGCTGCCAGTCATATCATCCTCTTGTCTTTGGATGCATCTGCCTCACTGAGTTAGGTCCAATTAAAACCATCATCAAGCCCCAGCTCGAGCCAGCGTTGGCTCGTTGTTCACAAGGAGGCAGTTTGGCCAAAATCATCAGACACAGACCTCAGACACAAACAGCTCTGACAAAAGGCCAGATGTCTAGTTTGTCTGATTAACCCACAACTTCTTTAGCTTGTCAACTTGTGAAATCTATTCCAGGAATATCTGACTTGCATCCCCCCCCCCCTCACTCTGGTCGGACATGTTAAATGTTGAGCTCTCTCTGTCAGTGTCACATTGACACGTAAATGCTATTCCAATTATTCTGCGCCCTCTCTGCTCGCTGTCAAATTACCAGCACTGGGAGCGGAGCATGGCGCTCGCTGCACCTCTCTGGCATTTTCCCTGACAGGGAGAAGAAAGGAGCCTGAGATAGCAGAACGAGGGAGGGCTCGGGGCTCAATGAGCACTTTAAATGCTGAAGCCAGGTAATCAGACAGAGTCAGTGAGACCAGGAGAGAACTGTGATCGAACACGTTTTGCTATGGATGGTTTTCAGCTTATTTGCCAAGCAAGACTGTAGTTTATGAATACCTGACCAGGTGCTTCACAAAATAGAAAAAAAAAAACATTTGCAAACTGAATTCATGCTCCCTTATAAACAGCTGTTTGTTGCAGCTGGTTTTTTTACTCAGTCGGTAGCAATAAGCAGACTTAGTTGAATAGGATGTGACCTGAAGGCTGATAATTTGGACCCTCAACTGGCCATAAAGAACATCCAGAGACATAAAACACAACTTAAGGAACAAGAGAAACAGGAATGTGATGAGCTTGTTCAATATAACCTGCGCAATATAAAAGCAAAGTTTATGCAATTCAGCTGCACATTTTTGATAATATTCATCCTTTAATTCAGTTGCAGCTTGATTTTTCTGTTTCTGTGTCCTCCACAATAGGCAGAGCAGGGAGCTGGCAGTCAGCAGCATGTGAGCTGCAGCAAAAACCAAACTGTGTTTCTTAAATGACACGTCAGCTCTGGGGACCTTCGGGCAACAGCCACCTGACGTGTGTAAGAGTTATTTCAGGCATAAGGGAGTGTCAGTCAGCGCGACAGCCCTTTGCAGAAATCACACACGCGCGCACACACATGCACACACCTCTCATTAGCACAGAGCTGTAGAGGGGTTGAGTAAGTGCTGCTCTGTTCAGATGTTCACACACACTTCACTGCCTGTCAGAGCCCAACCACACAGAGCACTGTGGGACGAGAGGCTTCTGTGAGGAAAAAAAAAGTGTCTAAGAGGGAAACTTTTGCCATCATTATTTCCATCATTATTACCACGCGAAGCTTTAAGATAGGAAGAAGCCTGTTGAAGTCCCAGGAGTCATAACAGTAGAGATTTTGCAGGCGTGTTGTTGTGTTTATTCTTTGGTGCAATTTTTATTGTTTTGCCGCTTATCAAGAATGTAGCAGGGGAGCGACGCAGAGGGCACGGACGGGAGCAAGAGGAAATTATAGGTTGGAGACTGGAGGCCAGAGGTGATGTGCTGGAGAGGAGAGAAGTGGAGGGGAGAGAAGAGATAAGACACTTGGGGGTGGGTGGAGCAAAAGACCAGCATCTGGAGGGAGAAAGAATGATAATGGGTGGAATGTAGAGGATAGCAGAGGCGAGACCAGAGGCGACTAAGAAGAAAACAGGAAAGTGCTCAAGGCTAATCAGGAGTTGTTCTCAAGGCCTGGAATGGTCTTGTTTGTGGGCTGGTTGGAGCCCAGAGGTGAGCTGGCAGGCATGTTAAGAATGCATGGCCTCAAGGCCTCCGACAGAGGAATAAGGTTTCTTGGAGGAGTGACCTCAGGTGCTGGTCCTGTTCGTACTGACTCCTGATGTGCATTTGCTTATGACAGCTCATCAGTAGGAGCCATTTGCAATTCAGTGTCAAAGAGACTTGTTTCTGTGAGCTAGATTCATTTTAGTGAAGAGGGTTACGTGTCAGTTTTACGAGCACTATGTGTGTAACCCCAGAGGACCGTTCATACCGGATTAAAGAACATTGTGATTTCACTCAAATGACTGCTTGTTGACCACATCTGCAAGCCAACGATCAATTCTTCATCCCATATGTTGGCCCTCGCTTAACAAGAACAGCTGCTAAAAACCACTAAAAAGGAATTCCCCAAACATTCATTGCTAAACCACAGGGGAGCCACTGCATCTCATTATCACTATGAGGTGACACCTGCTTAGTTTGACAGGCTGCTGGCAATCACTTTACATCTCAGTTGCAACTCCAGAATTACATTGTTTTTAGAAAGTGACAAGGTAATTTGCTTCCTCAGAAAGTTCACTTTCTAAACTAAAAAAAAAAAAGAAAAGAAAAACAGCGTTGACAGATAAAGTTTGTAGTGGGTTACAATTCTATGTGTCTCTATAGAGAAGAAATTACATGACCAGTCATAGTGAAACTAATCTTGTGTAAACAGAGCTTAAGCCCTGTTAGCAAAGAACTAATATTTGCCAGGATGGTTCAGTGGTCTGTGAAATCTACAGAGATTCTCAGTGACTCTGCTTGTTGTGAATCTGCTCTCTAGAAATTGTAAAGTACAACTCTTAAATTATTACTAGTACTCATTTTTTTGTGATTTTTTTTGGGGGGGATGCTATAACTTTTTCGCCATCTTCCTTTCTATCTTTCTTCTTTCAGCAGCAGTTTGGTATCTATAAGCTTCAATTTGAAATTTTGGTACAAAAACTAAACCAGTTTTTCTCAGAAATTGTTGTTCTGAGTCTTTCCTGGATGAACCTACCCAATCATGATACTATCACCTGTTACCAATGAACCTGTTTACCTGTGGAATGATCCAAACAGGTGTTTTTGGATCAGTCCACAACTTTCAGTCTTTTGTTGCTCCTGTCACAACTTGTTTGAAATATGTTGCTGCCATCAAATTCAGAATAAGCAGATATCTACAAAAACCAGTGAAGCCGATTAGGTGAAACATTAAATATATTGTATTTGTTTTAAAGTGAGTTTATGTCAGAAAGGGCTAGGACATGATGACATTCTGTTTTATTTATGCTTTACACAGCCTCACAACTTTTTTACAATCAAAGTTATATATTGACTTATAATTTAATAAAATACAGGAATATAGACAGTTTTTCACTGATTGCATTTGGTTTCAAACTAATTTTAATCCCTTTTCTGCATATCCATGTGTTGGACTGACATGAACTGCAGGCGGAGGGTGAATGCTGACGCTTTAGTATTCACCCGCGGTCCCTGTGCTTTACTCACATGTCTGGACTCATCAGTCGCTGCTGTAATCAGTAGTGCTCTGACAGGAAAACAAGGGGTGTGTGGGAGAACGTGAAGCTAACTCAAATGAGAGGCCAGGGTAAACAGTGACAGGGCCAATTCCAGTTCCCAATCTCACTGCAAATAGAGGTGAACAGGGGAGCACAGAGACTTAACGAAGACATAGCAGCATCTGATCACAGCACCTCTGCGCCTCGCCGCCAGTGTACCAACAGGTCACGATAAAAGGATTTGGCATTGACTTTAATCTAGAAGAAATAAAAAAAAAATGTGGGGAAAAAAAAAAAGACTTAAAAGTGGTCATCAAACAACTCATTTAATCCTTTCCAAAGCCAAAGTACAAAGGCTAAAATGGCTTTGTGAAAAGAAAAAAAAATGAGAAAGTACAGCAGTAGGGATGTGCAGTTGTGTTTCCAGTGATTTTATTTGCTTAAAAATCAAAGACAAATAATGGTAGATAATAAAAACAGAAGTTTCACTGTCAAGGTAATCCAACCCATTTTGGCCAATTTCAGACAGGTGCTTTTTCAGTTATAGCAAATAATAATACTATTATTCTCTTTATCATTTATGAGATGCAAATGTTCTTTTGAGATACGACTCAACTGTTTTGTGGTTTGCCAGTTTTTATTGAGATGAAGGTTTCTGGGGGGGTTTTTTTAGGTTTTTTTTTCATCTGTTTCTCTTCAGGTAAATGTTGCCTTGGTTATGTGTTTCCTGACCAGCTGAATAAGCAAGTTTTCAAACCTTTCGTAGTTTTTTATTTGCTACCTATTTATTCATTTACAGTGTGACACAAAGCTTATGCTTAGGAAGTCATGAACATTACATGACTGTCCAGTATGAGTAGGAGGTGGGGAAGGAGAGTAAAGACAGTCGAGTGAGTGGTCAGTCCATTACAATTGCTTTCCATGTTTGGAAAGAGGAGGTTATCTCAAGCAAATAGGAGAGGGAAATCAGTTGGACAAGTCAGTTTTTTTAGGACCTTGTTTCTATTTGTGTTACTGAGCTTGGAGAAAAAGCAACAGCTCCATGTGACATGACTGATGGGATGACTGCGCAGTACAGCGGGAAGATTTGTGGTCGTGCTGGCTGTTCTTTATTCACAGATGATTGAATGTTGTTGTTGACAGCCCTTGTTGATGTCGATGGTGTGTTGGTTGTAAATGAGGTCACTGTTTAAGGTGATGCCAAGACATGGGCGCTGGAAAATTGGGGGTGTGTTGTGGGGAAGCTGATGAGCATTTGCTTTCTTTCTGAGACCTTTAGGTAAAAAAAAAAAAAGGCCTATATGGATTTTTAAAATTATTTTTCATTAATAGGCAAGGAGTTAATAAAGACCCCAAGAATGGGTCTGACATTTGCATATTTAAAGTGTGACGTGATAGAAGATGTGCACTTACAGTGATTGGTGATGACACTGGGGGGAAATGTGTTTTCAATCTTACCTGCCTTTGGTCTATTGCTTGAATATGACTGAAAACAGAGGTGAAATCAATGAAGTGAATTCTAGTGTGTTTTCTGAGACTGTCAAGGTTTTGAAGGAGTGAATGCACATGTCATGTCGAATCAAGTCGATTTTATTTATATGGACCAACATTACAAATCACGAATTTTTGTCCAGCATATAACACCACATCATCAAATCAGATAACGAAAAACTCCCCAAAAGAACTTTTAATGTGGAAAAAATATTAATGACTGAATTAGAAAATATGCATTTCTTTAAAAAAACTTCAAGGTGGACGTTAACTGCGACGCCCAAGATGTATTTTGGTGAGAAACATCCAATATAAATAAATAAAATAAATAAAATATTTGTTTTGTGCACCTCTAGGAGCAGGTGGAAGCTAAAGATGACAGTGCTGAGAAAGCTGGAAACACAATCTGCCGCTTACATCATTTTACTTTCAAACTGTGGTTCAAATGCTGGTGAAATCCACAACTGTGGTTTTGTTCTCAACTGTGACAACAAAGCGTTCTGAATTCCCTCTGCTCAAGGCTCATGGGTATTGCAGTATTTCGACCTTAGTGTTTAGGAAAAGGTCAAATGGGTTCTACAGAATGAGGAAAAACACACTGGGGAAGCCACTGGCCTAAATGTTTGTGTCTGTTAGCAGCACATGACATGTTGTTACGCTATTATTTAATGTGATGTGTTCAACTGGAGCTGCTTCATCCCAAGAATTTTCAATTTCAAATTCCCGGTTTGGGACAATAAAGTCAATCTATCTATGAAAAGGCTTTTGAAAATTCAACTCAATCCTAAATTCAGTTCATTGTACTTTCATTTCATCATGTCCACAGTATGCCATGTAAAACCATCGCATGGCAAATTAATTTGAATGGGCAATATAATTATTCTGTAGCTAAAATAGATACATGGCTAAAACATGGCTCAGTTTTGGACCAAGTGACTCTTGTGGAAGGGCAGATTTGGGCTTATTATTAGCCTACCTTAGAATATTACTTTCAGATGCAGTACATGTCACTGCCAGATCTTTTTCAGTCTACATCCTCCTATTTCTTAGACTAAAGTCCATAAAGTTTGCCAGAACTGCGGCTCTCTTCACAGTGTGTCTGTCTTCTCTTCCCTTTTGAGTAGTTGAGTCAGTACTCAGGGTATAGATACATGAAGAGCACATCACTCCTCTCATGTCATCATCAGCTCTGTTGAATCCTCTTCTTTATCTAGTCTCGCCTGTGCAAGTTCCACCACAGCGTACAGCAGCTCCGCCTGCAGACTTTGTGACTGTGTGAGCTCAAAAAATTTCAAGCTTCTAAAACAGAAAAAAACTTTAGAAAAACCTCTGCTTAATCTGTGCGGACTCGACTTGAATTCTATCGGCTTCCCATTGTCGCTGGCAAGGGAGCGGCTCACAAAGGGAGTGTCTACTCTCTGTGCCTCGGTCAAGTGCTCTGTAGCATCTGAACAAGATATGTGCCAATTAAAGCCTCCTGCACCTCGTCTCGGCCGAGATAATTCACTTAACCCTGGGCTCGGAGCTGACAGGTAGCATTTGTTTACACATCCCTTCTCGTGCAAGCTGCCAGGCCCCGTCCTCTGCATGATATTACAACAAGCCGCCTCCCACCACAGCCCCACATACAGCTCTCTGACTCTCTGTTTCCATGGAAATCTGCCCTAGGAAGTCTGTGCATCTCCTAACCTTGAAAGTACCCCAAGTAGGATCGACTCTGAGAATATATTGTTGTCAAAATGAATTGTCATAACGGTAATCAGTGCCACATTTGATACCCCCTTTCGGCAGCTTCCTATCGGTGTAGTTCATTATTTCCCCTCCTGCTGTGTTCAGTGCCCAACGTTACCAGCGTGAGCGAAAGAATTGAAGATTGCACAGAAAAAGAAGGCCAATATTGGAGCAAATTAAAACATGAGGCGGATTATTATAGTCTCCAACTTTATCACCCCGCAGAGGCAGTTTCTCTTTATCTTTAAAAGCAGTTTCGCACTTTTTGTCTCTGTAAGTTGGGTTTTATTTCTAAAGCGCTATACAGGATCCAGTATGTCAATTTAGAGGGGGAAAATCCCATTGCCTCATATTCAACATTTAATTAATCTGAGATAAAGCAGCTCTTTGTTCATTCTTTCTTCTTCATAGACGTCAAATGGTCAGTGCTTACTCCAATAAAATCTTTGGAATAAAACCTTTTTATACATTTTCAAAATATATCTTAACATATCCAGAAGCATCCTTAACTAATTCACAAATCTAAACATAGGAGTGGCGCTATGATGGAAGTGATGATGCATGAGCTGCTCCCCCTGAGCACGAAAGCAAAGTGCTCTGAAAATAGTGCAAAGGTGTTAATGCGGCACCACAGCCTCACATCATAAATAGTCTTCCACTGAGCTCGGTTTCTACCTCACTGAATGTTGATGTAGCCTTTGTATGCTTAGCCTGTGTTCTGCCACAGACAATTATGAGCCAAAGCATGTGTTATTTATGGTGCATGGAAGGCACACTGATTTAATGTGGTGGGGGACTGAAGAAGGTGTCCTCTTTTTCATTTGAATGGCAACTAATGAGAGAGCACATCCCCGACGATTTACGACTCTTCCCAACACTTGACCTTCACGCGGGGTCAGAGGTGGAAGGGGGGACCCGTACATGGCACTGTGAACATCATGTAATTTATGGATTTCCCTAATATCTCTATCCTCGTGTGCACCCTCTGAGGTGCAGTAAAAAGGAATTGCTCTGAGGAGGTCAGGAGAATGTCATGATGGGGTTTAGGAGGAGGCAGCCACAAATTCAAATTGTCACCGAACAGAAAAATTACCACATATGATATTACATTTCTTATTCAAAGCTGCAATGTGAGCGCAGCACTGATCTACACTAAACAAAGTGTAAATATACAGTTACTGTCAGCACATTTGACATGCCTCATTCTTTGACTTCCCTCATGTCAGACTCATAAATGTACCATAAAGTCACAGCACCATATCACCAAGTGTGGCCTCATTAACTATAATGTAGCTTTGAAGGATCAAAGTCATCTGTGACCTTTACCAACCTCTATTGATGAGCAGAAGGAACTGCAGCGACATGGACAGAAGTTCAAAAAAAAAAAAAACCCTCTATAATTCTAAAGCCTGTAATTATCCCGGGCTTGAAACAAACAACAAACAATACAGACTAATAAGGTGCAATTAGAAGACAGAGCCAGAAACAGAAATGTCAAATGAATACAAAAGCTATCACCATGCAAAACGCAGCAGTAAATGAAACGGTTCTGTCATTTGGCCTGAGAAGAAGACATTTCAGCTGTGATGCTTTATAACCTTTGTAGGTGCCATGTCTTCTGATGCCAGTTGCTTGCTCAGTGTGCTCCAACACGAACAGCCCAGTAGGTGGAGAGTGGGGATTCCAGTGACTCTTATTTGAAAATCAAAAATAATAATAACAAATTGATTAAACAGCCAACACAAAATGACATCAGCACATATATTTCCAACCCCAAAGAGAAGGTAAAAATGTGACCAGAACCTCCTGCATTGGCACTGAATGCTGGCCTTGGCAGTGGTGAGGAAAGTATCCAGATCCTCTACACAAGTAGAAGTTGTAATATCCTAGTGTAAAAAAACCACTCAATTACAAGTAAAAGATCTGTTATAAATTCCCATAGGGAATTATTACCCAACCTGCAGTTCTCCTCGACTCTACTCTTAAAGTTTTACATCATGTTTTAGCAAATTGCCTTGGTTTCAGACCCACAACTTTAGAGTTCTGGTTCAGTCTGAACGTGAACGTAGTGGAGCATTTAGCAGCTAAAGAGTCATACATTTCCCTCAGGAGTTTGCAGAGACCAAAACAGAGCGTAAAGGGCAGAGAACACTGGATTTACATTCACCAGGTGTTCAGAGATGTAACTTCAAATGAATGTTTTTGTTGCTCCTGTCTGTTGCATGTGTAAACATGTGCAACTGTTGGCTACCATGTTCGCCATATCAGCTAAAAACGTGATCAGTATTGTGTTGAAGCATTGTATCTACAGCCCCTAAGTGACTAAAACGTTTTTGCGGGTTAAAGTATAAAAATATTATTGAAGTGAAAATACTCATCTGCAGCAGACTGGCCCCTGTGAGTGTTGTATTTTTTATTAATGTGATGATGATACGTGAATGTAATTAATGTAATCAGCATTTCAGTGCCCGATGATGTCAAGGAAGGGCTCATTTCAGCAATTTTATATACTCTTAAATAGTTTAACCTACAGCAATACATCAGATTTTGTAAGCTGATCAGATAGTTTGGATGTTAAATGTTCCATCTGTAAAGTAAGAAGTGACTAAAGCTGTCAGATAAATGTCTGTGGTAAAAAGTATAGTATTTGCTATAGTGGTATAATGGAGTAGAAGTATAGAGTAGCCTAAAATAGAAAGTGCTTAAGTGAAGTACAAGTACCTCAAAACTGCACTTAAACTGCACATTCACATACCCCAGTGTTTGAGTCCAGTCTATTCCATCACTCATTTCCTCTCACCTCTCCCCTGTCTGCAATAAAGGTAGAAAAACTGGACTCAAGTACAGTACTTGAGTACGGAAATACTTGTCATTTCCACCAGTGGGCATTAGATGTAAATCAGACTTAATTCCTAGTCAGCACAAGAGCCTGTGTAATTGAATTCTAGGCCTCTGATTGGACAGTGTTTCATATTCAGGGATTCAGACTTAGTATGTAAAATTTCAGTTGATCAAATAAGACAAAATGTCTGCTGGCATAAATTTTTTCTAACACTAAATCCTACTGATGTTAGTCTGGTATAGCATCATGATTCCTACTGATGAAACAGTAGGAAGAATCTGTCTGGGTGCCCTGGTCGTTTCATGTACAGGACATTATACATAAACGATTGGATTCAATATGTGATATTGATTCATTTTTGGCCAAACCTGTGCTTTGAGTTGTTACACTCCTAAGAAAGTCTTAACTGATCCAGGCCTTCCTTCACAACACAAGCCAGTCGTCAGATGATGATACACAACTTTTAGATGCTCCATGTTTGGTCTTTACACAGCCTCTGCAAACACGTCTTCAATCGCAAATCACTGATTGCTCACCCATCACCTCCTCCTCCCCAGCAGCTGCTCTCTCCGGCCCAGTCCTGCTGGATTTCAGCACCAACTCAAACATCCTTTTATCTCTTACCACAACAAGTTAGAACATCAATGGACCAGAGCTTAAAGCCCGATACCTCTGTTCTCAAGCGTTTTTCCTCTGATAAACCACACCAGCATGCCAGAGCCCCGTATTCCCACACAGAGTCAAGTGGAGGAGGAGCATGTGTGCAGAGTGCAGGTGTGGGTGGTTTGTTGGGTAGAGAGAGGAGTGCAGCTGGTTGGGGTCACAGTGGCTCAGTGTGCTGAATGACTAATGAAAGGTTTATGGTGGCGCAGCACGACTGCCTAGCCTGAATAGTGGGCTGGAGGAGGACACGCCTTGTCTGGCTTCCAGCACCTTCCTGGCCTGTCTCCGGATAAAACTCAGCATTTAACAAGTTCTCCCAGAACAGAGGGGCCACAATCCTTCACTTAACAAGCTCATTATTTCACATTGTTTTTGTCCTTTGCTCCTCCTCGGCGGCGGTGGCAGGGAAAAAGGATGTTTGATGTGTGTCTGTGTTAGAGAGTTGTACAAGGGTCTTAGAGAGGGAAGGATGATAATGGATCTGCTAATGATGTGGCCCTTGCTTATATGGATCCTCGCAGTAATGCAGGGTCGTCTGCATGAATATTCAGAGGCTTTGTCTCAGAGAGAGAGGAGGATGCTCAAGGTTACTTTAGAGGGCAACAGAGGACAAGGCTCAAGAGCCGAATCTGCTTTTAAATCAGCTTCCGTCATCAGCAAAATTAAAGTGAAATACCTGAGAATCAAAGCAAAGCTTATCACAGAGGCTCTCTTTTGATCTATGCAGTGGATTTTATATGTGTATGAGTTTACCTGAAGAGCTTTAGAGCTTCTAAAAGATGATAGTTTGACATTTTTATTGGCTGGGGATAAAAGCAACTGCAGCTTTATTTGTTGACTGACTGTTTACCTGTTGACTTTATTTGTTTTCTTCCCATTATGGGATGCCTTGTTGTGAATGCTACAGAATACAGTAACAACAAACCTGTGCACAGAATAAACTTCCAATGCTTCTCAACCAACTTCCAAGTTATACCTCGGAAGAAACGTTCACTTTTAGATTATTTCCAAAATTATTTTTGGAAAAAAAATGGGCTTCTATTGTAGCTCTCTACATTTGTATGTATTACCAGGGTGAATTTTCTGCATCGCACAGATGAATCCTCAGTCTTAACAATTTATCACTGTTTCACTGCGCAGCAGTAAAAATCAATAGCATAGTTATACTGAGTGGAATTGACTGAGTGTGAAATTGCAATCAAACAGCAACTATTATTACCCTCCACCAAATAGATACTACACAGACAAATGATGTTTACAAATCCCCCTGAAATTCAGTTTACATTGTTACATTACTTGTTTGAGTTATAGTCTATTATGGAAAAATGTTCCTTGTGAAATGTAATTTTCACTCCCTTCTTGAGAGAGAGTTGCATTTTCAGAGCCAGAATTCATGCACGTTTGTAACAGATGCCATTTGAAGATAAAGCCTAGAGTTATCTCATCAAATCAAGCCATGTCAGATTCATTTTCAAAACAACTAACAAGACACTTGTCGCAAAGTGCTGGACAGGACAACTGGGTGTCAGTGTCAATGGTCAACGCTTGAATCTAATTTACCCTTGCTGCATTTTATTTTTCATGTTCAAGAAACTAAGTATGTGAATTGCATCAAAGATTTTTATCTTGAATTCTGTCAGTGCTTCAGCAGACTGACACAATAATGGGTTTTAAATTCTATTCTGATTAAAGGTGCAACACAGAGTGGGAAAGCCAGAAAGTATTGACATCAACAGCTGTGATAGACTTGTTACAACGGCCAGACAACACACCTCTTAGAAGGAACCAATTAAACCTTTGGAAGATTTCAATTACCACCTTGATGGGGCTTTCAAGATCAATAACTAAGTGTGTATGTTGACAAGATGGTCAGAGCTACAAGGGGCTCGTGGCGCTTCATCTCTTTAGAACAACAGACATTGAAAGACTGGTGCTATTGTTGCGCTTGGATGTGTCTCCCTGGCAATGGCATCTGTGCATGTTGTGATAAATATTCATGCGTTGCACATGCGCCAATGTAAAGTGATATCAAAGATGCGCGTCCTACATGAGCTATCATTAGGGTTAGAAGATCAAATAGCACGGCAGCACCCAAACAAGATTAGAAAATGTCACACGCCACCTCCTTAGCCCACTCCTCTTCCTTTTCCTCCTCCTCCGCCGCCTCCTCCTCCTCCAGCGTCTCGCTCAGAAGAATGAAGACAAGTAAAGATTCAACACACAGAGCCAGACAGCTACACCGAGCTCTCCAGCGCATACTAATCTAAAACAACATTGAATCTGGGTAACGCATTTTATTCCCTCCCCACTGAGGCGTGTTTAAGTGCGAGATAGGGATCTGCAGATCTCATCACTTAGGGAAGGTTGTGGCCTGCATCTACAGCCCCCACCGCCCCCCACCCTCGTGCAGGTTCCTATCACTTCCACCCCCAAATTGGAAGTGACAGGCCACTCAGGCAGAGGTGTCTTCGCTCCCCCCATCAGCCACCATGCAGCCCCACTCAGAGGTGTCAGTCTGATTATATATCAGCAGGATGGGGGGACCTAAGGAAAGGAGATGTCCAGCTGGAGACAGACCACTAAACACGTTGTCTGTCCTGCTGCCGCACATCTGCCAATACACATACCACCTGTCCCCAAGGCTGCCACAAAACCAATCTGTATGTCTCTATCAGTCTCCTGCTGTCCTCTAGTAATTCAACAAACTCCATCTTTCTTTCTGTCCTCTGGTCTGCAAAGTATCTCTTTTTCAAACTTTCTTTGTGCTGATTCGCTCACACTTTTCTCTTATTTCTTTCTATCTTTTCTCCTCCCTAATTAAAACCAATAACATCTAAATTTCCTTTTCTTTCTTCTGCTGTTTTCTCCCCCTCTGTCATGCTCAGTGCTTGCCACCAGGAGCACAACTCATTTACCAACTTTTCATGCTTGTGGCAGCTCATTACACAGATAGAGCTACCTGTCTTCCCTCGGTGGAGTGGTTGATCAGCTGTGGTTTTCCCGTGGATCAAAAGCAGACATGCTAAATGACGGGAAGCGTTAAATTATCGCAGCCTCCTAACTCTCTTCCGCAAGGACAAAAAAAATGCATGTTGTTTACTTAAGTGCTGATTTTCTTGTCTCGTTTCTCTTCTCTTCTCTTTCCCCAGGCGTGAAGCTTGGAAGCACTCCACGGCAGTCCAGAGAGGTACGTGTTTACTCCATTTCTCCCGAAACACAGATACACAGGTTGCTCCCAACTGTTATCTGGTGATTGTCAGCCTTGTACCTCTCAGCGTGTCTGATAGCATCTGTGTAGAGAGGCTGACCTCACACTGTGCATTCAGCCACTCAGACTTCACTGAGTAAACGGTCCCAGTTGAACCAGGCCTGAGTTCCTCACCCCCCCTTTTTTTTTTCATCTTCCAGAGTAGAAGCTTTTCATTAGTTTGCATCCACTCTGGATGAATGGTGAGTCAGCAATTATAGACATACATATGGATATGGACTCATAGGAAGCTAATTTATTCTGTCAGGCTTTTCAAGCATTAGTAGCTACTTGATAACAACTAACTATGATTATGCACCCGTATAACTTTGCACAGGAGCAAGTTTGTGCGGAATTGTTCTCATGACCCTGAACAAAACAGAAATGAAGCTACAGGATTTGAATAAACAGTTAAAGGGGGTACAATGTGTCCTAAATTGCCCCGCAGCAACATAAAAGCATGGAGGATTTGAACCAGGCATTTATTCCCTGCAAGGTTCAGATAGATGAAGAGCGAGCAGAATCATGTTTGACTCCGAGACAGGTTTCTACGTCAGACATGCAGCGCTCGTACTACTGTATCTCCTCTCGGCTGACCCCTGCTTGCTCTCGTCTCTGCTGTGATCGTCAGCACAGATGAGAGACTTACATCGGTGCAAAAACCCCAAAGAACGTGATGTCTGGTGCGTAGGTTGCTGCCCCGTGCTCGCCTTGCACATTAAACAGACAGCAAGAAACCACTCCTTCCCTTTTTCCCCCTCCCTCCAGATGTCCCTGCAGATGAAGGAATATGGCCATTTAAGTCAGAAGGGGGATGAGCCAAGATTCATGATGGTCTCATCACCTTGTCTGTTGTAAAATTAAAATTATACATCCAGTCCATTGGCTTTATGATGCCATTACAGCATTTAATTGAAATAAAATGTCAGAATGCATGATTGCCTTGGGGATCAAATGATGCTAATCAGACAGGCAAGTGTTTATAAGACATTTATATGATATTACAGCTCAGTTTATTGATAGGTCACGGATGGCATTGGGCAGTGTGACATTTGAGTGTAACAAAGTAGACCTTTGTTTGAGGTGTAGTGAAACAGCACCATCAAGTGGCCCATGTGGGTACTGAATGCAATATGTGGAATAAATGTGGTCATTTCTAATAATAAAGCTCAGATTTACCACCTCATTAAGTATAAATTCTATGTTCTATGCACATCTGAAGAAGCAGCTGTTTGTTTTGTTCTAAACACATGTCCACTATTGTCTACTTCAACCTGTGTTGTCATTCATTGTTTTATAGACTCTTTCTACGCAGGACAGAGAGAGAGGCAAATCTGAAAATGATCAAGCAGCAGACAGCATCTTGTCCAGCCCGATCCCTCCGATGCAGTTCCCGCACTTTGAGGAGAGTCGGCAGACGGCCACCACTGGGTCTCGGGAACAGGACATAGGCTCCCTTCATGTCTCCAAAAGACAGCGCAAACTGCTGAAGACAAGTCCCCCGATCAATCACACCAACAATAATGTTTCTTCGGCCTCTTCCTCTCCTTCCTCCTCGTCCTCAGTCTCCTCCTCCTCCACCTTAGGATCCTTTTCCCCCGACATCCTGGAATCACGACGGCAACTGATGAAGGAGATCTGTGCTAAGTATAAAAGCAGCATCTCCAGGACCATCACACGTCATCACGTGAAACACCTCTACGTGGAGGACAAGTACAAGCTGTTGTACTGCCAGGTGCCCAAGGCAGGTTGCTCCAACTGGAAGAGGACCCTGATGGTGCTGGCGGGCCAGGCCCCCAACGCTCAGAGCATTAAACACGACACAGTCCACTATGGCCACCATCTCAAGACGCTTGACAGCTTCGACCGTCAGGGAATCATGCACCGTCTGGAGACCTACACCAAAATCATGTTTGTCCGAGAACCCTTGGAGAGAATGGTGTCGGCATACAGGGACAAGTTTGAAAATCCCAACAACTACTACCACTCCCTGTTTGGGAAACCCATCATTTCCAAGTACAGGGTGAACCCATCCTGGGCTGCCCTGAAGACAGGCAGTGGGGTCACATTCAAGGAGTTTGTCCAGTACTTGCTGGATGTCCACCGGCCTGTGGGCATGGACATCCACTGGGAGCAGGTGAACCAGCTCTGCAACCCTTGTCTCATAGACTATGACTTCATCGGCAAGTTTGAGAACATGGAGGAAGAGTCCAATTTTGTCCTGCGATTGAGTGGGGCACCACCCAACATCACACTGCCCAGTTTTAAAGATAGGAACCCCACGGACACGAGGACCTCTATGCAGATCACACAGAAATACTTTTCACAGGTCAGCATGTTGGAGAGACAGCGGGTCTATGACTTCTACTACATGGACTATTTGATGTTTAACTACTCCAAGCCTTTCAAAGATCTATATTGATTGACTCCTCTTGAGACGCTTGAATCACAGTCACATTCCACTATGTCTACATCTCTACCATGATAGGAATCTTAACATACAAAGGCTCACTCACATACTCACATGGATCTTTGCATCTAAGCAGAGAGATCAGAGACCAATCTTCCTCTGAATTTCTGCTTTTTATAAATACATTTCTACCAGATTATCTTACTTTTTAGGCAACTCTGAGATGAAAAGGTTCATGTGATGTCATATTAAATACTCAAAATAGTTCTGAAATGCAAGTTATTTATTCACTGCTGGCACATGGTGAGGTAGAATATTAAAATTATAAATGTTATGCTTCTAAAACAAGTTTATTACTGTTCAACAGGCTTTAAATTATGCCTTACCACAAGTCAAATAGCATTTGCAAATTTTGCATTTTAGGATTCAATGTAGAGATTCAATGGGATTTAGTACAGGTACCAATCACATTCCTAAATTCAGATTTCAGTATATAGTACAGTATATTATTTGAGCCCCCACCACCTATCTTTATAATAATCATACCAAAACATTTTTGAATATAGTTGCTTTTGTCCTTGGCCTGGCCTCACATGGCGAGTCGAGTAATGATCACCGCCATGCACTGCATATTGTCCAAACAAACATCTTTGCATTATTTTTTATCAGAAATATTTGCATTTACTATTTGACTTAGAGCAGGATAGGCATCGGTATACCTCTATGTATCAGTACATACTAATACAGATATTTCATGTAAATGGTTTTACTAAACATAAACCGTAACAAAATGAAACACCATAAATAGTATAAATCTTTAAAATGTGTCAAGTGCTATCCACTCGGAAGCTGTGTGCACTTATTGTAGCATTTTTGTACTTCTAACTTTGTCGGATAGGTTTGTGCTTTAGTCGAAGACATACATGTGCTGTCGGTCCCTCATCACTAGAGGTTTTTAGTTGGGTGGCTGTTTCAAATGCAGGGCATCTGTGCCGTGTTTCCGCTGCTTGGCTCGGCTCAACTCGCTCTTTTGGATAGTACCTGGTCCTTTTTTTTACATAACACCTCAATCAAGGTACAACGCTGCAGACCACTGATTCGTGAATCGACACTTGCATGACATCGATCAATCCGAGCTGTCTCGTCGTCTGCAGTCTGATGTAGGATTTCCCAGACTCCTGTTTTTTGCAACAGTCTTTTGTATTGCTGCATTCAGCCTTTTCCGAAGCAAAGTTTGTCTCCTTGCTGAGACAAACAGCCGCGTATAGAGAACCAAGAACACCATCTCTTCCGTATCCTCTGATGGTCCTGTGTTTGTGTCGCATGGTGTGGCAGTTTCACGTGGCGCCTCAATATCCCACCTGCATTGAGGGGGTGCTTTCTACAGCGGACAACCAAATCAACAAAAGTACCTGGTACTAAAAGTGACTTGGGTTGAGACGAGTTGAGTCGAGCCATATCACGTACTGGATCCATGGCATCAGGTACTTGCAGGGTAGAAAGTGTTGCTGCCAATATCTCTTAATACCTGTTAGTGATACAGACTTAGTAATCATCCAGTTTCTACAGTCCTTTGACAGTAATGACAACCATATGGATAAGGTCAACAAAAATCAGAGGATTTAGATTTGGTTTTGTGACAGTCTGAAAATGTATGCTTGGGACACTTTGACATTTGAGAAAAGAGCGAGTGCAACCTTCTCCATCTATCACAATGAACTCCCCCTGAACACCTATCACTTACAAATCTCACACTGTCAGCCACTCCGTATACTCTGTATGTATCACGTCTATTCTACACCATCTTACAGGCTTTTTACTGACACTACTGTGTAAAATTGTATAATGGGCATTCAGATGACTATATATTTTTCTATGTATTTCTAAAATATATATATTCAGTGCTTCTTGGTGAAGGTATGTTAATTTCATTTTTGATGTCATTGATTGTTCTTTCAGTGATACCAGTGTAGAGTGTTGTGTAACAGAAGAGTTTTTTTCCAAAACAAAATATCCACCAGCTGAAAGTCATAAATCTAACTCTTAAGAGATTAAAGGACTGCAAAAATCTGTGGTACCATTTAAAGTGCATGAGAAAACTTGACTTGGTTTGATTCATGAATTGATGCCACTCGGTGCTTTAGAGGTACCGAAAGATTTTTTTTCAAAGAAAATGGATATACGCAATTTTGGAAATTAGCTCTTTAATTACTTATCCCTAATCTGTTTGGTCTCTCAATAGGATAATAGACCCCGTACAGATGAGCTGCATTCCACCTAGTTACCCATCCTGGCTAATGACATTTTTATCCACTGCAACTCCACTGTGTGTGTGTGTGTGTGTGTGTGTGTGTGTGTGTGTGTGTGTGTGTGTGTGTGTGTGTGTGTGTGTGTGTGCTTGTTTTTATATCCCGGTGGGGACTTTAACCTGACTACACACCAACCCATGGGGACATCCTGTCACCGTGGGGACCTCAGTTTTGTCCCCAAGGGTCCAGACTGCTTTTAGTGGGTTAGGACTTTTAGGGTTGGATTAATTTAAGGTTAGGGTTAGGCATTCAGTTGTGATGGTTAGAGTTAGGGTAGGGTTAGGGGGAGGGAAGGGAGACTGGGGAAGGCATTATATCAATAGAATGTCTCCACAGGGATAGTGAAACAAAGTCTGTGTGTGTGTGTGATGTGTGTGTGTGGCACTGAAAGCGCTGTTTAGATGTTTACAATCCTTTGTCCTGTATCTTTTGGAAACATGTATACACACTGCTAAAGGACACACATTGAAGGTACAGTATCCTGTGTGCAACATTACTACGACTGCTCTGGTCCCAACACACCACCCAGCTGGCACTAAAGTCATAAAGTCACTTTTTTTTCTGAAGCACTGCTTAATGCAGTTCAGACCACAAAACTATGTGCACCCGTAGAATCTGCACAGACAACTCTTTGGTCCTCAGCACTCCAACAATTTTGAATGTGGCCTCTAACAGAAACACAACAATTCATCAGATAATCATAAACTGTAAATCTTCGAGATTATGAGACTGTATGTTACGAGACTGAATGGAGACCTCAGCCAAGCTTTTTCCCAATTAAAGTTAATTTAAAATCTTGGTTCACGGTTTAAGCTTCATGTGTGGTGAGTGCAGAAGAGACTAAATATGATGGCTATCACACAAAAATGATAGATACAAATAATCAATTTGTGGATTCAGTTTACAAAGAAATACTTTAAATAAACAAAAGTAAAATATCAAATCAAGTGCAACTCACGTCTGGCTACAACTGAAATGATGTTTTATGAAGGCATGATGCAAAGATGAACTTGAACTTTGAGGTGCTGGGAACAACCTATGGCTGGTCTCCTACTGTATAAAGTAGCAGTCACTATTCAGCTACATGCTTTGCAGCTCACTGAAAATGTGTTTTATGTAACAAAATACTTTATAAAGAGGCTTACTTGCCTATGAGTAAAGGGAAATTCATATTATTAAAATCTATACACTCTATAATCAACTTTTGAAGACCTTTAACAATTTTGGTGATATTACCCTTTCACAGTGATGGTACTTGTATGAACCTTTGTCAGTATAGTGTGTTGGCTTTTGCAATTCCAAAATTTAATCTTTGTTTAGGTTGTGGTCAGATTCTATTCTATGTAGGTATAGCCAAATCTCTGGCCAAAACAGCTACTGCATTATGATGAGTATTACTCTTGCAAAGACTCTGTCAGTCCCTGCCCCGCGCAAATAAAGTTTTCTTGGTCTGTGGGTGTATGGACAGATTTATCAAAAGCGTAATTACAGAAACAATTGAATGTATAACTGTTTATTGTTGGTGCAAAAGTGTATAAAATATGATCTTAAGCCCTTTGCCTTATTTTACACTGCCAATCAAATGGTGTATTTCAGGAAGACATTCTTCAGGTGGTTATTATATCTGGCTGATGAGTGTCTACTAATAAACTGTCTTTAGCGTTTTCAACGTATGCTCTTTTCATTCTTGCAGTTGTGTTGTTAGTTCCCATGTGATTTCTCAACTTTTAAAAGTTAACCAATGAACTCCAGGATAAGAATCTGTTGCCTGAGGCTTTTTCTTCATTATGTTTTTTGAATGCATTAAAAAAAAAAAAAAGCAGATCAGTGAGACTGAGCAAGCACAGCAGTGTTTGAAGATAAAGGCCGATGTCAGCATACCAACATGCTCACGATGTCACCATTAACATGATGATGTCAGGTATCATGTTTTCCATGTTCACCATATTAGTTTAGTGTCTGACCACACTACTTTACATGAAACAAAAGGTGCAGCTGATGCTGATGAGAACATTACATTTACAGCTTTTTAAAAACACATTGAACAAATTGAAATTATGGCCTGATGATGGTGGTAAATGAAAAGCCAGGCGAACACCAAAGTTATAACAAATCATCCTGAGGGCTACATCATTATTATAATTATTTGTATTATTATTGTATTATTAGTAGTAGTAGTACTAGTAGTATTGGTCCTACTTGAATATGACAACTTCTTCTTGTTGTTGCTTCAAGCCTCTGTGATCCCTCATTTTAAATTTCAGTTTATTTCTAATCTCGTGAGCTTAAAAAAAAGATTTTATCTGCAACTCAGCAGCTTGGTAATGCTGGTCAACATGGTTCTATGAGCTGCAATCAAACATCATATTCATTCACTTGTCTGACGACAGAGGCAGACGAATATTCAAATGTAAATTGGGCTGCATTATAACACAGTATAGGTGATCACAAAGAGCAGGACAGAGATTTAACGGCCCCATTTCCCTCCTTTGCTTTTCTTCTCTCTCTTGCTCTCATTAACTACAAACATGAAAAACTCATTTGTGTATGTATGAAGAAAAAGCCAGAAATAAATGAATGAATTGCATCATTCAAAAATGAATTTTAAATCAATGCCCAATAAATACAGGCATTAATACACAATTACAAATGAACTTCATGCTTCAGTGATGCAAGCTGCTTCGCACAACACCTGGTGTACACACGAGCACTGGCCAGGCAGCAGACTGTCTTGTGATGCAGAAGGATCCTGTGAACAACAAGCATTACTCAAGAATGAATGATGGTGGGAATCACCAAAGTAAGTGGGAGTCATCCTCTCTATCATGACAATCCATCCAACAGTTATCATTACGTCTCACTGAAAGCCACAAATGTCAACCTGCTAGTGATGCTCAAAGAAAAGTTAGGTGATCATCCTGGGACCATGAATGTCTGTACAGATGACTGTCCTTCCCGTAGTTGTTGAGATATTTGCATCAGGACCAACAAACCAATGAACTGCTAAAAAAAACAATCTTCAAAAGCAATGATCAGCTAATGCACACTATCTCATTACATCCCACTTCCTACAAGGGCCCTGATTCTGTTTCTGCCTTCATTTGACGAGAACACACCAGTGCCATCCTGACATACATGCACAGAGCTGCGGTGCAACCACAACCTGCTTCTGTTGGCCGCTAAGTAGCTTTACAGGATTTAATGGAAGTCATAAAGCTACACAAAGCAGGTTCACTTCCTGAGAGCCCCCAAACAGCAGCGAGAGGTGAATCTAAAATGTCAGCATAAAGTAGATCAGATTCATGAGATGAAGTCATGGGTCAGTAGCGGTGAGCTGCTGTCAGCTCACTCATTCTCAACGACTAGTCAGTGAGTCTCTTTTCAAAAGATAATGGGGTAATAGAGCAAAGTTACTGTAGCTAATGTTGACCAGCTTTCGGAGTTTGTTCACTGCCAAGAATATAGTTTCTCTTTTACTCTAATGTGTCATCAGTCTGTTATGTTCTGTGTTCGCCGGGGGGGATTTTGTGATAATTTAATTTTTGGTTCATTCTTTTTTTCAGCACCTACTTCGACTTCATGTAGCGGTTTTCAACATTTCCCAGGATGGCTTTTTGAAAAGGCCCAGAGAATAACTTCTTTCATCAAGCTGTTGGTTTACATGAAGGAGGAAAGAGAAACAACAATAACAACACAGTCTCCAATTTTCCAGCTTTGTTTATAACAAAATCTAGCAGCTGCGATGCATCGTGGTCGACTGAGGGCACGGCTATGACTGTGATGGATTCTTCAGTGTATGATTACTTGCGTATGACACTGGTGGCAGCTCTGAAAAGACACTTAAAGGCTTTTGGATGGACTTTCCCTTTCATTTATTTATTTACTTCCTCTGGGCAATTTTTTTTGTCATTTTTTCCCCTAAAAAAATGTCACCAAGCACAGATTTACAGCTGCATTCCACAGTTTCAACCTGGCAGACAGTAGCCTCCAACTACAAACTCACAACAACAAGAGTTGATGTATTGTATCAGCTTATCAAGATCTAACGTGTGAGCAGACATTTGCCTAATGCTGCCCGTATACATCCAGCAGAATCAGAGCAACATGAGCACCCCATTGGGTGTATTACAGGGACTAATAAAACTTACAGTAAAGCTTAATGGAGCTTAAATTGACTTTGCTAAGTGTGCTGAACTGCAACGCAAGGAATATCATTTGGTTTACTTTGTCGAAAGTGGGTGCAAGAGGCAGAAAAGAGCTCGACTGCTGTCTACTTCTATAGTTTTCCTTCAACACAGGAAACACGTTAAACAGCTCATGTCCTCAGAGGCATCCATTTCACAACCTCTGTAGCAGCAGGTAAGATTCATTAACCAGGACTCCTCATTTGATTCAACACCTTGTCAAGCATCTTCCGGTATGACACATACTACAGTATCTCCAGACAATATATGTAACCTTGGTATGTGTAAACATTTATATATGTTCTGTCAAGGTTGAAAAAAAATCAAAGTTTAAAATCAAAAAGCCATAGGTTCATTAGTGTTTAATGTTTATATTATATGTTTTTCATTTACCTTAAAAATATCTAAAAGTTCATTAATGTATATTGTGCATATTGTGTATATGAAGACATTTGCAAGCAACACTGACACCTACTGGCTCCTTTGGTACAGCTACAAATAACTGTCAATTTGTACAAAACTTTATTCAGGAAGTGACAACAAACAGCACGGAGTTAGTGGTTTGTGTGTCGTTCGTCTGTTCATGTCAGCGCCTGCACACATCTTATGTTCGTGGTTGCATCGTCGGTATGTAGAGTTTAATGTTAATAGTGCATGTTATTATTTGAGGAAGTTTATAATTAGAAGCACGGTAGAAATTAATAAGTTGTCGGTCTATTTTTCCGGTGTTCATGCTGGGCTATTAGCTACTCTGTTGCTCTCATGCTAACTAGTTGTTTACATTAGCATCTTGCTCAGCAGTTATATTGTTGTGTTTACAATCTAGTGTCTGCATTGTTGAAGATTAAGTACATGTCTTATTGATGATATTGCTTTATTAATAATTTTCCTTTAGTTTCACACTTTTCTTGCCATCATTAACCAATGGACAACACCAAGTCGGTCTACAGAGTCTTGATGGGGATCTGAATTCACTACTGTCAGACAGGGCCGCATAATATATATATATATACATACATATATTTATAAATATGTATGTATAAAAATGTACAAATGTTCTTACACCTGGTTGTGCTTTAACATACATCTCACGTCATTTTAAAATATAGAACACCTTTGTTCTCCTTTCATTACTTTTGCATAGCCTTTCCAGTGGTTTTTACACTTTTATCACTTTTGCACATTTACACACAGTTTAGCTTGACTGCAGGATTTATTTGCTGTACTCGTATCTGGTGACCTGTTTGAGTGTATAGTGAAAGAAAGCAGAGAACAAGAAGCGCAGAAAAAAAGGAATTTACCACATTTTTAAAGACAAAATACAATGATCATAGTCTATAATAACCTGCAATGACTGTTTGACCTTTGCTGCATATTATTTACATCCTTTACATTTGCTTGTTAATATGCACATAAATACAAGCCAGATTTGATTTTTTTTTCCTCCCTTCAAGTTCACAGTTTGCTCACAAGGATGTCTAGATCCACTCTGTGCCGCTAAGGGTTGGAAGTCAGATTATAGTTCCTGAGGGTAAGTATCCTCAGATCACCTCAAACCCACACATTTGGAAATAACTGTCAACGCACTGTTTCATGTCTAGAAGTAAAAACTTTTCATTTTGAGATCTAAGCACTTTTGGAATTGATGCTTTTATTCTGCCATCATAGCTGCATAGTGCCTGTTCTGGGAGGACGGATTTGCTTCATTTCTATTCTGTGATTAGATCAGAGTAGGTACCGTATGGTGCCTGAATGTACAATCATTTGCATGATTCTCACACACTCTACGTACATTTACAGTGGGTGAAAAATCTGTCAGAGCAGTTCTTGTCACACCGGCAATTTGCCTTCCAAAATGACATTGTTTTAATAAGAACAAATAGCAGCCTTACTTCTTTTGTTGTTGTGCTGGCATATGTGTGTGTGTGTGTGTGTGTGCATGTGTGAACATGAGCTTATGTGTATGCTTGTGTGGCAGATGAATATTGCAGCACAAATTGATCACTCTGTAGAGTTAGAAATTTGATTAAACGCTCAAGGCTGATTTCCGCAACAGCTCTTGTATAAGTCATGAGAGCACTTTGGGGGAAGTTAAAACTGTGAAGAAAACAAAAGCCATCCATTTACCTCATTAGTGTGCGTGGAAAATCTTGACATGCTTTGAAGAGAACGTGCTTGTGTAGCTAAATCAGCTTAAGGGCCCAGAGCAGACATACAAGGGAGGCAACCAAACATCTTCCCAAAGTGATAAACAACCTCGCCTTGGTTGGGAGGACTGTAAAAAGAGACTTTGCTCCATTTTTCAAGCATTATTATTATAGGTTCCTCAGTTAATCCTCGTGTTTGCCTTCCAGCCAGCATTAACACGGCTGATGACAGGTTTTTGCTGATTCTCTGACGACAGAGCTCTGTCACACAGACACTCACAGACGCACACACGCGTATAGTACAAAGACTCGGCTGCTTTCACACATACACACGGCAACAACTGCATCACTGCCACTGCAAAAATCTCCCATTTATTAGCACAGCAAAAACCAATTTGAGAGGTTGATTCCTCAGTTCATTGGGGCGACATCTGAGAGGCAGAAAATATTTCCCCAAACGTCAAATACAAAACTTTCCTGATTCGCATGCACGCCAGGTTAATTCTCCCCCTCACACATGCATTCCTTGTTTGTTTTGGCAAAGCGTAGCACCGAGCTCTAGACACATCTCTCTGTGATATAAACCTCATTAAAATGATTTGCCAGAGCCCTGTTATTAATCAAGCAAAGCAAAATGACAAGTGGGAAATAATTTTGTGGGGGAAATCTAAAAAAAAAAAAAAAAACCTATCCTGTTGAGCTTCCTGAACATCTCATTTGGTTAACTAGCCTGGCCATTTCATCAACACGCTGCTCATTCTGGCAACAGACACAGGGTATGTATCATTTGGCAGGATGGAGCCTGTGATAATATCATGAGAATGGTTTTAGAGAAGTAAAATCTCAATCTGTCATTATTTCATTTTTCCTTATGCGCTCCAGCAGGAACTTTCAATGCCATGAATCGCTTCCATTTGTACACAGTTTGGATTCAACTGACGAAAAATTTGGACTCTCAGAAAGAAACATTTAGGGATCATTTAAATGCACTATTGTTGTACACTCTTTAAATTCACATAAGAAAGAAAGCTGTGTGACTATTCTGATCTGATCACTTTTTTCTCCTTGTTAGCTGCTCTCCTCTCTTACACACACATCAAGTGTCTCTTCAGATGGATGTCTCTGAGGCAAACCTTTTTACCAGATGCATGGAAAGCCCTGCTGTGTATTGTCTCATATTGCAGACATATTGTACATAACCACATGATGGCAGTACTGCATCTGAAATATTACAAACCCCAGCACTGGTTTTTCAAAGCGTGACGCCCCTGTGGTGCTTTCATGCACATGGAGGTATGTGTAGTATAGTAATGTGCACTTTGGTACCCAATTTGTTGCCACCACCTGTCACGCTTCTGTTTGACACTAAAACGCCCATGAAAGCCACTGCAAATCTTCTAATTAAGCTATACGCCGGCATTGACATGAATTATGCAGCAGCTTTAATGAACTCAAATCAATAAACACAGGATCTATAATGAAGCCGGTCACACAAGCTGCTGTGGGCAGAGTGGTTCTTTAACCTTGGGGCTATGTCTCCACCGGGCTGACACAACCTGCCGGGAATGGCTGAAACATTTGGGTGTATAATATAATCCTCCACTTTGCTTTTTCATATTTATGCCACCACAGCTCCCCGCCACTCCCCAGCTCTAATGACAGCATATTGTGGATGTATTTTTAATGTAAAAACACATCAAGGGTTGGGGCAAACATCTGGGTGGTGATGCTGATGGACAGGAGGAAGAAAGAGGTGGGTTGAGATGAGAGTGTGAAGAGCAGACAATGCAAAAATCTACCACACATTAATATAATTCTTCAACACTAACTAACAACACCGTGAGCCTGTGACTTAACAATAATGTCACATTTTGACAATAGAGACAAGTTAATTATGCAGACATCTAACTGAAACACCTACTGTATTGACAATTGACAAATCTAATAGCAATACTAATAGTAAAGATTTGTCATTTCCTTTGTTGGAATAAGAACGATTTGTGGGCTTTTGCACTGATTTGTGTTTCAGTGTTGAAAACAAAGCTGCCAACTCACATTGCTGAGCAAAAACATCAGATGACATCACACACTAGTTTGCAACTCAGTATGCTTCACATGTCAAAGCACGATGATCAGACTTCTTTGGATGTGGAGGATTATATTGTACATCTCTCTATGAGAAGAGCAAACGATGATGATGAATTCAACATGAAAAATACTAATTTGATTAAATCAAATTCCTCCCTCATGGTTCACAGCAAGCAGTTGTTACTGTTTGCTTTTGAGAATTTTAAGTTGCCAAGGACTGTGAGAGATCCACCAACAATTTATTTATTTGGCAACAGAGTTGGAAACTTAATGAGGAAAATAATGCATGGGATGAAACTGTGGAGGTGTCTAGAAATACCAGTGGAGGTTTGGTACAGATTGCACTTCAGTTTGTGGTAAATGCTAAGCAAACCTTTCTCTAACAAAGTCTACTGAGGAGAAAACTCTATCACAAAAGGATTCATATTTGGGGCATTTCCTTTAAATTTGTGGTATCTTCATACTACAAATTTACCTACATAAGTGCATGACACCACAAATAAGACAATAAGACAGAAATCTCAAAATAAATATTTTCTCTAATGTCTAAATCCCACAGGCGAACAGGCCTCCAGCCACTCTAACCTACAGAAGACCTTCTAGTGTCTCTTTCAACAAGAACACAGCTGTTGTACCACTGTCTCCTTCACCTATTCCCAATAAGGCAGCATTGCTTCTCAAACAGAAACAACAAACATGTAGGAGGAAAACATTTTGCGCTCTTCCATAAACCAGCTGGGATCCCCTGCCAGTTTGAAACAGCTCGTCGTCTTTGTCAATAAAGGTACATCACATATCAGAGAACGCGTCAACCGCTCATTTTTTAAAAGAAGTTTTATTCGCTCAGGAGTAAGTCTCGACAATATTGAAAGCATCTCCACATCCTCCCCTTATTTCCTCATTGCTGGCAGCTCTTGCAAACACCCAAAAAAGGCAGCCACTGTTTTCTCTCTCCCACTCCCTTTCAAGGAGAGAGACACGAGCTTTCAATGAATCACGCGCCGCTCCCGCCGTGTTCTGAACTGTGTCTTCCCTTCGTCAAGCAGCGTGAGTGATGGAAGTGACAGAGGAGACACCTGCCCTGAACCACCGCTGACAGAGAGGGAGAGAAAGAAGGAGAGAGGTGGAGGGAGGGAGGCGCACTGCCTGATGGGAGAAACACACAACGAGGCAACAAACTTGCAGAGACTATCACTTATAGTGACAGGCCAGGAGGTGCCGTGCTATTAGCAGGCCGTAGGGTAGGCCCTGAGCACGGCCCGTCCTACCTAGGATGGATGGGCCTCTCTCTCGGGACTAAATTAATACTGGGAGTCTAGTGAATTGCTTTTGGAACAATGTCCTCCTAAGGAGCTAATCAGACAGGAGTTATCTAGAAGTGCCTGTAGGCTGGCTGGCGTGGCTGCGGCGCTGTGGCTGCCTGGCAGAAGGCAGGTGCACCACGCCGACTCACAGCGGTTCATTCCTGAGCAGGACACAGTGGAGGTGTTATTCATTAGATTCCGGTGATGATGAATCCCAAGATTCAGAGTTTCCAAACACAGAGTTTTCCAGGAAGTACTAATAGTGAAGAAACATAATCAGACACACAATTTCAGCTCAGTCCAACCAAAATGAAATAAATATTGGAAATTAGTTTTCTCTTTGAAAATCAGATAAAAATGAGTAACAAAATAGTTGTCTTTTTTTAAATTTGCCATTGTTAATTTTATAGCCACTTTGGGCAACCTTGTAAAGTTGCAAAGCTATATGTGTAAGCAAACAAAGGCCTAATCCAGCAGACACAGAGCAACATTACATTCATTTAAAGTCAAGTTTCTGTTTCTATTCACTCTCTTCTCTATCTGGCTCTTTAGCTGCTAGATTTTGCAGATGTTCACCAACTGGTTGCTAACTTGGTTTTTCATGCCGAGCAGGTTGTGAATGCTGGATTTATCTGAGCTTTTATGCTGTAAACCTCAAGAAAATGAGCTGAAAGAAGCTAAACTGCAATCAGGTGATAATTTTCTGTGTGTTTGCCACAACAAGAAACCACATTAACATCATATTCATCCATTGTTGATGTAAAAATATTGATTTAAGCAGCTTCAACTATTGAATCATTTATGATTTTTAATCAAAGAAAACAAAGTAGCATTTTTGGAATAAAAGCTTACATAATAAATATGATTTAATATGCTCAGATTTCCGCATCAGTGATCAGTAGAATGAATTCTAATTCAAAGAGAGACAAAGAAAAGGGACAGACACAGCAACTGGAGGAAACTGACTTTTGAATGTTGGATTTGTACTTCCTGACAAACCGCAGAACATTCAGACTATCTCGTGGCTGACAGTGCTTTGCCCGTCATCTGCGCAGAAGTGGAGTAATGCTCCATATCAGAGGTATAAACTGACAGGATGAGGTCAGAGCTGAAACAGAGGGGAAAGCAACGCTGAGACCACACACACATGAGTGAACCATAATGATGTATGAGAGAACGAACTCTCGGGTTGCATGCACAATAGAAAACCCAGTGTTACTTATGGCCACTTAACACAAAGTGTTGGTGAAAGAAAGCCATGTCTTTAGGGCTCTAGCTCCTCAGCCTGCATCAGACCAGCCTGGGAGAGAATCGGTGCCTCTGGCGAGCCCCGGCCTCGGCTGTGTCTTACCCTCTGGAGGACAGCAAACACATTCAGACTATGATTCACTGCACAAAACAGATCTATCATAGGTTAACAGGCCCAAAACACCATATACAACAAAACCAAGATGTTGGCTCTGGTGGTGATGCGGAAATGATGCAGACAAATGCAGCTTAGAGGAAGAAGTACTGTATTATATCTACCACTGGTACGTTAGATTATTTTTTAGCCAGTAATAAATGAAGTACTCAGATATTTTACTTAAGTAAATACAAAAAAACAGTCATTTGAATGAAACCATCTGACATGTACATAGAACTATATGTATATACTTAATTACATGTTTTTCTGTATGTAAATGTATTGGATTGGAAGTATGTACTAGCATTAAATTGGATTACTCAAGTATAAGTGCCTCAACAACAGTGTACTTAAATACAGTATTTGAGCTGGCTTTCGCTGATACTTGAATCCATTAAGCAGCAGATTATGCCTCTATTTATCAACTATAACAGTCTCCACTCCACAATTAAGTGCAAATGAAAGCTCATAAGTGCAATTATGCGCAGCGATTTTTAAGCTCTGTTTTTTGCTAAATAAAAGCTGCACAATTATTTGAAAAAAAAGTCTATTATCCCTCCATATGGTATGAGTTTAGAGATCATTTTACCACCCACTGTTCCGTTTACTGTAAAAGAATTAAAACTCAAAGGACACGATGGCACGCAAAACTGCGTCATTCTTTGTGTGGCTATAACAAAAAAACAAAAAAACCCACCTCAGTTCAGTGTATGAAAACTGGATTTTTACCAACTAAAGTTGGTGGGATTGCATGTTGTGACCATAAAATGTCATCAGCCAGCAGCCTGAGTCCCTATCAGGCAGTCTGCTGCACAGAGCACTCTCCTCTAGCCTTGGGCACTGGCCACACTAGCTGGCACCCTTCCCCCCGTCGCCTCTCTTTCTCTCTCTCTCTCTCTCTCTTCCTCTGTCTGTCTCTCTTTTTACCAGGGTGCAGTGACCCACCCTTCTCTCTCTCTCCCACCCCTCCCCTCTCTGTCACCCTGAGGCTCTCAGCTTCCATAGTGTCAGTGCGGAGGCCTCAGTGTTGACAAAGCAGCAGGCCTTCAGAAGACACATCAAACCCTGTCCCTCCTCTGTGCTGTTAGGGAGCTCAGCGCACAACAAAAGGACAGGGACTCCAGTTTCAGTCTCAGGCCATTACTAGTCTCAACAACATGGCTACAGACAGCAAAAGGCCCTCGAGGATGCCGTACGTATCACGAGTTACAAACACGAGCGGGATCGGCTCAAACCGTTCAAGACGAGATCCGTGTTTTTCTGACTGTTGTGATGACAGTGTTGTGATGGATGATTGTAAATATAAAGCATAAGTCAAGGCTGCGGCTTGATGCCATCATGGCACATGCACTCTAATGAGGACTGTGGGTGCTCCGCGGTGCCAGGGACTTCCCCAAAGGCAAGTTGAGTGGGGGGAATGGTATGTGATGCATACCAGATGTGATTGGAGACATCACACTGTTCACGTTGTTACTGCTAACCAAATAGTAGCAGCAAACGAAAGCAAAAGACCATTTTTCCTCTGTTCACACATCCAAAGCATGATGTTGGATATGTGTAAGAGCGGTTGGAGCCAGAAGCACAATAACACATTTCAGAGGATTCTTTAGGACTTTCAGAGAGTATTGCACTTAGAATAACGGCCTGGTTTCTGAGACTTTGGTGAAGGATACGACAATGGACTCAGCAAAGCCACAGTGTCACCTCTCCCTTCCTGACTACACACAGAAAATGCTTAATGGCTTTGCATTTTGTAAATATATCCTTTAGACTCACACATCATAATTTAACCCTTTTACCACCAAACAGACATTTGGTGGCAGTCATCCTACAATCACCACCAAAGAGGTCTCTATTACCTGAAGCTCTTCTTCACCTAGCGGTTACTTACAGTTTGTATTCTGTGATTAGAGCCTCAGACCACATGATGGCAGCAAAAGAGATTCTTTAGCCAAATCTCGAACGCTGGTCCAGATTTTGATGGGCTGTAAGAGCAGAGAGGTGATGTAATAATTGAATTTATGAGGTTAGTCTGCAGCAGAAATGAATTGAATTGAATGAACTGAAGCAGAAATCCGCTCTAGTTTGACCAGAAAGGTGACTAAAACCCATCTTAGTTAAAATGGGGACATCAGGCCTTCAGTCAACAGCTGCCTTGCCGCTCACTAAATTTGACTTTTCACTCATATTTGTGCAGAATATATTTTAGGGCCATGTGTCCCAACATATGGGATGAGACTGCCCCCAAGGACTTGAAGGTATATGTTTATCTAAGGGGATGTGAGATGAGTTAAGAAATAAGAAATAAGATTTTTTTTTTTGTTTTGTTGATTTTAACTATTTCATACCCACCATTAGGGAGTTTAAAATATTGAAGTGCATCATATTTTAGAAGCTCATTTTGTGTTATCTTTGTTAAATTTTAATTGATAAAGTAACTACATGTCAAATAAATGCAGATGACTAAAAAAGTAAGATATTCACCAGTATAAAATAGCATTACATGAAAATACTGATATGATATATATAAAATGAAAGTAGTATGTAAATACTACGTAACACTAGGCGAAGTACCTCAAAATTGTATCAAGTACAGTGCTTGAGTAAATGTACTTAGTTACCTGCTACTACTGCATACAGGTAAGCAAACTGTGACAAGGTCTGCTGTTTTTGTAAGGGGTAAAAGTCTACTGTGTTAAGGGCACGATGCCTTTTAGCTGGTTGGTTAATATTTACAAAATGTCTCATCCAGTCACATAATATTCTGAGAACATGAAAGAGATAACTTGACAGCATCAGGGTCATTGCAGTTTTACCTGTAAAAGTGGAATTGACTCATAACAGCAGCTCTCAGAAGTGCGCGGAAAAGTACTCTCTTTGTGCTCAGCTTTTTTGGAAACTTAATTGCTGGTATTGAGGGAATTCTGTACTGCTTGTTAGGTGTTTGCGTGCAACACAACCCCACACGTTCTATTAATAAACTGACACCCTCTTACCCCCCCCCCCCCCTCTCTCTCTCTCTGAAATAATGAACAATAAGTGTCGCTGCTGCACCTCAGACACACACCAACATCAAGCAGAATGTCAAATGGCTGGAAGAACGGAGCGATTGACAGCAACCGGGCTCCACAAGGCATGCAGATGACTAAAAGCAAGTTCTGAATGTTCTTTTCAAACTTTCTCCACATGCCAGAGGGGAAAGCAGGGGTGTTGATCTGATGTGAAACGCTTGAAAGAGATTCTTGCAAATGCCCGTGTTTAGAAGGGTGGCTGTGACTGTATTGTATCTACTGTTTTCACCTCAGTGCATAAGTACAGTGTAGAGGTGACCTGGGTTATGTGGATCACAAACACGCGTCCATCGGCCAGGTGCCCTTAAGGCTTTAATGAAAATGAATAGGATGCGAGCACTTGAATTTTGGCTCAGGTTGTGGTTTAATCTTGACCCTGGGCATAGATAATCTTGCACCAACCTCTACCCACAGGACTCTCAAATTAGTACATGTGTATTAATTGATCATTCAGTATGAGAGTTTATGCAGTGTGACTACTAACCAGCAGATGGTACTATGTCCCAACTTCATTTGATCCTGCATTATTATGTATAAACATGGAAAAAGCGGAATGCATTGATTCCTCAGTGAGGAGAAGCTGACCTGGTTGCACAATCTAGCTTTCTCAAAAAGCACAAACACGAAAGTTTGCACTGAATGAGTGTGGCAAAAATATTGTAAGGTGGCATTTGCATGTGTGTTTTACCAAAAGATGTCTTTGTAATCTGCCAAAATAAATGTGGTAAGAGATTATTCTTCAGTAGAGCATAGCCCTGGTTATCCTCAGAGCTGTAAGTAAAGAGTAATTCACCCAGTATACGCTTTAAAAATCCTATATCATCCTCTAGTAAAAGGACAAAGCTACTAGAGGAGAGAAAGGCACAATATTGTCCTCCGCTGTGCCACTTTAGGCAACACCACTAATAGCACCTGCTTTTTAACCTACAGGCAAAGTTATTATTCTTATAGGGTCATGCATTAATTCATACACTTTATTAGCATATGATGTCTGAAGGAGACTGAAGGGAAAATTTGACTGATTTTCAGTTGTTCCTTTCATGTGCGCAGTTTAATCTTCCTCACTATGGCTGAAACATCTGAATTTAAACTTAAGCTAAAAACCTATATAAATTTCACCTCCACACTTTGACAAAGGCAAACATTTGCAATTGTGTGGAAATGTGGTGGAACAATCCTTTAATGAAAACTAGAACAGACCTGTTATCTCTGTCTGCGGGTGCAGCAGGGAGAGCAAAACATCAATAATCTCATTACTTGGGTCAAATATTACAATCAGATCTGCATCTTTTCTTCCCTGAAAAAGAAATTTGTTTTTGAATCAGGTTGATGTTTTTGTGTGAGTAAATTTAAAGAGAAAAAAAAAAGCTTGGCATGTCCTTTCACCTGCTGAGGTGCTGGTCAGGAGGGTCAGATATATGGATCTGTTGTGAAAACTAAAAGCTGCATGCAAATCCTCAAGTTGACCTACTTCCTCCCTTCCACATAGACACTCCGCTAAAATCCATAAATTAAGGAAATTAACTGATGGGGCCTGGGGCCACTTTGTAAGCTATTTAAATCTTTAAATTTACAACATCCCTGCATACTTCATGTAATTGAACTAACTCCGGGCTTGTTTCCTTTAATGAGAAAAAAAATCCAGTTTCCCCTCCAGTTTGTACCTCTGGAAACAACAAATCTGAGCCAGAGGGGAAGATGGGGGGCGCTGCAGGGCCCACTGAGCTCTGTCTAATTATGAAGACTGGGGTTGCTTCAAGGAGACACCCACACTCCCACTAGTCGTGCTGTCAAATCACTAACACAACTACTTTATTTCCTGTTTGAATACTTATGATTTTACACCAACTTCATGCAGAAAACAGCGGCAACAAGATGCTGCAAGTCTTCTAGAAGTTAAAGAGTGCTATAGATAAAATTATAACAATCCAAAGTGCCCCAGAAAGAATAAGAATATTGTTGTCAGGATGATAATGGAAAGAGAGAAACAATAGAAAAGGTAAAAAATATATATATGTTTCCTGTGGACCAATAATAAGTTCCTACACTGGTTGGCGCCAGATATCAAGAAACGAGCAGCACACCTCTCTCAGGATGCTGGTACAGAGTAATTACTGGGCTCAGTGTTGCATCAATTATTCACAGTTATTTACCAGCAAATAAACAAACACGCAAATAAATAAATAACCGTCTCCTCCACCTGCTTCTTGACTCCGTGCCCCCCCTCTCCCTCAACCCCTCCACCCCCCTCGTGCACCCGGTGCCAAACTGGCGCGCGCACTTTATACGCGCTCCATCCCATCGCTTTGTGTCTTTACTGGAGAAGAAGAAAAAAAAACACAACAATGATCAGCCAGAATCTTATTTTTCCAAAAGTCTGGAGGCTGCCTGCTTTCATTGGAGAGTGAGTGAGTGAGGAGGAGGAGGAGGAGGGTGAGGGGGGGAGTAGGAGGAGAGGAGGGGAGGGGGGGGGTGCACTGGGCAGATATCTCCATCTAAGCCCTGCGCTATAATTGAAATGGCGCATTTGGCTGCGGGCAGGTTGTGAGGGCGCTCTCTGCAGCAGCGTGCATGCATGTCCGTAGACGTCATTTGATTTTTTAATGGCCTGCAGGAAATTTGGCGTTGCAACTCCAGACATTGAGGCAAGAAAGAGAGAGGGGGGAAAGAGAGAGAGAGGGAGAGAAAGAGGGGGGACACGGGGGGAAGAAAAAAAATCACCGCATGAAAGATATTGGTTCAAGGATATCTCTTCATTTTCAACATATTTCTTTTTTTTTTTCCTTGCTGGGACTTTATCAACAAGTTACTGCGCCTTCGTTGCATGTTGCCTGAGTGAGGGACTATGGCAGATCGGCTGGCTTTAAACTTCACATTTAGGCTGGAGATGGAGATGTGTGCCTACTAGCTGGAACTGCCTGGGGAACTATTACATCAGAGCAAATGACAATGATTAAAATCTGCTTTTTGCTGCTCTCAATCTATTGAGTTGCCTGTTTCCTAACCCCCCCTATCTAAATCACAACTTCACACCGTCAAAGGGGGACGATATACTTTTTTTTTTTGCCCGGAAAAAAAATAAGATAACTTATTATATCTGTGCAGTCCTAATTTCAGGAATAGGGGGGTTATCACGTTTTTTCTTCCTTGAGAAAATTGCCTGGGCGAGAGAGTGGAGTTGAGCTAATTGTAGCCTAATCCCTGGCCCAGAGGCGCACAGAGAGCCCGGAGCTCTATTCTCTTTTTCAGCTCTGCTCTGTTATTTAGAGACGGATTATTGGCTTTCTTCTTCTCATAACAAACCACAGGGGCAGTTTCATTTAGGCAAAAAAAGAAGAAGAAGCAGACAAGAAGCTGAAATAGGAAGCAGGATTGCAACAAGAGCGCACATTTTTTACGCGTATCCAAATAAGAGCGCAGAAGGGGAAGGAGATCAGCTCATCTATGTACAAGGTAAGGACGCTTCCTGTGCGCTTTGGTACAAAGAAGCTGGGTGAGGACAGGTCGAGCCCAGCCTCGCAATAGAGCCTTTAAAGCCACAGAGACTCTTTGCAGAAGCGGTGCACAGCCTCTCTTCTTTTTAAAGAAAAAAAAAGATCCAGTTTTTGTGCGGGATCCGGAGCGGAGACCGGGCTCTCTCCCCCCCTCTGTGTATGTGCGCCGGTGTAGGCTCGAGCCGGAGCGGGATCGGCGGTGTAGTTGTGCCACAAACTCGGGGGCATTTGGAGGAGATATATTTGAGATTTTTTTTCTTTCGGGGAGGGGGGGTTACGCGGACAGCAGCCGGCACGGATTTTCCTCTGGACTCCCTACAATGTTTGAAACGGTATGGTGACCAATTTCTCCCAGGATCCACTGTTTTTACGCACGGTGCAGGATCAGTGTGTGCAGTGTGTGTTTTTTATTTTTATTTTTGCATGAGTATAAAACGAATACTGCTCGAGTCAAAGGTGGGATTTTTCCCCCTTCCTTCCTCTCCTCCAAAACTGGACAGTGAACACGTGTGGGTTTTTATCAGGCCGGTGATGAATTACACGTGTCGGGATTATGCTTTTAATTGTACAGCAGGAATAAGACGCCATATTGAGCATTTGCTGGAATTAAAGGCAGAGCTCAGGCTTACGGTGTTTGCGTGGAGTGTAGATGTTGTATCGGACTGTTTCCTATTCTGGCATGTCTGTTTGATTGTTCTTATATTTGAAGGTTATTCGGGATTATTTTATGTGGATGTATGAAGGAGGCAGTAAGAACAGCTCTGAGGAGAAAGTTGATGCCTTTTTAAAAAAAATCTTGTGGAGGAATTGTATCATGTATGGTGTGTGTGTGTGTGTTGGAATGATTGAAATTGTGATTGATTTGGTGAGAGCAGATTTCTTTCTTTCCATATGTTCATTTTTTATATGTCCAACTAATTTAATTAGTTAATTGATAGCCTGGTAGAGAGAGAGAGAGAGAGAGAGAGAGAGAGAGAGAGAGAGTTACTGTGGGACAGCCCGGGTTGTATGTATGTGCCCCAAACTTCTCAAGTCTTTCCAAGTTTTTTTTCCCCCTCCTTTTTCCTGGGATTTGAAAAGTAATCCCGTCGTCCTGTAATCGTATTAAACGAACATGATACTGCTGTGAGGAGGCTACACCCTGTGAGAGAAAGGAGCTCCAGTCTCACTTTGCGCCCACAGGCTCTTCTTCTCCCAGAGCCCACGGGCTGATCTGGACTTTCACAGCGGCCCTTCACTCCACCAGTCGCGCGACAGTAAAACAGTCCATATGTGCCACAACCAGCGGATCAACTCTGCTGGTTTACGGAAGGATGAAATGGTATCGTCTCCATCTGTTTAAAGCCAGTTGCGTGGCTCCAAGTGTTATTTAAAGTTTTGCTGTAAAGTGCGTCAGGAAAGGTCTGTGTTTGAGCCAGAGCCTGGAGGGTCACAGATGAGTAATGATAAAAGCGGGCACACTGTGACCTTTAGTCAGTTATCATTAGGAGACATAAGATGAGAGCTGATGTAGATTTAGACCAGGATACATTTGTTCTATTTCCTCACAAAAAATATCTAATTGTCATATCATGTAACCCACTCTGACATTATGTGGACTCCCAGTATGATTTACACTGTCTAACAAGAGTCCCATTAAGATGTGGCCAATCTGAGGTTTGGTGGTTTACCTGCAGCAGTTGGCACACACGAATTACGCACCAGTAAGTTGGAGATGAGCGTCTCCTCTGCTCCTCCACCAGCAGCACGGAGTCAAATGGCGGCGTGTCGAAGTGCATTAAAATGTTTTCTCAAACATTTGAGCAGCTGAATCAGACATTCATCTCCGATGTTGACCTCTGAGTGCACCGAGGCTGCTCTCCAAAACCTGCGCGTCCACACTACTGCGACTTATTGTTTGGGCCTATAAACAGTGAGGGTTTTAATTATTTTTGGACATATATTTTAAAACAACATCCTTCTGATAATGAATTACGGTTTCTTGGTATCATAGTGTGGCCTGTTAGTGTGAACAGTGGCGTGATGCTTCCTCTTGAACCTCTTGGATCTCGAACCCCGGTGCGTTTTTACGCACGAGCCCACTCCTCGTGTGCCACAGCTCGTAACAGCACGGCGCAATCATCTGTCTTTACATGACAAGCCATCACCTCCTTAAGCTTTTGTTTTGAATGCATGCGTGTGGTATAGAGGGGAAAAAGTTGCCCTCCCTCCCCTCCCCTCCTCCCCCCACCCCTCCACGCCGTGTTTTCCTTGCTCGCAGATTGGTGGTTGGTGTGTCTGGGCGCATCACGTCTCACACATAAGGCGACCTTTAATTAGAATATTGCAGCAGCAGTTTGTTTTATTCCCCTGGAGGCTGACACCTAGCATTCCTCCCTCTCTCCCCCTCTCTCTCTCTCTCCCTCCCTCCATATCTCTGTCTTTCTATCCGTCCATCTCTCTCCCTCTCCCTCTCTCTCTCTCTCTAATAAGCATCCTCCTATCCTCGCCTCCGGTGCTGCATGAAAAGATGCAAACATACTTAATTAGAGCGGTGGCAATAATTTCCAGGCTAAATATGCGACCAGACAGACATGGAAGTGATCTGATAGCATTCAGAAAGGATACTACCTGCCTGCCTGTGTAGGATCACTCTGTTGTGTGTGGGTTTTTTTTTTTTTCTCTATCTTTATTCCCATGGCTTTTCTGTACACTTGCTTTCAGGAGGGAAGAAGCATGTCAAGGCTCTCTCTGACCCGGTCCCCGGTCTCTCCTCTGGCCGCTCAGGGGATCCCTCTGCCGGCTCAGCTGACCAAGGCGAACGCCCCAGTGCACATCGATGTCGGGGGACACATGTACACCAGCAGCCTGGCGACCCTCACCAAGTACCCAGACTCCAGGTAAGACCAGACACTGGCACATTGCTTTAGTGTCACTGGAGTTAGTTTGTGAATTCATGCACTTTGTCTTATTTATATATATGAATATTGGCATTATTAAGAGTGAGTTTTCATGTTGTTGCTTTTGTTTTAAATATGAGATTTTGATTTCTCTCATTCTGTATTATAATGGTAAATTCTGAACATTCAAGTAGTTTGTGCCACTGTTTAATAGCTTAATGTGGCATGTTAGTTATTAAATCAATTATTACATGATTTGGCTTGTGTTAATTGGATTCGTGCTGTTAACAAGTCATTTAGTTGGCTGGCATTAGGACAACTGCACTGCAACTTCTCCACTGACAGTTTAATATCTTTCCAAACCATGTGAGGACTCTTCTCTCCCCTCCATTATTTCTGAGCTCTCGTAGCTTTACAGTGATGAATTTGATTGTTTCTGTTTGTTTCAGTCCTGATTATTTTAATTGTTTAATAAATCCCTCCAAGGCTTTTAATTTTTTATCTCCTTTCACACGGTGGTTGTGTATGAAAATCCATCTGCTGTCAGGCAGGCATGTACACTACTTTTCATGTTTCAGTGCTGATTTGGATGGTGTGGTTTGTGTGAATTTACACACCACACAAACATTTCTGCGTGCACTGCATCCTCTATCACAGCCTCTTTTTTTTGGTTGTTTCACTAGATCAGGGTGCTGTTAGGAATCCTTGGAGGAAAAACAGTGACGTAAATGTCCCAATCCCTGTCATCAAAGCAGATGTGGGGCAGCTTCAAATGTGATTAAAATGTAGTTCATTGCTGTGTTAAGTATTGATATTTTTTTTCACTATTTTAAAACCAGCATTCACCACTATCAGATCTTCTTCATAGTCATTATTTGTGGTCAAACACTTGACTGACTGACTTTCATGCTGTGTGTTCCGATTTTGTGAAGCATATAATTTTTCAAATCCCTACAATATGGCTTATATTTCTGTCAAACTTCCAAGTGTCTAACCCTGAAAGAGTGACTTCCTTTCACTGAGTATTTGTGCGGACAGGAAAAGAAAGGGACTCCTGCTCTCTGAGGCATCTGATCCTCAGAAACAGGCTTTTTATTTTTGATGCATTTCCATTGCAAGATTTAGTCATGATGATTCAGATTGTGTAAGAGCTGTTGGTAATCCACCCTCCCACTTTATTCACGGTTTTAGCTCCCATCCACAAACAAGGTGACACCGCCGGAGGTAGCTCTGGAAGCAAACACATGATACTAATGATCAAATGTCTCTGTTCTCTGCCGATTTTGACTGGGTCGATTTCACCCCTAGAAAACTATGAGATCTTTCAGACCCCCCGCTTTTCCCTCTAATGCAGCGTGTCATTCACTGCATTATACAGTCTTCGATTCTGCGTCAGCTGACGGAGTCCCATGTGGGCCAAGGTAAACATTCACCAGGTTGTTAGAAAATCTGCCAAATTGGCTACAGGAAACAATCCTCATAATCCCTTGGTAATAAAGTCTTGATATTCATGGAGTGCGCTGACAGGAAATCCCTGACAACTCTCCCTTTTATTCCTGACTGCAACATGTCATGAGAAACATAAAGCTCATCCCAGACAAGGCTTTGTGACTGTTATTGTTAATAGGCTTTTTTTTACCCTCTGTTTCAGTGCTATATGAGGTTTATCCAGGGGACACAGGACAAGAGGGTTTTAATCAAATGTGCTATTGTTATTTGGTTCTTGATGTTTCTGGAGCTGATTTGGAGATTTGAAGCACATTTGAACAAATCTCAGATAGCTGTTAAAAACTACACAACTGTCATTTTACATTTAATTAGTCTTTTTCATCTATCGCTATTGTGTTCGTTTTTTTATACTGGTGCTGCTTTACACGTTTACAGAGAAGTTATTCATAGAGGGAGACACACAGGGCACAGTGTAAATGGAGCACAGAGTCATGTCAGAGCAGCCAAACAGTGTTTTTACAGTGAGAGTAAAGACTGGATACCAGTGTGAGCATTGGTTAGAGTGCTCTCTCTCTCTCTCTCTCTCTCTCTCTCTCTCTCTCTCTCTTTCACACATGCTTCCTTGCTCCCTCTTCCTCTCTATTCTCTCTCTCTGTCTCTTTCAGTATTCTTTTCACCGTGGATGATACACACACACACACACACACACACACACACACATACACACACACACACACACATGCATACACTCACCGTTTCTCTCTTTCTCTCTGTCTCTCTCTCTCTCTCTCTCTCTCTCTCTCTCTCTCCCTCCCTCACTCACTTTCCCTGCCTCCTCAGTGTACAGTTGGCCTCAGGGCTCCACTTTCCACTGGAGCCAGTGGAAGGAGGGGCCCTTTTGTGTGAATTAGGATAATGGCTGACAGCAGAAAGCAAAACAATTACACTGGCATAGCCGTATACGCCACATTCGGCCACGTCCGGTCGAGCGGGACACACTGGCAATGCTGAAAACGTGACGACTAAAAGTGCAGGGTTAAAGAGTTTAAAGTTGATGATTACTTTTAATAGATTGGCTCCTAAATAATGTAGCATGCCAAGAGAAAGTTAGTCTAGTAACTAATGTGTGGTTATTCATCTTCTTCTGTGCGGCCCATATTAAGGGACAGGGGTCATGAAACATTGATGCACACTCTGTGTAGCTCTCAGAGAGGACAGTCTGAGCAGTCACTTGAACAGAAGCTGAGGAAATTAGGGGAAATGTTCCAGAGACAAGGAAACTATTTTGAAAGGACCACTGGACATTTTTCTCTTTGAAGACAAGTTTTCTGCGTCCAGAGACGATAGATCTGTGCTGGCTTCATGTTCTTGTAGTGGTCCTGTGTATGTTATAGTTTCCTTTTCTGTAAGATGAAACCGCCATTTTTAAAACAAAGCAAATAATGTGTCATCATTATGTACGTTTCACTTTTATTCCATTTCATCATTAGGCCTGTTCCAAACATGGCCCCAAGTGTTTGAGGGTATTGTTTTTTTTTTGCTTTTTAAAGAGGTTGTATGGCACTAACACATTGCCACGATCTTAAGTAAAATTAGCTATTTGATAAGACTTTTGGTTTAAATCCTTAACATGAAATAATAATGAGAATTAATTGTTGCTCTTGCACAGAAACAGTCAAGTTATGTAGTCCCAAAATTACAGAGAAAATGATTTCATAAACTGCAGATAAACGCTGTTATTGTTAAGAGTGGGGATCTTTGACTAAAGCAGGTTATCGTGTGCAATTCACGTCAGGGATCCAAATAGGCAAGTACTGGGCCCTACGTTATGAAACTGCTTCCCAGAGTAGGAAGATTTTTCTTGCTGCTGCTCATTGTAGTATCATCAGTTTATGTCTTCATGCACAGTAGCGATTTGTTTCTTTAACTCCAGACTCCCCCCTACTCAAAAGCAGTCGTGGGCAGCCCTTGATGTCAGGCTGGACACACTCACCGAGATCCCCAGGTGTGTTTGTTTTCACTGTGCAGGAAGCTGCTGAGCGTCTCGCGTTCATTAGGCGTCCATTAGCGTTACAGTTTCCAGATAGCATCTGTTCTCGTAGAATGGGTGATACCTGCGCCGCGTCCCCCTCCCACCTCCCGCAGACACGTCTCTGGCAGCTCGGAGCCGCTGGCCGGTTGTAGTTGCTGCAGCGAGGCTCCTGCCAGATATTGCCCACCTACTGCCCTGCTGCCTGCCCTCACTTGGCACCGCTGGGGTGGGAGATCTGAGCTGTTCCTGTCCTTGATAACCTCCCACACCCACCACCTCCCTCCCTCTGTCTTTCTCTTCCTCTGTGCCTTTCTGTGTAGTTCTGTCATAGCCTTTTCATTTCTCCCACTCTCTCCATCTTCCTCTCGTAGTGTGTTTGTTTCTCTCTCTCCCCCTCTCTCTCTCTCTCTTTCACTTCCGCTATATTTTTATCTTTGTCTTTCCCTGTCAACCTCCTTGTCTTTTGGCTTCTCTGTTTTTGTACGTTCTCTCTTAATTTCTGCATGTATCCCCCTCACACGTCGTTTCCTCTCTACCTGTTAAAAAAAACACCCCCCTCCACTCCAATTCAGGGATTTAACAGAAAGGGAAAAAATGAGGAGACCAACAGAGAAAGAGAGAGAGAGAGTGAAGGGAGTAGAAGAGAGGGAAAGAAAAAGAAAAACAGGCAGCATTTTAATTGCTTTTTAAAAAAGTGGAGATGAAAAACAGAGTTAGCCTGGAGGGGTATGGTGAAATTCTAGCTGGAAGAATTGCAAGACCATATGAGAAAGGAACACCTCGGGCAAAACAGGGAGATGAGTATTGGTTTTTTATAAAGCATTTTGCATCGATTTCCAGAGAGAAAGCGAGTAAGGGAGAAGGATGGAGACGGAGAGAGAGAAAGAAAGAAAGAAAGAATGAAAGAGAGAAGGGGTGGCAGGAGGGGAGAGAGCGAGGGAGAACCATCTTTGCTCTGCTTCTTCACACAGTCAAGTCAAAGAAAAGGGAACGGGGGTGAATTTGACATGATAGCTTCAGCGTGTTGAGCCGACACATCGGGGTCAGGAGATACCCGATACGTCCATTAAAAACAAACTCTTTTACAAAGTAGAGGATTGCAATTGTAAATTCAGTGAAATGAGCGTGTGAGTGAAGCCAGCCCCGCTATTCGTTCATTGACATTCCCACTGCGGCTCCCTTCCAGTGTCTTGTAATAGAGTTTGACAATGCCAGTGCTCAGGCACCGAGCGTACTGGTCGGCTTGTTTGCAAATAGGTTTTTACCGTTTTCTTTGTCACACAACTTGGTCGGCCGACCTAGAAGCTGTTACTGCGATTAAAGAGCCGATTGCATCAAAATGATGATAATAGCAGCAATGCAGCGCCCTGCCAAGAGCTGTTTTTCACACAGACGATGGAAATGTGCAGCGAAACCGTTACATGCAACAGATTTCTTGTGTAAATCACGAGTACCACTTGTTTACACGGTGCAGGCATTCCAGGTTTCTCCGCTGAGGGAGAGCTGTTGCAAAATGAGTCACAAAATTAATGCAAATTTTTTTGCACTTCAGTGTTACATAAAATTAAGCTTACAAAGTTTTACAAACACTTCTACAAACTGCACCCACAGTATTTCAGAGATGCTAAGAAACAGTTTTTTAATTATCGAATAGGGATATTTAGCATGTTGGGGTGAGCAAACAGATAAAGTGGAGGTGCCCAGATGAGATTATCAGACCTAGTGAGAGTGGGACCTGCAGGTAAGCGGCAGGAAAACCACACAAAGATGAGGGGAAATGAATATCTGTCCAAGGGTATCTCGAGGCACAGCGCCAACATGGTGTGATGAAAGTTTAAAGATAACAGCAATTTCCACTCTTTGCCTTGATGAGCCCCCGTAGCCAACTTCAACTAAGCCCTTAATCTTGCAGTAAACTAGTGGAAGGGGTTAACCGTGGGACGCTCTAGGCAGCAACAAGTGTCTTATTATTTCACCAAAGTTTTGTCAGTATTTGGTAAAAGCTTAATCACATACATCTAATTACTGTTTTTAATTAATTATTGTGTGTCTTAGTGGGAAAACATTATTGACGTAATTTCGGGTAATGTTTTTTCAGTCGTTTTTCCCTCTCTTTTAGATGTTCCTCACTCTTTGCTTTGGCTTTAGATATGAACCAAATAACTCATCTAATTCAGCCGAACCTATACAGATAATATAGAACCAAAGTGAAAATGCAACTTATTTTCTGTGATGACATATAATGTAGAATCATGTCTCTTTTTACCCAACAACAAATGCACATATGTCGAATTTGGTCCAAATGTATATATGTGTCCTTGGAGTTTTGGATTGCTACATAGGAAGTCAGAAGCTTGAATTTAATTTTGAATAGACAATGCAAGAATAATTCATGTATGTGCCAGACATCATCACAAAGTCTAACAGTGGCATACAGTAGGGGTGCAGCTGTCCAAAGCCCTCTTACATTCACAACAAAGTCCAACTGTAAAAGTGAAATGTTCTTTCCAGATGTCCTCCTCACATTAGTATGTGGACCTTCACCATTTCCTACCTCTGTTCCATTTCCACCCCTCTGACAGATGGAATAATAGAGCTGTAATGCTACATTCATGCCATTAATTTCTGTAAGTACAAGCAGCAAGCGTGTGTGTTGTTATAATCTCTCTGCAGAAGGGACACTTCAAACAAGTCTGGAATGGAGGAACTGTGCCTTAAGCCCCTTGTTTCAACCTGGGATGCTAATGCATTTCAAGCTTAGTGCTAATAAAATTGAAAAATAAATGGAGGGTAATTGTTTCATGCATTTGAAGGGAGCTGGCTCATTCCATTATGTGTGTGTGTGTGTGTGTGTGTGGCTGCCTGCGTGCGCACGTGGTTCTGTGTGTGTGTGTGTATTTCAATTTCCAGAATCAGTCGTCTGTTCAATGGCACCGAGCCCATCGTGTTGGACAGCTTGAAGCAGCACTACTTCATAGATCGAGACGGCGAGATATTCCGCTACATTCTCAGTTTCCTCAGGACCAGCAAATTGCTCCTTCCAGATGACTTCAAGGTATATATCCGCACCGCAACATACTGTATTGTGTGTACTTGACTGCTCCATCAGCCCGCACAGTTCTAACAACATAACAACATAAAAAAAAAAAAGCTGCAGTGTGTTAAGCCATCTGCCCAGACACGCTGGAGCATTGTGTGAATTTCCTGATTTCTCACAAGATAATACACCAAAGTGCGAATATGTTTGTATTTATTAATGTTTACCTGCCCTCTCAGGGGTTGCATGTTTTCAAAATAGACCTGATACCACAACAGAGCCGCCAGTTCTGTGCCAACATAGACTCGCCCTCCTCTGATTCAACACATTAATTACCTGTAGTATAAGCGTAAGCAGTAATTAGGAAACTTTGAGGAAAAATGAAAAAAAAAAAAAACATGGAACGGCGTCAGTTGGAGTTTTGAGTGGTGCAGAGGTAAAATGCTAACTGGCTAACTGGAGCATGGCCGGGTGATGTGTGTGCCAAAGCCCTGAGCTGTTGTTTTTCACTCACAGTGGTTTTCTATAGAGGTGAGCCCAGGTGAAATAGCCTGCACACCCCTCTGTTTCCCCCGCGCTCTGATGACCGACTCCCACACAGACAGGAAGTCTCGCTGACAGTCAGGGACCCGCTGGGAGCTGAGCTGTTGCATCTCGGTGCAGTTTAATGCATACGAACACGTATACATGAGTCTCTTCACACACACTTGACTCTTTGTGGGCCGTTGAATCTGCTCATTAGACCGCTGAGGCTGCACACACCTGACTCCTGTTTCAGTGTGTGCATGAGGGAATTTTGCTCTTTTTAATTGTAAGTGAACACACACTCAGTATATATAGCATAATTTTGGTAATTGGTGACCAAATATACAGATGATTTGTATTTTTAAAATCAGTTGTGCAAGTATACTGTATGTCTCTCTCCAAACTTAATAGAGTAAAATTGATTTTTTTTTTTTAATTGCTAGCAGCTGTTTTAGTTGATGCCTGTGAAGACAAAGATGAACATGTTACTTATTTTTCAGACACAGAGCGAGATTAGTATTTATTTGAAGTTGTGTTTCTGGCCACCTGCCAAATTTAAGTGCAATATATAATCTCAGTCTAGCTCTGCTTTGGTCTCCACCACTTTAGCTGCTAAATGCCAGCTCATCATTAGTGTCGTTTAATTCTGGACAGGCAGCATTTAGTGGGGGGGGTTATCAGCCCTTTTTACTAAAAATAGCTGCCTTCTGCTGCTGAATACAATCGATGAGAGCAGTTAATCGAAACAGTAAAGTTGCAGGCTGTGAAACCAAAACAATGAGCTGAAACACACTAAAATGTCCTATGGAGCATTTCACATTCCACAGTCCAGTCAATCCATTGTTGGTATAAAAATATTCATTAGCGCTGCTTTAAACCAAACTGATGGCATTACTCGCAAGTCAGTCTCACCCCGCAAGTATCCACACAGCCACATGTGGCTTTGTCAGAATTATTATATATTCTGCCTACAGCTCCTTCCTGTTCAAGGTTTTTATTCAGTGATACTGTTTCCTAGGTGTATTCTATTCTTCACTTCTACTCCACCTTAACTTGTGTGACCTTTCCACCGGGCTGGCGCTTGTTCATCATTCTCTACAAGGGAACAAGGCGAGGCCAAGCCACACAGAGCCAGGGGCAAACTCTCCAGGCCTCACGGATAGTCTGAACGAGAGCCAAGCCTCAGACAACAGAACATGACATGAAAGCCCTGCATATTTTCTGCCAATGATGGCCTGACTCAGTAGCGATTAGTTTTTCCCTTCTTATTCATGCTTTTCCCTCCCTCTCTGTGAAGTCTTGACAGTCCAATCAGGCACCGCGGGTTGAAAAGAGCGCATTGGACTTCATTGTTTCAGCTCATTACGATCCCCTCGCATAAGCCCGCGTTGATCTGCATACCTTTCAATTTGCGTGAAGCCGGGGAAGAAAAAAAAAATGCAAATAGTGCGAGGCGGAATTGAGCATGTCCTTATCTGAACACAATCAGGCTTGCCGTCGCCAGAGGGCTGGGTCTGTTCTGCTGCTGGCAGCCACGGCGCTGTGTGTTTTGCTAAATCAATGTGAAAGTCTGAGCAGAATAGGAAAAAGAAATTTTTCAGCCTACATCAGTGGAACAAAATATTCACTATTAATATCCTCCCTCATCTCATTATTCAAAGTACAATTAATCACAAGAGTGTAAGCAATGCTCAGTCATATTGAGGACATGGCTATAGACCGTTAAGAGTTAGTGTTTCCACGTCGCTTTATTCAAGCTTCAAATCAATATCGCTTTGTTCTTTAGGTATCAAATGAAATAATAAGAAAGAGCTCATGTTTTTGTTTTTTGCGGTGGGGCGTGTATTAGATGAGAGTCGACCAGATTTTTCGTTGGTGGCCCGTTTAATCAACAACCTGTGAGCCTCTACTTGTGTGGCTTTAGTTCTTTCCTCGTCCAAAACACACAGCAGGTCTTTATCAGTCCTCCCTCACAGTGACAGTTTCCATCATTTTCTTCTTCTTCTCCTTCCCTGCCTCCCCTCTCCGTCTCTCCCTCCCTCTGTCCTTCCCTGAGATGTTGCCTTGCCGGTGGGCGATCAGGTCGGATCATTATTTTGAAGCTCAAACGGGCTGTCTGGACACAGGATTGGGGGATGAATTGTCTCGTAGAGCTGGCAGCAGTAGCAGCAGCTTCAGCAGCCAGGACGGAGCTGTTGGCCCTGTCTCCCTCTCATCCTCACCTCAGCGCTTAGGATTACTCTGTTGTTTTCTGCGCTGCTCAGGATGACTAAAGTGCCTCGCAGACAGACCCCTGTTAAAAACATATCCATCCATGGCTTCAGACCTGTGAAGGATGAGGAGCTACACTTTGATACAGAGAGCTGCCTGAAGGGGAGCGTCTCAGTATGAGTTTTGTCAGCTGCAGCAAGAGGGCCAGGAGAGAAAAAGACAGGGAGAAAGGGAGAGAAAAAGGGAAAAAAAGGACCCACTCCCCCACTTCTTTCGCATTCTGAAATCTTAAATATTAGACCGTCAGCTTAAGATGTGTTGCGTCAACGCTCGTCCAGATGGAGTTGTATTTGGGTGTCGTTTGCACGCCTCAGATGAAGGCGCAGCTTAGATGACGGGGTAAACCAGAGAGGGAGGCTTTTCAAGGCTAAACAGTCTGAGAGAAGCAGCGGGGTTAATGAATACGCTGTTTGCTGCCATGCTCTGTTTCTATACCCAGCAGTGGTCCGGAGAAGGGAAGGGGAAAAACTCTTTTTAGATCAGGGCTCCCCGGCGGCTCCGGCACCCCAACACCCACAGCCACCAATGATGCAGACTATATGAAACATATGTTGTTTCCGCAGCGCAAACACACACTGTATCACTGTTCAAGGGCGTTTAGACTTTGCACCGCACCAAGGCGAACAACCTCTTTCTTCTGTTGCTATTAAATATGCAGCCAAAAATACAATCATCTGTTTGTTGTGGTTCAACAATGTCCATACACTAAAAACCAACTATAGCCAGGAGCGAAGGGACGTGAAGATGATCATCTGAGAACCAACATTGAATGGCAGTGATGGAAGTTCATATACTAAGATGAATGAAGCTGTCAGTCTGTGTCACTGCGAAACACTAATCAGAACACAGATTTATTAATTACTAATTGTTTAGCAGAAAGATTTGCAGCATTTAGGTGTAACCTAATTAAATCTTGTTCTAATAGGAGCTTAACATCGGGCCACAAGCCTCATTAACATAAAACTCCCTCCATGTGAGGAATACATTAAAATCCTCCTTGGCTGATGATTGTCCTCATGTTCACTTGCACATATCTTTTCCTCACCTCCCGTCTGCCTCCAATAGCGAACCTCCGCCTCCCTGCATTTTCTGTGGTAGCGGTGAATGATGGTGCCATCTGGTCTTGTGGGAAATTAGAGGCAGGAGCACAGGGGCAAATGGCCCCCAGCAAGCCTTGCCCAGGAGGGAGAGGCAGACAATCTGCTGCAGACTGTCTGCACACAGGAATGCACCATCCCCACTTCACTGGAGCCCTACTGACGGCCTTTCTGGAGTCGGCTCACTGAAACATGCTAAAGGCTAGCGCAGCTCTGCCAAGAGCTACTGTGGAGGAGAGCTGCAGCATGGCTATGCTTTGTTTATTGAGAGTGCTGTCCTGCTGGTCGGAGGCCATCACCGATCTTGGTTTATTGTTCTTCTCTCCAGAAGATGTTTTACATGGTAACAAGTGAAATATTAAACTGCTGCTGTTTTCACATTTCTGGCAATTAGATGTCCTTAATTTCACAAGGACAAACAAGGATCACTTTTTTACATTTATATTTGGGGTAACTGATTCTTAACCATCAAATATAAATTGAATTTGTTACACTACTCACATTACGGGAAACCTTGGTAACAAGTTCATGGGTCAAAAACATGGCACTTCTTAGTAATGGTTTCTTGTAACAGTCAGTGAGGACAAAGGACACAGGAGGTATCTGACACAAAAAAATGTGTTTCCTGTTCAGAAATATTGTAAGACATTTTGAGCACATTCATCACTGTGCAGTAGTTGTTTATTCTCCCATGCATGTCTGCACCGCACCATTGCTCTTTCACTATGGCAGAAGGGTCAAAGTGCAGATGCAAACTGAACAGCACTCCTGGAGTAATTAGAGGTTAAGTGTCTCGCTCAAGGACACTTTGTCATTAGTTGCCATGGGGAAGCCATCAGGATACCCCGTAAATATTACTTCAGCCGTCACGTTAATATTGCGCAATACCGTATATCTGTAGGGTTTAGTCTCTGTGACCTTGGTGACAAACTGTAATGTGGTGAAACTCACTGTGCGTTAGTCACACAAATAACCAAGAGCAGTGTACGCGCATGTAAACTCACTGCACTAATCTCCATTTTCCTCCATCAGGACTTTCACCTGCTGTACGAGGAGGCGCGCTATTACCAGCTGACGCCCATGATCAAGGAGCTGGAGCGCTGGAAGCAGGAGCGCGAGCAACGACGGATGGCCCAGCCCTGCGACTGCCTGGTGGTCCGCGTCACGCCCGACCTGGGCGAGAGGATCGCCTTGAGTGGGGAGAAGGTCCTCATCGAGGAGATCTTCCCCGAGACTGGAGACGTTATGTGCAACTCAGTCAACGCCGGCTGGAACCAGGACCCAACGCACGTCATCCGCTTCCCCCTCAATGGCTACTGCAGGCTCAACTCCGTCCAGGTAACACAGTGGAAACTCACACCTGTTTTTTATCATTTTCTTTCCCTCCTCATGTGTCACATTTAATATATAATAGACAATTCATGCAAAACACACCTGCCAAATCCAGCTATAACTAAAACATTTACATTTTGTCATAGTTGTGTTTGAGGCAGTTCAGCACTGTGTTTTTTACTGTGTTTGACTGGAGCTGTATTGTAAAGTCCTGGTCTATGCAAGTGTGACATTTCCGTGGGTTGGTGTGGTCTTCCTGATGTTAATGCAAAATCATGCATGACAGCACGAGACAGATAATCCTTCTTTTGCACAGACTGATTTAGCAAAATAAAGCCTGATAAATGTTCAGAGGATACGCTACAAATCATAGAGTCGCTACAGTAAGACTGACACAGTATAAGGAAAATACCACAAACATTATTTTATTAATTGTATAATAATAGGTATGATGAAGATAAACTAGTTTAAAATCAATATTAAATGAAGTAGAAACATTATGAGGTACTAGTGAATAATTTTAAAACATGAGTGATTTAATAAATTTAAATTGTAAGTTAAAAAATAATCTTGTATGTTAAGGTCAGTGTACTACAATGATTTTAGGAAAATTACAGGAATATTACACTGTGATCGAAAAAACTAAATAATAAACTAAATCAAGTGCTCTGAAATGAAAATGAGTTTTAAGTTGAAAAACTTGTTAATCCATTTTCAATAGCGCCAGTTTGCCCCTAACAGACACTGAACCAGCAAAGTAAGGAGAACATTTTATTCATAAGATGTAGCTTATTTTTCTGTATTAATAAAATCTATTTTCTAAATCCTGGAAGCATTATGCAGCCCAAACAATGGAGAGCAATTATTAAGTCTAAAGGTTACTAATGATTAAAATGACATTTTTGATGTAGTTTGACGCAACACAAAGTGCAACTATAGGTTTGTCAAACGAAGAAATAACAAATTACCATCTTGAGCTTTAACTTTATCCAAAGTTGACTCCAGTACCACAGTGTTTGTCATGGCATCATGTCTGTGAACATGTATGTGTTCTCTCTGTAGTTTGAAGGTAGGAAGGGATCATTGTGCACATGTCACAAAGAGCTGTTCTGACTTTTGAAATTATTGCAAAGGAATTAAATTGACAAGTCACAGCCTCTGACTATGACATGTGTCAGATATGAAGAACAGTAAACAACAAAGCATAGATATCGGGTTATAGTACAAATCTAGGGATGGGAACTTGAGAACATGCGACAACTTGTCTGACCCGATCATATGCATCCAAGCTTATCAATTCCTTTAATTGATGCCAGCACATTTTTCTGACAGTTGCAAAACAGTGATTCAAACTTGTGCATCTTTGCTGCTGAAGACTTGCAACAAGAAGGAGTCATGGCGTGTCTTTTTTCCTCCTCTGTTTCTATACTGTGTTCAGGCTCAGAGATGATTTGCTGTGTAGGCCTACTTTTTGTCCACGCACACAACTGATCAGGAATCGATAAGAATGAAAAATGGAATTGGTAATCTATAATGCCATTGGTATGACTAAAATATTGTCAGTTCCCATCTCTATATAAAATAGCCTCAAAGGGACATGCAACACAATAAGATAATTCAAGAGTATAGTAAGGAAAAGAATACATAATTTTTACTCATGTATAACTGTTGCCCTGCTAAATGCAAGACCTACAGTAGGACAGAATCCAGTGAAACTGACAGTGGCACTTATCTCAGTGGCCACCGCAGGCCTCCGGTGAATAGAAACAATGTGCAGCATGTAGGCTTGAATAATTCCTGGGGCAAGTATACAGCAACTTTAAGTGACACTAATTCATAAGGTGTGACACTGGATGTCAAAACACATTGTGTAACACGTGGATTTGTAAGATGTGATATGATACAACGAAAGACTTTAGGTGAAGTCTTTCCTAATATAAATAAAGCATTTATTTTCTTTTAAGGATAAAATCTTTTCTGCATCAGGAATTCTTTTAAATGCACACGTCTCCTTAAGATTTTACAGTGAAACTCTTGTATACTTTTTCTGCATTTGTTTATGTTGGACTTGGCACCGTAGGTGTTTCATGGAGTCAGTCCCGTCTTTGAGGTTAACCATAGGACGCAGATTACACAGAGGAACTTCACTCTGAGTCAGTCAGCATGATTTGTGGCCTTGTGTACACTCTGCATGTTGCCACAGTGGATACCTTTTTTTCTTTTTTTTTTACCTTTATTTATCCAGCAAAGGATTGTGCTGAGCAAGCAAACCATTTTTCACCGGCTCCCATCAATACTGTTGTACACACTTAAACACCTGGCTGACATTTGTACCTCGCAACCAGCGCTTTGATGGGCACTGCACAAATCTGCTGGTGTTACTGAGCTTTAGCCTCTGCTGAAGAAGAGCGATGTGTTCACCTTCTCAGGCCAGATGTCAGTCTGCAGATTTCATTGTCATGTCACCAACCAGTATACAGGCTGGAATATGCACTAGTTTGCTTTATTGTCTCCAAGTTTCTTTCTTTGAGGCAGTTGATTTGTGGCTTTTTATTCTGCACAGTGGAGATTAAAACTTGTTTTCACTAGCTGAGATAAGAGCTACTCTGATGGAGCTGCAGCCAGTTTGTCAAGAGATTAGCAGAAGTAATAACAGGTGTATGGAGTGGGTGCAGTTTTTCATTCTGGACAGCTTCCAAGTGGCTCTTGTGGCTGTAGCGTGATGTGAAACCGGAGCCTGGCTTGTCCTTTGTAGTATATGACTTATCTCTTTATTGTATTCACGGTGCAAACAGTGAGCGATATGTTGGTGATATAATCCCAAATAGATTTACAGTACTGTTATACCATTTTTAAACAGGCAGCCCGGCCGAGCTGCGTAGTCTCCCTGTTAGTGTGCAGCAAAGCAGTAAGACGTTAAAAACAACTTCAGAAAACTAGTTTTACAGTTGTGTTACCCAGAGAGGTCTGTGAGAGGGAGAACTGGGGGGAAACATAACAGCCTCACACCACAGGCTCGATATAACACACTTCAGTGCCCACAGCCATGAACAGGCCAACACATAGAGGAGCCTTCCCCCCTCCAGCACCCGCAGGGAGCCTCTCCCAGGCAGGCTAGTGCACTCTGACACCTCCACCTCCCTTCTGCCAGCGTGACAGACCACCTCCAGGGAGGAGAGCCGAGCGAGCGGGACAAAGCACGTGTGGACTGCGGCCATGTTTTCCTGCGAAACGATGAAGAAGAGGAATGGAAAGGGGGGGAAAATGATATGCATAATTTACGCTTTACTCCTTTTTAAGACACAGCTCCTTTTTTAAAAAGACTCCAATATAACACCGCTCAAGGCAATTGAAATACACGTATTGCATTTTTTAATACCATACTTACAATTTCTCAAACAGCCTAAACCGGTTTATACTTCTTTTATAGATTTTTAAATGACTTGCAATATAATTAATTGGCCGCATCAACTAACACAACATTTTCCCACTCTGTTTACCAGTGAGACTGGTTATGGAATGTGAGCGCATCTGACTAACATGGTCTGAGAGGACTTTTTATTGTTACGGTTTTTATTGGGCTGCTCCTCTGAAGTTGAGGTGAGCTGAAATCCTCCTTTCAGACTTGCTGCTCACAGAAAGAGGAGCCGGAGCTTCGAGGTTTCCTGTAAGCGATGCTCCCTTTTGTCTCGCAGTATGGCCCCTCTCGGTCAAGGTGGCATTAGTTGTGGCTCTTTTTCTCGTCTCATGCGTGCCCCCTTTAAAACATGCAGATATGCAAAATGAAGTATAAAAAAAAAAATCCAAAGCACAAAGGCACACACACACAAACACACACATATGCAAGCACAGTAGAGGGGCCCGGCTCATTGAGTCGATGTAGATGAGGACACGAGGAGCAGATGGAGGTGTTTTTCGGTGTAAGGGGAGATTTTTCTAAACAACTTACTCATTCTGTCCTCTCTCATTGTTGCGTGAAGGTATGAGAAGGTTAGGAAAATAATCCTTGTCTTACCCGTCAGACAATAAGCCTCTGATCTGATTTCAGCCTTGGACCCCAACCCAGGGGAACACACACACAACCACACCCTGCCCACAGAGGAAGACCGGAGAGAGGAAGAAGGGAGGGGAGGGGAGAGACTGTCTGGAACAGGGTATTTAGGGATATTTAGGATTGCACTGGTTTCTGAGGAGGTCCTGACAAGATAGCCAGAAAAAGGCAGGCATAGATATGTGACAACTTTGAAACTTGTTTCTGTTTTCAGTACTTCGCTGGCATAGAGAATTCACTGTAGTCCCAAATGATTTTGCTGAAGCCAAGGTACTGTTGCTGTCTTGCCCAGAGCTAGAAACTGCTCGACCTTGTGATACATTGGTCACAATGAGATAACATGACATTTCTCAACACTTTTGCTGTTCACTGAGCACAGCAACAGCGAGTTTTTGTCATTTATTATTCAGTTTTTATTCACTTAAAGATAAAGTAACATCCCTAAGGTCAGTTAAGTTGGTTATACTTTGGAGTGAAACGTCTCACTAATTACTCGCTGATATTCAAAGCGGTTCAAGGATTCTCTTTTCGGGGCTTTTTTTTCAAGAGCATCAAATTCCTGATACGCTATTATATCATCTTCTATTTACAGTTAGAAGCATAATAATACTAGCTGTTTGTATAAGTCTACAGAGGGAAGATCTTGGAAGGAAACTCTTATAGTATTGCGATGTATGCTATAAATTTAGTCCCTTCTTCAGTTCTCCGGCTTGTGTATTCAAATGTGAGAGAGTGAGAATAAACAACTCCACCTTGGCGAGTGATTCTCCATGAAGTCATGAATGGAATTTGGGGAATAATGCAAACCACCTGCGCTGTGATGTAGATCCAGCGGAGAGAAACAGAGAGCAGCAAAGGCACTTAACGGAGGGAAAACATTTAGCCAAAGAGCCACAGAGGTGTACACACACACGCGTCCCAGAGCTGGAGCCGGGCCTGCCGCTCTATACATCACCATGATGAAGCACTCGGATCAGACCAGAGCCAATCTGTCCTTCATCAATGTGACAGCGGAGGCAGTCGTAGAGAAGGGCCCCCTGTCCCCCGTGCTGCCCAGGCGGGGAACGCAACACGTCGCAACACTCTCTTACATGTCACGCTGCCACTCCATCAATCCCGCGCCGGGCGGAAAGAGAAAGCACAGCTCATCAGAGCAGACAAGGCCACACAAACACCTCAGCTGTGCTCCTCAGCGGCAGAACAAGACATTAACACTGCTGTGGTTAGGGGTGTGTGTACCGCCCGCGTGGCTCAGTGGGTAGAGCACAGCGTCGGGCACTCGGGCCCAACAGGCGGCAGATTAACCTGCAGTTTGGTGAGGATAAAGACTGGATGATGGCGCCTGCTGACAGCTTCAGCAGTCGGTGCCAGAAAAATGTTTCGAAAAAAAATGTTTTTGTTGGACGAGGCACGGTTAGGTAGTGGAAAGTAAATCTTTCTTCGAGTGACTCTGGCAACATCCAACTGGAGTTATGATACACCTGGAGGGGAAAGAGAATGAGCAGGAAGATAATTAATCAGATGATTTCCAAGTTTGTACACAGTTTAATCAGAAGAATTAAACTTGAAATGAAAAAGTGCCTCCATCCACAAAATTTCACCATTATAAATAAGTATGAAAGAAGCGTCTATGTTTGTAATATTGTCGCATAAAATAGGTTTTGCAGTGCAAATGTAACCATCAGTTGGTGGAAGAAGTTTTCAGATCCTGTACTAAAGTAAAAGTATCAGTTCCATTACTCTGTTACAAGTAAAAGTATTTTATTGAATGTTATGATTTAGTGAAAGTATGAATGTATTATCAACTGGAAAAGCACTCAGAGAATGCAGACCTTCGTCAAGGAGCACAGTTTCCCCAGCTTATTGTGACTTACACCCCAAAATATTAGTCCTACCTTTGATTTATCTATTTCAATGGATTCCTGGACCATAAAAACATACCCTTAGCAATTGGAATCACATCGATATCATTTTTAGTTTAATAGTTATACCCGAAAATCGACATTTCCATAATGGTGGTTTTCCAGATCACCTCCAAATTTTAATCATTTGTTCCTTGTCCCAGAAAGGACATTTCATCAATTTCATCCAAATCTGTCCATAACGTTTTGAGTTATGTTGCAAACAAACAGACATACCAACGCCAGCAAAAATATAACTTCCTTGGTGGAGGTTACAAATTGTACTTACAGTATCAAAAGTAAAAGTACTCGTACTTCAGAATGAGTGTAATGTTATGTTATATTCCTGGATCATTATTACTGATGGATTACTGTGTCAGAAGCATCTAATATTTAATGTGTAAATTAACATCACAGACATAGAAATCACAGACCACAAATGAACAAGGAAAAGTTACTACATGAGTCAGGTAGTGTGAGATCCTTCATCCTCACATGCTGCCGTCTGTTGAGTTTAGTAGGAACTGTACTTGCAGTCCCTTCGAGGACTGACCTAACCCTAAATACCTCTGCTCCCTGTCTCGCTCACTGGGTATTTACACTGCCGGGGGTAGGGGTTGCATTGCCGCCGGGGTCAGCTGAACTAAATTACTGTGTGGATTCATGCTACTTAAAGACACTTTGAATCAAAGTGTCCATTTGTAACGGTGAGCTCAATCTTGTCAGCTACACAAATACAGCTACCGGATAATGTGCCGCAAATGCTATAAGAATATATTACACTGTCAAAGTGTTTTTGTCGCTTGTGATTCCTAAAAAAGCTGGCAGATGGCTCGGAGAATTAGAAGGAGCTGGAGCTTCTCGGCTGTTTTATGCCAGATGCTTGCGATAAGCAGAGGATACGATGCAGAGACTGCAGTTAGCGCTCCTTGTCACACATTAAAGGCTGTGCATAGTTAAACAAAAGCGGCCCCCTGAGTGCAGCGCCCATCACATGCTACAGTGTGTGTGTCATACATGTCAATCAACTCCCAGCCCCCGTGCCATGAGGAGCAAGTGTCTTCCAGCGCCTCCGGAGAGGTGTTACCAGTGTGTGTGTGTGTGTGTGCGCACACACTCCGGTGGCCATCAATATTACATCGTGCTCCGGTTTCCAGCCCTGAGACTCATCCACTTTGATTCTCGCCATCTTCGCTGTGTTGTGGAAATACACGGCGCTGGGAGGTTAGAGGAGTGAGGCTGATATATCCCCTCCTATTCCCCGTTGCGATCCCAGATTGAGTGGCAGCTCAGCGAGATGGTTATATGGCAAATGGTATGTATGTGTGTGTTTCGGGGGCAGATCCCTGTGCAGCCAAGTCGACCCTCTAACAGTGAGAATGTTTTATTATGTTTCAAATGTGTAGGGATCACTGGAGACGAAGAGGGTGAGGAGACGCTTTTGTTCAGCTTTCTGCTTCGATCACACAGGCGGGAAAAGAGGAGAAGAAGTGCTGAAGTTCATGGTGGAACTATCTAACTTTAGTTTATCCACAGACTGCTGTATTCTGATTTACTGTTTTGAAAACAATAAGGCTAGTGACATACCTCACGCATGGTCTCAGACAATACTGTCTGGGAATGTCATCTCGGAGTTCAAAGTAGTGTACATGAAAAGGAAAAAAAAAACAAAGAATGCTAATTAGCTCTAACTCAATTTCACAGCAATCATCATGCTTGGAATGAAACTTTGACCAATCGGATCACTCACATGCAACTCGCTGTTTGATTATTTTGCTATGGTTTCGCTCAAGTGAGGCAGGAAAGTAAGCAGAAAAATCTGCTTAAGAACAACATAAGCTGGGATCTGGAAGCCTGCAGTCACAAGTATATTGTGCTGAACTGAGCCACCAGGACGTGTGAGCTTTTTAAGAGGGCGCATTACTTTCTGTTGTCAGCTGGGATTGATTTCAGGACGTTGTCCCGTGGACATCGAAACCTTTTGCTTGGATACGTCGTAATTATTCAATGTATTGTTTATTCCCCCGTGGCACTAATTCACTGTGTCAAACTGAATGTGAAGTTTTTTTTACGGCTTCTTATAGTCATTACAGAATTCTTGAATCAGTTACAACTATCTATAATAATATCCTTAAGTCTTTTGTGTTGCCATGCATTAATGATAAAAGTGTTTTCAGACTATCTTTATTGATCAGGCCATTCTCCTCTGTGACCAAATTCATTGCCGAACATGACAGAGTCCCACATGCGTTAAGAGATGATGGGGAAAAATGCAATGTGATGCAATGATCAAAGAAGGCTATGTAATATCATTTCCATAATCGTTAGGCTCCTCCGTCGTCTGTCATGGATTTGGGAGTGTTTGATGCTTGGGCAGGTCTCTTAATTAGCCATCCTCACCATCAGCTGTCTGCCGCCCCTTCTGTCTCACAAATTACAGAGTTTGTCGTCGTCGTATGGCCAGAGGACAAAAAAGGAGGGGGGGTGGGGGGGTAACTTTTCCAAGTGGTCCTTTCTGCTTACAAGCAGCACGTCAGCCAACATTTTAGTTTTAATCAGGGAATGGCGGGGGGGGGGTCAGGTCTGTTCAACAAGTTTGTGTGTTATAATTTGCATTCGCATGTTTGCATTCTTGCTCACATCTCACGACTGTCTCTCTGTGTTTGTGTGTGTGATTTATCTGCTCCTCTCTGTTGTGCTAATCCCCAGTCAGGGGAGGCTGCAGCCCTTCGACCTGGAGGCCTAAACGCCCCACTTTAGTCTTCCGATGGGGCCCTCACTCCTGTAATTAGAGAGGTCATCCTTCGCCATGAGTGTATGTGTCAGTGTGTGTATGAGAGTCTGAAGAAACCGATTTTTTTTTGTGCAAACTTCTCTGGCTCTGTATCTGGCAGGAGGGGTTGGCCCTCGGCGAGACCTTTCATTTCCATGCGCTGCACACTCCATTAAAAGGATGGGGGAATAAGTAAATACACGGCACGCCTCGCACTGGGATTTAGATATGCCCCCTCCAAAAAAACAACATCCCACAAGAATTTCAGCAGATGAGGAGAGAAAAGTGATGCTGGAGTTCACGTGTTCGCGTCTGAGTTTATCTGCATTTGGATTAGTGTGTATCAATGCCCACACTCGGGGGGCTAACATGCATCCCTGTCTCCCCTTCTTTCCCCCCGCAGCTCCAACACTTTGTCCTCACACAGAGCACCCATAACTCCCTATCCTCATTCCCCACACGTCGCTCTCTCTTTCGCTCACGGACCTCACTTCTCCTCTCACCCCAGCCTCATTACTCAAATTAGGAGCTCCAGTAATCACCACGCTGAGCCCCTTAACACACCTCACTCACACTCAGCTCTCCTCATCCCTTTGAGCTCATGCCCTCGGTTCAGTAGCCGATCCAGCACAAGCGGCATGAATATTGCAGAGGTGGTGTGATGTTGGAGTGCCCTCTGGTTTTATCCCATCACCGCGTGTGATTGAAGGAGGGGGGAGGTTAATGACAGATGGTGTATGTTGAGACTGATGAAGATCTGAGGTTGATGTGATGGACGGATACAGTGGTACCTAACCAAGTCTTACTTATGTTTGCTGCTGATGATCGTGACTTGACGCTGGAAAGCTGTAAAATTCTGACAATGACATTTCATCAAACTTCCCTATAAGTCATGAATAACCAGCACTGCTCCCAATAGACCATGGACCATATACTGTTTTTCAGTACATTCAGTACATTTGTACAATACTGTTCTCTATGTAAGTCCACCCACTGTGCAATACTTGACCAAGTCAATGTGCAATATTCTGTATTTAGTATTTAATAATATTCCGTATTTAAGCTGTCATTTCTTACCTCAGTTTGGGCCCATTGTGTATATTTACTGGTTACATATTTTTATACTGGTTGTACATTTTATACTTCATATTTTACATTTCATATCCATACTTGAAATTGTAAATAAGTCATATAAACTTGTGTATACCTCCTTTTTAGACTGTTATTTGTTCTTAATAGTTTTACTGCTGCTATCCCCTGTGCTGCTGTGACATGTGAATTAAAGGCTTATCTTATCTTATGATTATTTTAATGGAGGACTGAAATCTGATACTGTTTGCAAAAGCATACATTTTGACCAAAAAAAACAAAACAAATGGGTAACAAATTAAAGGAAAAGCCTGAATAAATGAGTGGAGAAACATAACACACGCAGATGCACTCCATGGTACAATTAAGCAGGTCGAATCATGCTCTGTGATCAACGAGAGAATGGCACAGGCCTGAATAGGAGGGGATACGGTGGCTCTGTGATGTGGGTGGGGGGCATGTTGCTGGCAAGGTTTGGATCCATCCACAGGGCAAAAGGAGCCACTGAATGTTTTGATGAGTATGAAAATGATCTGAATCATATGCTCTGGCCTTTGCAGTCACCAGATCTAAACCCAGTTGAAGAACAATGGGAGATTTTGGATGTTTGAAAGCGCTCTCCCCCATTATTATCAAAACACATTGAAGCTATTCTGGTGGCCTGTGGTGGCTCAGCACCATTCTCTTTATGTTGGTTATTCATTTAATTTATCAACAGTCTGTATATATCACAAAAACGTTTAAAGAAATTTTAAAAAGGAAAGGAAGTTTGAACTGAAACCTGAAAGCTGAGACCTGCCTCTCTATCAGTAATACCTCTCAGTTCGATTTCACTTCATCCACATGGCACTTCTGTTATTAATGCCTTTCTCTCTTCCTCTGTCTTCTCTCTGTCTTCAGGTTCTGGAGCGCCTTTTCCAGAAAGGTTTCAGCGTGGCAGCGTCATGTGGAGGCGGCGTGGACTCGTCCCAGTTCAGCGAGTACGTGTTGTGTCGCGAGGACCGACGAAGTCTCTCCATCAACACTCCCATCAGGATAAAACAGGAACCCCTGGACTAGAGCATTCTGGGAGAGGGACTACCAAACCCCCCCCACCCCCACCCCAACCCAATACTCCTTCCATCTTCTCACACCACCCCACCCTGCCTATCCCTGCCTCCTCTCTGTCCTAACAGAACCACAACCACCCCCACCCCCCCAGCATACCTAAGTATTAGCAGAGGCTTGTTAACCTCACCAGCTCTGCAGAACTCTAAGGGGAATGTAGTACCAAACAAAGGAAAAAATGCATCAGCAGCAAAAGTTTTTGATTATGTTAAATAACTCCCAAAGAATCTGGGACTGCGATGAAAACAACAGCAATGACAAATGGACTCAACAGCAGCTCACTTGAACTATTTTAGCACCATGACTGGTTGATTTTTCCCTCATCTTCTTATGAAAAAGGTGTCCTGATCCTACTGGAGTGACACAACTGTCCCCTCCTTCAATCCCAATGCACTCCACTCCCCAACACACACACGCACACAGGCACACACACCCCACCCTTCTACCCCTGTTTCAGCAGTATATAATCCACTTCTGTGTCTGTATGAGGCCTGTGTCTCGTCTGAGTGGTGACAAGTCTGGCCTGCTGTGGGACAAAGACGGTTTGGCAGGCAGGACGCTGTTAAGGACGACAGGAAGAGGACATAATCCCAGCTCACCTCGAGTCCCCCAGAAGGCCCCAATTCCCCCAGACCCCGCGACCTTCCAGCCCCATCCCACCTCGCTCCGCAGGCCTCGCCACAGACGGCGGAGCCTCGTCGAATAAACAGCATCGTTTGCCAAACTGATTGTTTATTACGATTTTCATTGTTGTTTCTAAAGTATGTTCTTGCTCCTTTTCGCTGTTCTTATCATGACATGGTGTAAACAATTATTATTAATAGGATTATTTTTAATGTCTCTTTTTTCCTTTCTCCAATATGAAGGATGTATGAACGTTGTATTCATTAGGCTTTGAGAGCTTGTGAGGGAGCGTTTCTTGGCAGTAGCTGCAGAAACTCAGATGTCTGCAGGCTATGTGGCTAAAGCGATCTGGCTGGCAATGCATTCGGAGCCGGAAAAAGTCTCATTGTTCAAACGAGGATGGAAGAGAACCTGGATGTTTCAACATTGTTTATAGTCAAATGTGTAGCACACATAAAAAAGTGCTCTGGAATTTCTGCTTATTAGCTCTAAAACATATCTCGGGTCTCTGATCGGATTTTCTCTCGTGAGCACAAACCTTTGTTCGTATTCAGCAGCGAGCCAGAGAAAGTTGTTTAAATTTGAAATTCAGGTTGAAGTTGCACAAGCTCTGAGTGTATTGCAGCTTTTGTTGAGTTAGAATGTTAAAGACCTGAGGAGCAACTGGGAGAGCTGACGTTTACCAGTATGTCTCGTGATCAGGAGGAGATGTACTCTAAATGCTTTATGTTTCTTTGCACTTAAACATTTCCTATAGAGCTGCCCTGACCTGTTCCCACCCAACACTTGATTGAACCCAGTGATCAGTGCCAAGTCAAGCTGTTCATCTTCTCCTTTTTTAGACAAACTCATTCAAAACAGGCAGAACTTATATAAATACTGCAGGTACCAAAGGAGACAAGGTGCCTATTTTGTTGATTGTACACACAAAGAGACACCATCTCTTTCTACAGTTTATAGCTAAAGAAGACACAATGCATTATTCAGAATCGTATGAAGGGCACCAACAGTTGTTCCTCCAGGCCTCCAGTCTTGACAGTTTTGTTGAGAATAGCTCACAGTACCTTCAGACAAAGTTTGAGACACGCACGTCTTTGTTTGTTTCGATATTGTCACATCTAAGCCAAGATTATTTCAGTGGTTCTTCACATGTATGTATGGCAGAACCCAAAGTGAACTGTACTCCCAGCATCAGCGTGTTATTCACAAAAGAGGCGAGTGGGCGGCATTTACTCTCTCCTGCTCTCATTCTTTTGGTCTTATTCTCAACATTTCTGGATCAAAGACAGAAACAAGAAAGGCCAAGTTTTCATGCTTTATATTTGTGTGTAACTTACAGATGCTGTTTCTTCCATTCCAAAAGACTGTTAAAAAAAAAGAAGAAGAAGAAGAAGAAGAAGCCCATTCTGATCTTTTGCGGGCTCTGGCAGTTGTTTAACCGGGGTTGTTTTTCTAAACTAGCTGTTCATTAAAAATGGGTGGTAGTTCTTCTGACCATGTTGTCCTGATATCTGTTCTCTCCGGATGGCCGCTGATTAAACAAGGCCAATGAGTGGATAAAGATGAGCTCGTAGCTCCCAGTCCGGCGCGCTCCTGCCTTGGGCTCTCTCTCACAATCAAGCCCATCTTTGTTGCGACCTGCCAGTGGCCTGCGCCTTTGCATCCAGTCGCCTCAAAGGGAATGGTCAACCAGGCCTTTCATGTGCCGAGGCATGTTGGGCTCTTCACAGTGCTCCTCGCCCCCCTCCGCCTCCCCGAAGGCTCCCAGCTCAGTGGTGCCAGTAGAAACTCGGGTTGCACCCCCTGCTGCCGTGTCATCCCCATGCCCTGGTTTTCAAAACGCCCTCCTATGCTGTAGCTCGCTGGACCACACCGCAACAAACCAAACAAACTGATGAGTCAAATCTGAGCATACTCAGAACACACTGTACAGCCAGGCGACTTGACTCCGCTGCTGATCCGGAGGTCTTTTGATCCAGTTCATACGAGGTGTGGAAACTCATCTGGGTTAGTTCTTGTGGAAACGGGTGAAAAAAAAAAAGGATCAATGTTGTACTAAAACCACACATTTGTAAGAATTACTTTTTTTTCAGGGAGAAAAGAAAGAAGGCATATTTTCTCACTGATGTGGCATTTTGAGATCACAGAACGGGCTTTTAACAGCTTTAAAGAGCGAAGGGGTCGTGCACAAATGAATGAAAACAGGAATGGACGTTCAAACATCGTTCAGCACGTAAAGTGAGAAAAAAGAACAAAAATTGCAGTTTGGGTTTTTTTTTTCTGTCTGCAATAATCAACCCTGGGTGTCCCAACTCTGCATAAAAGTGGCAGTTCAACTACCAGAGCTAGACAAACTGGACAGGACTCGAAAGTTCACAGACACGTTCACACATACGGCCATTTCAGATGAAGTACCGGTCAATGTTTCATCCACTCCACATGGCATTCACTCCACCTCTGAGGTGGATCAGTTGTACAGTTATTGTATATTGAATTATCAGGACTCTGGGTTTTACGGGACCCTTGTGTTTTTAAGAGACCTCGTAGTCCTCTTCACGAAAAGAATGAAAAGAATTCAAAGCATTACATTGTGTACATATGGATTAAGACATTTCAAAGGGTATCATAAGGTGCAAATGTATATTATTTAAAGTGTTTAAAACAATTAGACTGTGGTATTAAAGGGCATGTGTTCATTTACAGTGTCTCCATTTGACTTTTCTTGCATATTTGCGATAATAAAAGGATGTACTGTATATCTGACCTGTGTCTCATTGCTCTTGTGTTGTCCCATTCACGTTCAAAAGGGGAGAACAAGTCTTAGATTTCAGTCACTTCTATCATGCACCAGCTCGCTTTTGCTTTTACTATTGATGGATCTATAAAAGTCTTTATCGCAGATGATGCCAGCTCGAAACACGTGAGTATGGATGTGATTATCAGAGTCAGTAAGTTGATCTCTGTGACCTGTTATTAAACTGATGAAACCTGAGAAATCTCCCCAGCTTTCTCTGCACTCAAGCATACAGTATGTGGACTTCTCTGCAAAGGAGGAAGGTCGTCTTCAGGGCCGAATCCAGATCAGCAGTCTACAGCCCCAGAGGGACTGGGGAACAGGCCAGGATCTTGAAAAAACCAATAAGCTCCCAAACCCCAATACTTTACACTGAGTTAAACAGTTTGGTCTTTTCAAAAATGCTTCTGCTTAATTAGCAGCAGAAACCTAGGGGGACTTTTCATAGTTGAGCAGCAGCGCTTGACTCAGTTTGTACTTAGCATGTGCAATGTTAGAAATGGAAATGAAGCAGGCTGAATTAGTGGTTGACTTTGGTAAAACTGTCTTGCAAAAACATAACAGCTTATTTTTTCCCTTTAAAGAGCGAATAAGGAACAGAGGGAAGCATATTCCTTCGTTATTAAGTCATTTCAGAGTAAAATTTAATTCCAGCTGACTCCTACGGTACCCGCATACATTTTAATGTGCTGTTCGAGAAAAACAAAGGAAGAACTGGACAAAGTCAGCACCTGCTCAGTTTAGTAAACAGCTTATTTATTCCTTTACAAAATAGGTACAAATACATAAGTATTGTTTTTTTCACACAAACAGGAAATTTTAAAGATATGTACAAGAGTTTACCAAAAATAACGTGGTTCTAATAAACACAAAGTTTTGTAAACAATATTTACAAATCATCCTTACATTGAAATGTTATTTCCTCCATCTGTTTACATCAGTAATATTGTCCTAATATTTTGGCTAAAAAGCTGTAGTAGTAGTAGAAATGTCTTCCTGTGAAACCACCAGAAACCATAGAAATCACTAATAAAATCATCTGAAATCATCACAATAGATATTGTTGTGCTTGTTTTTAAAACATGGTATTTTGGAGATAAAATTTATGAAAATGTGGGAAGCATAAAAGCCAATCAAAAAAAACAAACAAAAATAAAAGAAAATATATTAATTGTTAAAAATAAGAATTCTTTTGACAGAAGTTGGCAATACTGTGTACTACTTAAAAGAATCATTTCTTTGCTATAATACAGTGACAGCTTTCAGTTGTCAGGTAAAATAGATATAAAAAAAAGTGCTGTCAAAATGTACAATGCACAACAATTGTTTCAAATGTCACCCATAATTAAATAAATTTCAATATGACAAGAAAAGCTGCATAGAGGCCAAGATATTTAGTTAAATAGAAAAAAACATAATGGACATTACATAATACAATAAGGATTTGTGTAAAAAAAAAAAAAAAAAAACAATAACAAGGCGACAATGCAATAGACATGTAAAAAGCAGGCGCTTTGTCCCATTCCTCTCCTCAATCAGTAACACAAAGACAGAAACAAAATGGGAACAGAAATCAATTTCAGGCTGAATCAACTGCTTCCTCCTACAGTTTATATTACTTTACAGCGGTGATATTTAATTTAGGATCAAAATACAAACATGTATAAGTGCTAAACCGCTTTATGGACTACCTTTGTCATTCATTACCAAAGCAGATGGGGGCTAAAGGGGGCTCCGGAGAGGACAGTGAGAGGAAAAGATAAAGGAATGTCTGTTCTGATCGGAGGTTTCACTCTCCCCACTCACCACCTCTCCTACAATGTTGACCTCTCTGAACCTAAACTGACCTTTTCAACCAGGTAACTTTTTGAAGAAGTGAGCATCATAGTACACAACTTACAAACATCTAGTCGTAAAAACAACGTTCACATTATTTGTGGGTAAAAAAAAAAAAAAAATACTGACTCACTGAACACGGGTGACCGATCAGAAACTGGTGTCATAGTGAGACTGTGGATTTTGTTTCATTACCTTTGCAGAAGGGTCATGGGGACTCTTTAAACAAATACTCTACAGGTGAACAGAGTAAACTGTCTAATTTTGACTCATTCAAAGCACATGGTTTTACAAAACATCAGGATTCAGAATATTGACAAATGGGTTATTCCTTTTCTTACAAAGCTTACATGTGATAAAAATATACATGCTGTAAAATAATTCTAAAAGAACTATTTACACATAAAGTAAGGAAATTTATGATGCTGTTATTTGGAATCCTAATGTTTCAATATGGTGTCTCGGTATAGAAATAAGTAAAGCCTCTCATTTACTGAGTTCAGCTCAACTACATTCATTGAACTGTGTTCAACAAAATAGCTCGCGGAAAATATCGTAGGCTGTATCGAGGTGTGAACATGATTCTCTTGATTGCCAAAATAATCCTTACTTTGAGGTGGTTTATTGAAGCTACTGCCAATGACGTCAAATAAATGGCTACCCAACTAACATGGAACAAGTTCTGTGACACAAAAACCATTTTGTTCCTTGAACAAATTCAACACAAAGAATTTGAAACCTAAATGGAGAAGACACGGAACAAGTTTTATTTTTGTATGTTTTCTTTCTCTCTCTCTCTCTCTCTCTCCCTCTCAAACACACACACACACACACACACACACTCTCTCTCTCCTTATTGAAAGCTACATCAAACGTCACTACAGTACATATGGAGACACAGAGCTGAAACATTAGACCTGATCTGAAGGCACGTGGCTGGAAAGGAGGAGGAGGAGGTTGAGGTGGGCGCTGAGTGGAGCAGAGGCTACTTGAGCAGGGCACGGTAAAGGAGGAGGGAGTGGGCGGTCTCCCTCTCCTGCTCCATGTAGAAAATTAAGTCCCTGAGGTTGACGCGAGTGATGCGTTGCCGTGTGTACTGGCGCGATGAGGTGGACGGGGTGGAGGAGCTGGCCAGGGAGCCTGCCGTGCTGCCTGAAACCTGGAGACGAGGGAGAGGTCAAAAGGTGAGATGAGGGACACTGATACCTACATTTTACATTGTACATGTCCATAGTTTTCAAAGACAATATGTTTATAAGATAATATGATTCAACCTCAACAATTCTGTGCTTGAAATAAGCAGAATTGATTTTTTTCAGCAGTACATAATTTTCATCCAATCAACATATCACAAAAATGACAGCATATACAGTCATGCATACTGGGACCAAGCAACATTTAGCCATGTGACTGACATGGCTGTAGGGATGGTGTGATGGGTTATGTCTGTTAGAACTACATCAATTGGATTGCAATGAAATTTCATACAGACATTTATGATCCCCAGAAGATGATCCCTAATGGCTTTGGTGAGCCCCTAACTTGGGGGGCACCTCCATGAGGATGTGGTTTTGAGTGTAATGTGTGAACATCTACGGGATGGATTGTCCTGAGATTAGGTGCAGACATTCATGTCCCAAAACTAAATTAAGCTTTTATTTACAGTAGAAACACCATCTGGTCAAAATTTTCAATTTATCCAATATTTTGATTTATGATCTGCAAAGTTAATCACATTCCCACCAGCCTCGGCTGTACTTTCTGTTTGGTGCCAATTATCACATGTTAACATGCTAACAAGCAAAACTAAGATGGTGAAAATGGTACACACATTATGAATATTATACCTGCTTAGCATCAGCATGTTAGCATTGTCACTGTAAGCATGTTGGCATGCTGATGTCAGCATTTAGTGCCAAGCATTGCTGTACAGCCTCACACAGCCGCAAGCAAGACTGCGGACTCATGATGTTGTTTCTGTCCAGTTCCAAAATTCTCCTGGACATGGAGATTTTGAAATTGATTTTCTGTACACTTCCAAAGCTGGGTAAGAATCCTGAACCTAATCAGAGGTTAGGAGGGAATATTCCAGTTTGCAGCTTTCAACCAGCAAAGGAACACACTGATTCCACTGTGCTCCAATGGTTCGAGTGTATTTACCACGTATAGGAAGTTCCTTTATGTATTAGGCATTTTTTTGGTAAGCAGCAAATAAAATTACTGTGCTCTCTAACTATATTTTCTTCTTTATAGACTGTCTTTAGTGAAGCAAAAGATCTTTGTCTCTGTGGCACAGCTGAAGAGATAGCTTCCAAGGTGAGACACAGTAACAGCTGAGAAGCAAGCAATACAGTGTTTCCCATGACCCGTGAATGAAGTAATTGTTGTTGAATGGCAAACACATTGACAGCATCAATAGTAGGGACTTTCATGGGCACTAAGCATGTATACACCTCCAATTAGGATGAATATACCTCTTGCAGAGCATGAATGAGATCAAAAAGATGCACTAACACCGTCCAGATCTTCAGGTGCAGCAGAGTGTTTGGAGATTTTTTTTTTCTTCCACTAGCTGAACAGGAGGCAGAGAAAAACATTGGCGGCGTGCTCCAACGGCAAGGGAAACCATCGTTTTTATTTGTGTGTTCTACGGCTCTTTACATCGCCCTGGATATGAACAGATTTTCCCTCTTAATGAACAACGCTGCTGACATAGATCTGAGCTGGCGTCTCACTCTGAAATGGAGCCCTTGTTGTTTGTATTTGATGCAGGAAAAATGAGAACGATAAAAAAAAAAGGGAGTGTATACAGAGGCTGATACAAATCAAGAGATGCATTTACATTTGGAAATGAGAAACACTGGGAAACAAATCCAGCAAGTGCCCACTTGAACCCAGGCAGAGAGAAATAAGACAGACATTTCAGTCAGGAACACCCTCTCACAATTACATTGATTGCGCCACTCTGTAAACACACAGTACAGACAGGCCTTAATTGCAAACATATGATGGGTATGAATTTACAAGAACCAAACCAAAGTCCCTCCAGCTCCCGCCCCCTCATACTTGTCTTTGTGTACACTGTATGACGGTGCTTTGTCTCAAATTTCCCTCAGTACACTCTCTGACCCCCGGACGCTGGATGATGATGAGTGAGGGTAGCCAGGCCACTTTTACCACCAACTTACCTCAACCACATCTAATTTCTCTGGCAGGCCGGGACTGTGTCAGGACGAGTGTCAGGCCAGTGCTAAAGAGCAGCTACACACAAGATTATATTTTTGTCACTGTATAATGGTATTCTTGTTGGAATATGTTAATACAGGTGACTTTTCCAACAAAACTCATATTGTGTAAAGTTGGCTTGTATATGTCTGCTTGGATTTGATTCTTTTTTTAATTAGAATTTACAGATATGTTCACGAGCAGCAGACATGGTTTAGTAAATTAAATAAATAAATGATTCTGTAATAATAAACCACAGACACAAACACGCTATGTGGGAAAGCAGGAGGCGTGTGTGTGTGGGTTCACTTATGTGCTAACTGGGGACACAAACCTGACTCAAGACCAATTGATTCAGGACAGTGGGTGCAACTGGGGACAAAAGTTAGAAAGAAAATTGTGTCTAAACTAGGTCAGTGGTTAAGGTTAGGGTTAGGTTAAGCTTAGGTTAAGGTCAGGGTAGTCCTTCAGGTTAGTCTCCAGGAAATGAATGTATATCTATGTAAATTCCCCAGAAGTGACATAAGTAAAGACTGTGTGTGTGTGTGTGAGTGTGTGTGTGTGCATGGAAATAAAGTCCAAGAAAATAAAGAGCTGTATAATATTTTCTGTCAGCTGGAAGTACCTCCAGTTACTCAGAGCTACCAGAGCTTCATGATGATAAACACAAGTTGTGAGGAAATGCCAGGTGCAAAACCAACACTACAGAAATTATATATATGAATATTTGTTCCTGTAGCTTCAATTATAGAGGTGCAACTGACTAACTTTTGAAATTGAGGACACTGTTTGTGATTACTTTGAATGGCTGTTAAAGCATTTGTTGTGTGTAGCAATAAAACTAAGAGATATGTCACAGGCATAAACAGTAACTAGAAAAAAAACTAAGCTATTCCAGTATACATGGTCTGTTGTGAATGTCTGGACATCGGCCTGCACTGGTGTTAGAGTCCAGGCCTGAATTATTATTCCAGTCTGGCCCTGGTCTCTGGTCAGTAATGACATGCTGGGAGGGCCGCAGGTTGAGGCATAAGTGGGTACAGGCAGTTCCCGGCACCCTGGGGCTCACCAGACCCTCACTTTAGGGAGCGACCCTGGCCTAATCAGGTCAATCATGGTTGACCAAATGTGAAAGATGGGCCTGCCTACTGCCATGCCAATTACTGCCACTCACAAGTAAGCCCAGTGACAGGGCCACAGATTTTACCAATCAAATCCATCCATCCACCTGGACGGATGGGCAGTGGTAGCCACAGGCAGTCAGAGCTGGGGTGGCGCCGTAGCCTCAGTGTTTGATGGTGGGGAGGAGGGAGACAGTGAGTACAGCCGGACATGGCTGCTCAGGTAGTGTGCCACAGCTCCCTGAATGCCTCATTCCCTTCAGGGACAGGGGCAGCCTTAAGTGATCCAAATACAGGCAGAAAGGTCAACGCTTCTCCGGAAATTCACTCAACGCAGCCACTCCTCTCGCCTCTGTCTTTATATGCCCTCCACGTGCCAGCAACCCAAACACCAATATGTTGTCGTCGGTGTCTATGGAGACCGAGCCCTCTCGCCAGCACACGCAGGAAATCATGTTGTGGAGGAGCAAGTGGGGATGGGAGGAGTAAACACCAACACTAAACAAAGCAGATGGCTGAGTGTCAGTTAAAAAGGAAAGCGAGACATCAACAACCACGCTTTCCCTGTCGCCAGCAATTACGCAGTAATTGTGTCTGAAATTCAATGAAAAACAAAATGGCAGGCTTTGCGAGGTCACGGTGGATGAAAAGAAGTGAGAAGAAGAGAAAAAGCGGGAGGCAAAGAGAGAGAGAGAGAGAGAGAGAGAGAGAGAGAGAGAGAGAGAGCAATACTGAAAGTCTCAAAATCAGCTTGGCCAAGAAAGATCCATGAGGCAAAAAACAGCATCTGTCATTTTATCTGTGATGGGCGCTCGGAGGCATTATGTCATATGACATATCCATCGTACAGAGCGCACAGGGATACTTCGATACATCTCTTCAGACATTTGACTTGTTTGGAGCGGGGGACAGAGAAAAACATAGAGAGAGAGAAAGCAGTGGATAGAACCTGAGGAGAGGAGAGGAGAGGAGAGGAGAGGAGAGGAGAAGGAAAGGAGAAGGAGCCTGTCTGTAATAAGGCCTCTTTGCTGGCTCTGGTCTTCAGCCACATTGTGTTGACATACATGACAACGTGCCAACGGGCCAGACACATTATTTTACACCATTTCACCCTTGTATGGTTTCCCACACACACGTTAATGCACACAAGAGCAGAAAGAGACAGAGCCTGAGAGCGCTCGTGTAACTGGCAATTAGTATAATGGAGTGCAGTATGTGGAAAACAATAAAAAAGAATATAAATCTGAAATAGAACAAACAGAAATACATGACAAATTTTATCAGGTAAATAAACTACTGAAAATTCTTGTGTGAATAAACATCATGTAAGATTGATAAATGTTCCAACCATGCAGTCTTCATAGCAGCAACTAAAATAAATACTTAAATATAATACTTTAAATGATGGAATATTAAAAGAGGTTATCCACATGTTTTTCTGTATTTTTTCTATTGTCTACAAATCCTACTGGAGATGTGACTCTACTTCTAAATATTTTTCAAAAAGGCAAAGTAATGTCCTTTAAAGAAATCCTTAAAATAGTTGTCTTTAGCGAACTTTACTCAAACAGGAGTAAAAGTGTATTTGGTTGGGACTATTTTCACTCTGGTTCAACTGAATAAAAAAAAGAAATGGAGAAATGCAGACATCAGGACAACTGAACCTTTATATGATGTTATAAGTTAATGGAATGACGCCATGTTTGGATAGAATAACAATAATAAACAATAATCAGTGCTTCTCAAAGGTGCAGAGAAAATCAGTTTTTCAATAGAAGGACAAAGCCAACAGGTCACTCTTCCATGTTCTCAGACCTCCAGTGACCAGCCACTTCAAGCCACAGAGGACTAAAATTAATTCCCATTTTGCTAAATTTACTTTTGATTAATAATGTATGTTTTCAGCCTCTCTCTCCCTTTCTGACTCTCTCTGTGCTTTTGACTCCCCGTCTTCAATTGTGCAGCGGCAGCAGCAATGCTTGTATGTGTCTTGTGGAATTTATATTCAGTCCTTTATTGTCTGAGCAGAGTGAGGGGGGTGGGGTGGGGATGACAGGAGCAGCGGTGGGGCTCTTGCTGATCTGTGGCTTTGAACCCTGAGTGGCACCTGTGCCTTGATGCCGGAGCCAATATTGGATTTGGCCCAGGTCACACCTTAGGGCGGTGGGTTAATGGCCCACTTTGCCAGGCACACAGAGCTGCTCGGCCCTGCACTGGCCAACCTGCTGTGTCAGCACTCCACTCCTCACAGCAGAACTTGCAGACTGCACGGTAAGACAACACACACACACGTGTACTGTATGTACCACTATGTGACATACTGTTTTAGCTGAAACTGGTGGAAAACGTTGTTCAGCATTCATGTTGAAGGATAAAGACTCACCCCGTGTTGGTTGAGAAATAGATAAGCTGTTCATGATGCAACATTACTCTTTTGTTGTTACTACTTTGATGCAGAAAAATCCGTTTAAACACTGATGTCTACGCTTCAGGCAAGGAGGACATACGTATATAGCACAACAGAGACAGACTGTTGACAAGCTAAACAAAGAAGTGGAGCAAAAGCTGAACCAGGTGGTGTCTTTTAAAAGTTGGAGCCAGGGTGGAAATTACCAGCAGCCACTAGTCAGATATTGATGAATTTTGTGCATGATGCTGGCCACTCTGGCAGGTAGCCAGCCATGATTTGGTGGCCCAGTTGTACTTGTTATTGGCTGGCTGAACCTTTGAAGCGGCTTGCAGGTAGTCAGGTACTCCTGATGCCCCCCCCTCATCAGGAGGACCCGACTGACAAGCTCTCTACATGCCGGCTGAATAAAAGACTCACTGATTTGCTGACTGACGGACTAACTGAAGAACTGGCTTTTTGGCAGACTGGCTGAGGGCCTGACTGACTCACTGACTGGCTGACTAATTTACTGACTGAAGGACTGACTGACTGACTGCCTGGTTGACTGACTATGTGCCAGGAAGCAAAGCTTTCCCACATGTTCTCCTCCACACCGCATTTCAGCTGGGGAACGCTGCCTCGTCCCTTCACAGTGTTTACAGTGTGGAGCCCAGCCGTGGGAGTGCAGCCCCGCTTCATCTCCACACTCGGCCTGAAACGCCTCTCCTACGGCCGCCATTAATCAGCAACAGAGACTTTCTCTCTCCCTCTCTCGCCTCTCCTTTTTCTCGCTCCTCTACGCCCACAGACATGCTGGATGAGGCCATTTTGAAAGAGTTAACAGATGTCGGCTGATTTGCCCGGGGCTTTCTGACATTGCCCGAGTGATGTATTTGATGTGGAGTTTATTCAGCTCTAATAAACGTATAAGGAATTAGAATAATAATTCACAGATGTACATACCCAGATTATATGCTGGAGCCTCTCTTTGAAGCAGACAAGGCAGCCAAGATTAACAGAACCAGGGGAAAGGATGAAAAGGGTTTTGGTTCAGCCCACTGATAATCAGAGAGGTCAGGATGGACTAATACCACAGCTTTGTGTTCATGCACTGACACAGACGGCCTTTGTTTCTATCACAGGTTCCTCTTCCGTGAAAAGCCTGCACAAGAGGCAGCCAGTGTCACTGTGCTTTTTAAAAAATGGAGCAGGGTGAAACACATTAGCTATATCTGTTTTTTCTTGCCTCGCACATGCTGTTGTTAATTTGTCATTTTGTGTACAGCAGAAAGAAAAACGGGAAAAATACAAAGGGATAAGAGTGAGGTCTAGCATTCTGATCATGGCAGAAAAAATGAGGGAATTACTTTCAAAACAAACAACTTCCATTTGCTTCACAGCTAAAGAACAACAAATCTCAAAAATGGCCAGTTGCAGAGCATCTTAATACCCACATAAACCATAAAAACAGCTACACAGCTCCATGGCAATGCATAGCAACCGTGCAGAATTTCAGTCAAGGAGAAAGAAGGCAAAAAAACACCTTATTACTTCTAACTCCTGCAAGCCATTTTGGTCTCCAAAGGTTTTAGAGCGCCGCAGGCCATGTGTCTGCAGTGTTTCGGGAAATGACTTGCCTTCGCACGAACACTGCTATGTTCTGCAGCACTGCTGCCCCCAGCATCCCCGCTCAATTTCTGTTTAACCCCTTCCTGCCTTCCCTCACACTGACTCACTGCAACAGAGAGCTCACACCCAGCACAATACTGTCACATTGTTCAGCCTTCCACAAACCAAGGCAAATCAGACCAGCTTTTTCTCGAGCTAACACATTAACTCCACGTCTAATTTGGTTACTTAAGCATGTGATGGCTCTTAACAAACATGGTGCAGGGAAGGCGTAAGGTTATGTGGGGCAGAGAAGGATGGAGCAAAAAGCCCCTTCACCATTCCACTTGATCTACTACAACGTGCGACACAGTTTGCACACTTGAGTGTGTATCAACGGTGGATTAAATCTGCAAACTCGTTGACACAACACATAATTAAAACATCTTGCTCGAGGTCAGGAATTTTCTAATTAGTAGTGTACTGACAAAGCTGCAATTCCATCGCCCTGAGTTTCAAAGTCCACAGGTTACTGCTAAGATGAAAGCTGACCCTGGAGCAGAATTCTGCAGGGCTGCTCATACAATTCCTCAGAAGACAGTCACAGGGTCACCAAGCTAAACAGTGTGCTGCACCCGGAACCTCGCTTCCAAACAAAAAACTTCAAACTTTCCTGCCTGGAAACACAATCTTGCCCCCCCCCCACCTCTCTCTTTCTTTTCAACCTGAGAGGAACAAAAGATTGTGTGAAGGCAACCAGATGAAGAAACCATAACATTGTTTTTAATCTATTTAATTAAAATGCTCTAAGCCTGGCTAGCTGAACAACTTGTTAAATATTACAAAGGCTTTATTAGCTGGTTCTTTGTAGCCTAAGCTGGCAACACCATATAGGATAGTGGGGTAATTACATACAGTATATATTCATATATTGGTTATTATTATCTTTTCAATGAATAGAAATTCCCACAGCAGCAACACAACATCAGTGCAGCAGCTAATATAACAACAATCCAGATGATTATGTTGCTGTTGTGATTTAGAAATCAGCCTTATTTGTCTGAAGATCACAATCAAATCAATAAGACACCAAATGATGTGTTCAAGGTCTTTCCTCTCTGCTGTTTTCAACGGAGAGAACAAAAGTAACAGAGAAATCGTGAACATCTTGCCTGATAACCTGGACAATTAACGCAGGCCAAGTATCTTTGGCTACATAAAGTATCAGAAGTAGAACTTTTTCCACATTAAATATTCAAGGCGTTTCATATATAAAATGAACCCAATTAGAGTTAAAATAGGAGAAGTGTAATGAGTCTCAAATCAGAATGCTTGTCTTCAGAACTATTCGCTAATGAGCCCTTGTTGGTTTTGCAGACTTTACTTTCAATGGTGTGGCACTGTCATTTCTGCTGGTTTTTAATTTTTAATTCAAGTTGAATGAGAGGGTGGTGACTGAGTTAATAATCAAGGCACCGGGGTGTTTTGTAGCCGATGGATAGCTGGGAGAAGTTGCCAAATGAGGCTTGTGGTCCGCCCTTTGATGTCTTTGCGAAACGTTCCAAATAGGAACAACCAGTTAACAAAAGCCTATCAGTTCAGAGTGGTATCGAACATAAATGACCACACTAAGGGGAACGCATCCTGCAAATGGCCTAATTAGGGAAAAGAGTAGGCTAGCAAAATAGCATGGCACTGAATAACAGAATCTGAGCACTAACAGACACAGACTTGAGAATGAGATGAGAGACCAAAAGGCAGCACGAAGGATCCCGCTGCTCCACAGACATGTGCTGTATGCAGAGCTGTCAGGCTTCACATAAATCCTCATATGAGCAGTGAGACATTTCACTTACAAGAAAAGGAACGCACCAAGGGGCCACAGTAGATATGCAGATGGAGGGCATTAGAAAGCACATTTACGTCGGAGGTTCACACTATGAAATGGTTCTTGATCTCAAATTGACATAAATGGGGCCATTTTTGACATCATGTAGCCATCACAGGCTCAGTTCCAGCACCGCTGTCACCGGTCCCCATGCACCTGATGTGACGCCTGCTAAGTATGAAAGGCAGGAAAACGGCTGTCTGAAGAGCAGGTCTGATTAAAATCCAGGCTCTTCTGGGGAAAGAGTAGAGTTTCATGTTTTATATAGATGGCCCAGAAAGACGAACCGAAACTTTACTGGAGGTTTTTTTTTCACTATTTTGTAGAGGGCCTCTGTGAACATTTGTGACCCCCAGTGACACTGTTTTTCATCCAACAAGCTGCCAGGGTGAGAGGTTCACAGAGTTTTTATAGGTACTCAGAAATAAATGTTTCCTTTATCATTTTGGGCATTTGGATAAGTCAATTCAACTTTAATACAGAGATACTACTTATAATACTACTTGTAGTTCTGCTGCTAAACATGAGATAGCCATGGAAGTCTACTGACTCCACAGCATGCCACACAATCAAAATTAAAATCACACAATACACTCTCAGTTAGTAGCCTAGGTGGCTTGGGGGGTAGTAATAGCAGGCAGCATCACAAAATTTGGACTCAGTCAAGGAGTTCCTCATTACAGTTTTTCTGGCACTTTCCTGGAGGCCTCATTCCTCCCATCAGGTTCCTCTTCCACAGGCCCAGAAGGCTTCCTTCCTACCTGCACAGCATTTTGGCAACCTGCTTTGTTATGCGGCATACAACAGCATCATTTTCCAGGCAGCTGTGTGTGTATGTGTGTGTGTGGATATAACGCTTATCTACATATTGACTCGGTTTAAATCCACACCCTTGTCTGCCATAATAATTACACATCTTGTAAAAGGAAGTACTCAATTCTTGCTGCACCTGAGGCGGGCAGCTGCAGGAGTTGCCCATCGGCGCCCAGCAAACACACCTCCGGCGCTGCCTGGTATCCAAACAGCTTCAGCGTACACCCAAAGCCATTGCCTTCCATAGTGTAATGGCGGCTTTCTATTACACTCCAAGTGAACAGAAAGCGCCAACGCAAGCACTGTTAAATGTGTTTTCTACGTGTTGCAGGAACAAAGCAGTTGGGATAGGTCGGACAGGTAATAAAGACAGCAGGGGCCTGTTTTATAGTTGTCAACGAGCCGGACCACACGCACGCCTAACTGCACACAAGTCAATACACACATACACAAACACACAACAAAGCAGCGGTGTGTAGTGACACAGGCCAGCCCAGGAGGTATGTTTACATTTTGTGGCTCTCTGGACCTTGTTGTATGTGTATATAAAAATCGCTCCAAAAGGCCAGGCAGGTCTTTTTCAGCCAAACCACATCCACTGCTCTGAACTGCCATAACATGTAATCAGAACACTGATGCGGGTGATAGAGGCCACATCCAGCTATTCACAACTCTCCCAAAGTTCTATCAGTGCAGGGCGTTCATTAGTCCAACAAATACATAATTTATGCAATCTAAAAAATACATGTGATCATGAATCAAAACGGGAATGAGAGACACAGAAACATTGAGGTTCTCTGGTGATGCCAATTCTTTGATTCGGGGAAAGCGAATGGAGGTCAAGTGCCGGGCAGCTGCCCTGCCAAACATGGCCAACCGCACCATCATTGTTCTGCTGCTTAGAGGCCAGACCAGAGCCGGACCTGGTGACACTCCACCGCGAAATAGCAGCAATCAGTTTTTCTCTCAGCTTCCACTGCTGTATTTTAAGAGACAGTTCTTTCCTCTGTTATCAATGTAATGGTTTATTGCAACATGCAACGAGATCCATGCCAAAGCTAACCTATTATTTTATTTGATTAAATATACAGTAAGGCATTATATATATGGAATTTAGTGGACATGTGTGGCCCCATTCAAAAGACTTGGGAGACCTTACATTAGACTCCATGCTAACCGACACAAACAACATTTTCAGCAACACAAGCAAGCGGCTAAAACAGCAGCCAAAAGCCTTTATCCTCTCTCCATTCAGGACTGATAACATTCATGTGCATGGTGATGTCTGAATTCTGCTGAGATTATTTGTCAAAAACGCCTGAATTTCACAGTTAATTGGCCTCCCTAATTAGCACAGGATGTCTAATTCCCATTGCAGTCAGTGTGCTAAATGGTAAAGCTTTAGCAAGCGGATGCCATTCCTTTTTCGTTTGAGCAGAGAGACTCCCCGTGCAAGCCGAGCTACACTGTACATTACACACTCAATGATCGATTCTAAATCTTAATTAGGGAAACGACAAACAAGCAAGGGGACTTAATGAACTGTGTACCTTGTCAAACAGCTGGCTGATTATATTTATTGAGATATATGTTAAATTTAATGATTTGGGCAATTAACTGTGGGCCCCTCTGTAATCTCTGAGGGACATAAAGGGTTGAGGGAGGCGAGCACTGGGGCCACAGACCTAATAGAAAGCAGCTGACAAATATTTGTCATCCCCAGAGCACTGAAGCAGGCATCAGTGGCCTAGAAGACAAATCATCAAACGTACAAACAATAAAAATAGATAAATTAATTAATTGAAAAAAGGAACATATACAATTTCACTCCCTTGTCTGCTTCCATCTCAGAGTAATTTATGGTCCTGGCTTACACTGCCCTGATGCTGCAATAAGACATGTTTCAAGCACTCACTGCTTTGCTGGGACTTCGTCCCATTTAATGATATGAGATGTTCCACAAAAACAATACAGAAACATAACAAAAGATATCTAAAAGTGGGCACAGTCTTTATTATCAGTGCCTTTTTTTCATGACCATCCATTTCTAACTTTTTTTCTAAATTGGTCAAATGGAAAGCAGTGAAAAGCGAGGAAAAAAAAATTAAGCCGAGCCGAAAAGTGCGACTTGGATTTAATATTTTATAATTGCCAAGGGACATTCTAAGATCAATGAATTTTTGCCCGGGACGCACATCAGAAAGAGATGTACTTCAGTCTTTTTAGGGAACATTGGTCTATTTAATTCCAGTGTCTGATGCATGTGAAATATGCCTTCCATGGCCTCCTTCTTCTTCCCCAGGCACTGCTGCAGGCAGACATTACCACTTTTAATGGGCCGCCATGAGAAGAGGCAAGTCAGCCAATAACCCATCCTCACTAATGGATCGCCTTGTTTGTTCTCTTTCACCATTTTCTGAAGCTAATTTTAGATGTTCTGTTTTTTTGTTAAAAGACAAAACAGAGGACAATGTATCACAACAATATTTTAGAACAAAACAGTGAAAAGAATGGTCCTTAGACTGAAGGACAGATAAGTGCTGTAATATTTGAGCAATTCATTTACACGGACCGTCTCTGTCGAGGAAAGTAGAAGAGAAAAAGGCGCTTCTGAGGCCTGCAGTGAAAAGCTTAGAGTGGAATAATGGGAGTTGTTAACAGCAGCAGTAGGTTTTAGGGGGGAGATGATCAACTCACAGACTGATTTATCACTGGCTGCTGAATCAGTCGACAATATATTCACTGTTCATAATCTGACTTCAACCTGAGTAGTCAAAACAAATACACATTTGCAATTAACATTCCTGCCATACAATTATGTCAAGTGTTGTTATTGTTTCACAGACAGAGTCTATTTGTTTAATGGGTGACCTTTGCACTGCATTCCTTTTTGTATAGCAATGACACTATGCATCACTTAAACACATAGTTTACATTTGTTCACTTTCAGTGACTTTCCCTCATACAAAGACACCAAGGTTATTAATGAAAAGAAACTGAAAAAGTATGTGTGTAGAAGAAAAAAGCAGCAGAAAGAGCAAACTGCTAAAGACAAGCTATGATGCAGTTGGTGCACTGCTATTTAATACTGAGTTTTAAAAAGAGAGCTGCTGCTCACAGGATACAAAATATACATGTCCTCAATGAAAAGTCCTGAATCAGATTCTGAAAACTCAAACTACTCTCTATGTTGGCATTTCTGCCATCTAGTTGTACTATTTTGCCTACTCCATACATATTACCACCTCTCCTCCGCCCTCCTTAGCATTCTTCTGCCCCCCCACCAGCACCTAATGAAAGATCTTTTCCAGCTTTTTCTCCTTTCTTTCCCCAGGCTCAAACCTTGACAGCTGACAATGGAGCTGACATAAAACTTAAAGTCAAAGTAAAACAAACTTAAATACATCGCGACAAGGAAATGCACTGCTCCCTGGTAATGCCACGGTGCTGTTCTCCACAAAGCAATCAGGGTTAAATCTAACAGCATCGCAGGAGGTCCTATAAAAAAACGACAGTAAGTCACACAAAGACACAGGAGTTTCTTAAGTGAGCCATAACAGAAAGAACTCTCTGGGCTCTCCAGGGCTCCAACATGTAAGTTTCAGAGGCTCCGTGTTGACAACTTCATTAGCAGCACCCGCACTCTAAAACTCTCAGTTCGTTCAAAAACATTATCACATGTTAAGACTAGAAATTTGGAGGCCCAGAGTTTCCATCTCCTCCAGGATGGAGGAAACACAAGCAGGCACCGAATGGCAAAGCAGTGATCGAGGCATTTTCTCTGCCTATCCCTGTGAGTGGTGAAGGCGTAGGATGAGGAGAGTGGGCTTGCACAGCGCGGTATAGCACAGCATGGGGCCCAGGATGTTAGGCTGTCCCCATGTCCCTGGCCAGCAGGCTAGCTAGAGAGCCAGCCATTATCGGCTCGCCTCCATAGCAGCGAGGCGGAGAGGGGAAAAAAAGGCAGCAAATTTCATTCTTCAGAAATTTAATTATATCAAGATTAACAAGGGAGGTAATTAATTTCTTTAAGATGGGTATCTTTTAAGTGCCTGGGGCTCAACTTTGTTGTCAAAACTGTATATTTAACCATTATTTCAGGGCAAAGTTTTAAAGGCAGAAACGAGGGGGGATCACTACTTTGCCATGAATATGGATATATAGGACATTCTTATCTAAACAGGGATATTATAGTGTTAACACATAATGTGTACATTTATATACATATATATTCAAGGCTGATTAAGAAATTTTCAAAAATGAAGCATCAAAAACCAATTGCATCAAATACATTTAAAATAATTTCCTAAATTTATGATGACAATAGATTTTATTTTAGCTCACACTGAATCCTTATATTTTCAGTCATAGCAGTCTTAGTCAGAGCTCAAGGCTGAAACCATAGATTACTGTATGGACCGCAAGGCCATCCAAGGCTTTAAACCTGCCTTTAAACAGCAGAAATACAAACAGTAATGTTTTAGGAGGGAGGTCTGAGAAGGAGGTTTTGTGATGGCAGTGAAGTAGTTTTTGCATCATGGGTAATTAAATTATAAGACAGAGCTCAAAGAGGTTCTGTACCTGTGCCTGGAAGGGATGTTTATAAGATAACACACTATATATCACATTTAGCTATCTCCATCAAAAAGTTTGCAAACACTATCAAAAATCTACAAATATTTCATAAACATTTTAAGTTAAATTATAATTTATCTTTTTGTTTGTTTTAGGACATTCCCATCAGCTTGAGCTGTGCATTGTGTTTAGCGCTAATTAGCAAATGTTAGCATGCTAAGCTAAGATGGTGAACATGGTAAACATTATGCCTGCTAAACATCCGCATGTTTACATATCCTTGTGAGCATGTTAGCACGCTGAGGTTACCATTTAGCTTAAAGCACGGTACAGTGTCACAGGGCCTCTAGTGTGGCTTTAGAGTGTGAGTCTTGCTTCCACTGGAACTCCTGTTCATGGCGACACTCAATTGGAGTGATATGTGTTATTTTCAGTTGTAGCATTGATTTATTTCTTGAACTGATATTTGCCCTATACACTATATGTCAAATTGCTAATTGCTCCTGCTCCTTATTACTAGAACTCTTCAATAACTGTGTGCTACAGATCTCAACTTTGCAAGACCTGCTTCAGTCGTCCTGTTCAGTTCTTTCATCCACATGACAAATGACTTTATCCGATCTTCGGAGTTCGGTGTGTGTTAAACTGTAGCTCTGATTTGTCCATTTTTGCAATTTGTCAACACTTGTCATCGTATTATATATTATATTATGTCACATATTTTAATATAATATATTGAAATATGATTGTTGTGTTCAACTGTTAGTGTGTTATCAGGTATTCCAGTTGATATGTAGTTAGAATTGTTGCATGTGTCTTTCATAATTTGTGCATTTCTATATAGAAATATATGGGAGTGGATAAATGCATTCCATACAATTAAAGGAAAAACTAATGTATTCCTCATTTCATGCTAATGATATGGATGTATTTTAAATGCTTTAACCCACAGTCCACAGTGCAATAACCACTGGTGGGTACCACTGTGCTGTGCACTGTGCAGGGGAAGGGTAAGTTGGCAAAGTGCACTGTGTTAAAGCTCTAAGAACGCATGGCATCCGTCCAAGGAGCCCCTGTAACTATTCTGAAGACTCAACTCTGTCTCCTTTGTGTCCTCACTGGAAATACGGATATTGCCTTGAGATGTAGAGTCAAACTAATATTACAATCTTCTTGACATTATGAAACCAATAGCAGCCTCTCAGTGCCCTCTTTAATCATATTTATGTAGTATGTAGAGAAAGAGAACCCACACAGGAATCCTTATGCTTCATTACAGCCTGATATAAGTCAATGATAAAGTCACTGCATTCAACATCAGATCCCAACCTGCATAATTTTAGCAGAAAAATAAATATTTACAACAGCTAATCAGGGGTTAATGTCAATGCACCCAGTGGATTTAAGATAAGCCTCCATATAGTGAAGAGCAAAAGTGGAGATCCACATGTTTAAGAAAGCTTAAGAAAGGAAGGTCAAGTTTGCCGTCCTTTACACTAAAAATTCCCACAGTGTGTTGGAGGAGTAAGAGGCGTGTAGGTGAGGGAGGGATGTAGTGAAAACAGGAGCAGGCTGTAGCGAGTGCACTGTGCTCACACATCACTGACACCTCTCCTACTGGACCAACAAGAAGGCATGACTTTTTAAACAAATACTACCCCCAACAGACTGGGCAGAGAAGGGAAAAAGATGGAAAGGAGGAAGAGACAGGGAGGAGGAGCGACTGGTTTCCTCCACACTGTCCCTTCTACTAGCATTCAGTTGGCCAGTCTCCCACTTAACCAAACAGCCTGGTTGGTCCTAGTCCTCTGAGTCCTTACGTCCGCCGCCCCCCCACCCTCCAGCTCCGGAACCCTCGTGCTCCGCGAGCTTCCTGTTTGTCTGGTTGAAGACCTGGCCGTTTTACTCCCGGGCGGCACACTGGGAGCGACACGGGAGGAGGCGAAGAAGGAGAAGGAGAAGAAAAGCACAAGAGAGAAGGACAGAGGGGAGGTTGGCGGGGAGAAGGCAAAGGGAGAGACACTGAACACTCCCGAGTTGGGATTGATTTACTTCATTAACCGAGATTACAAGTTTAACTTACAAACCAGAGGTCAAAATTTCTCATTAACAAGGGGACCGTGGAGAACCTCGGGGCTTGGAGACCACTCTTATTACTGACTACACATTTCAATCTGTCTTTGATGTTCCATGTCTGCCTTTCTACCCCCTCTTTCCCCCTCCTATTTTTTGGCAGCGAGGTTGATTTTAATTGTAGCTATAGAACAGAGCATAGTTTGCCTGTAAGCCAGCCTCCACATCTGTAGTGAGTGCAGCTTTAGTGATATTGGGTGCAGTCCATAGCTTGGGGCTAATTTTAATGGTCCCCCCCCTCCTCCCTCCTTCATTGGAGACTCAGATTGTTTTCCACGTGATTCCTGTTAATTTAGCTGGAGGAAAGGGCATCAGTTTTCCTTGTGCTTTTCCCCCTCTCTCCCCATGCCTCTCACTCTATTGCCTCACTCCTTCTTTCTGATCTACTGCCTCAAAGAAAGAAGGTGAAATGAATTCAAATGGAAAAATAGACTGTGCTCACTATTAAATCGCTCGCCTACCTTTGTCCCTCGCATTGCGCCTGGTCGAGACAGATACGAGAAAGGCAGCGTGGCTGTACAAACCGAGGCAATTTAGCTGCCATTGTCGCTTTTACGTCAACAAACAAAGCTCTTCCTTTGATGTGATAAATGGCCTCAGTGGCGGAGATGATAACTACGAGCTCGTAAATGTGTCAAGGATGTTTCAAAGCTCTGAGCGTGTTTAGCACTGCAGGATATCGTGCGTTGAGGCACATTTTCCATTGCAGAACCTCTAACGCTAACCTTAGATGCTAGCAACAGGGAAAGCAATGTTTAGTCAAGATGCACCAAACGGAAAGAGAGAAAATCATAACACAGAGAAATCAATGAGGGGGAAATGAAACAGTAAAGTGGTCAGATAATGTGAAATGTGAGAAAGGACAGAATATAGTGGGTGTGATGGAATAATCATTGTGAATGAAGCTGTGTTTGACAGACTGTCCTCTATCCCCCATTTCAATGAGCTAAAATCCATTTTTATCTCTTCTCTGAGCAATATAGAAATACTGATATGGATCACAGAGCTGGGACAGGTATACAGTCTACCAAGGCATACACTCGTCACCACCTCAAATACAGTTGAACTGCAGCAGAAGAATCACAGAAAAATCAGCCTCTAGTCGTGATTTCATTTTGCGTGCATGTCTTTTTGGTGCTTCACAAGAAATCACACATGAAAAATTAAGATATTCTTTTTCAATGTCATTTTAATCAGCCATTATGGCATTAGTGTCCACATCTTGAAGCTAATGTTTTGAGGGCATTTGAGCCACATTTCCATCCTCCTTCAGATGCCCTTTGTCGGTGCACTTCATCCCTCCACCTTCTTCAAGGTAGCTCACTCTTGACTTTTGTGCTGAACTTCAAAAGCCTGTGTGTGCTGATTGGAGGGTTAGAGCTGTAGGATGGGGACTATTGAGCTGGAGGGCCGTTATACGGTTTGTGTGCCGGCCCCTGCCTGTGCAGTGACCCACCGCTGGGGCCACAGCAGGCCCTCTTCCAGCCAGCCAGCCAGCAGCCCCAGCCATTGGCTCCTTGGAACTAATCCACCCTGCGGAGCCCTGTAAGGCCCCCTTTGTTCCCTCCTGCAGACTAGATCAGGCTGGAGACAGACACTCCAGTCTTGACTGGCTATCAGTTTCACAGCCCGTGGCGATCCACATCCAGGCACAGGACCAAGCCCAGCCAAGCCACCATCAAATTAAAGGTGGGTGAATAGGGGTGGGGGAGGGGGGGGTTGGGGGGGAGAAGGAGCGAAATTGTGTCACCTGAATTCCGTCACAGTCCGAGCATGTTGAAAAGGTGGTCTGATGAGGAAAAGAACAAGCAGGAAGGAAGGAATATTGAAGAGGAGGATTTCAACAGGAGCTCTGCCTCTCGGTGAACAGAGCAGGATCTCAACAAGGCCATTATCTGGCTCCTAATTTGAACTCTGGCACAGCACTGAAGGGCTGCCTTTGTCTGGGATTAATGCGGAAAGCTCAGGATGCGATGTCAGAGGGAAATAATCAGCATGGGCCCTTCATAACGTTGGCCGCTTGTGCTCCTGGCCAGGGCCCCCCGGCTCATTTCTGTGGAGATGAAATCTATGACAAGCCCCTCAGTGAAGCTGAGAGCAGGCAACAGTCCAGTAACACCCACAGGCCTCCAGGCATCCTGTGACCCCCTTAGAAAAGTCACATTCACTTTGCTCTGGAGAAGGGAAAGAGAACGCTTCAGGCACTTCCAGCCCATGTGAAATGAAGAAATGTGAGGAGGTGAAAACGAAGTGAAAATAAGTTAAGATTCCTCCTCCGCCCCCTCTGCAATCACTCCAGAGGAGGGGCACACTGTGACTTCACTTCATTATGCCCCTCTAATTAAACATGAACAGGACATAAAAAAAATATGAAAAAAAGAAAAAAGACAACAACTCCAGCTTAATGTATATTCATGTTTATGTTGTGTAACTGCATTTGGGAAAGCAGTTTGAGAAAGCAGTTTTTTTTTTTTAATGCAGCAGAAGGTCGCGGGCTAATACCCATCAGGGTAAAACATTCTGAAAGAGGTTGGCACTGCACTCAAGGACCAGAAGTAATGCTTTTATTTTGTTATTTATGCTTTTTTACCGGGTGCATTACTATGCTCCTCTGCAGCATACTGCTGCTAAGCGAAGGATGTGAAGATGCAACTCGATAAGCAGGTTATTAAAATGACCAATTGACATTCAAAATTCAGGCCTATTTTAGATTCATCATATTTACAGATGAATATGTGGAATTTAAATGTTTCCTCCAGCTGCCTAAAGGAAAATGTGACTTGCTACAGCAACTGTGCATGACTTCATGTATGACCCTGTGCTGGATATATGGAAATATGATACTAAAGTCATTGCTTATGGAACCTCAAACAGGAGACCGTTCTTTACAATAACACAGTTCAGCTTAATTAAGAACAGACTAGGCAAGTCACATGGGAGTATGTCACCATGCTGCCTGTAACATACACAGATATTTCCTACCACCTACGTCAACTTCAATAGATCAGAGTGGCTTATTAGCCAGATTCCTAAACTTGGCTGAACAGGTTAAGCATGAAGAGGATGTGCGGTATTAAGAATGCAATGGCCCTAAAAACCAAAGCCGTGGGGGAAGGGATACAAACAAAGAACCTTGTCCACAAAACAAACCCACTCCCTTATGCCTCCAGAAAGGTATTGGCTCATAACTCTAATCTGAGATTCCAGATATGTTCATCTTCACCCACTTTGTAGATGAATATACATGAGAACAATGGTTCAGAGGCTGCACACTGTGTCGCCAACCCACCAGTGCATTTCACAGCTTGCTCACCACACAAACTCAGTTCCAGATACACACAATCAGCCTGATTCTGTGGAAATAAAGACACCAAACTGGAATTGATTTCTCACTCAGTCTGCGATCTCTGGCCACTAAGCCAAATATGAATACAAAAATATGTAATATAATAAAGGCCAGACAGCATCTCATCTGAGTTGTCATTCATTTCAATGATTTCACTTGGTCACCTTTACAGTAAAATATTCCAATGCAGCATGATGGGAACCTGTTGGACAGCCCATGTGAATGTCACCCTTCACTCACTGTGGCATCTTAATGTTGTAATTCCAGATGCAGCCGACTCTTTTTCTCCCACTATTTTCTTTATTTTTTGGTCATGCTGATCTCCAGTATTGCTTTTTCTATATTTTATTTAGGTGCTTGAATTGCAGCATATTCCCTCCCCTTTTCTATCTTTTGCTCTAAACCCATGTCTATTCTTCAGCTTCTCTTCATATCTTTAATCCTAGCTCTGTGTGTTGATTGTGTTGTGCACAATTGTAAATAAAAGTTGTTCCCAAATGTGCTTATAAATAAACTTAAATCCTACTCGAATGCTAATGAGCTACTGATACAACTTTAACTTTAACAATTACATGTAAAAGCAAAATATACGACACAGACTCAATAAGTCAACCAACAACCAGATATTTAGCCATTTAACATTGTTACTGATATGTTCAGGAAAAAAAGGGGGTGGGGAAATAATGTAATCGTTCTTTATCCTCTCGCATTCTGTTCACCTCACTAAACATTAGAGCACATAATATGTCAAACTGTCTGTGTTCTCTACATGACAACTGAAGAGCCAGACAGAGAGAAAACTGTTGGAGAGGTTAGGGTCACACTCCCTCAGGGAGTTTTATTTTTATTCTCAATCTCCACTTTTATGTCTTCTTATGCATTCTGACATCTTGACTTCATTTCAAATATGTTACATAACTTGAAACAATTAAGCGCTTAAATTATGTGTTCACCTCTAAAATATTGAGCCTGGTTTTTACTGCACTGTAAAAATTTTGGTTGTCTAAAGGAAATGTTTTTATGAATTTATATGAACTTGAAAAGGAATTTAAATAGAAGCCTACTGGTAGAAAAGAAGCCCCAAGAGTGGACTGTGATGTGATTACATCTTTCGCCAAAAGAGGCCACATGTTATTCTATCAGCAGTGACTAAACAGGTTGCACAGACTGTGCCTGTATAGATCATATAAAGTAAACAATTGATTTTTTCCTTTTTGATTTTTGGAAGAAATGAGTAACGTAACATTTGGTTGGCTGGCTGCACTGAGGCACTAATCTTGTTCCTGCATCGGGAAAATGTGGTGCAACAAGATGTGCGGTTGAACAGTGAATATATACAAATTCATGACAATAGATATTAGGCTGATAAATAAAACAGGCAGAAAATTAGAGCAAGCAAACAAGAGCTCCAAACATGAAGTATGCTACATTATCAGGGAGCAGCGGGGAACAACTACACAAAAAGGGGACTGTCTGTATGTTGGGTAGAAATCTTAACTGTGATTTTGCATAATCCCTGATGACTATAAGACACACTACTGTAGATTATTGATTTATTGTCCTAGGAGCAATGTCAGTCACTGCACTTTTGTTAATAATACCACAAAACTTTTATGACTACCAAGCATCAAGATTCTGACAGGCACAAACCTTGACCTACAGACACATGAAAGGTTTGGAGCATTTTGTGGGAAGTGACTGATGTACAATCTAAAGTCTCTGAGCAACAGCACAGTAATTAGATTCAGTATCCTGCATTAAAACGAAAACTTCTTTCAAACAAATACCTGACCGGCAGCTGGAAATTCAGTTCTTTACCTGCAGTTATGGATTATTTCATATTCACCGTCTTGCAGACACATATTCGGTGACTCATTTTTTGCATATCTCGCAACCCTCCATGTTTGAACTTATGACAGTCAGGGATGACAGGACCATGAAAATTACCATTGAAAGTTGTCTACACAAAAATGCACGGTAAGAAAAAACTAACAAACACACTATCTTGGATTACGGGACTCTTGATAGAAAGCTCAGTTAGTAAATTGTCATCATACTTATTGCTAAAGTATCATCAGGTGGGTGGTAAGAGATATATTCCCCATACAATATATAATCGATAGGGGTGGGACTCCATTAAAAATATATATTTAATTATTTAGAAGCTTTGTGATTAATTAATCTCAATCAATCACATTTTAATCGCATAACAATATTTGCCCCAAGAAGCAACATTTTAACATGTTTTTTGTTGTTGTAATTAATTAATTGTAATTAACACGTTAAAGCCCCACCCCAAATAATCAATAAATTTAAAAAATTGTCAGACCGATTTCTACTAAAGTTAATGGTGGTGGTGTTGTTGACGGCAGACATCAAGTCAACACTAGAAACTACATACGGACAAAAAAAATCTGATATTATAGCCATTAGCAGAGTGTAGTTCTTACCTCTGTCCCTGATGGAGTGGGCCCTGGCGAATCCACTTTACGTTTTTTGCGGGGTCCAATGGCGGCTAGTGCTGTTAGGTTGGCATCTCGCTGCCTCATCTGGGCCAGTTCCTGTTGTTGCATCTGGAGAAGACAATGAAAAGATTATTAATTAACTGTACCATATATGCTACAGTATATGTGGTGTGGCGTTACCACAGTATCACATGCATCTGATCGGGTTAGTAAGAACATCATGTGCAGGGTATTAATATGCACCAGTGACCCCAATGCCAACATGACAAATTCAGTGTCTCTAAAGAAAAGGTGAGTCTTACACCCATTTTTATAACATTTACAATGTTCTGTAGGTGGTGGCTCTGAAGGTAAAATGCCTAAGCATGCATAAAACAAATACATAACAAATATTGTCAAAAATAACTGTCTGTGATACAGAACTTCCCTAAGTTAGCTTTTTTTTAACTTGGTAGTAATGATGGCCCCAACCTCCATAACACCACTTTCTTATTCTGTATGTATATGTTAAGCAGATAAAGGTGCAATTATTTGAAGCCACACAAGTGACCCTAAAATTTGAATTTCAGATTTTCTGAGCATTTGCAACCAAAAGTGTCACATTTTAGAGCATTGTAAAAGCTGATGAGAATAAGTGAGCGATTAGACAAAGAAAGGATCAAATGTAAAAAGATAAGATATAGAGGCATAATGTAGAAAGACATCCCTCCTCTTCCTTCTGTCTGTCCATCCATGTATACTATAAGCCCTCCTGAGCTGAACAAAATGGAAGCCTGCTGTCAGCCATTAACAGAGCTACTATCACTATCAGATCGTCTGTGTGTGTGTGTGTGTGTGTGTGTGTGTGTGTGTGTGTAGTCACATGGTCCCATTGTGATTTTTGCGGTTTGTGATGTATAAGGGGAAAGTTGTGAGGAGGCACTGCCCAAGGTAATGTCATGTCTAGCTGCAGGGCTGAGGGGGAACCCAGCGTTGCTGGGAGCTGCCCTTTCTATTGGGTGGATGTGTGAGGGCCTGGGGCCATGGCACAGAGGGTGTCAGCACTCCCTCCAACATGCATACACAGTGCGCACACACACACACACACACACACACACACACACACACACACACACACACACACACACACACACACGTGCCTATCAATCTTGGCCACAGCAGAGGGAATGCCTACCCACCAGCTTGCCTGCGTGCCTGCCCGCTGGGGGAGAGAGGCCTGGGTTGAAGCGAACAGGGACAATCAATGATCGCTTTCATGTCTTTCATGTTCTTTTATGTTATCTCTCAGCATGTGTTCGCTGGGCGCTGGTGTTTGTGTGAGGCATGTATGTTGTCTGATCAGGGGGAAAATTTCATGTTACTTTCAGATGGCGCTCTGTAAAAGGTTGCTTTGGTGTACAAAGTCTGATCTAAAATGTGCATGCAGTTGCCTCTGATTTTTTCCTAAAACCCCGATGGCAAGGCATGCCCTTTAGGGTGTTGCCACTTCACATTTAGCATGGCGGAACTGTTGAAAGATTCAAACACACTGACAACACAAAGCAGGGGAAATAATAGCAGTGCCAAGCAGCTGAATATCTAAACCACATGTATTAGTCCATTTTGGTAGTGAAAATGTATATACAGAGGTCAAAACAAATATTAATCAGTAGCAATGGTATGGACCAGTCTATGAAGTGATTAAAGGCAGTGTCCAGTTGGGAATCAGGCTTTAAATACTATGTAAATGGAGACAGAGGGTATAATGCCGTCAGAAAGTGGGGATCGAGGCCGATGGAGGCAAACAGGCTGGAGATGATTATTGCCTGTGTCCACATGGCAAAAGTAGAATTAATGTTATCAATGCAAACCTTATTAGGCTTTGCCTCCAACAACACACAAATCTCTCCGGGCCTGACCTTAAAGAATCCGGCTGCAAAGTGAGCTGGGAGAGAGCGATAGAGCAGAAGAGAGGAAAAGAGAGAGAGAGAGAGAGAGAGAGAGAGAGAGAGAGAGAGAGAGAGAGGTCCGCTATCTCACTGATGGCACCAGGATGCCGGCATCTCCGCCTGGCAGTTGGCACCAGGCATGGGCTCCCAGCGCCCACAGCAACTGCCTGCATTTTCAGATTTATGACTGTATGATAAATGAAGACTTCATTTTACCATCTGCAACCCTCCAGACTGCGTTTCCCGTCAATAAAGAGCCCGCCATGACACAGGGAGACTGATTTCTGATTTCAATCTGGTGCCACTATGCCGAGTCTACCTTCCTTTTAATGGCTGCCAACTGATACAAGCCAGAGTTGGGTCAGGCTTTGATAGATCTGTTTTCCCTTTGGAGTTGTTTTGGCCACCATTTAATTTCAACATACACACGAAGTATGTTCACACAGACACACACAACTGTACAAATGCTATGAAGCAGTAGTTATGAGGGAATGTGGATACATGCTGCCTTCAAATCAGTTTCTTTAGATTCATTTACTATACAGGATTTTCCGTTTCCGTTTCAGTCATGGGGTGTTAGCACTATCTCTACTAGCTCTATTCACCCTGTATATTATGTTATGGTGTGAAGCAACTCTCCGATTAAGAATATCTTTTAGTTTTCTTTTTCTATGTGTCACCACTCCTCCTCTTTACTAATGTTATTTACCTGTTGTGAAACCTGTCATGATTTTACAGACTGGTACTGTGGGCATATTAAATGATTTTGCAGTGTCATTGTTTTGATAAGAGAATCCGAAACTGTGACCTACAAGTATAAGAATCTCTCTCTATCTTCTGCACTACCCTGTCAACAGTATTAGGCCATAGGTGCAATAACCACCAAAAACTGCAAAGGTCACTACAGAGATTCGTCCCAGACTGGAAAAATAAGCAGCTGGCAGGATGCATACATTTGCCAGATCCGATCAATGGCACCACATAAATATCTGCTGTTCCAAAGTCACGTAAATACCAGTGCTTCCAGTCTGCCTGTATGCCCTTTTAAAGCAGGGAACTGGAACTTGTAAAGTCAAATTATTAGCAAAGGTCAGGGGATGTAGAGCATTTTCCAGATACCCCACAGAATCAATCTACAACTTTGTCAGAACAAGGCTTTAGTCTCGATGCGAAAAGCACAAGGTCAAGGTGATGATGTTATGTGTGTTATATGTTGTGATGTTGGTGTGGGGAAATAGGAAGTGTATGCAAACACAATCAACTACCTATATTTCTGGGGAAACACTTCACTTCACTTTCACAAAACTCTCTTACAGCTGTTGAGTGTCTGGCTAAGCGCATATCAGTTAACACTATGATGGCACAATGTGCAATTGCAAACAGTGAAGCTCTTAATCTGATATTGATCAGATCAGGATCTGTATTCATCATTCATCTCTTGAAATTGCCCCCAATCTGTGCTGACAATTTGATGGCACCTAAAAATACACAGTTGAATTGAGCTTCTAGACAAACTTTCTGCAAAATGTAAAATCTCTCCTCTGAAAGGAAATAAAAATGTTTTATGACAGTAAGAAATATAACACGAAATTACCCACAATTCAACCCAAAAAAATACAATATCTGTTTTCCTGCTATGGACACTTGACATGCTTAAAATAACCAGGCCCTGGATATCAAATTACATGCATTCATCAGATTATTCATGTCATGGGGTTACGTCCTGGAAGATTCTTCCAAAATCATATTTAAATAAGACTAAGACCTCTAGTTTGAGGGCAGTGGAAGTTAATATTTATTAGTAGTGTAGACAGTTGGTTTGCGAGTTTATCGCACAGTGGCTGAATCAGTGCAGCTGGAGCTAACACACTAAAAGGTAGCTGAGTAAAACAAAAGCTAAATAATGTTATACAACACTGATAATGTCATTTCATTACCAATTTGTTTGTTGTTGTCTTGATGACTGAACTGATTCTGGCCCTTTTGCAAATGCAAGTTATGTTCACTGCATTCAACATATTTGAAAATCTATCCATTTCACAAAATGTGGTTTTCACTAATTTACTATTTATGGATGTATTATATGTATTATGGATAGTAGATATAGTTGTAGTTTGGATGAAATTTGGCTTTTTATAACAGCACAATCCGCGATCAGTTGCCTTCACATAAGAACAAATCAGTGGCCTGGTCATATTTGGTTTTATTATTATTATCTGTGATTACAAATTTACTCAACTTAGAAAATATGAAAACATGCATGAATTAGGCGAAATGTGTGCCACTGAAAATCATGACATCCATTTGTCTGTCTTACAATTGCTTTTTTAGTTAAAAGTCTGAGACGTTGTGTCTAACCTCAAGCTCTGTACCCTTAATAGATCAGTAAAAATGTCCATCAAGACCTAAATCAGAAACAACAGGGCTTTTTTTCCTCAACACAGAAGAAAGAGCAGCGTGTTCCCTTATGACGCAAAAATGTCCAAAATACGGCAAGTACCTTAGAGCGTTCTGATACGCTTGGAGTAAAGAGGGGGGTGAGCTGCAGGAGCCATGATGACCAACCTGCCGTTCTCCATCTCTGCTGTTTTTAACAAAGGCTTTTCTCTCCATCCTCCCTCCCTCCCTCCCTCCCTCCTGGCCTGAGGGGCTGCTCGCGGCCCCCCAGACGCTTACAGACAGATGTCCTTGGTAGAGCAGAACACGCTCTGCTTGACGTCACAAGCAGCTACGGGGCTCTGAAGGAAGCTAAAGGGCTGTCTGCCCTGCAAAGACCGCAGCACAAAAGCCTGACCATGGGTTGAGAGTTGCTCTGTCTCTTACCCTCCCCCTAAAAAGCCCTGGTCCAACAGGATACAGCAGAGAGCTTGTCAATATATAGACCTAACATATGCCATTTTGGTGAATGCTCCTTTTCCCCCAAAGAGCCTCAACAGAGTGCATACATTTGAAACAAGGGTGGTTGGCTCAAGTGGTAATCAAATCTCTTTTCATGGCTTGAGCTATAGGTCATCATGGAAAATGTTTATTGAAGTATGTTGACAAGAATTAAGCTGCATCAAAATGCGTAACTAAGAACATTCAAAATGAGTTCTGTCATATGCTATAAAGTATGTAGGTCTTGGTGTTTGACAGGGATTGTGTAACTATAACAACGTCGGTTTGAGTCTGACCACGACCTTCATTGCACGACTCATTTACTGTAACCTCTCTATTTCTATCAAAAAAAAGGTCAAATCCCACAAAACGTGGCTGCAGATTTTATGCCGTGCAGCATCTAATATCAAAAACATGACGCGTAAAGGGACGGTTGTGTTAATGTTAGACCGGGTGTGAGCACAGGCAGACATGTTCACGCATTTGTCAGTGCTGTCACAACGCTGCTGTCACGGCGTGGACAAGAGCAGATGAAAAAAATTTACATCACGCAGGCCCCAGCAGCTATGCTGCTGCAGAAAGAATAGTTTAGGATATAACAATTTTATTAAACTATAAATCAGGCCAAAACAGAGAAACTAGTAACTTTGTAATTGTAGGAATGTTTAATATTCGATTAGTTTTAGCCATGCTAGCGGCATGTTGGTCTGTCAACTGTTGGATTGATTTCCATGAAAATTCGCACAGATTATCCCCTCTTCTCCTCTAGCACCACCTTGAGGTTCACATTTATGGTTTTTGACTGACATGACTCAAGAACCTGATGAATTGTCACAAAACTTGGTGCAGATATTGATTTCCTTACTTGATTTAGCCTCAAGTGTGTGTTGTGTTTTTTGCGTTTTGCGCTAATTATCAAATGTCAAATATCAAACATGCTAATACGTTAAACTAAGACAGCATTAAGATGGTAAACATTTTACCTGCTGAGCATCAGCATGTAAGCGTTGTCCTCGTGAGGATATTTCCATTGTGATATTGCCTGTGCCTTCATATGGCATCACAGAGCCGCTAGTATAGCTGCAGAGTCTAGTTTTGTTTTCACATTCATTGTTCTTTATTCACTATTCGAGTGATGACTTCTCAAGAAACACAAAAAGAATTTGTGCACATTTGTTATTATAACTATAACACTGATTCGGTAAAAAAAAAAAAAGTTGTGTGTGTGTGTGTGCACAATATAAGATACAACATAAGGTCCAGTAGAATTTTTTTTACAGGCTTTATCAAAAAGAAATTACAAATAATTATTTTGTGGTTAAAATACAAAATTGCCAGTTTCCAAAACAGTGCATTGCGAGTTTCCTAATACCTCACATGAGAGTGTGTTGACATTTTACGTATGTGTTTTATGCGTGTCTGTAATCCATGGCGCTCATTCACCTGACATCCACATGGCCGACATTACATGAACATCTGCGAGCTGCATCTTGAGGCCTTTCTTCATGTGAAGTGCCTGGCAGTTAATTTGCTGCAGGGAGAAGGGCCATTTGCAGTAACCAATCAGGTTTCACTTCTCCATCTGCACTCAGACGCTACAAAGAGACGAGTATATTCTCAAACTGCTATTGTAGGCAAGTCTTTGTGTGGATAGAGACATGGATGATTTCATCAACACAACTTCATAATTACATGTGGCAGCGTTCCTCAAGGGAAAATATTCTAATATTTAAGTTATGTGTGAAAATGTACTGTACGTCTAAATGTGTGCATGGTGTTACGTGCTGCACTGCATTGTATTGTGTTGTATACAATGTTGAATATATACTGTATAAACTGTTAGAGTCGTAGTCATAGAACAGTAAATTATCTTCAAGTCACATGGAAAAGTATGTACTGACATAATCATCATAATAACCGTTCCTGCATTACCCAGACACGGCACTTAAAACAATTCGTATTTGCACTATTGTACTGATACCAATCGTCTTGAATAACAGATAATAAATCAGTCGAGATTGAGAAAGCATATTAAAAAACGCTTTGAAATTCTGTTTCATTTTTTTCCCCCAACACACACAAATCTCCTTAAATATTCCAGTAAATCTGTTTGTGATTATATTATTTTACCTATGGAGATGAATTCAAAAACATGCATGAGCTAATAGTCTTGGCTCAGAGTGTTCCATTTCCTCTGAAGCCGAGTATGTCAGAAGTGTTTCCAGGGCCAAGGACCAATTATTCAGAGCCCACAGCCGTCCCCGGAGCTAAGGTCATTATGTGAGTGTCACTATCATGACCCAACGGTTCCTCTTCATCTGCAACTTATTTGCAGGAATTAAAGCGTGTGGAGGGAGACTGTGTGAAATACATGGATAAATTGAATGTGTCTAACAGACTTGATGCCTTTATTTCGGTGCGAGTATTATTTTTATAAATAATAACATTTGCGCAGCACATTTTGTCAAGGAACGGTGTTTAATGAAGGAGCCAGAAATCAGTGTTAAGCAGAATCTGACGGCGTTACACCGGAGCGTCGAGAGGAGAGTGGTGATCATTAAAAATACTGCTTATCTAAGGGAAAATTTCCTACTTTAAATGTTCTCTCGCTTTGTCTCATTCTATGCTGGCGTGCTTCGTCTAGCAGTCTTCTCTCTCCGCGTCTCTCTCTCTCTTTTTTTTTTTAACATTTAGATTCGCCGCTCGTCACCTTCTATTGATCACGCCTAATTTGCATCCAGGAAAAGATGAGAACTCAGATATTCACACTCCGAGAGAGGACGATGTCAATGATTTATTCATTTCCAAATCAAAAAAAAAGGAGTGAAAGGAAGGTAGATGAGAAGGGGAATCTTCATAGGCAGCAGGCGACTAGCAGGCTCTGAGGCTGGGCTCCTCTTCCCCACACCGCCCCGAGGCACATGGTGTGCAAGTCCTCCTAATTAACAAGGTGAATCATGCTGCCGCTCTCTAATTAGCCAACATGACAATCTAATGGAAACATGCAGGCCGAGCTGGCACACTTAGCATCACCTCACAAAGACCCCCGGTACTGTCCTTCCCACATGAATTCCACAAAAATGACACCTCCGATTTTAAATGGAAAAGAAGAGAAAAGGTGGGGCAGGTTCAGGGAAGTGTGTTTTTGGGAGAGGTCAGAAGGGAGAAGTTGGTTGGTGAGGGTGAAGTGTATTTTTTTTGCCCCCCTCCTCTCCCATCCTCTGTGTGCGGTGTTTGTTGCCTAATTGAAACGTGTCCTGCCTCCTGCCTCCCTCTCACTTATATCCCAGGCACAGGAGGCTGGCACCTCGCCACCAGCGTAGCTCAGCATGCCCAATTCCCCTGTCGCTCGAGTCCCAAGGAGTACTCTGGCGCACAAAGAGAAAACTGAACCTACAGGCTTGTACAGCGAGGAGACGAGTCGCTATCTCCCTCTGAGGCAAAAAAAATCTCCTTTTTTTGTTGTTTTCCTTCTCATTACAGCACTTTGTAATATTCGAAAACACACAGGAACACCAAAGGTACTTTTAAAGCCTGCTTCTTTTTTTCTTGTAATATGTCTTGAGGTGAAGAAAAAAAAAATGAAGTTGAGACTACCGACAACAAAGAAACAAATAAAAATAGGGTTAGTGTACTATCTTTAGGACCTACAAAACAGACCTTTCTTATGTGATAATTTAATTATCTGCATCAACCACTTGTATCATCTTTCAAAAAGCATAAAAACCCGGTTGAAATTATATTAAATAAAAGGACATCTGCTAAACTAATGCATAACCTAATTTGTAAAGAAGAAACAGGTTTAAAAACACATGATCTTGCCACTTGAGGCGAGCATGAGCATAATGTTCTTCTACACACAGTCCCACGAGTTGACCGCGAACGCTTCTGCTGCTGCTGCTCTATTCATATTAAGGTATTGTGTATCTCTGAGGCCAGAAGACAAGAATATAACAACTATGAAGTGGGACGCACAAAACAGCAGGAATTCTCTTTGAAAGTCAGCAGAGAAAGGGAGAGAACGTGGAGGAGGGTAGCAGGCTTTTGCCCTGGAGCCTGCCTAATGGGGGAGAGCGCCTCTTTGAGCAGAGCAGTTTGTGGAGGGCCAGAGGATGAGAGCCTATGAACTCGCAGATATAACTGACCTAATAAAAACTAAGGGGCTGCTACATTGTCCTCTGACACACGAGAGCCTCTCCTCTTATGGAAAAGTGTGAGGCTCTGGCTGATGGAGCTTTCAGTGTGGGTGGATTCCAGCCTCTCCGTGACCTGGCCACTTGTGGAGGATGCCAGGCCAATCAAGAAACACATATGTGAGCATTAAGGCCTGGTGCATACTGGCTGAGCAGAGGGTTAAATAACATACACAACATACGTGTGAACTATTCTTTATCATGTGAGCAATGAGAAACAATATGCTAAATCTGACCAAGGGTGTGCATATGGCACATAGATTCATTGATTCCGACATATATGTTTACGCAGTGAGAAAGGATGTATAACTGCAGGCTTTAAATTGGAGCCATCCAAGGTTCACAGTTGAGCCGAAGCAGAATTAATTCGGTGGAGGTTCAAGACATTTCAAGCAATGCGGGTGTGTCAAAATGGGCAAAAGAAAATCCCTCAATGCCTGAAATGAAACATATTTGAAGAAAATTATTCAGACAAAAACCTCTGAGATTCCTATTGGACAGCACACACGTCCTCCATAATGACTCTAAGCTAAGGGGAGTCTTGTAGCAAGGGCATGTTAATGTAGAAGTCTGGAAAAAGAGCCATAGTTTAGCATGGTTGGGTCCTTAACCAACTCATATTCAAGGGAAATATAGGCGTTCCTGGCCTGACATGGTTTGCTTCAGCAGCTGAGAGGGCCTTAACAGGAGCTTTTGGCCAGATTTTGGCCAGCTGTAGTAGCCAATTTGTCTTCCCCCTCTTGCCTCGTCTCTCTCTGCCTGTCCTTGCTCCACTCCTCTTCTCCAGTTCACTCGTTTCCTGTGTCCAGTTGTGCCTGCAGACGCGGTTGCGATGATGAATCTGTGGCTGCAGTGTGTCTGTGTGTCTGACATCGTGATGTATCTCTACTGGCCTGAACTCCCTCTCTATCTCTCTCTCTGCCTCCCCTCTCTTTCTCCCCCCTCAAGTCCCCTTTTCACTCCGTCTCTTTGTCTCTGTCTCTCTGTCTCCTTCCCTCTCTCTCTGCCTCTCTCTCTCAATGACCAGGCCTGGCCCCCTGCCTCAGTGATGGAACAGACAGAGCACACAGAGCCACCACCACCACCAACAACAACAACAAACAGGAACTGAGCTCCACGATTTGCCCATTGATTTTCACTGGGGGCATTTCTGAAATAGCCCATCTGACCTTTAGGCCAAATGGTAGTGAATGGAGGAAACAGAGGCGCTAGACTGCTCTGCCTCTCTCTCACGCAAAACCTCTGCCAGCGTCTATTTGACCAGCCTGCTCTGCTGGTGACAAGGTTGTGGGTCATCTTGCCTGTGCAAATACACAATTAAAGGCATAGCCACATAACAGTAAAGGCTAAAATCTGAAAGTCCTCCAAGTGGCACCAATGAGGAATAATTATGCATTTATGTGTGTGTGTATGTGACAGGTTTCTCCCTTTTTTAGGAAGTTTTTCCTCTGAATTGAGGGTCTAAGGATGGAGGTATTGCATGTTGTACAGATTCTAAAGTACTTTAAAGGAAATTAGTGATTTTGGCCTTTGTAATTGAAACTGACTTGACTTAAAACTTGAGCTTGACCATTAATACCATTAAGTTGTTCATCATGGGCTAATATCTGTTCACTGGACTCATGTGAGCAACAGTAGTTTCACAACACACAGTGCCTGCCTTTTTAAAAGCAAATCATGTGACAGTGTGAGTTACATGCCAACACTTGGTTCAAGTATATAACACATTGTAATTATATCTCTCTGAAATGATGATTGTTTGGAGGTGGTGGTTGTTTTGTGTGTGTGTGTGTGTGTGTGTGTGTGTG